>CM056050.1:410098210-410733503 GCA_029574335.1 Rana kukunoris
GTATGAGCAAGAACATGATAGTCAGACATGTCTGTAGCCTTATTCAAAAAAAATACCATAAACAAAATCTAAGGGGGTGAAAAAGGATAGATGCCCCTACCCATGGAGAGGGGCAGTAGCGTGACCTAAGGGGCTGGAAGAGGAACCCCCTCCATAAATGGGCACACCTCTCAGGTCCGACCCTGCCTCCTTTCCAGATCCCGCACCTTCACCAACTCCCGAAAGATAACCGCCCACCACCTCATGCACAGGCAGGATTTTGTCCCTAGGACACCAAACACCGAGCGTGCCAAGTGTAATAAAGCACAACTAGGCTGACTAAATAAAGTGACGATAACTCAAATCCCCTGCGGACCCCCAAAATCACCATACACTCGCTCAGCATAGGTCAGGGCCGGAAGGCGGGGGTAGCCAATGGCACCCCCTACCTTCGTAAGAACCTCCATGTTGAAGGACATTGGACCAGAAAAATGGTCCATGGTCTCCAATGTCCCACCACATTCCTGACGGGGGCAGTCCCTGTCCCCCAGGTTCCTGTATTTGAGATTCGCACGGACATAGAGTCGTCCATGAACGACGACCCCCCATGCGAGATCCCAAAACTTACTTGGAATTCTAGAAGAATTCAAGAGGGCTAGCCCCTCCGTGAGGACCCTCTCAGGGCAGTCCCTCAAAGACAGGGGCTTCAAAATGTCCGAGGCCATGACCCTCAGGTACAGCTCCCGCCGACCCAAAGAGCCCACCTCCAGGGCAGTTATCCGCCACTGCCTCAGTACCTTTAATGCCAGGGGGACATAGGAAAGGGAGATACCCATGCGATCTCCTCAGATCGCCGGGCCTCCCCCCCTCCCCCACTGCCTCAAGAACAGCAAGAGCCAGTCCTTGCATGAACACTCCCACCAGGAAGGCTCGTCCACAAATATGGACTGCAAATTGTATTTAACAAAGAAGGTGACAAAGAACACCACCGGGTTGACCATGTCCAACCCACCTTGCCGTCGCTGGCGGTATGTGACCTCCCTCTTGATCAGGTTCAGTCTGCTTCCCCACAACAGCAGGAAGAACAGACCATAGACCCGGCATAGAGAGATGCTGGCAAAAAGACACACATAGCTTACAAAGAGAAACTCAGGCAATAAGTACGTCTTGACCAAGCTTACCCTTTCCCTCAGGGAAAGTTTCCAACCTTTCCAGGGCCTTCACCTTCCGAGTGGCACTCACCAGCCTGCGCTCCCAGTTTAGCTTGGGATAATCACCCGGGCCGAAATGAATGCCAAGAACTCGAATCTCTGGTACGGGCGTGGGGAACACGTCCGGAAGGGGAACTGCTCCCCCTCCTTCCCCAACCAGAAAACTTCACTCTTGTCCCAATTGACCAGCGAGCCTGACGCCTCAGAGTAGCACCCGATCTGGGACTCCACATAATGGGCCTCCTCACCAGACCAGATACCACCACCGAGACGTCGTCCGCATAGGCCACAACCCTCACCGCCGAAACCGGACCCCCGACAGGTCCCCACCGGAACCCCCCCCAGACGCCCGCAGTCTAGCCTCCTTACGAAGGGGTCGACCGCAAAGATGTACAGGAGGGGGCTCAGCGGGCACCCACCCCTGCCGGACGCCAGAGTCCACGGCAAAGGCCCGGCCCACCCAACCGTTGACAAGAGGGAAGCTCTCAGCTCCCCTATACAATACCTGCAGCCAATCAACGAATTGATCAGGCAGACCGTATCTCCTCAGAAGCAGCCAAAGGTACTCGTGGTTCACCCGATCAAACGCCTTAGCCTGATCCAATGCAAGCAGATACCGCTCGCTGCCATCAGCCCTGCACCTTTCCACAGCCTCCCGGACGCTCAGGACGGCACTAAAAGTGCCCCGGCCAGGAATTGTGCAGTGCTGAGAGGGAGACAGCATCCTGCCCCGCCAAAGCAGACAGACGTGTAAACAAGATCTTTGCCAGTATCTTCCTATCTGTGGTAAGAAGGGCGATCGGACGCCAATTCTCCACCACAGACGGATCTTTCCCCTTTGACAGTAGGATCAGAGCTGACCTTCTCATTGAGGGAGGCAGCAGGCCATAGGCCAAACATTCACTAAACACGTCCCTCAGATGAGGAGCCAAGAGGCTCTTAAAGGTTTTGTGTAGAACTCGGCCCGTGAGCCCATCGGGCCCAGGTGACTTTTTAGAAGAAGCTAAAGAGCTAATAGCCTGCTCAACTTCAGCTACCGAGATCTCTTCTGTCAGAGAGTCAGGAAGGTCAGACCCCACTTCCAGCGGGGTCTCATCAAGGAATTCCCTGACTTTCTCCATGTCTAGAGGCCGCTTCTTCAGGAGGTCCGAAAAGTGGTCTCTGACGACACCCAGGATCCCGATCTGGACCGGACCAGAGATCCTGAGGCATCCTTCAGGCAGGCATGTACGACCTTCGACCTCGCCCACCTCACCACAGCTCCTGTAGGGATCAGAGAGATAAACTTCCCATAATCCCTCTCAAAAACCAGGGAGGCGAGACGGTCGTACTGACACACTCCTTCATCTGCGCCTTCAGACCGGATATCTGTTCCTGAGAGCCCCCAGAGGACACCAGGCGGTCAAGCTGCCTGCGTAGTCTCTGGTAAGCCTGGTACTTGAAGCTGCCCTGTACCCAGAGATTTCCCGGAAAAAGTCGCCAGACCTCTTTTTAACTACTTCCCACCACTCAAGGCGGGAGCAGTTGCCCTCAAGGAGCGAGGTCTGGCCCAGGAAGAAAACCTCATAGGCTTCCCTAACCTCAGGATCCTCCAGTAGCGACCCATTCAGGCGCCACAAACCCCTCCCTTTCTGAGGAGTGTCAGCGACATTCAGGGCCACAGATACCATACAGTGATCGGAGAACTCTACCGACTGCAGCTCAGGAGCCGAGCAGACAGAGTCCTCCTTTAAAAAAAACCTATCTAATCTACTCTTACTACTACCTCGGGAAAATGTGAAACCAGTGAGGTTGGGGAGGTGACGAACGTGCACATCCACCAACCTGGCCTCCCTCACTACGTTATTCAAAAAAATACTATCATATCCCAGAGGGTTGGCGGCACCTGCCCGGTCTTTGGGCCTAGTGATCATATTGAAATCGCCACCAAAAATCACCTGCTGGGACGTAAAAAGATAAGGCTTAACCGCCGTAAGGAGGCTCCTCCTCTCCCTCCTAGTTTGAGGCCCATAAAAATTTATGAGCCGGAGGAATTGCCCCCTCACGACAGCGTCCACCACCAGACATCTACCGATCTCCACTTCAATCACTCGCCGGCAAGCCACCGGACCAGTCTTAAAAAGGACCGCAACCCCACTGCAGGGCTCGGCCCGCAAGAGACCAGAGGGAGGGCCCACATCTCCACTCCCTCTTTGCTAGATGCATCTCTGCCACAGATGCCAGCCAGGTCTCCTGCAAAAACAAAATGTCAGCTTCAACACGGCTGAGAAAATCGAAGGCCATAAAACGAGCTCCCGCAGAACGAATACTTGCGACATTAATGGTCGCAAGCCGTATTGGAGAGGGTACCGCCATCAGAATGATTGAAAGTGGTCATGTTCTCCTTCATACTACAAACACAAAAACATATTTACATATCTACACTTCCTCCTCCTCTGAGCCCGAGGAGGAGGAGAAGATACCAAACGGGTTCCCCAGGGACACCCCACTTCGTGCCCCTGGGGGAACCCCACCCTTCACTGGGGACTTCCCGCCCCCAGATCTGGCAGCCTTCCCCTTCTTCTTTTTGCGTCTCACCTGCTCCCACTCCTGCCACCTCTCCGAGATGACTACACCACCCCCCTCCTCGGACCCGCTGCTCGAGATTTCCCTCTTGGATGAGGCTCGAGCAGCTTCCATCTCCATGGCCACAGGGCCAGAGGAGACTCTGGGTCCAGAAGGGGGGGGAATGGAAGAGGCAGGAGGGGGGCCAGAGACAGGGGAGAGGACAGGGGGGGGACCAGACTTAGCTGGACGGGAAGAAGAAGGGGAAGGGGGGGGACGGGACTTGGGAGGGGGGGGGCGAGGGGGGGGGTACGAGGAGGGGAAGATGAGGGAGGAGGGCATGGGGAAACAGATGGAGGGCCAGGTGGAGGGGAGGGGCAATGGTGAGGAGGGGGAAAGGGAAGGGGGATGGGGATCGGCCCTGCAACATTAGGAGAGGAAGGCCCTGGCCCCGGACCCTCAGGCCCGGGACCCCCAGGCCTCCCCGACTCCTCCCCACCGGCTCCGCCCTCCGGAGGACCGGGAGCCTCCTGGCCAACCGAGCCCGTGTCCCCCCCGGGAGCCCCACGCCCACGCCTGCTCCGCCTTCTTTGAGGCAATGGGCCTGTTGGTCCCTCCGGAGCAGTACTAGGGGCTCCAGGATCCCCACCCCCCCGGCCATCACTCGCCGGGGGGCTTCGGCCGCTCCCGGCCCGGGAGGTCCCCCCCCTGAGGAAGAACCCCGATATGCTTTGGGACACCTGCTAAATGGGTGCCCCATCTCACCACACAAGTTGCAGCATATCTTCCCACATGACTCGGACTGGTGGCCAAACTCGTGGCACCGGCCACATCTGACCACCGTGCAGTCCGAGCTCATGTGGGTCGGGCTGCCGCACTTGAAGCAACGACGGGGCTGTCCCGGGTAGAACGCCAGGATCCGGTCTCTGCCTAGAAAGGCGCTGCCAGGGAGGTGGGCAACACTGTTGCCCTCCCTCTTGAGCCGGATCCTGGTCAGCCAAGCCCCGGTCCAGACCCCGCGCTCATCAAGGTTCTTCCTCAGGGGGGTCTGCAACTGCCCGTACCTCCCGAGCCAGGTGGCAATGTCCTCCGGAGGGAGCGACTCATTCCTCACCAGGATGGTGATGTTCTTAACCTCCTCCTGCCTGGAGATGGGAATGAGCCTGTACCTCTTCCAAGGGTCAACGCCCCTCACCAACCCAAAGCCGGTGATAAAGCGTTCCATACACACGGGAGTGACAAAACTTATATCAAACTCCCGTGTGTTGGTGGGATGGATGACAGCAAAAAGGTCATCCACCCCAAAACCCAAGGAGAGTACCAGGCCCACCACCTCACCTCGAGCGGGGCAGGGGTCCGGACCCTCGTACCGAAGCTGGACAACATTCCTACGCCTCCTCTCTGGACCACCTGTACCCCTCGTCCACGCCGACCCCTGCGTCCTCTCCTGGTCAGCAGGGGGGGCGCGGAAATTCTGGGCGCCAAACCGGCTGTACAGGTGGTCCAGAGGGGCACGAGAGCCCAACACCTGGGCGAAAGAGCGACCCCCCCTTAGGGCAGACAATAAGTTGGCCTCCGGAGACCCCCGAAAGATGTTCTCCGGAAGTGGGGCACCCCCCTCAGCACCCCCAGAAGTGGGGGGGGACGGGGGGGCCCCCATCCCTGCCGGTGGTGTTGCACCCACCCCCGCTGATATACCCTGACCACCCTGACCCACCACCTTTGGCCTGACTACAGGCTCCCCCCCCCCCCGGGACCACAGCAGAGGGGGGTACCACCCCCACCAAACTCCCCCACCCAGACCCCTCCGCGACCACACCAGCCCCTTGGGACTCCACCTGTACTGGGGGGGAGCCCCCCTGGGACCCCTCCAACTGCCGGATATAATCGTATGCTATACAGTCCACCGGAAGGGGTCCCACCTGACTTTCCCCCCACCCCGCCTGTGCTGCAGGGAGCCCCTCGGGGCCTGTGGCAGTGTCCATGGGGACCTGGGGGGGTGGCAGCTTACCGTCCAATTTACCGTCCTCAACGTCTCTGTCCATCTCCTGCCGGGGGTGCCTGGAGGTGCCTGCTGCAGCGTCCGGGGCTGGGCACCCCTGTACCCCCGGCCTCTCATCCCCCAGGTCCCCTGAGCCCCCACCGACCACCGCAAACTCGCGGGGGGGCACTTCCGGTCGCGGGACGGGCACTTCCGGTTTCGGTATGGTCACTTCCGGTTTCGGTCTGGTCACTTCCGGTTCCGGCTGGGGCACTTCCGGTTCCGGCTGGGGCACTTCCGGTTCCGGCTGGGGCACTTCCGGTTCTTGGGCGGTCACTTCCGGGTCCCGGTCTACTCCACCCCCAACAGCCGGCGCCATCTTGGCCACACTGCACACAAGCTGTTTCCCTCCAGATGACCGCAGCACAATGCCTCCACCATGTGTCTGCCTCTCTCCCGATGACATAGCAGCCGCAGGAGCAGTCCCTGGCCTTTCCATGGCCAGATCCTCCCGCTCCTCTGCAAGCTGAGGGGTCATGGAAGCCGACACATGGCGGGCTTCAGCTGTGGCAGTGCGACCATCCTGGGGGAGCCTGGGTATGCTGACCTGAAGATGGCGGGGGGGTACCGCCGGCGGCACCTGGGCCCGGCGACCTCCTGGATCACTGGACTCCCCGGACTTCGCCAACCCCTCAGTCCCTTCCACGGACCGAGGGATCGGCTCCCGGGAACCCTCCCCAGGTTTTATGGCCATACTGGGCCCTGCACCACCGGCACTCGCCCCCCCCCCACTGCACCCAGGCTCCCCTGACTCTCCTGGCTGTTTGGGGGGTTGGGACCCCTTCTTAGACCGCCCACTCCTCCTTGCTGCCTGGCTCCCTTCCCGGTTGGCCTGCTGGAGGGTCTTCCGGAGCTCCTCTAGGAAGTTCGCCTCTCCAGCCCCACGTTGGCAAAAGCCCCCCAGGTATTCCCATATTTCTTTTACTTCTAGTCCTAGGGTGGTGATGGCCCCCTTGAATTCAGATCTTTTATTACTGGAGCACCTGTCCCTCTTTTCCCTCAGGCCTGCGAGAGCAGTCATCTTTTCCACGCAGGCCTGAGATATCCTCACCAGCAGGGATTTGATTTTATCCCGCCTCCTCCTGGTTCTTGCTTCATTCTCACCTGGCTGAGGGGCTGTCCAGTCTGAGAGACCCACCTGGGTCTCCAGGAAGAGACGGTCCTCCCTGCTGATGGTGGTGGCGGTGGTCTGGCTGGAGGGCAGGTGCTGTTGACTCCTCCGGAGGCCGGAAGCCGGTCCACCTCCGGGGCTGAGGGAGGCCATCCCACCCCTCTTCCGGGGCAGGGGGCTGGGGGCTGGAGGCTGGTCCTGGTAGGCTGGAACACAGGAGCTCTGGAAGACAGGTCTTCTCTCCTCTCCAGCAGGAAGCAGAATGAGCTCTGTGGGAGGAGCCGGAACTACTGCCAGTGGGTGGAGCTGCACTGAGACCGAGGAGGGGTTTCGCCCCCGTTGTTCTCGGCCATTTCGGCCGGCCCCCCCAGATGTGAAAGAGCTTAATTTGGGGTGGGGGCCTGGCCGAATATGGCCGAGAGCATCGGTGGGTGTCCCCCCCCCGGCGGAAGGCGGTGGCGAAGACCGGTGCGGGGCTGGAGCCCCCCCGGCAGAAAACATCTGGAAGACCGAGGGGCTCCGCCCCCCGTTGTTCTCTGCTTTTTTTGGCCGGCCCCCCCGGATGGAAAAGAGCTTGTTTTGGGGTGGGGGCCTGGCTGGACATGGCGGAGAGCATCGGTGGGTGTCCCCCCCGGCAGAAAACGGCGAAGCCCGGGGCCCAATGGGCTGGTGGTGGGGGGTCCCGGCAGAAGACCCCCAGAGCTGACTAATAAATTATTTTTTTCTGTGTGGTTTATTTGTGTTTACACTTTTCCACCCGGTGAATGGGTAGGTGTACGATGTACCCCATACTCATTCACATAGGGTGGGGGGCCAGAATCTGGGGGCCCCCTTATTATAGGGGGCTCTCAGATTCTGATAAGCCCCCCGCCCGCATACCCCGACAACCAACGGCCAGGGTTGTCGGGAAGAGGCTCTTGTCCCTATCGACATGGGGACAAGAGTGCTTTGGGGTGGGGGGCAGTGCCCCCCTCCCCCACAGCACACACTCCCCCATGTCGAGGGCATGTGGTCTGGTACGGCTCAGGAGGGGGGGGGGGGGGGGGGCGCTCGCTCGTCCCCACCCCCATTCCTGTCCGGCCAGACTGCGTGCCTGGGAGAAGGGTTTGGTCTGGATCTGAGGGGGAACCCCACGCCGTTTTTGGCGTGGGTTTAACCCCTTATGTTCCAGATCAAATCTAAGAGCCTGTTGTGCACCTGAAGGGGGACCCCTACGCCGTTTTTTTTTTAAATTTGGGGTGGAGTTCCCCTTTATCCCGGTCCTGTCAGGGGGGGGGAATGCCTGCTCGTCTGTCCCTACAATGTATGAACAGCGATCTGTCATTTCCCCTAGACAGTCCCACCCCCTTTACAGTTAGAACACACCCAGGTAACATAATCAACCCCTTCCGCGCCCCTAGTGTTAACCCCTTCCCTGCCAGTGTCATTTTTAGAGTAAGTAATGCATTTCTATACCATTGTTTGCTAGAAAAATGCCAAATCTCACTAAAATGTGTCCGCCACAATGTCGCAGTAGCCAGAAAAAACAATGATAGCCACCATTACTAGTAAAACAAAAAATTATTCCTAAAAAACCCATAAGACCAACCCCTACTTATAACTTTTGCCCAAACCAATCAAACGCTTATTGTGATTTTTTGCAACCAAAAATATGTCGAAGAATACTTATCGGCCTAAACTGAGGGCAAACATTTTTTGAATATATTTTGGGGGAGATTTATTATAGCAAACAGTAAAAAATATGTCTTTTTATTTACCAAATTGTCGCTATATTTTTGGTTCAAGCAAAAATAAAAAACGCAGAGGTGATCAAATACCACCAAAAAAAAAAATTAAATTTTTTTTGGGGGGGAAAAATGAGGACGCCAAATTTGTTTGGGGGCCACGTCGCACAACCACGCAATTGTCAGTCAAAATGACGCAGTGTTGAAATGCAAAAACTGGCCCCGTCAGTGACCAGTAATATGGTCTGAGGCTCAAGTGGTTACAAATTAAGAATACACTAAAGTTAGCCCAATTTATGGCCATAATGTGAAAGATGATGTTACACCGAGTAAATAGATACCCAACATGTTACACTTTAATATTGCACACACTCATGGAATGGCGCCAAACTTCAGTACTTGAAAATACCCATAGGCAACGCTTTTTTATGTGTTTCAGGTTACCAGTTTAGATTTACAGAGGAGGTCTAGTGCTAAAAGTATTGCTCTCGCTCTAACGTACGCTATGATACCTCACATGTGGGGTTTGAACGGGGGTTCAATATGTGGGCGGGACTTACACATTTAAGGCCCGCCCACATATGGAAACATCCTTCAAACCACACATGTGATGTATCATAGCGTGCGTAAGAGCGAGAGCAATACTTTTAGCACTAGACCTCATCTGTAAATCTAAACTGGTAACCGGAAACAAAAAAAATGCTGCTTGTTCGCTTCTGACTGCGAGCTACTAGGGACAGGGGCGTTTAAATTATTATTATTTATGTTTGTTACGTAAAAATTCTATAAAACCTCCCCTTCAGCTTGTAAAGCATCAGTTCAGGGGGACCAAAAAAAATTAAACACCTCTAATGCTTTCATCCGCCATTGCAGATTTGATTCTGGTACTGCATTTCGAGTGAACTGGGCATGCTCGAACACTAAAAATAAGCTGGTTGTCTGAGCCTGAAAATGACATGCATCTTTCTGAGCATGCTCAGAAAGCTGTTTTTTTGGCTTAGTAATTTAAGGACATCCTTAACAGGTGTAAGCAGTTACAAGTGCACACAAACTAGAGGCTGACATTTCTTCATGTGTTTCCAATTGGTTCATTAGCACACATGTTATAAAAAGCGTGGATACTGCACGTGTCAGCTGCCCTCAGAGGGGGCAGATTTGCTGGCTGGAAGTAATGGCGGAGCGAAACAGAGATGTTTTGGAGCAAGTTTTTTTTTTTTTTTATGTTTTGTTTGCTGCCTAATTTTGCTAAATGTTTCTCAAGATGTTAATGACTAATGTTTTAATCCTGTGGGTCTATCCTGTTATTTCAAAAGCATGATTTATTTTCCAATGACTGTGAAATAAACGTTGGTCTTTTTTGTTTTTAGTTTTTTTTATATTTTTTTGGTGTGTTTATTTGTAATTTTTTGTTTTGCTTTCCTTGTTTTGTGGACCAATAAAATTACTTTCAAATTTTGAAGTTTGTTTTGTGATATATTTTTCATGCTATGGATTTCAACCGCTGCAGCTGAAATAGTTTGGGCCTAAACCATCAAGTGTGATTTGTCTCTAAGCTCTTTCCTGGTGTGTATGCATGAAATGTTTAGTCACCAGAAAAGGAAGGACAAAGCGGTAAGTATTGTTTCCTAGAATTGATGTCCAGACTGACTTTTTAAAGCACATGTGCAAGATGTAGGAAAAGCTGCAAACATGGCCTGTTGGGGGGTGGTGTATTGGTGGAAATTTTTGATTTATTAGACACGACCTTAGATACCAGGTTTACAAAATAAACAGGGGAAAAAAGAAAACAACAAAATCTCACATCACTTACAAACTTTTGCATGTACAAAAAACACATCAACTACAATACTTTTCCATGAAATTTACAAAACATAAAAGACAAAAGAAAAATATTATACATAACATCCCTTACACGGTTTAACCAACTACCTGCGCAAGCCTATAGGCACCACCGTAGAAACCTACAGTCTCTGCCATATCTGGCCACTGCACCAGGTCATAGTTAGTCAATTATACCGACAAAACTACACATCATCAGACTCTGAAGACAAAATCCCACTATGTTGACCAGCGTCCACACCCTCATCCTGCTCAAAACGGGGCTCAACACCCCCTCCTACATCGCTCACTCCCCCTTTTTTTTCTTTTTTCTTTTTCTTCTTACTCTTCCTAAGCACTACCCGACCAGCACCATCGGCCGCTGGGCCAGCACCACTTATACCCTCTGAGGGCTCCTCACTAGACACAACCTTAGGTCTTTTTTGTGACCTGAGGGACACTTCCATATCCTCCTGAGCTACTGCATCACTTAAAACATGGGAAACCACTGGGGGAGGGGGAAACGGAACAGCACAGGAGGAAAGTGGGGGGGAGACAGGACAAGGACAAGAGGAAGGGGCAACAGGAAGGGGAAGGGAAGGAGGGATATCATCAAATGAACCCAAACAAAGGGGGGGCCCCCTACCACTTGACATTCTACCCTCCTTAAAAGCAGAGACCTTCGTCGCCAAGCCCTCCTCACCCCCCTCCACCGCGGAATCAGTATCCAAGGTAGAGGAATCCAAAAAACTGGGATACTCAAGAAAAACCCCACCTCCACCCGACACACCACTTTGACCTGGAGGGTCAGGGGCAGCTGTACTCGCCCCCGCCCTCCTCCCAGCAGGACCTTGCCTCTGGGGCATAGGGGCAGCTCGGCCACCAGATTTAAAAACATCCGTAGCCAAGCCCTCCCCACCCCCCTCCATCTCAGAATCAGTGTCCGAGGTAGAAACCTCCGACACCCCAGATTCCTCTGACACATTGCCCCTAAAAGCCTGCGGACAACGGCTAAAAGGGTGACCAAGCTTGTTACATAAGTTACATCTGATACGGGCACACCCATCCGCCAGGTGACCCCTCTCACCACAGCGCGTGCACTTCACCACAGTACAACCAGCGCTCAAGTGAGTGGGGGACCCACACTTAAAACATCTTTTAGGTTGACCAGGATAAAAAACCAAGATTCTATCTCTCCCAATGAAGGCACTCCCGGGGATGTGAGCCATGCTATTTCCCTGTCTCCTCAATCTAATTTTAGCCCCCCAGGCCCCTGTCCAGATCCCCCTTTCATCCACCTTCTTCCAAAGGGGGCCCTGCAGCTGGCCATGGCGGTTCAACCAGGTCGCAATGTCTTCCGAAGGAAGAGATTCATTGCGTACCAAAATAGTCACATTTTTGACCTCCTCCTGCCTAGTCAGGGGGGTCAAACGAAACTTGGACCATGGGTCCTGTCCTTTAACCAAATCATAATTAAGTAAAAACATTTCCATAACAACAACTGCAACAAAACTAAAATCAAACTCTACGGAACTCCCAGGATGAATGACCGCAAAAAGGTCAGACGCCCTTACTCCCAAGGAGAGGACCATATCAATGGCCTCCACTCGAGATGGGCACCGACCCTCACCAACATATCTCAATTGAATAACATTTCTCCTTCTACGCTCTAAACCACCGACTCCCCTGGACCATGCCCCCTCACCCTGCTGTTGCTGCGCAGGGGGGACCCTAAAGTTACGGGCACCGAACTTACTGTAGATATGATCCAAGGGAGCACTTGCCCCAGCTACTTGGGCATAAGACCTTCCCTCTCTCAAAGCTTTAAGTAAATTTTCCTCCTGGGAGGCTGTGATGACTCTCCCAGGCTGAGGTGCACCAAATGGATCAGCCCCACTTGGGACATCCATTGGCGCAACCTGGGCAGATACCTCTTGACTTACTACCCTCCCCCCTGGTACCAAAGAGACAAGAGAGGGACCTGTCTTCTTAAAAGCTTCTTGTACCTGAGCCAGTAAAGTGTCATCATCCATATAAAAACTAGAGTCCTCCATTTCTTCACAGGCTCCATAGGAGCTCACATGAACTTCTGTCACAGCTGCAGACTGGGAACCCTCTAGACCCCTAATAAAATCCATTGCTGGGCACTCCTCTTCTAAATGTCCCGCAGGGTGATCACCCCAAGCCTGAGCCTGCTCAGGAGGAAAACCCACAGACAGGGGGGTACTCACAAGTCCTTGGGTAGTCTGTACCAAAACCGAGGGCCGGATCTGGCCGGGAAACGGAGCTCCGGGTGTCACCGTGGCCACTTCCGGTTCACCCGCTGACGTCACTTCCGGTTCACCCGCTGACATCACTTCCGGTTCCGGGTCACGCACTGACGTCACTTCCGGTCGCGGCTCCGGCCCAATCACGGGAGATTCCAGCACAGTGAGAACGCCCTCTAAGTCACTGCTGATTGGTTGTCTAGAGGCAGGAAGCTCCACATGGAGTGGCGTGCCTTCTCCCTCGGCAGCCATTACTGTCCTAGCTATGGCTTCTTCCATATTAGGTGACACATAGTCCATCTCAACTGGGTCCATGGTAAGTGCCTGCCCCTCACCCTGTAAACCCGCAGCGGTCGCCACCACAACGGCCGGCTGACCCTGCTGTAGGCTACTTGCTGGGTTCACAGAGGCAGAAGCACCCCCGCTTCCAGGAGCAGGTTTATCACCCGGATCTTGCTGGGAACCAGATACACTCATCTCAGCGGCAAAGGAACCACGAGGAAGACGGGAGAGTCTCACCACAGGATTAAAACCTCTCTCACTCATACAGGTACTTCCCGCTTCATAGGACAACCCCCCACTTGATGTTGCACCCCCTTTCTTTGCAGACTGGGGCCCAGCAAGTGCTTGGGCGTCCTCAGCGGTACTCACCAAAGTGGTCCCTGAGGTCCGAGGCTCCACTGACAGAGAATCCTCAAACCTCTCAGCTACTGATGTAGACTTGCTTCTCCTTGCAACCTGTTTACTCTCTTCAAAGGCACGCTGGAGCTCCTTCTTGATTGGAAGGAGAAAGGTCTCCTCCGCAGTTCCCCTGGAACAAAGACCCATGGTAAGACTCCATAGCTGGCCATTCTGTTCTTTCATCAGATCTATCGCTTCCTTAAACTCAAATCTCTTTGAGCTGCTGACCCGATCTCTTCTGTTCCTCAAACTGGCCAGCACTGACATCCTGGAGTGGAGAGCCTGTGCAGCCTTCTGAATCAATACCTTGATCTTGCTGCGCCTTCTCAGCACTCCCTGGTCATCTTCCCCATGCTGGGGAAGAGTCCAATCCACCAGCTTAGACTGGGCCATAAAAAACTGCTTTTCTTCTTTGTTTAGATCCCCAAAACTAGGGAGATCCACAGTCCTTGGAGGTACCGGGCGGGAGGTGGACTCCCCCTGCCCAGGAGCAAGCCCCTGACCTGGGCTTGATGAGGCCATAGCCTCCCCTCTCCTCCAGGGTCTGGTTCTTCACAGGAGCTACTTCAAAGACACAACCTCTTCCTTCAAGACATTGGTGGACAGGCTTGAAGTGCTGATTTACAGCGCTGTGCTTGAAACTAGCACAAGACAATCCTATTCTAATTGTGGGTTGTTTGAGGGAAGCCAATTGAGTGTTAGAACCCCTGCTAGTGTTTTTAGGTTGGGCTTTGTGTCCCTTTTCTTATAATTGGCTTCACTTCCTGTCACACAGCTGAACAGGAAGTGAGGTTAAAACTCTACCAATGGTCTTTTCTTCGGGACACAGGTCAATCTAACTAGTGTCACTGTAACGGTTACCACCGCTTACAACCTTCCATCCAACCACGACAAGCTTATCTGACACACTGCGACAATATTGCATACACGATCCATATCTTTTCCCAGAATAAAACGAGACAGAGCTCCGTTCTTAAATCCAAAGATATGACAATTTATTAGTAATTTCTCAGCTTCTTATATACAGTACAGCATAATACAGTTAATCACAGGACAATGTAGTCTCCACCCCCCTTCACACCATGGGGGGCTTCAATCACACTCTAAAAGGCATTCAGGTAAGCTAATCATGTAGGCCGGTCGGCACCGCAGCTTTATCACACAATGGCAGTGAGAGTGGGTGTAATCCACACCCACAATGGAAGGTCTTTACAGTGAATAGCTAACACCTTCAGGTATTTCAATAGCCAACTATACAAAAGGTATGACTCACTGGCTGACCTGGTCATGTCCTCATGACTCCTTGTGATATCTCAGTCCTGCAATATGAAGTATTATTAATGTCCCATGTCATGTAATATGAATTAGGATTCACTATTAGCCACCCTACACCCAAAAGGGCACAGGGTGGATTTCGACCCAAGAGATTTTGGTGCTGCTGGCACAAGAGTATCTCTCATCCTTCCAACGTCTCTGGGTGTCACGGGCCATTCTGTTACAGTCACCATTAAGCAAATTGCACTGCAGTGTACACCCCAAATGATTAGTTATTTTGGGGTTTAGTTAAGGCAAAGCCGCTCTGCAGTAGAAGCGTAGGCAATGAAAATCAGAAGGGAAGCACTGATGGTTTTTACTTCCAATCCCGCCAAGTTTTTATTTTTCTTCCTTGCTTGTCCACTTGTAGTGCAAAGTGGATTTGCCTTTAGTAAATGGACCCCAAAGTCCAAGATTCCTACTAATTTGGGGTGTACACAGCAAAATGCAATTTCCAAAATGGGAAACTATTTATATTGATCTGTGTCCCCAACAAAACATTACTCAGGTGTTTCCCTCACTTCCTGTTTGGCTATGTGACAGGAAGTGAATGAATTAAGTAGAAAGTGACAACATTTGTGAGGTGTCTTTACCCTATCAGGGGTGCAGGCATCCCCAAAACAAACAAGAAAATTGTTGATTTAACATTGGGTGGTGTTTGTGGGGGTCCCTAACACACATTCATACATATTAGCAATGCTGGATCCTGGCCTATTGGCATGGTTATATTTTCTTAAGCCTCTCAATAAAATGATCTGAAATTTGGGGTTAAACTGGAACTATAATCATCACTTTTATTTTTTTGATTTCTTTCATTTTGGATAGAGTTGGGGGGGGGGGTTAGAAGCTCTGTCAGTTTATTTTGTATTATCCCTGTCCGTTTGGGGAGATTGGCCTTCACTTCCTGCCCCATAGCCAAACAGGAAGTGATCGAAAAACTAGGCAAATTAAGGGCCCCCCCCCCACAGAACTTGTGTGTGTCCCCTGAAAATTCCTGGGTGGGTCATAAAAAAACAGGGTGTGGCCTTGACAGGAAGGGTGGGTCATTTTTCTATTAGGGGGTGCCAAAATTTGGTCAGGCCTAGGGAAGCACAAAACCTAAATATCCTACTGCATATTAGGGCTTATTTAGACAGGATCCAATTTACAGCATGTTTTTAGATTGTGGGAGGAAACCCGCACAGGGAGAACATGCAAACTCCAGGCAGATAGTGTCACGGATGGGATTCGAACCAGCAACCCTTTTGCTGCTAGGTGAACATGCTACACACTACACTACTGTGCTGAACGAACATGATCGCAGCTGAAAGCATGAGATGTTTTTTTTTTTTACCAATTCCATGCTTTCCAGCCTGGAGGACAGATGTGGGGTCTAATTGACCCCGCCTTTCTCTATAAAGAGGACCTGTCACACACTAGTCCTATTACAAGGGATGTTTACATTCCTTGTAATAGGAAGAAAAGTGAAAAATAATACAAAAAAAGGGACAAACAAGTGCAAAAATTAAAATATTAAGTTAAAAAATAAAATAAAAAAGGAATTTAAATGCTCCTGTCCCTAGTAGCTCGCACTCAGAAGCAAACACGCATGCAAGTCCCACCCACATATGTAAACATCCTTCAAACCCCACATGTGAGGTATCATAGCGTGCGTTAGAGTGAGAGCAATAATTTTAGCACTAGACCTCCTCTGTAACTCAAAAGTGGTAACCTGAGAAAAAAAGTCAAGCGTTGCCTATGGAGATTTTTAATAACGAAGTTTAGCGCCATTCCATGAGTGTGCGAAATATAAAAGCGTGACTAGTTAGGTATCTATTTACTCAATGTAACATCATCTTTTACCTTATCCCTAAAAATGGGGCTAGCTTTACTGCTTTCTTATTTTGTCATTCATGAAACATGTTTTTTTTTTTAAAGCCAAAAAAAAAAAAAAAACGTTTGAAAAAATTTTGTACCATGGGGGGGGGGGGGGGGCAATTAGGGCCGCCATCAGGAATTATATGGCCCCTTACACAGCTTCAGGCATGGGCCCCCTGGAGCAGAGAACGGGGGGGGGGGGGTGCTGCCGCCTGATATTGAGAAGGGGGGGGGGGCTGCCGCAATTTGATAAGCGGGGGGTTCCTTTACAAAAAAATACATATAGAAAAATATATATTAAAAAGGGTGGTAGCCATCCGGGGGCCCTGGGGACCACTGGGCCCTTTAATAAAAATAAACCTCTGGGCCCTTTAATGAAAAATAAATTAAAATATCTATATATATATATATATATATAAATATATATATATATATATATATATATATATAAAATAATAAAAAAGGGGGTTGCCTTGGGAGCTCTGGGCCCTTTAATAAAAAATAACTACCAAAAATCTAAAAAAAAATAACATGGGGTGGGAGCTGCGGTGGCTCAACGTGAATGGCACTGCGCTGACAAGCTGTTTACCTCTGCAGCCAAGGGTTCGGATCCCGGTCTCAGCTACATGTGAATTGAGTTTGGTGGTCTCAGCCTGGCTCCCGGTGGGTGTGCTATGCAAGGTACGCCTGTGCTTAGTACGCCCACCCCCCCCCAAAAAAAACACCACACTTGCACGCACACGAACGCACTTTGGCCATGAGGTCTCCTAAAATAAAGAGAGGCGAAGGACCTACAGGGCTGGCTGGGTGGGCTACACTCCCTCATAGGGGGAGTCCCTCTGTCCCATCGGGCTCCCAAGTGTAGCAGGTGGGGTGAGTGGGAGGGCCCCCCTCACACCCGCCATTGCCACCGGGGGCATGGAGAAGGATGGCGATTGCAAGTCCAGCTCCTCTCTCTCGACTTCACGCACAAAATACACTTTAAAAAAGAAATTAAAGAAAAAAATAAAAAACCTGGGGAAAATATAAAATGTTTATAACATTTTTATAAGCAAAAAGGTTGTCATCTGGGGCCCTCTGGGCCCTTTCATAATTATATTATATATATATATATATATATATATATATATATATATATATGTTAAAAAAATAACCCAAAAATATATAAAAATATATAATTTTTATTTTATTTTATTTTTTAAAGGGGGGGGGGGGTTGTCATCTGGAGCCCTGGGGATCTCCGGGCCACTGGGGACCTCCAGACCCCTAAAACAAAACATTGGCCCTTTAATAACAAAAAATATGGGGGGTTGCCACCCGGGGCCCTGGGGGCCTCTGGGCCCCTGGGGACCTCCGGACTGCTAAAAAAAATTAAATTCCAAAAATTGGCCCTTTAATAAAAAATCCTACAAAAAACAACTAAAAAATATATATACAAAAAAAAAAGAGGGGGGTTACCATCTGGGGCGCTGGGGGGCCTCCAGGCATCTGGGCACCTCCGGACCCCCGGGCCCCTTACAGGTGTACAGGGCCGCCATCAGGAATTTTTGGGCCCCTTACACAGCTTCAGGCATGGGCCCCCTGGAGCAGAGAACCGGGGGGGGGGGTGCTGCCGCATGCAATTGAGAAGCGGGGGGGGTGCTGCCGCAAATTGAGAAGCGGGGGGGCCCTTTACAAAAAGAAGAAATAAAGAAAAATATATATAAAAAAGGGGGGTAGCCATCCGGGGCCCTGGGGACCTCTGTGCCCTTTATAAAATAAAAAGAAAAAAGAGAGAAAATATATATATATATATATTTTTTAAATATAACACTTATATAAAAAAATATAAAAACAAGGGGGTTGCCTTCCAGGGCCCTGGGGACCTCTGGGCCCTTTAATAAAAAAAAAAAAAGATATAAAAAAAATGTATAAAAAAAAATAAACAATTATAAAAAAAGGGGGTTTGACACATGGGGCCCTGGGGACCTCTGGGCCCTTTAATAATAATAATATATATATATATATATATATATATATATATATATATATATATATATATATATATATATAATATGAAAATAAAAGAAATAAAAAAATATAAAAAAAAAATATTTATTTTAGAAAAAAAGGGGGGTTGTCATCTGGGGCCCTGGAGATCTCCAGGTCCCTGTGGACCTCCGGACCTCTAAAAAAATAAAACAAAAAAAATTGGCCCTTTAATAAAAAATAAAAGAAAAATATATAAAAAAATATATATTTTTTTTAAATATATATATTTTTTGATAAAAAAAAGGGCTTGCCATCTGGGGCCCTTAGTGGCCTCCGGGCCCCTGGGGACCTTCGGACCCATAAAAAAAAAAAAAAAAAAACATTTTTTTTTTTTTTAGGGTGGTTCCCATCCGGGCCCCTGGGGACCCCCGGGCCCCTTACAGGTGTAATGCCTGTACCCCCCTAATGGCGGCCCTGCAGGTGTACTGCCTGTACCCCCCTGATGGCGGCCCTGGGTGTAATGTCAGCATGTGAAAAATGACATTCTGAAGGAAAAAAGCCGTTTAAAACTGACTCGCGGCAATAATGAATTGTCGGCTCCTGGCAATTGCAGGAGAATTCATTCATTAAAAACACCAAAAAAAAAGCGTGGGGGTCCCCCCAAATTCAATAACCAAACCCTTTAGGTCTGGTATGGATATTAAGGGGAACCCCGCCGTCAATTTAAAAAAAAAATGACGTGGGGTTCCCCCCAAATATCCATAACCAGACCCTTCAGGTCTGGTGTGGAATTTAAGGGGAACTCCACCCCAAATTAAAAAAAAAATGGCGTGGAGTCCCCCCTAAAATCCACACCAGACCCCTTATCCGAGCACGTTGACCTGGCCGGCCGCAGAAAAGAGGGGGGGACAGAGCGCGGCCCCCCCTCTCCTGAACCGCACCAGGCCACATGCCCTCAACATTGGGAGGGTGTTTTGGGGTGCCCCCCAAAACACCTTGTCCCCATGTTGATGAGGACAAGGGTCTCTTCCCCACAACCCTTGCCCGGTGGTTGTGGGGGTCTGCGGGCAGGAGGTTTATCGAAATCTGGAAGACCCCTTTAACAAAGGGGCCCCCCAGATCCCGGCCCCCCCCTGTGTGAAATGGTAATGGGGTACACTGTACCTCTACCATTTCACCAAAAAATAAAAAAATGTAAAGGGTTAAAAACGACAAGAGCCGGTTTTTGACAAGTCCTTTATTATCTTCTTCTTTTCTTTTTTCCTTCGGGTTTCTTCCTTCTTCTTCTTCCTCTGCTTCTGTCTTGGGTCTTCTATTCCCGCATCTTGCCCGGAATGTTCTTCCATCTTCTTCTCCTTCCGCTGTCCTTCTCGTCCGCATCTTCTTCTTCTTGTTTTTCTTCGCCGGAGGCGCCGCTTCCAATCGAAATCCCCGCTGTCTGCCGGACCACGCCCCCCCTCTGACGCCACGGGCAAGCTCTTAGGAAAGTCCCCGTGTGGTGCTTGTGCGTCAGAGGGGGGCGTGGTCACATGTTCCAGAAAGCGGGCAATTCAATTGGAAGCGGCGACTCCGGCAAAGAAAAAGCCGCGCACAAGCTTCAAATGGAATTGCCCGCCCTCTGACTTGTGACCACGCCCCCCTCTGACGCACTTGCAGCACACTCCTAAGAGCTTGCCCGTGGCGTCAGAGGGGGGCGTGGTCCGGCAGACAGCGGGGATTTCAATTGGAAGCGGCGCCTCCGGCGAAGAAGAAGAAGGAGAAGATGCGGACGAGAAGGACAGCGGGAGGAGCAGAAGATGGAAGAACACGCCGGGCAAGATGCGGGAATAGAAGACCCAAGACAGAAGCAGAGGAAGAAGAAGAAGAAGAAGGAAGAAACCCGAAGGAAAGAAGAAAGAAGATAATAAAGGACTTGTCAAAAACCGGCTCTTGTCGTTTTTAACCCTTTACATTTTTTTTTCTCGTGAAATGGTAGAGGTACAAGGTACCCCATTACCATTTCACACAGGGGGGGGGTCGGGATCTGGGGGGCCCCTTTATTAAAGGGGTCTTCCAGATTTCGATAAGCCCCCTGCCTGCAGACCCCCACAACCACCGGGCAAGGGTTGTGGGGAAGAGACCCTTGTCCTCATCAACATTGGGACAAGGTGTTTTGGGGGGCACCCCAAAACACCCTCCCAATGTTGAGGGCATGTGGCCTGGTGCGGTTCAGGAGAGGGGGGGGGCGCGCTCTGTCCCCCCCTCTTTTCTGCGGCCGGCCAGGTCAACATGCTCGGATAAGGGGTCTGGTGTGGATTTTAGGGGGGACTCCACGCCATTTTTTTTTAATTTGGAGTGGAGTTCCCCTTAAATTCCACACCAGACCTGAAGGGTCTGGTTATGGATATTTGGGGGGAACCCCACGTCATTTTTTTTTTAAATTGACGGCGGGGTTCCCCTTAATATCCATACCAGACCTAAAGGGTCTGGTTATTGAATTTGGGGGGACCCCCACGCTTTTTTTTCCGTTTTTTTAATGAATGAATTCTCCTGCAATTGCCGGGAGCCGACAATTCATTATAGCCGTGAGTCAGTTTTAAATGGCTTTTTTGCTTTGAAAAATGTCATTTTGTGCAGACAGTTCTAACCACGGGAAACATTTTTCACATGCTGACATTAGAGCCCCCCATGGTACGAAA
Organism: Rana kukunoris; assembly: GCA_029574335.1. Classification (NCBI taxonomy): domain Eukaryota; kingdom Metazoa; phylum Chordata; class Amphibia; order Anura; family Ranidae; genus Rana; species Rana kukunoris. Next base: position 410,119,407 of record CM056050.1, read on the forward strand.
TTTAAAGAAAAATTACACTTTTATTATTGCACTTTTAGCATTATTAAAATCACTGCTCCCGAAAAAACGGCCGTTTTAAAAAAGAAAAAAAGCATTGGTACATGTCCCCTGGGGCAGGACTGAGGTCCCCAAACACTTTTTAGGACAAAACTTGCAGATTAGCCTTTAAAATTTACAATTAAGATTTCCCCCATAGACTTATACAGGGAGTTCGGCGGCGGCTTTACTTATCAATCACATCGCGCTGCTGCTGCGGCCGGTTCATGCGCCTAATTAGGGCTTCATCCAGCGCACTAATTAAGGCATGTACCGGCGCAGCGCAGCTTCATTAGTAAATCAGCCCCATAGTTACATAGTTAGTCAGGTTGAAAAAAGACACAAGTCCATCCAGTTCAACCATAAAAAAATAAAAATAAACAAACAAAATAAAACACAGTACATCCCATACACCCAACTCCATACCCACAGTTGATCCAGAGGAAGGCAAAAAACCCCAGCAGAGCATGATCCAATTTGCTACCGGAGGGGAAAAAATTCCTTCCTGATCCCCCGAGAGGCAATCGGATTTACCCCGGATCAACTTTACCTACAAAACTTAGTACTCAGTTATATTATGTGCATTTAGGAAAGAATCCAGGCCCTTCTTAAAGTAATCTACTGAGCTGGCCAGAACCACCTCTGGAGGGAGTCTGTTCCACATTTTCACAGCTCTTACTGTGAAGAAACCTTTCCGTATTTGGAGGTGAAATCTCTTTTCCTCCAGACGTAAAGAGTGCCCCCTTGTCCTTAGCGTTGACCTTAAAGTGAATAACTCAACACCAAGTTCATTATATGGACCTCTTATATATTTGTACATATTGATCATATCCCCCCTTATTCTCCTCTTCTCAAGAGTGAATAAATTCAGTTTTTCTAATCTTTTCTCATAGCTGTGCTCCTCCATGCCTCTTATCAGTTTAGTTGCCCTTCTCTGCACTTTCTCCAGTTCTCCGATATCCTTTTTGAGAACTGGTGCCCAAAACTGGACTGCATATTCCAGATGAGGTCTTACTAATGATTTGTACAGGGGCAAAATTATATCTCTATCTCTGGAGTCCATACCTCTCTTAATACAAGAAAGGACTTTGCTCGCTTTGGAAACTGCAGCATTATTGAGCTTATGATCAACTAAAACCCCCAGATCCTTTGCTTTGGATCTCAGACCCAATAACATTTATAAATATATTGAAAAGTAAGGGACCCAACACTGAACCTTGGGGTACACCGCTGATAACCTTGAACCATTCAGAGTAAGAATCATTAACCACAACTCTCTGAATCCTGTCTTTCAGACAGTTTTCTATCCATTTACAAACTGATATATCTAATCCAGTAGACCTTACCTTACACATGAGCCGTGTGTGGGGAACTGTATCAAACGCTTTTGCAAAATCCAAGTATACCACGTCCACTGCCACGCCTCTGTCCAGGGTTTTACTTACCTCTTCATAAAAGGAAATCAGGTTTGTCTGACAACTTCTGTCTTTCATGAATCCATGCTGTCTGCTGCTTAAATAGTTTGTTTCCAGCAAGAACTCATCCATGTGGTCTTTTATTAAACGTTCCAGTATCTTCCCAACTATAGAAGTTAACCTAAACAGGTCTATAGTTACTTGGTAAAGACTTTGTTCCCTTTTTAAATATAGGCACCACATTGGCTCTATGCCAATCCAGTGGTACTATTCCTGTCATTAATGAGTCCCTAAATATTAGATACAGTGGCTTCGAAATTTCAGAGCTCAATTCTTTTAGGATCCGTGGGTGGATGCCATCTGGTCCAGGTGCTTTATCCACCTTTATTCTGTCTAAATATTTCTGGACCATATCACTTTTGAGCCATTGTGGATTTGGGACTGTGTCACTCCCAACGTCTCCTCTGGCATTTGTGAATGTCACTCAGAAAACCTGATCTTCTTTCCCAGGACATCTCAAGACCACATGATCGCGGAAAATATGGCGGCCCCAACTCCACTCCTTGAGGCAGGCCTCTAAATGGTCTCCATGGCAAACCAGAGCATATTGTGACTCACACTCCTTCTTTCGAACATTTAAACGTTCCCATATAGCTTCCCGGTACCATCCCTCTCTCCTGATCAATCTGGTAAAGGAGAGAGGATGGCACGTATGGGTATTCGTACCCATAATTAGCAGCAACTCTGCGTATCACCACGTGCTGCAAACGGGCCAAGTTTGGCAGCGTGCGGGGGTCTCCGCGTCCTGGCTATACAAGAGCGTCCGGTGCCCGTCTAAGCGCAGGCACGGCAGCAGGGATAGGAGCGGGGAGATCAAAAACAGGATCAGACTCACCGTCTCCCCAGGTCAGCTGCGGAAAGTCCCGATGCGATGCGTCGGACCCACGCGGTGCGCTCCGGCCGGAGCATTTCTTCCGTCTTGTGCGGTGGGCCCGAAATCCTCCAAACCCTGTTGTTCTGGAAACATTGGTTCAAAGTACTGTTCAATTCCCCCATCGTCCGATAGGGATGCCAGGTAAGGGGAATTGTACTCCTCAGCAGGCAGGTAAGCACGGACCTTGGATGGATCTCTTGGCCAGTCCGGTAGACAACGTCGGGCAGGTAGGCCTTGACCACAGCCGTGGGAGGCCTGTGCAGGGCCTTCTCCAATGGCAGCACACCACACAGAGACTGCGTTAACTGGGGCAGTCTCAGAAACAGTATCTGTAACAGTCTCTGTAATGGCTTCCGCCTGTATACTCGTTGCACAGGTCATAGAGTCTCTTTGGTCTGTCTCGCCCAGTTTTCTTACCTCTAAAGTAGGAGAAGGTGGGGCAGCGGTCAAGGTGGACGAGACAGCGACGAGCCTCCGGCTCAACGATCTCCACCGACGGGGAGGGTTCGGGCCAGGTAGTTTCTTCCTCCGCGGTAACAGCTCCGGAGATTCAATTCACCCGATACTCCCGAGGAGCTTCAGCGGGTGGCTTGAATGTGAGCAAGTAGGCCCGGCATCTGTGGCACCGGACAAAAGGCATCAATCGTACGGCCAGCTCCGTACACGGAGGGCAGGTCAGTCCAAGGCCCTCCGATCCTCCGCTGGAGAAGAGCACAAACTGTCCTTCCGTAGTCATGCGGATCCCCATATCGGTGAGGAGTACTCCGGATGAGGCAAACATGGTGGAGGTCCCTGGTGAAGTCATGGGTCGCCTCAATCGCTGAGAGCGGAAACACTGGAGCAGACATCTCACACGTGGTACTTCTCTCAGGCACACAGCAACTGGTGGTTTGGCGCAAAGATGGGCGTTCCCTTTTCTCGCTTGGCGCAAAACTTTACCCTGTGTCTCACGCAGGGGTGGGTGACTCCTCCCACTTGAAGAACTTGTCTGGACAGGTTCTGGGCGCATACTTCACTGCATGCGCGCCCACACTTAAGTCGTCAATCAATAGGCATAATCACTGATTTGTCCCAATTCATTTCAAACCCTGAGAATGTTCCATAGGTATCAATAAGTGAAATGGCTGTAGTCAAGGATGTATATGTGTCTCCTAGGAATAACAAAGCATCATCAGCAAAAAGAGCTATTTTTTCCTCTTTCCCTACAATATCCAGACAGTCTCGGATAGCCTTCGCCAATGGCTCCACAGCCAACGCGAAGAGGAGCAGAAGAACAACGCGAAGAACCCTGTCTCGTCCCTCTTTCCAGCAAAAATGGAGAGGAAACACAACCATTAATCTGTACTTTTGCACTCAGGGCACTATATAATAGTTTTATCCACCTTATAAAACGTGGTCCTATTCCAAATTGTTCTAAACAAGCCCATAGGAATTCCCATTTTATAATGTCAAAATCTTTGGTTGCATCTATGGACAAAATAGCTCTATTCCCTCTATTATCTACAGGTAATTGTAAATTATCTTGATATATTAACTTGCCAACGTACTTTGAGAGTCTAATTGCTAATATTTTTGCCAGGAGTTTGACATGAGATCTCCACAACAAAATTGGACGGTATGCATCAGGCTTAGTTGGATCTTTTCCAGGTTTCAAAATAGAGATGATCACCTCTTCATTCATCGAGGGGGGCAAAGACCCCTCTTCGAAAGCATGGTTAAAGACTGACTATAGATCAGGCAGCAACATCTCTCCATATATTTTATAAATTTCCCCTGGTAGACCATCTGATCCAGGAGATTTATTGTTAGATAAGTTTGCTGCCGCATCTCTAAGGCCGCATACACACGATCGAACATGTCCGCTGAAACTGGTCCGCAGACCAGTTTCCGCGGACATGTCCGATCGTGTGTAAGGCCTAGCGGACAGGTTTCCAGCAGACAAAAGTCTTAAAACATGCTTTAAAACCTGTCCGCTGGAAACATGGCCGTCGGACATGTCCGCTAGTTAGTACGCCTAACCAGCGGACCGAAATCCCCCGCATGCGTCGAATGGATGTGACACATGCGTGGAAGCATTTTACTTCCTTGTTTTCGCACGTTGCGGCGTCAACGTCACCACCACGTCACTGCGTTCTCTGTCCGTGGGGATTTTGGTCTGATGGTGTGTACACACATCAGACCAAATTATCCCAGGAGACATGTCTGATGAAAACGGTCCACGGACCGTTTTCATCAGACATGTCTCCTCGTGTGTACGCGGCCTAAGTTCCTCCATTGTTAGTGGTCTCTCTAATACCTCTGTTTCCTCTTCTAGTAACCTTGGCATATTAATCCTCTGTAGAAAAAGTTCCATATCCCCTTCCTAGCCTTTCTTCCGACTTTTATATAGTTCCTAATAAAACATCCGGAACACCTCCAGAATCTCATGTGGATTATTAACCTTCCTGTCTAGAGAAACCTGAATTTCAGTTATAAAAGCAAAAGCCAATGCATGTCCCAATGCATGTCCCATTCCCTCTCCCTCCTCAAAATAAGGTTGCTGCAGAAAAAATCTTTTCTAAACTCCTTTTTTTTTAAATATATTTGTGAGATAAACAATCCTCTAAAATAAGTTTTCTGGGCATCCCAGTACATTAGGGGTGACACTGTAAATCTATTATTATTTGCTGAAAATGATCAATCTGTAATTTAATGTCATCTGGAGGTATGGATGTCACCCAGTACGGATTAACTTTCCATAGCTTATCCCCCTTAATGGTATTAAAGGAGAAAGATACGAACAAAGAAGAGTGGTCTGATATTCCTCTTTTAAATAACAAAAACAAGCAGTGCTCTATGAGTTAAAGTAGTTAAAACTTTAAAGTTGAATAAAGTAAAATGGACATCAAATGGATGCGCACAAATTAATATGCCATAATGAACAATCAGGTACATAAAAATACAACCAAATGTATAACATTAAAGGAGTCCTGTGATGGAATGGTAAAAATCAGAGAATGTTGTCAATCACTTAAGCAGCTATATAGATGTCAGTTCTATCAGGCTTGATGTTCCATGCATAGAAACACAGTACCTCAGATGTTAGGATGGGATACCGCTGTGGTGGGGGTGGAAAAATCACTCACCGTAGAGAGCTGTGCGTGCGGTGTTAGCCTGTAAGGATCTGTCTCACAGACTGTCGGAGAGACAGTCGTGATACCGCCAGAGGGCAGGGGGGTGCAGATGGCACTGGAACTGGATAGCGAACAGCGGCGGCTGTATCAAAGCGGGCACCGGACCGACAGTCAGCTTAGTTTACAGGGAGCGCAGCGGAGCTCACACGTGAGGAGGACGTGAACATCAACAAGACCTGACGGTATGAAGACTCTATGCACTCACAGACAGGATGACACAGTGCCGTATCCCAAATGCAGAGACTGACAGCTGCAGTCATACACAAGCGTGTGTATGGGACTCCAAACAAATGTTAAACAAAGGATATTAAAAGAAAGGGGGGGATGGACAACGTGACTGACATGTTTCGCGTTGTTTAACGCTTTATCAAAGTGAGTACATCCGTCTACCTGAGTGATTTTTCCACCTCCACCACAGCGGTATCCCATCCTAACAACTGAGGTACTGTGTTTCTATGTCCCTTTGTTATATGTCCTATGTCCCTATGTCCCTTTTTTATACATAGGAGGATATGAGCCAGGATGAGGGTCTGTAAAGTGTCAGGCAGGAGGAGGCTGGGGTGAGTGGCAGAGAGGAGGTGGCAGGAGTGAGTGGCACAGAGGAGGTGGCAGGAGTGAGTGGCACAGAGGAGGTGGCAGGGCCAAGTGGCACAGAAGAGGTGGCAGGGCCAAGTGCCACAGGGGAGGTGGCAGGGCCAAGTGGCAAAACAAGGTGCCAGGTGCCTCCCATCTGCCTTCCAACAAGAAGGGCCAGGAGGGATAAGAGTGAGAGTGAGGCAGTACTGGTGCTGATTAAAGAGGCACAGGCCACACTCCAGTGCCTTAATAAGGGGGTGAGGGGGGCACTTACCGAGGACACAGTAATTTGTAGCCACGGCCATCCTCCTCTACTTGCTTCTTCTCAACCTCATCCTCCTCCACCTTCTTCTCCTCCAACTTCTTCTCCTCCAACTTCTTCTCCTCCTCCTGGTACAAGTACACCTACAGAGGCGCAGGCTCCAGGCAAGCGGAGAAGGAAGGCTGCAGGGCAGGCTGCAGAGAAGCCTGGAGGCAAGGCTACCAAGAAGGTTCTTCAGTGCTGCCTTCTATTTATTTTATTAATATTCTATACCAGAATAAATGGTCATTTTTTTTTACAGTTCATACTTGCCTATGTGTTTTTAATTAACCCACAAATTTAGCTTGTGAGTAGGCAGGTTAACTTTAATAAAAATACAAAAGGTCTAATTATAAAGGGACAGATCAGCTAACACCAAACAATAATGTTAATTGTGGTAACTTGACATAACAAAAAAAAAAAAAAAAATCATGGAGATGACTAGAAAATTAAATAATAATTAAAAATGCAGATGTGTATTTAAACAAAACATATATATATATATATATATATATATATATATATATATATATATATATATATATATATATATATATATATCTTGTTATATAAATTAATCAAAAATATTCATGAGATCAGCATGAAAAATTTTACAAAAAGTTTGTCAGAACTCTATATATCAGCAGCAAAAGAAGTTCATTATTGTTCACTATTGTACCATTCTAAAGATGATTTAAATGTGCAGCATTTAAACGATGCCCTAATTTTTGCAGCGTGACGAATGTGCTATCTCCCGTACGAACGCTACTTTTACCAAAGGCGCGCTCCTGTCTCATACTTTATTCTGAGCATGCGCGGGTTTCTAAGCATACACACAAACGTTTTTCTCGTCGTAAACCAGCCCGACGAGGAACACGACCTAGAAATTAAGTCTCTCGAAGAGAAAAAAAGAGAGCAGGATCTTTTTTTTCTCCTCGAGATTTACGACAGTTTTCTCGACTAAAACATACACACAACTGTTTTTCTCTGTAAAAATGCTCTGCCAGCATTTTTCTTGATAGTTTTTGCTGAGGAAATTGGTTGTGTGTACGAGGCCTAAAAAAATTACTTTCAATTTGTAAAACGACTGGCCACTGAATTTATGTTTTTTCAATTTTTTTCATTTTTTCAAGAAAACAACCAGGAAGAAAACGTTTTTCTCTCGTGGCTTCACAATTCCCAGCAATTCCAGGACTGTGCATGTGTGATCATGGCTTTGTGACTAATTGTGGGTGTGGGGGGATTAATTTAATCTAAAACTGTATTGCTTATTCTGTTGTTCATAAGTTACTACTAAAGATTTTACCCACCCCTTCATCTGGATATGCCAAAATCCTTGCTTCTTCAGACTGAAGTATTGGAATTTACCGGAGTAGTATGAAGGATCTGAGCCACCAAAGATAATCTCACCTCCCGGTCTTGATTGAGTATCTCTGATTGTAAAGTAAAATGTAAAATTTCAGTTTGATGCAAATGCAAACGGATCATCATCAATTTTGTTTTACATATTTTATGGCTTCCAAGAGTCTTTCTAACACAGGCAGTGCAGACAAATGAAAAACAGAAAAATCAGCACAATGGACAAACTACATAGTTAGTAAAAAAAAAAAACTCCATCTCGAAAACCTCCATATACACTATTCTGTATCCATAGTTGATCCAAAGCAATGCAAATCCAATGGTACTATGCCAGTCATTAAAGAGTTTCTAAAATTTAGAAACAATGACATCTTTGGGTGTAAGGCATCCGGTTCCAGTTGTTGCTAGTTTAAATCCTGCTCCTGCCTTCTCCCTCCCCGCCACCCCATTCACCACGATAATATTCTGGCGATGCAACGGTTATCACAACTAAGGCCCCATACACACGAGCGGACAGATTTGTTCAAATCTGTCCGTCCGACAGATTTGAACAAATCTGTCTGCTGGGATTTTGGTTTGCTCGCGTGTACACACAAGTTAACCAAAATCCCCGCCAGCAGACGGCGCGCTGACATGTCGGTGACGTGGCGGTGACGTTGACGCCGCCACGTCACCGCACCAGGAAGTAAAACACCGCGCATGCGGGACGACATGCGGGACGCATGCGGGACGACATGCGGGAAGCATGCGGGACGACATGCGGGACGCATGCGGGACGACATGTCTGCTGGTAAGTGTACTAACCAGCAGACATGTCGGGCGGGCGGAATGCCACCCGATAGATTTCAAAGCATGCTTTGAAAACTGTCGGGTGGCCAAATCCGTCGGCTCGGCCGTACACACAATCGAATCTGTCTGCTGAAACGGTCCGGCGGACCGTTTCCAGCGGACAGATTTGATCGTGTGTACGAGGCCTTAGAGGCTGTTACAGGTAAGAACCAAGACAGCCTAGCAATGCCCATAATTTCTGCCCAGCTACTCTATTTTCACTACAGCTTCTATGATTGAGACATGTACTGTGAATGGAGGGGCAGTGGCGGTGCATCCATAAATGGCGCAGGAGTGCCGCCCCCTCTCTCCTGCACCGCTCTAATCACCATAGATAGATTTATGCATTGCCCACATTTTGCCATGGCAAACCCCCCCTCTATGATATCTTACAATACAGTATGATTTTACTGTAGAATTTTAAAGATACAGAGCCCCAAATATCAGCCCATTGGCTACAAACTGACATTTTTGTAACAGTTCAAAACGGGTTAAAAACAAAATCTCCATTCGGACCAATACCATTACAATGCAGATGTGTCATACACCCCCCTCTATGATACCTTACAATACAGTATGATTTTACTGTGCAAATTTAAAGATACAGAGCCCCAAATATTAACCAAATATTAACCCATTGGTTACAAACTGATATTTTTTCACTACTAAATGGGTTAAAAACAAAGGCCCGGATTCACGTAGATCGGCACATCTTTATGCCGCTGTAGCGTATCTTCTTTATGCTACGCTGGCGCAGCATTGAGGGGCAAGTATGAAATTCACGAAGAAAACGCGTAGCATATATTCGCCAATGTAAGTCAAAGTAGGTGGAAGTGGGCGTGATGCATGGTAATGAAGCGTGACCCCATGCAAATGATGGGCTGAGCGTCATCCAAGTACTTAAAACAACGGTGTTTCTGGCTCTCTACCAGCATGTGGAAGGCAAGGTCTTGGCCTCACTGGACAGGGCAGTCAGCGGTAAGGTGCATATTACCGCTGACTCATGGTCCAGCAGGCATGGACAGGGATGTTACCTATCGTTCACGGTGCATTGGGTGTTTCTGCTGGCAGCTGGGAAGGATGCAGGACAGGATGCAGTAGTTTTGGAGGTTGTTCCACCACCACGCCTCCAAAATGGTGATTCTGACACACCTCTCTCCTCCACCCCCTCCTCTTCTTCTTCTTCCTCCATGGCCTCTTCCTATGCTGATTTGTCCTTGGAAGCAGCGGTGCTACGTAGGCTTTTAAGGGGATACGCAAGTACGCAGGCAAAAATATGCTTGAGCTAGTGTGCTTTGGGGACAGGAGCCAAAGTGGGGCAGAGATTTTGTCAGCTCTGCAGGGGCAGGCTCAGAGCTGGGTGATACCACTCCAGCTTAAGCTAGGAATGGTGGTTTGCGACAATGGCACCAACCTCCTCTCCGCCCTCCGACAGGGACAACTGACCCATGTGCCCTGTTTGGCTCACGTCCTTAATTTGGTGGTGCAGCGGTCCTTGGGCAAGTACTCAGGCTTACAGGGTGTTCTGAGGCAGGCCAGGAAACTCTGTGTGCATTTCCGCCAGACATATAATTCCAGTGCATGGCTGGCTGACCTCCAAAGGGAATACAACCTGCCCAAGAACCGCCTAATCTGTGACATGCCCACCAGGTGGAATTCAACCTTGGCCATGGCCATGCTGCAACAGCTGCACATGCAGCAGAGGGCCATCAATGAGTATCTGTGCCAATATGGCACCAGGACAGGGACAGACGAGCTTGTTTTTTTTGTCACGCCAGTGGGTCATGATCAGGGATGCATGCACTGTCCTGTCACCATTTGAGGAGGCCACGAGGATGTTGAGAAGTGACAGTGCATGCATCAGTGACACTGTCTCTCTTGTCCACCTGTTGGAGCACACGCTGAGTGGAATAATGGACAGGACACTTAAGGCAGAACAGAGGGAGGAAGAGGAGGACTTCCTTACCTCTCAAGGCCCCATTAATATAAAGAGTGTTCCTGCTGGCCCGCCGATCACACAGAAAGAGGACGAGGAGGATTGTGTCAGCATGGAGGTGAAGCCTAGCACTCAGCATCAGCAGCAGAAGACTCAAGGGATTATTTACAGTCCCAAGAAACCCATGGACTTGTACATGCCTGGGAGGAGGTGGCTGCGGATCATGTCGTCCTTAGTGACCCAGAGGACTCCAGACCGAATGCCTCAGCAAAGCCTGCGGAAGGATCCTCTTATTCGTGCTATCAAGGAGAGGGATAATTACTGGCTGGCAACCCTCCTTGATCCACGTTACAAGGGTAAGGTTGCGAAACTTATGTTGCCATCGCAGAGTGAGCAGAGGATGAAACATCTTTGGGAGCCCTTGCAGAAAGGTTTGTGCAACGCGTTTCCAGAGCCTGGGAGGTATGCTGATGCTGAGTGACTATGGCCCAATTTTTCTGCCCCTGTTTAACAGTGTAATTTTTGATGGTGAATACTTTGCAGCAGGGCTCATTCCTGCACTCCAACTAGAGTATCTGTGAGGGGTTGCAGTGTTGTGGCAACGCCACCACACCATCCACCACCAAAGACCCAATTTTTCTGCCCCTGTTTAACAGGGGCATGTAATTACAATTCTTGATCTACTATTTCACAGCAGGGCCCATTCCAGTGAAGCCCATAAAGATAAATCACACAACATTTATTGTAGAGAAAAGAAAAGGAGAAAAGCGCCTCTGGGTTATCTAATAAGATTTTTAATAACAAATAGGACGTATCTAACACTTACATGTAGTGTGATATCGCCCGGAGATGAAATGCTGGCAGTCTAGGAGAGCAGGAAGGTCTCAGGCTTATGCAGGCTGTAATGATCATCCAATCAGTGGTTTCAGAAGCGCTGAGTGTGAAAAGATTCAGTCACCCTTATGTGAAGGTCCAGCCCTTCACATAAGGGTGACTGAATCTTTTCAGCTCCTTGCTGGTTTGCAACCTTGAAAAAAATAAATTACTGGTTGTGTCCTCTCAAAACCATCCTAGGATTGCTGACACCCTGATGAACTTCTCCCTTACCAACTGCTCCCCTGTCAGCACGTCTATCTTCTGCAGTGACACACTCAGCGCTTCTGAAACCACTGATTGGATGATCATTACAGCCTGCATAAGCCTGAGACCTTCCTGCTCTCCTAGACTGCCAGCATTTCATCTCCGGGCGATATCACACTACATGTAAGTGTTAGATACGTCCTATTTGTTATTAAAAATCTTATTAGATAACCCAGAGGCGCTTTTCTCCTTTTCTTTTCTCTTTCATGTATTTGAGTCGACTTCACTCATGGAGAAGCAGCCCTGGTTATTTACTACAAATCATTTTCTATATGATTGCTATTTTATAGACATGGACATCTGAGCTTAATTTTATGGATATCACTGAACATTCGGAGCGCTGTATCTTTGTTTTTTTGAACATTTATTGTAGCCTACTTACAGGACAAACAAGGATAAAAGGCATATAAAAATCTCTGCGACTCTCAGCATGCTTGCATCGGCCAGCCTGACATGTTTCATCCTACTCAGATATCATCAGAAGTTCTACCTAAGAACAAACCTACAGTCCCTGTCTTGTTTGCACCACCTGTATACAGCTGTTCAGTGTATATAGGGGCCTAGGGGCCCCACCCTTTTCCTTTTTTTTATTTGGGTGCGGGGTTCCCCTTAATATCCATACAAGACCTAAAGGGGCTGGTAATGGGCTGGGGGGTACCCATGCTGTTTTTCTCAATGATTTTCATCCATATTTCTGAGACCAAACATTACACCGCAAGCAGTTTTAAATGGCTTTTATTCCTTTAGAATGAATGAATGAATGAATGAAAACTTGTATAGCGCGGCACATGCGAACTGAATCGCCTCTGGGCGCTTGTTGTTCCTGTCTCCTTTGATATCAAAAGAGAAAAGTCTTGACCTTTTTCCTAAATGCTAGGTGGTTCTCCTCCAACCGAATGCTGGTTGGTAAAGCGTTCCATAGTCTGGGACCTTGGATCGCGAATCTTCTTTCTCCTTTGGACTTGAAGTTGGCTTTCGGAACCTGGAGCAGGTTCTGATTCGTGGATCGCAAAACGCGATTGGGATTATGCGCTTTTATTATTTCGCATAAATAAAGGGGGGCATTCCCATGGACACATCTATGCGTAAGACAGAGAGCTTTAAAAGCAATTCTGTCTTTAGAATTGTAATTTTGTGTAGTAACTGTTCTAAACACGGGAAACACGCGCCACTTCACAGGCATACTATAGACACCCCCAGGTACGATATTTAAAGGAATATTTCACTTTAATTTTTTCACTTTAAGCATTATTAAAATCACTGCTCTCTTAAAAAATATAATTTTTTAAAACTTTTTTTGCATTGATACATGTACCCTGTGGGAGGACCCGGGTCCCCAAACCCTTTTTTAGGACAATAACTTGCATATCAGCCTTGAAAATTTGCACTTTTGATTTCTCATGTTCGAGTCCCATAGACTTTAACAGGGTTCGAAAGTTTGCGCAAACTTTCAGTTCGTTCAAATGTTCTGGTGCGAACCGAACCGGGGGGGGGGGGTGTTTGGGCTCATCCCTATTCCTGGTGTCCTCAGATGTCCCGAGTCTTCGCTCCCCTACTAGAATGAAACAAAAGGAATACTTAGCACACAGATATTTCACACCAAAAATAGGAATATGAAACATTGCTTGGAAGTGTGGTACAATTGTCTGTTTTGACAGAGTTCCAAGCTGAAGACATGATTTTTTCCCTTCCCAAAGCTGGAATACTTACTTTTTTTGGGCAAGTTTCACACATAGAGACAACCCAAGTATCCACTGGAGCACCTGTGTGGAACATCCTAAAAAGGTTGTTTTGGTGTCTCACACTAGTGCTTGAGTCCAGATGTCTAAACAGCTGCTGAGTGTCTTCTCCTTTACACTGAAACAAGTTTGCATTTCATTCTATTTGCAAACACATCTAGACAACAATGTACTAAACTTCTTTTTATACAAATAGGCATGACCAAATGTAGTTAACCTCTATCTGCCCAAAATATTGTATGTAGTGGGCAAACAATGTTTACTACGACTGACCGATTACTGTGCCCACTAACCTGAAAGTTGCCATTTTTAACTGTCCAACAGTAAAGAAAAGCACATGCATGGAGCAACATGCAAGTAATAATAATAATAGGAACACAGGACAAATACTTACTTTTTTTAAGCATTTTTTTGATCCTTCTGTACTGATCATGCTCCCTCAATTTCAGATCTGACCAGCGTTTCCTCAATTGCTCCTTGGATCCAAATTTCCTGTGCAGACTTCTCACAACTTTAGACATGATCTTGGCCATTCTCACATTTGGATTGGTGTACGGTCAATGCTTCCCATCATGCTTCCCATCGATCCTCTTCAAGATGTCCACCATCTTCACAATCTCTACAAAGGACATATTTGAGGCCTTATATCTCCTCCTGGATCGTGACGATTCTTGCTCTGGGCTTTCCTCGTCCTTAGTGGATTATCACACACCTGCTGTGTCTCCGCCATGTTCCTCTCCCACTGCGCCAAAGGAGAAGGGGCAGGGAATATACTAGAAAGAAAGTCAGGGGTGGGTGACGTGTGCGGAGCTTCAAGCATTTGCAGTGTATATAAAGCTAACACGCATGTGTCGTACCTACGTTCTGTGTGTGGAGGTAGGAGGAAGTGCCGAATGTGAGACCCAAGGTAACATTTTAACTTGGGTCATCAGTGGCCTAGAGTATACTGCTTCAAGATTGAGGCCTATATTGGGATAAGATTAGGAGAGTTTAGACAGACATTAGTGTTTTTGTCTTGTGTTTTGTCTTGTAGAAATAATGAATGCTTTTAAAAAACCCAAATTCTTGAGCAAATTACAGGGAGCTGCCTGTTTTTTGGGAAATCAAAAGCCCCCTTCATAAAAATAGAATAGCAAGGAAGGCAGCACTGGAGAAACAGCTGCAATTTGTAAAGACGGAGGACCACAACACAGACATTGAGTTTGTGGACATGAAAATAGGGAACTTGAGGGGCACATACAGGAAGGAATACAATAAGGTCCCAGGAGAAGCAGCCTGTGTATGTACCAAGTCTGTGGTACTACAATAAAATGCACTTACTGGACAACCAGGCTGAAGTGAGGTCGTCACTTTCTACCCTTCCCTCCACCCCAGCTGAGGATTCCGAGGACCAACCTGGGCCTTCCATCCTGGAAGAACTAGAGGAGCCCAGGTATAGTATTTTTCTAAAGATTTATTGTCCTAAAATTAATGATGTTAAATAGATGTTAAAGTGGAGTTCCACCCTCTTTTTCAATTGTATTGCATCTTCTTTAATATTGCCCCCTTAAATATATTTGTCATGTTTTATTTTTTTTTATTTTTTTAAACTCACTGTGCTATTGTTATCAGTGTATTTCTCCAGACGCAGCAGCCTCGGCGCATCATCCAGTGCTGCTATACCTCCTGGGAGATGTTTGTTATCAATCCCAGGAGGCCCTTGGCGGTAGCATCACGTGATTCCTAAACAGGAAATGACCCGGTGTACGGCGACGCCTGGCGCCATTTTGGAAGAGGAAAAGCTGGCTTTGTTTGCCAATATCCACATCGAGCAGAGCAAAAGAGAGGAAATTGTCAGCGGAGGCTGAGTCGTTACCTTGTGCAGCAGCATCATCTCTTTAATTCCGGTAAGTCTGGTGGATAATCCTGGGGGGTTAAAAGCAGCAGTGGTGGCAATGTGCTGTGAGGTGGTGGCAATGTGCTGTGAGGTGGTGGCAATGTGCTGTGCGGTGGTGGCAATGTGCTGTGCGATGATGGGGGACAAGTGATGTGATGGGGGACACGTGATGTGATGGGGGACAAGTGAAGTGATGGGTGGACAAGTGAAGTGATGGGTGGACAAGTGAAGTGATGGGTGGACAAGTGAAGTGATGGGTGGACAAGTGATGTGATGGGGAAAACATGATGGGGGACAACTGCAGCGGCGGCCTGTCCATAGGGGGTGCCCAGGCGCCGCCCTCCCACAAGTCAGTACATTTTTTTTTATTTAAACATGTCCCTTTTTGTCGTTTTTCAGAAGATGAAAAACGACGTGAAGCCCACACATACGATCATTTTAAATGACGTTTTTTTCATGCCGAGAAAACAATCGTGTGTACGCGGGATTAGGGTAAATCATCTAATCTCTCAACCACCTATTACGCTTTTGAAGGCCCTGGAGCACCAGGACAATGGAAACACCCACAAAGTGAAACCATTTTGGAAAGCTAACACCTCAACGTATAATCTATGAGGCATAATGAGTCTTTTGAACAGTTCATTTTTTTACAGACGTTTTTGGAATATGTGGAAAAAAATTAAAACACATTTTTTTTTACACAAAGTTGTTCATTTATAGGATATTTCCAGCACAAAGCATGTACATAGCAAAAATGACACCCCAAAATATATTCTGCTACTCCTCCTGAGTATGGCGATGCCACATGTGTGAGACTTTTACACAGTCTGGCCACAAAGAGGCCTAACATCCAAGAAGCACCATCAGATGTTCTAGGGACATAAATTACGCATCCAAGTTCCTTACTTTCCTTACGCATCCAATTTCCTTACCAATTTCCTTCCTTACTTCCTTTTTGAAGGCCCTTTATATTTCTAACACAGCATCTACATACCAAGAATTACACCCTAAAATACATTCTGCTGAGTAAAGGGTAAAAAAAAAAAATTACCTGTGGTTTTAGTAGTGCAATTGTCCACAGGAGGAGTACCCTGATCCAGGCAGCAGGTAGGGACGTAGTCAGCAACAGTGAATGGAATTGTCCATTCAGCAGACAGGAATATTGTCCATAGTCAGAACAGGCAGGGATGCAGTCCAGGGTCAGTGCAAGTAGAGACATTGCCAGCAGTGCCAAAATATTGGTCCTGGTACCAAAGAGTGCCACCCACCGAATTTGACTGGAGGAAGACAAGCCGTTTCGTGAAAGGGTTAGGCGAATCCCATTGGGAGATCTGGAAGATTTGAGGGAACTGGTCAAATCCTTATGCCTCCCCTATAGTGGTGGTCAGGAAGAAGAATGGGTCCCTACGCCTATGTATCGATTACAGGACCCTGAACCGGAGGACCATTCCTGACCAGTACACCACACCTCGGATAGAGGATGCTCTGCAGAGCCTGTCGGGAGCAAAGTGGTTTAGTGTGCTGGACTTAAAGAGTGGGATATTATCAGATCCCCATGTGCCCCAAAGACAAAGAGAAGACCGCTTTTATCACCCCCGTGGGATTCTTTGAGTTCAACCGGATGCCACAAGGCCGTTCTGAGGTTGATGCAAAAGACAGTGGGTGACATGAACCTACTTGAAGTACTAGTTTACCTGGATGACGTCATAGGATTTGGAAGAACGTTGGAAGAGCACGTACTGACCAGCGGACATGTCGAACGGACGGGTTTCCAGCAAACAAGTTTTAAAGCATGCTTTAAAACTTGTCTGCTGGAAAAACCTGTCTGCTAGCCCATACACGCGGTCGGATATGTCCGCTGAAACTGGTCTGCGGACCAGTTTCAGCAGACAAGTTTGATCGTGTGTACGCGGCCTAAGCCCAGATCAGTCAAGGAAGCCAAAAGAAGGGCCCCTAAGGAAGAAAGAGTCCATCCAGGACCAGTGGACTCAAGAATGCGAGATATCTTTCAGACAATTGAAATGGGAGCCTTACCACTGCCCCAGTTTTGGCCTATGCAGACCCTGCCAAACCATACGAGTTGCATGTGGATGCCAGCCGTGAAGGACTGGGAGGAGTGCTCTATCATAAGCATGAAGGGCATCTGCGGACGATCGCTTATGTGAGCAGAAGTTTGACTCCTGCCGAAAGAAACTATCCGACTCATAAGCTTGAATTTCTGGCTCTGAAGTGGGCAGTGGTAGACAAGTTGAAGGACTACCTTTAAGGTGCTGAATTAGTGGTTAAGACGGACAACAACCCCCTCACATATCTGCTCACCACTGTGGAGCTGGACGCCACCGGTCACAGGTGGTTAACTGCTCTCTCGGCATTTACCTTCTGCCTGAAGTACAGACCAGGTGTTGGTAACCGAGATGCGGATGCCCTGTCAAGAAGGCCTCATGACCCCCAAAATCCCTCAGAAGACTGGACTGAACTTACTCCAGAAGGAAGGGACAAGTCAATACAGGAAAGATGGGGCCAGAGCTGAAGAAGTAGGAGTATCCTCAACGGGAGTACCCAGGTGCTATTGCAATGTCTCCCAGGTTGTACAGGAGGGTCTCCCCAAGCTATCCAGAAAGGATCTCAAGAGAGATCAGAAGGAAGATCCACTGTGTGGGCTGGTGCTGAAGGCATTGGAACATCAACAGTCTGATGTGCTGCGGAAGAGCCCCAAGAAGGAAGCCCGACTGTTACTGAAAGAATGGGATCGGTTGCAGTTGCAACAACGGGTGGTCTACCGAAGGGGCCCCTCTGATGATCCATAAGCGAAGTGGCAGCTGCTCCTGCCGGGAAAACACAGAGAGAGGGTACTGATTGCTTTACATGATTACCATGGTCATTTGGGAGCCGAGAGGACTCTACAACTAGTAAGGGACAGGTTCTACTGGCCTCACATGAGGAAAGAAGTGGAGAGTTACTGTCATTCCAGCCTCAGGTGCATACAACTAAAGACATTGCCCCAGAGGGCTGCCCCAATGGGCCATTTGGAGAGCCAGGGACCAATGGACCTGGCCTGCATAGACTTTCTTTGTTTGGAATCCGATCTGAGTGGGCAGGGGGACATCTTGGTGGTAACAGATCACTTTACCTGTTATGTCCAAGTATTTCCTACTAGAGACCAGCAAGCAACCACAGTAGCAAAGACTCTCATAGAGAAGTTCTTCATCCATTATGGCTTACCTCAACGAATACATTCGGACCAAGAAAGGGACTTTGAGAGCAAATTGATAAAGAGACTGTTGGATCTACTAGGCATTAGTGTTGATCAAGAATATTCGCATTGCAAATATTCGTTACGAATATTGCATATTCGAGTATTCGCGAATATAACTTTTTAAAACAGATCACATCCTAGTGATCTCCATCGACGTCTAAAAGCATTGCTGGTATGATTAGAGACCCTGGGCCGAGTAGCTGAGGCGATCCTTTTATGTTGCCGAATATTCGCAATGCGAATATTCGTATTACGAATATTCGCGAATACTTTCTCTGCCCTTCTTTTGCATCAGAGCCAATCAGAGTTCTCCTACCACAGTTGTCAGAGGTTAGCAACCTCCATAGCAACCAATAGGAACCTGCCTGCACGACCATTATATAAGATCACTCCCAGCAGTATTTCAGTGCAGATTCACAAGGTGGCTAGAGAGAGTGGAGTGTTTCTGTGCGTTTTTCCTGTGTATTGCGATCTTAGAGCTTAGCATTTTGTTTCCTATAGTGCTTTCAGTTCTAAGTTTTTCCTCACTGGATGAAAAGTTACTCCCCACCATCTTCGCTTCGCAGGACAGCACAAAATAGCGATCCGAAAATAAACTGGCAAAGATCCAGGAAATGATCTCTATTTTTGCGTGTTGTTCGCGCGCATGCGCATGCGCGGACGAGAATTTTGCAATCAATTTCGCATTCGCATTAGCAAAATTTCGCAAAAAAAATGTTTGATAAAATATCACGAATATTCGATATTAACGAACATTTCACGAATATTCTTCTATATATTCGTGAAATATCACGAAATCGAATATGGCGTATTCCGCTCAACACTACTAGGCATACAAAAGTCCAGGACTACTCCTTATCACCCACAAGGGGACCCTCAACCAGAAAGGTTCAACAGGACTGTCCTGAATATGTTGGGGACGTTGACTGCAGAACAGAAACCCCATTGGAGTAGACACATTACTGCACTGGTTCATGCCTACAACAGTACCAAAAGTGACGCCAATGGATATTCCCCTTACAGACTGATGTTCGGCCGTGAAGCCCGATTACCAGTGGACCTGGCTTTTGGTTCCTCCTTGGATCACACATCAGAGACCTCCCATAGAGGGTATGTGGACAGGCTGCGGAGGAATCTGAAGATAGCCACCTCGAACTCCAGAGAGAACAGGAACAAGAGGAACTTGGACCTGAAAGTAAGAGTTCAAGATCTTCAACCAGGTGACTGGGTTTTGCTGAAAAATCTAGGCATCCTGGGCAAGCATAAGTTGGCTGATCATTGGAGATCACAGCCTTATGTTGTGTGTAGGAAGCTTTCAGGGCTCCCAGTGTATGAAATCAAGCCAGAAGGAAACACTGGGCCAGTAAAACCTGGCATCGGAATCACCTTTTACCTCTCACAGAGGCAGTCAGGATAAGCACAGAGGAGGAATCCCCATCCACATCCACTGATGTGTGTAGGCCAATAACCAGGTCTCAGCTTGAACCCTCTACAGATGAAGATGAGGAAGTGGACATGAGTTGGCTGTGGCCTCCGAAAACTTTAGAAACAGATGCTGATATTTCTTCAGAAGTAGAGAAGGATAATAACGGAACTCTCAAGGCAGAGGCCCCAGAACTTGTGCCGGCAACTAATCCTGCAAAAGAGCCCAGTACTCTTATTTACTCTCCATCTTTAGTCACTAAGAGGAGTGATGATGACATTTGTCAAAAAGGAATGGACACTCCGAAAGAGCAAAGAGAGACTTTACACACCATGCAGACTGACTTAAGATACATTGGGCGAATGCTCTGAAGCATCTCAGTTTGTCAGCAAAAGAATCCTTGAACTGTCTGGTCCCTCTACTTTTGATTCAGTAAGGGACAGCCCCACCTCACCCCTTGGCATATCTGTACCAGACACGGTAGTATCAGCTGTGAGTGCACAGGATAGCTTCCCATCATATGACAATTGGTGGGAAGCTCCTCTGTCTGTATTGTATGACCGTATAGAGGCTAAAATACAAGATAGAGTTAGCAATTTGAACCTCTTTGGAGGACCAAAGAGATAAAGTAGGGGGAGTGTGTAGCGCTGATATTCTCCCATGTTGATGTGTGTTTGTATACTTTAATAAAATGTCTATGGACATTGCTATGTTTGAGTATTTGGAGCCATCTAGTAACCAAATACTGGTAATGCAGATATGTTTTTCCTGAAAAAAGCACAAAAGACTAGACAGGAAGGGACTGTTGTTTTGGGAGGAGGAGGCTGACCTTTTTCACCCAGGAGGTTGGTGACCTACCCATGAACACCTTTTTGAGCAGTGCATGCTGGGTAGGAGACAAAAGGAGCCAAAGCAGACATTTTAGGTCTCTTGGAATCATGTGGCCTGCCTGAGAGGACCTGTGGGGAGACGGTGGCCAGATTGGAGAGACCCAGAGACACTTTTTTACGGAAGGCATACAACAAGGCCTTTCAGAGGGTAAGAACATCACTACTATATTCACAGCCCAAAGCCAAAGAGAACCTACAAACTACGAAATTGATTACCAAATATGCTGCACAACACGGCATGCTAAGAAACTGTTTGGAGCGATACTGGTACCTTTTGAGTGAGGATCTCACTTTGGGTAAATATGTGAAAGAGAAACCTGAAATAGTGTTTCGTAAATGCTCCTCTATTGGCAATAGACTTACTGCGAGTCAATATAAACCACAACGTAGTGAAACCAAATCTATTAGAGGCCTTGAGGTATGTGGCCAATGCTCTTACTGTCCTTGGGTACAGCCGGGCACGGTTTTTCATTTGCCCAATGGCTAATCATTTTGGCCACGTTTTCATGCCACATGCAATACAGAAGGGGTAGTATACCTCATGACGAGCCAATGTGGAGCCTTCTACGTTGACAAAACCATACGCCAGTTCAAGCAACGCATATACGATCACATTTATTATTTGCAATATGCTAAAATGATTACACCAGTCAGCCGACACTTAGGGTTATATCATAAGTTTGACACTACAATGGTTAAGTTTATCATCCTAGAAGTTATTCCCAAAGACCCAAGAGGTGGTAATTGGGATAAACGTATTCTCCAGAAAGAAACTCTCTGGATTGAAAGTTTGGGAGCTACACGGATAAATGAAGTACTCACGTACTATCCTTTTTTATGATAGCTTATACTCTAGTGTCATCTAATATACAAAAACTCTGAGGTACTTCTTTAATTCCTCCAAATATCATCAAATATTGAGGATTAGCTAACAGGGTCCATGCCATTCTCATATAAAGAATTTTAGATTTTTTTTTACTAGTCATTTAAACGGTTCTCTTACACATCAAGCATTTATATAGAGTTAGCCGATATGCTCTTCATAATGCTTCTCCAGTTTCATTCCCCAATGTTTCCTTGTTTTTTAATATATACAAGATATTACATTTCAGAATCCCAGATTCTAGCTATGAACCTCTTCTATGGACACAGTAGCAAAGGACTAAAATACTAGGAATTCGATATTGAGTCAACCTGTATTTACTAAGTCCAAATTTAGCTGTAGCAAAATGTTTCAATAAATACTTATGTTTTCTTTACTGTTTAAACAATTTTCCTTAAGAGTCGGTTCACACTGGGGCGACACGACTTCCAGCACGACTTTCAGAAGCAACTTCAACACGACATGAGCATGAACCACAGGGCGATCTGGGGAGATTTACAACACGACTTGAAGTCCTTTTCAGGTCAGGAGACATTTCAGCGGCCAATAAAACAACAATCAGCTCTGGGAAAGAGAAGGGGAGGGAGAGGTTTGCCTGAGAAATGTATGTTATCTTGCTGAAAAGTAGCTTCAATTAAAACAGTGATCAGACTTGGAAGCGACTTCCATTGAAATCAATGGGTACAAATCGCCTAAAAGTCTGATTGAAGTAGTACAGGAACCTCTTCTGAAGTCGGAGCGACATGGGTAGTGTGTATTAACACCGCTCACATTCACTTACATTGCTTTTCTGGACAGCACGACTTGGGACGACTTGAGACGACTTCAAGTCGGATCTCAAGTCGCCCCAGTGTGAACCGGCTCTTAGGACCCCGCTCTGGTTTTGCACATATAAATTTATGTTTACAAGTTGTGCTGTGATCGCATTGCCCTCTTGAGGAGATATGCAGCCCTGCTTAATCCTCTGCTGCCTGCTTCTGCGTCCCAAATGGTCGGCTGGTTACGCAAGCGGCCACTCGAGCCATTGGACAGACCGATCTGTTCCTCCCTCCCATGGGCGGATAGTGTTTCAGCCACGACCAATGGCAATAGGACTATCTCGATCATGTCCCCAGCACTTCCGCCCTTACACGCGCCTCGGGGCCTGCCAGTAGTCCCTGAGTGCGCATGCACTTGATGGCGCATGCGCAGAAGGTTATGTGGCCGGCTCGCGTGACGTCAGACACATGTGTGTCACACGCGAGCGGGGTACATTTAAAGCGACGTGGGCTACTACTCCCCAGCTGTGCCTTGGAGAGTGTAGCCGCATCGCACACCCTGCCATCGTTAGCCACTTTAATACTCTGAGGTGAGTCAACTGTCCATTTCGAGGAGGTTTACAACTACCCTTCTATCAACTAGCCTTAACAGAATTGCCTAATATGCAAAAACCTTTTTTTACTTGTTTGCCAGATCGAGCTCTAAGGGCCCCTCAGCCATTCCCCTTTACAGCAGGATTCTGTGACATTAAATAAGGCAAGTGTGCACTTTCTGTTTCTCTTTTTTTAAAACAAACTTTTGTCACTATCCATTTTTGCATTTTTGCCTTTAACCTCCCTGGCGGTATTCCCGAGCGTGACTCGGGGTTAACATTCAGTGCCAGAAGCGGTAACCCCGAGTCACGCTCGGGGTGCATTTTTTTTTTCCCCCGGTCAGACTAGCCTCCCTGGCGGTCTTCACGTGTGTGGCACGGGGTGAGATTTTTAAGCTAATATCGGTAACCCCGTGCCACACACGCGCTTACCTCGCTGGATGCAGAAAAAGTTTACTTACCTTTTCTCTGCGATCCAGCGATGAATCCCCGCAGTACACGGCGGGCGGATGTCCGCCTGATGCTGTGTGTACCTCCGATTCCCTTCCCTGCGAGCGTCGCGACGTAGGGGGGGGAACGGCGCCAAATTTAAAAAAGTAAACAAACACTATACATACAGTACACTGTAATCTTATAGATTACAGTACTGTATGTAAAAAATACACACCCCCCATGTCCCTAGTGGTCTGCCCTGTACACTACATGTCATTTTGTATAATAAAAACTTTTCTTTCTCCCTGCAAACTGTAGATTGCCCATAGCAACCAAAAGTGTCCCTTTATGGCAAAAATTGTTTTAGAGCAGCTAAAAAACAGCGATAATAAATCAGAATCACTTGCAGAATTTAGCGATAGCGATTTATGGGGAAATTCGTCATAAAAAAAAAAAAAAAATGACAGCAAAAATTCTGCAACTGAGCAAATTTCAGTGATTTTGATTTGATTACATTATTGAATAATTTTTACTATAATTATATTATCATTTGTGATCATTTTTTATAATTATTTATTATATTATAATTTTTAATTAAAAAAAAAAAAAAAAATCATACCCGGGATGCCTATTAGACTCTTGTTTGAATAGATTTAAGTGAGTTATTCCTAAGAATTACAAGCCTACAGTATAAAACGCCAAATTCCCTTGCAAATAATGGTACCGCTTTTAGCACCTAAAATCTTAAAGAATCATACCGCCAGGGAGGTTAAGCATGAGGGGGTATGTATGTACCCATTCATATATATTTTTGCATGGGGCCAGTAACAAGCCTGTATTTCTGAACAACTTTGCAACTTGTAGCAATTTCGTTTTCATTATGGAGCCTTAATGGTCCCATTAATTTGAACACAGGCTGGATTTAAATCAGTTTAATTTCATATATATCTGTGTATAGTCTCTTAACATAACTGATGCACCCTGACCATGTAAACGGGAGAGTTGTTGGAGGAACAACCGAAGCAGGAGTGGACAGCAGAGTTAGGCAGGCTGATCCGGGCAGAGATGCGGTTGGACGAGAGCTACAGAGCCCTCCAGTGGTATGTAGTCCAAGAGTGCCCGGGGTCAGCGCATGACAGCCCCACGGAAGGCGTTGACGATGATGGCCTGGGATTGTTGTATTTGAGGATGTCCAGGGATCCCAACTTTGGGAGCGATCAGGAGTGGCGTTGGGAGGACATAATGGAGGACAGAGAGCAAAGACTGGATCTCTCAAAAGTGCACTGGCTACAGGAAGATTTAGAATTTCTGGCCGCTCAGGAATGGGACCTGGAAATCGCCTACAAACAGCTGCTAGACTCCGCTCAGCAGCAGGGTGAGGTTCTCTTTGCCTGGGACTATGAGGAAATATCAGCTGACAGTGCTGAAATCCTGGCTGAAGAATCGTCCATGTGGCAGGGTAACAGTGTACTTTGCCAGCCTGCCCCTGCAGCTATGGACCAGGAGGTTATATGGCGGATGCAGCAAGTGCCGACTGACCTTGATGATCCTGTTTCTGCATGGGATGATCTTGAATGGAGGAATGTGCCTGTCCAGCAGTATGCCAGTGAATCGGCAGTGGAAAATCTGGAGATTGCCATACCCAAAGCTGCAGTTCTGACCGCAGGGCCGAGCTCTGCTAACCTCTGCTCAGTACCTATAGCATCTTCTGGGTTACATGGACAGGAGATGGTAAACCTCTATCCCCAGACACCAGTTGCAGAGACAGGGGATTTAATAGATTTTTCTGCTGAGGAAGAACAACCTGATGGGCCTCCAGCAGAAGAGCTGGGATCAGGGCTAAACTTCATTGTGCTCTGCCCAGCACCAAGAGCAGTATTTGCGGAGTTACAAGGAACTTCCCCAGCTGAAGCGCTGGTCACCGGACAAGGGGTGAAGACCTCTGCCCCACCCCTGTGGCAGTTCCCAGAGGCTCAGGGTGAGAAGATGGCGATCACTCCCCAGCCACAGATTACAGAATGTATGGACGGTTCAGAGGATGTTACGGATTATGCACCCCCAGCAGAAGTGCTGGCAACAGGGCAGAGTGCTAGCCATCTCTGCCAAGCACCAGGACCAACTGTGGAGTACCAGGGAGCCGGGGCGGTTGGCCCCCCTCCCCAGCAACCAGCTGAGGTGGTAAAGCTCTTACTCCCAGCTGAATCACTGGCAGCAATACAGGATGCTACTGGCGGCTGCACCCCACTACAGCTTGAGCGGATATCGATGGATGGGACTGTGGTCTCCACTCACAGCAACCCAGCGGAAGAGCTGGCAACAGAGCAGAGTGCCCCGGGCCTCTGCTCTCAACTAACAGAGGAGGGGGTTCCTGTGGTAGTGGATGGGACTTCGATCTCCACTGACACAACCCCAGAAAATGGTGCAGCTCTGAGACAGGAGGATGTCGGCTTTGCTTTGCAAGCACCGGGGGATTTTCACCTCACACCAGTGGATGGAACTTCAGTCTCCACTGGTATACCCCATAACTGGTGGCCAGTTGGCCCAGATCCCCAACAGCATGATGGACTGAGCCCAGCCACTCTGTCGTCTCTCCAGCAGCTGAAAGGACTCCAGGGAGAAGGGCCAGTCCAGGCCTCTCCCCAGCGGCAGATGTGTTCCCTGAGAAAGGCAGAGGATGGCGGGGTGAGTAATGCTCTGTCTGGAGCAAGTTATTTGGGTTACTGTATGGATACCGGCATTGGGGGACTGGAACTACTGACTAAGTTCAGAGTCAACCCATCTGGTGTCTCCTACTGTGTTAGTCTCCTGCCAAAAGGGGAGCTGTGTGCCAGATCTAGCCAGGACAGGGGCTTTTGGAGAGGACTGAATGCGAGCCTCTTGCCGTCCGATTATGGGCCAGGGCCTCAAACCAGGAAGGCGGATGGTTTATCCCGGCAGACAGTCCTGGAACCTTAAGACTACTTGTCCAACATCCTCAAATGACCCGTTTGGGTCCCACTGTGGATGTTGAACTATTTCCAAAGGGGGGCCATTGTAAAGGACTTTTATGCAATTGCCTATATACTTCAGTTTAATTCTCTCCCTGCTATTTTAATGTCTGTGTGTTATGGGTAAAAGGTGACTTTTTGTATTCTAAAGGGTTTCATGACTTTTTGCAACCATGTGCTCTATGGAGTCTGCCTCTAGCCCTGGATAATTGGATTACTTTCTCCTGTCTCCAGGATAGAGGCCTCTGTAAAACCTGTTTAAACCAGATTGCCATGCTGCCAGTAAGGGACAATGACCTTTCAATGCTTAGAACAGACTATTGGAATGCTAAGTGGCTTGTGAAATACCTTTCCATTGTGTTCTTCAGACGAATAGCCGTTGTTAGAGACGAGACGCCTAGCCACCTCGTCCGGCTACCCAATTAGATAATTGACTCATGTTAATTGTTGTTCTGATTGCTTTATTGTAGTAATTACCCCCTGGGGCTTTTGTCTCAATACACATAACAGTCTTTCTATTCAAACCTTTCTGACCAATCTCTGCTGTGTCATTTTCAAGTCTTCATTTGCATGGTTAAGGAAGACCTGATGGGAGACTGCCTGGACTTTAAAAAGGACCAATAAGAAAGCGGTTGTTGGGGGCGGGATGTTCCAAATTCTGTATAAAAGTGTCCTGTGTACTTTCAATAAATGTTTCCTGTTTACATCCAACATTAAGCTTTGGCTCATGTGTGGATTATTCGGCGATTCCAGGGATATTCCTACTCGTGGAATATTAGGTGATTTTCCTTTATTAGAGAAGAAGGGAATGGATGACGGGGATATTTTCTACTACCGTCACAACACTCAAAAGAATTAAATCCACAATCTCAATGCAGTGAATCAATAATAAGCAAGCTGCATTCTAAAAATAAAAAGGTGTGCAACCACAAATTTGTAGCATGCACTTTACATATTATTGATGATTCACTGCACTGAGATTGTGGATTTAATTATTTTGGATTTTTTTATGTAGTTTACAACATTGGTATATGTATTCAACATGTTCATTTATATTTCAACATATGTGGTAATATTTTGGAGTATATTTTTATTGGTATTTATAGATTTGCAGCACCGGGATTGTGGATTCAATTATTACTTTTTTATATAATATATTTAAAATATCTGTTTCTACACATGGTTACACAGCGCAACACCAATAATCTTTATAAACTCAACCAAATTTATGGTTTCTTAGACCTTTGAATAAATATTTGCATAATCAGTGATGCATTGTGCAAAAAGTGAAAACAGCTGGTAGGAATGGCTGGTTATCCAGCTAAAGATGCATTTAGAGCGTTAGAGCATTACCCCATAAACATTAGAGCACCATATGGATGCTAGAGTGACCAGTAGATGTCAGAGCACCTCACAGACAAAGCAAAGGTTGAGTGTTCCATGGACATTAGAGCAACTCATGGAAATTAGAGTGTCCCATAGAGGTTAGAGCACTCCAGGGATGCTAGAGTGACCCATAGACACTAGAGTATCCCATAGACAAAGCAACCAATGAAGGTTGGAGCACCCCTATGGATGGCTACAGTAACCCACTAGACAGATTACCCCATGGATGCTAGAGCACTCTGTAGATGCACCCCATGGAGGTTAGACAGAGTATAGACAGAGTATACCCCATGGATATAAGGGTGACTCATGAAGTTTAGAGTGCCCCAATAAACTGAATAAGCCATGAATAGGGTTGAGCGAACCTGAACTGTAAAGTTTGGGTTCGGTACGGACTTTGGTTTTTTTTTGTACCCGAACCCGAATAATTGGAAAAAGTTCGGGTTCGGAGTTCGGCTATGTTATGGCGCGCTGCACGGCAGCTAAGCACCATTTGTTTTACTACTGTGACTAGGAAGTGATCACAGCCATGCCTACTAATGGCGTGGCTGTGATTGGCCAGTGCAGCATGTGACCCAGCATGTGACCAGCCTCTATATCTGATATAGTCACACAGCACAGATCGTCACTCTGCTGTAGCTAGTGTAGGGAGAGACTGCTGCTGCTGATTGAGGGACAGAGTTAGTTAGGTTTATCCTGCTTCATTGTGCTTTAGCTAGGTTAGGGACAGGCTGCTGCTGATTGAAGAACAGTGTCAGCTTCACAAATCAAGTGAACAGCACTGTTTATTTCTGTCAGATCTGCATCTTACCATTTAGGGACTGTGCATTACATCGTTTCAGTGTGCTCAAGCTACAATAGGGACAGGTTGCTGCTCATTGAGGGACAGTGTCAGATAGGTTTAGCCTGCTTCAAAAATCAACAACAGCACTGTTTATTTCTGTCAGATCTGCATCTTACAGTTTAGGGACAGGTTCCAGCTATTTGCTATAGGGACAGCAATATATAGGTGACTCTCTGCCTATTTCACCAGCACTGCACCTGTGACCTGTGATATACTGTGTGTGTCTAGTACATTGTTTCGGCCCAGGTTCCTGCTATCTCCTATAGGGACTAGAAATATATAGGTGACTCTGCCTATTTCACCAACACTACACCTGTGACTTGTGATATACTGTGTGTGTCCAGTACATTGTTTAGGCCCAGGTTCCTGCTATCTCCTATAGGGACTAGAAATATATAGGTATATAGGTGACTCTCTGTATATTTCACCAGCACTGCACCTGTCACCTGTGATATACTGTGTGTGTCCAGTACATTGTTTAGGCCCAGGTTCCTGCTATCTCCTATAGGGACTAGAAATATATAGGTGACTCTCTGCCTTTTTCACCAGCACTGCACCTCTCACCTGTGATACTGTGTGTGTCCAGTATATTGTTTAGGCCCAGGTTCCTGCTATCTCCTATAGGGACTAGAAATATATAGGTGTCTCTCTGTATGTTTCACCAGCACTGCACCTGTCACCTGTGATATACTGTGTGTGTCCAGTACATTGTTTAGGCCCAGGTTCCTGCTATCTCCTATAGGGACTAGAAATATATAGGTGACTCTCTGCCTATTTCACCAGCACTGCACCTCTCACCTGTGATATACAGTATGTCCAGTATATTGTTTAGGCCCAGGTTCCTGCTATCTCCTATAGGGACTAGAAATATATAGGTGACTCTCTGCCTATTTCACCAGCACTGCACCTGTGACCTGTGATATACTGTGTGTGTCCAGTACATTGTTTAGGCCCAGGTTCCTGCCATCTCCTATAGGGACTAGAAATATATAGGTGACTCTCTGCCTATTTCACCAGCACTGCACCTGTGACCTGTGATATACTGTGTGTGTCCAGTGCATTGTTTAGGCCCAGGTTCCTGCTATCTCCTATAGGGACTAGAAATATATAGGTGACTCTGTATATTTCACCAGCACTGCACCTGTCACCTGTGATATACTGTGCGTGTCCAGTACATTGTTTAGGCCCAGGTTCCTGCTATCTCCTATAGGGACTAGAAATATATAAGTTACTCTCTGCCTATTTCACCAGCACTGCACCTCTCACCTGTGATATACTGTGTGTGTCCAGTATATTGTTTAGGCCCAGGTTCCTGCCATCTCCTATAAGGACTAGAAATATATAGGTGACTCTCTGCCTATTTCACCAGCACTACACCTGTGACCTTTGATATACTGTGTGTGTCCAGTACATTATTTAGGCCCAGGTTCTTGCTATCTCCTATAGGGACTAGAAATATATAGGTGACTCTCTGTATATTTCACCAGCACTGCACCTGTGACCTGTGACATACTGTGTGTGTCCAGTACATTGTTTAGGCCCAGGTTCCTGCTATCTCCTATAGGGACTAGAATCATATAGGTGACTCTCTGCCTATTTCACCAGCACTGCACCTCTCACCTGTGATATACTGTGTGTGTCCAGTATATTGTTTAGGCCCAGGTTCCTGCTATCTCTTATAGGGACTAGAGATATATATGTGACTCTCTGCCTATTTCACCAGCACTGCACCTGTCACCTGTGCTATACTGTGTGTGTCCAGTATATATTTTTTAGGCCCAGGTTCCTGCTATCTCCTATAGGGACAGAAATATATAGGTGACTCTGTCTATTTCACCAGCACTGCACCTCTCACCTGTGATATACTGTGTGTGTCCAGTATATTGTTTAGGCCCAGGTTCCTGCTATCTCCTATAGGGACTAGAAATATATAGGTGACTCTCTGCCTATTTCACCAGCACTGCACCTCTCACCTGTGATATACTGTGTGTGTCCAGTACATTGTTTAGGGAGAGGTTCCTGCTATCTCCTATAGGGACTAGAAATATATAGGTGGCCGGGATAGCGGACTGAGCAGACGTTTGTCCTGAGCTCTCTTGGAGTGTAATCCTGCTACATTATCCGTATACCGTGACTGCGGGGATCTTTCGGGGTCCAGGTGCCGCTGAATGCCTCCTAAAGCATTCGGGAACCAGAAGAAGGGGCAGGCAGATAAAATTCCCCCGTGTAGCCCGGTGGAATCCTCTCCAGTTCTCTGCCAGCTGCGGCCTGCTGCGCGCCATCGCAACATGGCCTTACAGACTGTCCACAAGGAGAACACTCCCCGGACGACTCCGGGTATACCGGAGGTGATGGCTGCTATTGCCTCTTGCCAGACTGCTCTCTGTCAGGGATCCAGGCCTGTCTTCCGATCCTCGCACATGCGCAATAGAGCGGCGCTCCGGCGTGTACCCGTGCGGGAAAGGCGCGCACACGCGCGCATGCGCGGTCTGGCGACGCAGCGTGCACATGGGCGCGCGCACGGGCGCGCACCTTCCGGGAACCAATCAGAGGCCTGACCAGGCTATTTAAACCAGCCCCTGTCTTATGGCAGGTTGCTGGTTTGTCTTCAGCTTGTGCTTGGACTCTCTGCCGATTACCTGAACCTTTGACCCGGATTTCCATACGACTCTCCTCTCGCCAGGAAGTTGTCCTTCCGTACGACTCTCCTCTCGCCCTGAAGTTGACCTTGGCTCTTGTTCCTGGATACGCTGTCTTCTATAATCCCTGACTTCTGGCTTGACTCTGGACTTGTTGACCTCTCCAACCCCTGAACCTCGGCTAGCTCTCTGGACCTGTTCTCAGTCTGATCCACTTGCACCTGCCCGGTACCCCTCCAGTTACCTGCTCCACAGTTCTTCAGTACAGCTTCTGCTACCTGCCTTGCACCTGTCTTGTGGCTCCTCCGCTGCCTGCTCTGCTCACCACCATCAGGAGGAGCTTCAGTTCCAGTCTGCACCAGGATCCCGGCTACCAACCCGGACCTTACTGGCGCTGGTGCCTCCCGGGGCTCACCTCCCCTGTCCCAACTCCAGGGGACGGTCGGCGCCGGGTCGCAACGGTGGGCCACCCTCGGCATCTCGGCTTCGGTGAGTACACAGCCTGATAGTACAAACCAGCCAGATGTCCGAAGCCGACAGGGTGCGCTCTCCCTTCGAGACCCTGTGCCAGCAGGTCTCCGCCCTCACCGAGGCTGTCCAAAAGCTTCAGGAAGGATACATGCAAATTGATGGTCGCATCCAACAATTAGGCAACCTGCCTGGGGCCGTACCTCCATCCGTGGCTCCATCCCCTGGGGTCGCTACGTCTCAAGCCTCTCCCGCTCCGACTGTGGTTATGACTCAACCCGAACCCCGGGTCCCCATCCCGGAGCGATTTGCGGGCGACCGAAGAAGATATCGGGCCTTCAAGAACGCCTGCTCCTTGTATTTGGCTCTTCAACCTAGGACTTTTTGTTCTGAACCCGTAAAAGTAGGGTTTGTGATCTCCCTTTTGGCCGAAGAGCCGCAAGCCTGGGCGCACAGTTTGATGGAGCAAAGGAGCCCCATCCTGGACTCAATCGATTCCCTCTTTGAGCACATGGCTAAATTATACGACGATCCACAGCGCACAGCCACGGCTGAAGCCGTTCTCCATAACCTGGCTCAAGGAAGAAGACCCGTGGAGGACTACACGGCCGAGTTCCGTAAATGGTCGGCTGACACGGGCTGGAATGAAGCCGCCCTGAAGTACCAGTTCCGCCTGGGGCTCGTTGAAAGCCTCAAGGATGAGCTGGCAAGGACTGAAACCCCGGCCACGCTGGAAGATCTGATCCAAGCTGCTACCCAGTTAGACCGGCGCCTACGAGAACGGCGCTCTGAGCGCTTTCAAAACGCACGTCCCACCTGGACACCCCCAAGGCCCTCTCCAGCTCTTCCGCCTCCAGCGGCTTCTCCAGTCTCCACGTTTCCTGACCCTGAGCCGATGCAGCTTGGACTTGTCCGGGCGCCTCTCACCTCCGAGGAAAGACAGCGTAGGCGCCAAGCCAATCTATGCCTGTACTGCGGAGCGGCTGGCCACTTCCTCCGCGGTTGCCCCATAAGACCTAGTAAGTCGAAGCCTCCACCTGCCTACAATCTTCATGTTGCCAACTTCCCTCAGACTCATGTTGTGCTTTTTATTTCTCTACAGCTACCAGCAGGGGCAACCCGGCTCCCAGCCATTGTTGATTCAGGGGCATGCAGCTGCTTCCTAGATTCCACCTTGGCTCAGAAACTTCATGTGCCACTTCGCATTAAAGATCATCAGTTACGGGGCGTGACCGGATGTGGACGAACGTATGGTGTGAGTGAGGAAGGAGGAATGGTGCCCGTATGATCCTCTGCCGCCCCGCTTCTCCCCCCCCCCTGTACGGTGAACGAGTGCACATGCGGCCGCCGAAGCAGTGACTTGCTTTGCCCTCTTCCCATTATGCCCGTTGGCCATGGAGACATTGGAGCTCTTCCTGTGTGGTGGTGGATCCGGGACGCGCAGACAAGCTGAGTAATCAACAGCGCGCGGTAGAGAGCAGCTTGCAGCAGTGAGCAGTGAGCCTTAGAGCGTGCCAGAATAACTGTCTGCAATAGCGGCGCTGTCGGGGGAGACGCTGGAGAGTGTGTGCCTGTGGAAATCTGACACCAGGCAGCAAAAGGAAGTAAGAGGGAGATAAGAGAAGGAGCATATGTCGGCGAACTGGTCAGTTATTTTTTACATAGTTACATATTACCTACCTGATTGCAGCAGGATACTGGGACTGTCTTTTTTTCTTTTATTGCTTTGGATCAGCAGATAAAGACTCTCCCCCCCACCCCCCTCTCTCTGGTTAATATAGCCTCACTGGATAAACTGTGGAAAAAAAAAGAGGTGTAACAACGCTGAGCCATTATTTATTAAAAAGGTGGGGAGAGCTCAATGTATCCTGCTGGTTTTTACACTGCAAATAGCTTGTTAATGGACTGCAAACGGATGGTCAGATATACTTGAGTACATAAGCATATAGGCATAAGCATAAGTATATATGGTACGTAGTTGCCTTTTTTATTGCTCCTTTACATAAACAGCTGATCCTAAAAGGCTCAAAAGGCTCTCAATCTGTGCCTCAGCTAACAATTGCTATTGACTCCAACTGATTGCTACTAACCGTCAGCTGTCGCCATAATCTCTATATTTATCCTTGGCTATTTCTGCTACTTCTGCTACCAACCAGTATATGACCATTACATGTTCTTTTGAGGACTGCCTGCTTGCCTGTTTTTTTTTTTTTAGTGCTCCTAAAAGGACCACGATTTGAGCACTATCAAGTGATAGTAACAGCTAAGGTTGAGGATATAATCCTGGTTAAGGACGGAAAGAAGGAGGAGTCTGAGTGTCATTCTATAGACTCTTTGCCTCTGCTCATGTCTCCATTTAGCCATCTATTGATTTAAAGCTGCAGTTACTTATTTTTTTTTAAACGAAGTACAGCCCTCTTTTCTGCCCTCTCTTCTCCCTGCTCAGGAAGGGTTAAAAAAAATCAGTGCGGTGCATTATTATGCTTGTCAAGCCAACAGCTATATTTACATTTTCAACCATAGCTACTCAACCATCTATTGCTGCGTGCTTTAAAAGTCTCAGAAGGTGTCTGACTGTACGGGCCGGATCGATCAATTGACTTTTCGAGTGTCCTCTCTCTCCTTTTGCTTTTTAAAAAAAGAGGAGAAAATAGGAGACAATCCCTTTTTTTTGTCGTTGATCTCTGTCGCATCTTATGTAGCCTTTTTCTGCTTTTCGCATTGTCAAGTGACTGAATAAACACAAAGGGGAACGCAGATAGAACGCCAATAGAAGGCAGTCCCTCCTAAATATAAAATGGCAACAACAACAAAAAAAGGGCAGCATAACTTGGACAGTGGGGGACCCCAAGCAACAAGGGCTAAAGAGAAAGCGACACAGGCTGCGGCAGCCGCAGCAGCCAAGTTGGAGCAATACTCTCATAACTCCATAAATTCTCCAGGCAAAGGAGCCCAGGGCCAACAGGCGCAGATTAAAAACCATGGGGGCACGTCAGCGGACAGGAGAAGTCAGGGGCATGGGGCTTTGGGCTCAAAGTCAACAAGCAAAAAAGACCCCACGGGAGAACTTATAGGGAGCATCACAGAAGCCTGTGTAGGTAACGGTTCAATAGACGGGGGAGAGCCCTCCCTGAAAGAAATACTACTTGCTATAAACGCCTGCAAGGGGTCATTAAGTAATCTAACTGATCAGATAAAGGAAATTAAGGAAGACTTGAAGACAATGAGCCAAGAGATGCAGAGAACTGGGCAAAGAGTAACGGCAGTAGAGGAGAGAGTGAGTCAAATAGAAGATGAAATGCACCCAGTAAAGCAACAGATGCAAGCAATGCAAGAGCAAATAAGGTGGCAGGCATCTAAACTTGACGAAATCGAGAACAGGCTACGCAGAAACAACATACGGGTGGTAGGCCTCCCGGAACAGAGTGAGGGTACCCATCCAGTAACTTTCCTTGAGAACTGGCTTAACCACTTGCCGACCAGCCGCCGCAGTTATACGGCGGCAGGTCGGCACGGGTGCGCGAGAGCCCGTAGCTCTACGTTGCGCTTTTCGCGGCCACTAGGGGGCGCGTGCGCGCCGCCGGCGGCCCACGCGCGCGCCCCCCGCTCGCCCCCGAGTCCCGTGCGTGTGCCCGGCGGGCGCGATCGCCGCCGGGCACACGCGATCGCTCGTTACAGAGCGGGGAACGGGAGCTGTGTGTGAAAACACACAGCGCTCGTTCCTGTCAGCGGGGGAAACGCTGATTTTCTGTTCATACAATGTATGAACAGAAAATCAGTGATTCCCCCTAGTAAGTCCACCCCCCCCATACAGTTAGAACACACTAGGAACAGACTTAACCCCTTCCCCGCCCCCTAGTGTTAACCCCTTCACTGCCAATGGCATTTTTATAGTAATCCAATGCATTTTTATAGC
The DNA here is from genome assembly GCA_029574335.1 of Rana kukunoris. NCBI lineage: Eukaryota > Metazoa > Chordata > Amphibia > Anura > Ranidae > Rana > Rana kukunoris. Next base: position 410,155,195 of record CM056050.1, read on the forward strand.
ATTGATCGCTAAAAAAATGCCAATGGTCCCAAAAATGTGTCAAAAGTGTCCGAAGTGTCCGCCATAATATCGCAGTACCGAAAAAAAACGCTGATCGCCGCCATTACTAGTAAAAAAAAAAAAATAATAAAAATGCCATAAAACTACCCCCTATTTTGTAAACGCTATAACTTTTGCGCAAACCAATCAATAAACGCTAATTGCGATTTTTTTTACGAAAAATATGTAGAAGAATACGTATCGGCCTAAACTGAGGAAAAAATATTTTTTTTTATATATTTTTGGGGATATTTATTATAGAAAAAAGTAAAAAATATTGCATTTTTTTCAAAATAGTCGCTCTGTTTTTGTTTATAGCGCAAAAAATAAAAACCGCAGAGATGATCAAATACCACCAAAAGAAAGCTCTATTTGTGGGAAAAAAAGGACGCCAATTTTGTTTGGGAGCCACGTCGCACGACCGCGCAATTGTCAGTTAAAGCGACGCAGCGCCGAATCTCAAAAAGTGCTCTGGTCTTTGGACAGCAATATGGTCCGGGGCTGAAGTGGTTAAAGAGACTTTTGGGGAAAATGCCTTCTCACCTTTTTTTGGGATAGAAAGGGCCCATAGAGTTCCATTCAGAGCCTTAAAGGATGGACACCCTCGGCCTTTACTTTTGAAATTCCTCAATTACAATGACAAGGTGATAGCGCTGCAAAAGGCAAGAGAGAAGGGGGAAATATTTTACAAAGGTTCGCGAATCTCTTTGTATCCGGATTTCTCCCCTGAACTAAGTAAGCGCAGAGTGGAATTTACCCCAGTCAAGCGTAGCCTCTTAAAAAATAAAATTACATATGCACTATTGTACCCAGCACGTTTGCGGATATCGACTCTAAAGGGGCCCCAGCTATTTGACTCACCAGGAAAAGCAGTGCAGTGGCTGGAAGAAAATAAACTGCAAATAGAACAAGCAAATTGATTGAACTCTAGCAGGGAGGAGTAAGGAAGGGGGCTAGACCTCATCATGAGGGCTTGGACACCCCCTTTTGTTGCTGTGATGGGGTTTTGCTTTTTTTTTTTTTCCCTCTTGTCTTGTTTGACATTACATACACTTTTATATATACATGTATATGCACGCATACACGTTTTTATACACATTTAAACACTTTTTTTCATATACAAATTTTTTCTTAGTGGATGCTCTTTTTTCTTTTTCACACTATTTTGGGGGTAGGAGGGCGTCTTCTCCTAAACCTTTCCCCTTCCCCCCCTTTTTTTTTTTTTTTTACACGCACTTAAATGAGTAAATGAGTAAACTCACGAAGGGGTGGGGGGGGGAAAGGGGAAAAAAAGGAAAAGGAATTATGCGAAACACAAATTAGTAAATTATAATCACTGACCAAAAAGGGGGGGGGCCATACTCTGGGTAAATATATGCATCGGGAGGGGAGGGGGGTACGGTAGGAGGGGACACATGGGATCATAGGTGGGGATGAATGTTGCAGGGAATGCAAGAGAGGGATGGCAGATAGCGGTCACAAACACAGCCCCTGGGGAGGGCCTAGATAGGCAAGGGAGGTGGGGGGGTGGGAGCCCAGAGGGGCAGGGGAGGGGAGGGGTGTCAGTACTGGATCCCTCTAGGACCCAGCGCACTCACCTGACACAGCCTTGGCTGGGAAACACTGATTGGCCAGCTCTCCTTTAAAACACCTGTGTTTTCACCCAATCAGTGCTCGTGATAGAGTTACTCTGCTTGCCTTGAGAGATCCAGCCTGACCTGTTTATCTGCAAACTTTGTGTATGACCCGGACTGTTTGACCCCGCTTGTTGCTTCCGATTTGGTACCTTTCGAACTCTGATTATCCGTGTATGACTCGGCTTGCCTAGACCACATCCATTGCAGTGGTGCACTACTAGCACCAGCAACACCACCAACATCCACACCTGCGGTGAACTACAGTTCCAGCTTTCCTGCTCATCAAAACACCTACTTCAGCAGTGAACTACAAGTGCCAGCTGTCCCGCTCATCTCTACCCTGCATCCGTGGTGAACTACAAGTCCCAGCGCTGACCTGCTTCTCAAGACCTGCTCATGGTATGTGCTCTTGTTATTGAACTATAAGCATATTAGCACACCTGAACTGTTGTCTGCTGCTAGCCTGATATGAAACCTGACATTATCACGAGCCATACATAAAAAGGGAAAACCCATCATGGATTCTGAGCAGGCTCAGATGTTTGCACAAGAACTTTGCCGTTTATCCCATCAAGTTCAGCAAATGGCCACAGAGCTCACCAAGGTACAATCCCCTACTACAACTGTTACAAAAACTTTATCTGAACCAAAAATTCCTTTGCCTGACCGTTTTTCTGGCGACCGTAAGGGATTCTGCAACTTTAAAAACAGCTGCAAATTATATTTCAAATTAAGGCCATCCTCTTCTGGCTCTGAAATTCAGAGAGTTCAGATCGTTATCTCTCTGCTACAGGGTGACCCCCAGGCTTGGGCCTTTAACCTTGAACCAAACCATCCAGCCCTGCTAACTGTAGATGCCTTCTTTGAAGCCCTTGGATTGCTGTACGATGATCCAGATCGTATGGCTACTGCAGAATCAACCCTGCGTAACTTAAAGCAAGGAACCACCACAGCTGAAATGTACTGCTCAGAGTTTCGCAGGTGGGCCCCAGAATCTGGCTGGAATGATGCAGCTCTCCGCAGCCAGTTCAGAATAGGTCTTTCAGATGCAATTAAGGACGCTCTGGTCAACTTCTCCTATCCACCCTCACTGGAGGAAGCTATGTGTCTAGCCATTAGAATTGATCGCCGTCAGCGAGAGAGGGGGCGAGAAAAAAAATATGGCTGTGGCAAACTGTATACCTCCCTTACCACCTGACCATCCAACCTCCAGTGCCAGTTCAGTGGAAGAACCTATGCAGCTAGGCTCCACCCGGCTATCTGCCCAGGAACACACACGCCGGCGTAATATGGGACTTTGCCTGTATTGTGGGCTCAGGGGTCACATGCTCCGTTCGTGCCCTACACGTCCGGGAAACTCCCGGACCTAGGTGATTATGGGGAGGTCACCTTAGGTCTGCTTTCATCTCCCCAGGGGGACAGTCGTATACTTCTACCTAGTGTTATTCACTTTGGGACAGGGACTCATGAACTGCTGGCCTTGGTAGATTCTGGAGCTGCGGAGAATTTTATTGATAAAACTTTGATTACCTCCTTGTCCCTGGAAACTCATATGCTAGATTGCCCAGTCCGCCTAATTTCTGTGGATAACCGGCCTCTTTCACAAGACCTTGTGCTTCAGTCCACCAATCCCTTCCAGTTACAATTGGGGGCCCTGCACTGGGAGAAGATGTCATGTCTTGTCATTGACTCTCCATCCACTCCTTTGATCCTAGGCCTTCCTTGGCTTCAGAAGCACAATCCTGTAATTGACTGGCGAACAGGAAATATTCTGGCTTGGTCCAATCAGTGTAAAGGAAGTTGCATCCAGCACCCTGTTCGACTTGCTGCTTGTCAAGTGGGAATGGAACAGATTCCGCTTTGTTATAAGGACTTTCAGGATGTGTTTTCTAAAGGGAGTGCTGACACCTTACCACCTCATCGCAGTTATGACTGTCCCATTGACCTTTTGCCTGACACTACACCTCCGCGAGGGAGAGTCTTTCCATTGTCCGAACCAGAGAACCTTGCTTTGCAAGAATACATCCAGGAAAACCTAGCTAAAAGTTTCATCCGTCCCTCTACTTCTCCCGCAGGCGCAGGTTGCTTCTTTGTCCCAAAGAAGGACGGGGGTCTAAGACTTTGTGTTGACTACAGAGGTCTAAATAAAATAACCGTTCCCAATCGGTACCCTCTCCCTCTCATCACAGAGTTATTCTCCCAAATCCAGGGAGCAAAGATTTTCTCCAAACTAGACCTAAGGGGAGCCTATAATCTAGTGCGCATCCGTAAAGGAGATGAGTGGAAGACAGCCTTTAACACCAAGGATGGCCACTACGAGTGTCTTGTCATGCCTTTTGGTCTCAGGAATGCACCAGCTGTCTTTCAAAACTTTATGAATGACATTTTCCGTGACCTGTTGGGTCGCTTTATGCTTGTATACTTGGATGATATTTTGATATATTCTCCCAATCTTGAAACGCATCAGAGGCACGTCCGTTCAGTGTTGGCCCGATTAAAGGCTCATTCCCTTTTTGTTAAGCCTGAAAAATGTTCATTTCATGTCAAACAAGTACCTTTTCTGGGCTACCTAATCTCTGACACAGGCCTAACCATGGATCCAGCCAAGATTCAGGCCATTCTAGACTGGGCATCACCTTCAGACCTGAAAGCAGTTCAACGCTTCCTGGGCTTTGCAAATTTCTATCGGAAATTCATTAGGAATTTTGCCACCATTGCACATCCCATCACCTCTCTCACCAGGAAGTCTCCGTCTAAGTTTAAATGGACTACTGAAGCCCAGACAGCCTTCACTCAGTTGAAGAAAGCCTTTACCTCTGCACCAATTCTACGCCATCCTGTTCCTGAGCTGCCTTTTATTGTGGAGGTAGATGCATCCGAAGTAGGGGTGGGGGCGCTTCTGTCACAAAAGGACCCTGTAACTGCTGCCATCCACCCCTGCGCCTTCCTGTCCCGTAAATATTCCCCAGCAGAGCGCAACTATGATATAGGCAACAGAGAACTTTTGGCCATAAAGCTAGCTTTGGAGGAATGGAGACATTGGCTGGAGGGAGCTCGCTATCCATTCATAGTTCTGACTGACCACAAAAACCTTGAATACATCCGTTCTGCTAAAAGACTGAACTCACGTCAGGCCAGGTGGTCATTGTTCTTCTCAAGATTTGACTTCACAATTTCTTATTTACCAGGGCCAAAAAATGTTAAGGCCGATGCCTTGTCTCGCAGTTTTTTATCAGAATCCCCACCTCCGCTTCCTCCACAATCCATTATCTCTGAGGATAGGATTTTGGCTTTCACCCAGACTGACATCTCTGAGGCCTTATTACCTGCACAGGCTGAAGCCCCCCCTTCCACTCCCTCTGGTATGCTTTTTGTGCCCTTGGCTCTTCGTTTGCAGGTTTTGCAGCAGGTACATGCGTCAAAGCCTGCAGCGCATCCGGGGTTTAGACAAACTTATGAGATTATCTCTCGCAACCTCTGGTGGCCATCGATTAGGCAGGATGTGCTAGCCTTTGTCCAGGCTTGTGAGGTTTGTGCCAGAAGCAAGGGCAGTACCTCTAAGCCCTCCGGTCTTCTACGTCCTCTACCAATACCTACTTGTCCCTGGACCCATTTATCTATGGACTTTATCACTGACTTGCCTCCGTCCCAAGGATGTTCCACGATCTGGGTGGTGGTAGACAGGTTCAGTAAGATGGCCCACTTTGTTCCACTTCCGAAACTGCCGTCTGCTAGAGATCTTGGCATCTTTATTCATTAAACATGTTTTCAGGCTCCATGGGGCACCAATTAACATTGTCTCAGACCGCGGCTCTCAGTTTATAGCCCAGTTTTGGAAGGCCCTTTGTTCTCAGCTAGGGATTAAGTTATCATATTCTTCAGCCTATCATCCCGAGACAAATGGCCAAACGGAAAGAACTAATCAGACTCTGGAGAAGATGGTACGTTGTCTGATGGCCAATGATGAGGTGGAGTGGGTCGACAGCCTTCCATGGGCAGAGTTTGCCTTTAATAATTGTGCCAGCTCTTCTACAGGGACCTCTCCCTTCTTCTGTGTTTACGGGTTGCATCCTCGTGTGTGCTCCTTTGATCTTCCACCCTCTGATGTTCCAGATGCCAACACCACGATTGAAAATTTCTCCAAAATCTGGTCTGACGTCAATCGTGCTATGTCTCGTTCGGTGCAGGCTTTTAAGAAAACGGCTGATAAGAGGCGCTCAAAGGCCCCGGGATATAAAGTTGGTGACAAAGTGTGGCTATCATCCAGGAATCTGTCCCTGCATGTTCCATCCAAGAAACTTGGCCCAAAATTCATCGGGCCCTATGAGATTTCGGAGATTGTTAATCCTGTGTCCTATAGATTAAAACTCCCCCCGTCCATGCGCATTCCTAATGTCTTCCATGTTTCTTTATTGAAACCTGTTCACTCTAGTCTCCAAATAAATGAACCAGATCCTGTAGATGTGTCGGATAGCCAGGAATATGAAGTGGCATATATTCTTGACTCCAGACGAGTACGCAATTCCTTACAATACCTAGTTCATTGGAAAGGTTTTGGCCCAGAGGATCGATCCTGGATCCCAGCTCGCGATCTCCATGCTGATCGCCTTAAGAAGAAGTTCCATCTTCGATATCCAAGTAAGCCTGGGGGTGCAGGAGCAACCCCTCGAGAAGGGGGGGGTACTGTCAGTACTGGATCCCTCTAGGACCCAGCACACTCACCTGACACAGCCTTGGCTGGGAAACACTGATTGGCCAGCTCTCCTTTAAAACACCTGTGTTTTCACCCAATCAGTGCTCGTGATAGAGTTACTCTGCTTGCCTTGAGAGATCCAGCCTGACCTGTTTATCTGCAAACTTTGTGTATGACCCGGACTGTTTGACCCCGCTTGTTGCTTCCGATTTGGTACCTTTCGAACTCTGATTATCCGTGTATGACTCGGCTTGCCTAGACCACATCCATTGCAGTGGTGCACTACTAGCACCAGCAACACCACCAACATCCACACCTGCGGTGAACTACAGTTCCAGCTTTCCTGCTCATCAAAACACCTACTTCAGCAGTGAACTACAAGTGCCAGCTGTCCCGCTCATCTCTACCCTGCATCCGTGGTGAACTACAAGTCCCAGCGCTGACCTGCTTCTCAAGACCTGCTCATGGTATGTGCTCTTGTTATTGAACTATAAGCATATTAGCACACCTGAACTGTTGTCTGCTGCTAGCCTGATATGAAACCTGACAAGGGGAGGGGTGGGTGGGGAGGGGTAGAGGGAAGAGGGCGGGGAGGTGTAGGGCAGGGGGGAGGGAGGGCCAAAACGGGATAAAAACACGAATATCACATTCAATATTATAATCACAGAACAAGGCAAAGGGAAGGCTGAGGTGATGAGCTTTGGGAGATACACATTTTTTTTTAAAAATATATTTAAGAAAATCAATTTGTTGAAGGTTTTTAGGAAGTTTTTTTTGATGGATCAGAGGCAGAAATGGTGGAATATGGCAGGAGGACAAAGACAAAGGAGCAAATCTGTCCTCTTGGCCTTGCTGCTTTGTCTCTCCCCCTCTCTCAGATATGGTGGAATTATCATTTATCTTCCCTGTAGGATGTTACCTTGTAGGACTTTCTTTTTCTTGCTGCTTCGATTGGAGGTGGTACCCACTCCCACGAGTATTGTAAAACGGTCCCCTCATATATGTTCAGGGCCACATTTGTCATTTTCATTTAAGTTTGTTCTGGTGATATGAGACCAAAAACACTTAAAATTGGCTCCTGGAATGTGCGGGGGATGGGCGACCCGGTTAAAAGAGCAGCAATCTTCTCCACGCTTGAGTGGCATGGAGTGGAGCTAATTTGCCTGCAAGAGACTCACCTAACAAAGGAAACAAAATTAAAGCTAATAAACAGAAAATATCAGTGTCAGTACCATTCGGTCCATTCCTCCTATTCTAGGGGCGTGAGTATAATGGTGAAAAAAGGGGTGTCTTTTGCATGTAGAGAGCTCAAAATAGATGAACTGGGTCGTTATATTTTCATGCATTGCCTGATAGAGAATGCATCTTATGTACTGGCCAATATCTATATTCCTCCACCCTTTAAAATGGAGATCCTGTATAAATTAATGGAATTTGTAATAAATAAGGAAAATACCCCAGTAATAGCGGTAGGGGACTTTAATGTGACATTGAATAGAACAAGGGATAGATTCCCACCAGGGACAAGTGGCGACAGCAGGGGGGAAGGACACCTAAATCAGTTCCTGGAGGAAGTTGGTTGGCGCGATATGTGGAGAACAAAATATCCAGACACACGTCAGTACTCCTGTTACTCAAGCTCATACCATACCTTGTCCAGAATAGACATGGCCCTGGGGAACTGGGAGAGTCTGCAGTTAATGAGTAAAATAGCTTATTATCCAAGGGGGGTGTCGGACCACTCCCCACTGGTGTTGACACTGAATATAGGGGGGCAAAGGCCTACAAACAATTGGAAAATAAGCCCATTTTGGTTGGAACTGATGGGAAAATCGGAGGAAATAAGTAGTAAATTAAGAGAATTTTTGAACTTTAATTCAGGAACAGCACCGGTGGGAGTGGTTTGGGATGCCCTAAAGGCTTTCCTTAGGGGATTATTGATTCAGCAGGTTGCCAAGATTAAGAAAAACTCCAGGGATTGGGAAGAAAAAATTAGGAAAGAAGTTTTGGAAGCAGAAAAACAATATGTAGAAGACCCCTCATTGACTAAACAAAAAAGATGGCTCGAGAAACAACAGGAGTATAAGGTGGCAATTAATAGGAAAGTGGAGAATAAACGCCTATTTCAGAGTCAGAGTCTTTTTGCGGAAGGGGAGAGTGTAGGCCACACATTGGCACTTCTAGCTAAAACTAACTCGTCCCCCTCCAACATACCCGCAATTAGGACAGTGGGAGGCGAGATATCCTCACAAACGTCAGTAATTTTGGACACATTTGTGGCATACTATCAGGAGCTGTATAAATCAAAAACAAGGAACGAGTTGTCCCAAACGAATGAGTTCCTAAGGGGAATAGAAACTCCAGCTCTATTAGTGGAGGATAGAAATTCCATAGAAGCCCCAATAACCTGTTTTTATTGTTGATATTTGACATGGTTTTTTTTTTTTTTTTTTATGTACACAAGCTATCAGTTCGCCTGTGAAGTCTTTTTTCTTTGTTTTCTTGGATTGCTTTTTGGTCCAGAATAGACCGGCGGACCTCCTTCCAGCGCTTAGACACACCCTTCTGGGTGTATGTGGCGCTGTATAGAAATATTAAAAATCAATCAATCAATCAATAGAGGAACTACAACAGGCCCTGGGGGGGATGACCAATCAGAAGTCCCCTGGACCTGATGGTTTACCAGCAGAAATCTACAAACAGTACAGCGAGGTGCTGCTCCCAGAACTGCTCAAGGCGTTAAACTGGGCATTGGAAAGGGGGAGGCTCCCTACCTCAATGTCAGAAGCCACTATAATAGTGTTGCAGAAAGAAGGGAAGGACCAATTAAATACAGCATCTTATAGGCCAATATCTTTATTGTGCTCCGATGTGAAGATACTGGCCAAGGTGCTGGCGGCCAGGATAAATACATTTATCCAGAAATTAATACACCCAGATCAGTCCGGTTTTATACCAAACCGATCAACTAGTGTTAACATCAGAAGGTTGTATCTGAATCTACAAACGCCAACTGAAAATATGGGGGACAAATCCATCTTGTCTCTGGATGCTACCAAGGCGTTCGATAGTCTAGAGTGGGACTACCTCTGGCTTGTCCTGGAAAAATTTGGATTCGGCCCTACTTTCATTGGGTGGATAAAAACGCTCTACAACTCCCCAAGCGCGAAGATAAAAATTAATAACGCACAGTCACGGACGTTTAAGTTAGAAAGGGGTACAAGGCAGGGTTGTCCTCTGTCTCCCCTCCTGTTTTCTCTAGCAGTAGAGCCATTGGCCATTGCGATTAGAAATAGTCAGGACATACAGGGGTTCCAGAGAAGGGCAGGAGAGGAAAAAACTGCACTTTATGCAGACGACATCCTGCTCTTTCTGGGGGACTCAACAAAGTCCCTAAAAATGGCACTAGAGATAGTGGAGGCATTTGGACAACTCTCGGGTTTAGTGATCAATTGGGAAAAATCTGTTCTTTTACCGGTGGACTCAGTGGGTAATACGACATGCGCAGAAATCCCCCAGCTGAAAATAGTGGAAAAAATGGACTATTTGGGGATAGTCGTAACCCGTGACCCAGAACAATATATCACTAATAACCTTGAACCACTCTTGCTTAAATTTAAAAGGAAAGCGGAAATCTGGGGAAGACTTCCCTTATCGGTAGCCGGAAGATGCAATCTTATAAAGATGATCTGGATGCCACAACTACTTTATATATTCCACAATTCACCGGTGTGGTTAGGAAAGGCATGGTTTAAAAAAATAGAGACCCTTTTTAGGGAGTTAATCTGGAAGAAGAGGAAGGCCAGGATTAGTCTACGGACACTGCAATTGCCAACAAATAGGGGTGGCCTGGCGGTTCCACACCCCCGTAGTTATTTTTTAGCAGCTCAATTACAGCATCTGGGGGGATGCGGTTCCGAAGGAGGAGGGAACTCTAGCGGGAAAATTATGTTAACGGGGTCCCCACATAGATCTATAATAGAAACCCTGGAGGCTGATTCCTTCCCGGATATGAACACCACACTGTGTCTGGTTAAAAGAACATGGCAGGCAGGTAAGGCAGCATTGGGGTATAAGGGGTTAACAGAATACTCCCCTCTATGGGAAAACAAAAACCTGCAGGAGATTGTAAAAATGGGAAAAGTGAAAGAATGGGAAAAGCGAGGAATAACTAGTCTGGAACATCTATATATAGGGGACACATTGAAATCTTTTGCAACAATAAGGGAAGAGTATGGCATACCAAACTCCCTGTTCTATACCTACCTGCAGGTCAGACATGCCCTACAGACCCAATTTAAGATGGACCCGGGAAGAGGGCAAAAAATCCCCCACCTCCAACGTCTAATCGACTCCGAGAGCACCAAGGGAATCATATCAGATCTATATACAAAGATTAGCGAGGGGGCGATTGGGGGAGGAAGCCCAGGAAAAAACAAACAAAGATGGGAAGAGGATATAGGTCATATAACGGAGGAGCAATGGGAACAGATCCTCGAGATGGGGAAATTGGTGTCACTGGCCCCGTCACAGAGAGTTTCCCATCTGTTCTTGCTTCACAGGGCTTATTATACCCCAAAAAGGTTATACAACTTTGGGAGAAAAGCAGATGATAAATGTCCCAGGTGCCAAAACACCAGCGACCTTATCCATATGATGTGGAAATGCCCGAAATTACACAGATACTGGGGTAATATACTAGAGATAATAAACACAACTTTTGGGATAGATCTGGAACTGGAGGCTAGGGTTTGCTTGTTGGGAGGTATGGAGGTGAGTTCGGAGCAAAGGAGCAGCGCAGTAGTGGCTGTGAGATGCTTGTTCCAGGCCAGGAAACTAATAGCACAAAAGTGGCAATCAGAGAAAGCGCCCACAACTGCAGAATGGATAAACACGATTAATGCCACAGTCTGGAAGGAGAAAGTAACTTTAACTAGACAGGGCAACTTTAAAAAATTTAAAAAGCTGTGGGCGCCCTGGCTGAGCAGAATGGGATGTCCACCCTAAGGCGGGGAAAGGAATCAAGCCGGACTGGTGGGGAAAGGTCGGGGCGGAAAGGAGAGGTAACAGCAAGAGAGAGGGAGAACATTTTTAGGGTAAACATGGTGATAGTCACGCAAAAAGAGAGAAAGCCATAATACAGAGTGCACGAATGTGGGATAAATAAGAAGGGCGGGGGGAAGGGGTACGGGTAAAAGGGGCACAATCAAGGTCCAAAGACGTGCTATATGTATAACCACATGTATAACGATGTATGTATGTAAAGAAAATAAATGCATGTGTATTTTTGTACCACAAAAAACTCAATAAAGAATAAATACTAAAAAAAAAAAAAAAGATCATCAGTTACAGATCCACCTGGCCGACGGCTCGCTGCCCCGATCCGGACTTATTACTCACAAAACTCAACCCATCTGTGCCACCACGGACTCAGGCCACCGAGAGTTCCTATGTCTGGATCTTATTCCGTCTCCTCTATTCCCCATCATCTTGGGCCTCCCTTGGTTACAGGCGCAGCAACCCTGCATTGATTGGCTAAAGAAAGAAGTCAGTTTCACATCTTCATACTGCACCCAGAGTTGCTTTCCACCTTCAGTCACCGTCTGTTCCGCTATCACAACCCCACCAGAAAACCTTCTGCACGTCCCCTCCGTCTATCTTGAATTTAGGGATGTATTTGATAAACAGCAAGCCGACTCTCTCCCACCTCATCGGCCATACGATTGCCCTATTGACTTACTACCTGGATCCGAGGTCCCTTTCGGGCGTATATTCCCATTATCCGAGACCGAATTAAAGGCCCTCAAGGCCTACATTGATGAAAATTTAAAAAAAAACTTCATCCGCCGGTCTTCCTCTCCAGCCGGGGCAGGTATCTTCTTTGTGGAGAAGAAAGACGGCTCATTGAGGCCTTGCATTGACTACCGTGAACTCAACAAAATTACCGTCAAAAACAGGTACCCGCTGCCTCTGATTCCAGAACTTTTTCAGCGCTTCCGGTCCGCTCAAGTTTTTTCCAAGCTAGATTTGAGGGGCGCCTATAACCTCATTCGGATCAGGTCCGGAGACGAATGGAAAACGGCCTTTAGGTCTCGATTTGGACATTTCGAGTACTTGGTGATGCCCTTTGGGCTTTGCAATGCCCCAGCCACCTTCCAACATCTTGTCAATGACATCTTTCGTGAATATCTAGATGATTTTTTGGTGGTCTACTTGGATTATATTCTCATCTTTTCAGCCTCCCTTGAATGACACCGGTGCCATGTCAAAGTGGTTCTTGCCATACTAAGAAAGCATAAACTTTACCTGAAAGCAGAAAAATGTGAATTTGAGAAGGCCTCAGTACAATTTCTAGGATTTATTATCTCCACCAGTGGGGTCGCCATGGACCCGCAAAAAGTAGAGGCCATCCAAGCGTGGCCAGCTCCGGTCGACAAGAAGGCGGTGCAGCGGTTTGTTGGTTTTGCCAATTTCTATAGACGATTTATCGTTGGATTCTCCTCCATCGTGGCACCCATTACTAAACTTACCCGGCAAGGCGGTCGCTTCCACTGGTCACCAGAAGCTCAGGAAGCCTTTGAAAAGCTTAAATCCGCCTTTTCCTCTGCTCCGGTCCTACGACATCCGGATCCAACTCTACCCTTTACCCTGGAGGTAGACGCTTCTGAGACGGCCACCGGGGCCATCCTATCACAGAGACAAGGGGTGAAGGCTCTGCTACATCCTGTGGCCTACGCCTCTCGGAAGCTAACTGCCCCCGAGAGAAACTACGATGTAGGGGACAGAGAGCTGCTTGCCATTAAGGTGGCCCTAGAAGAATGGAGATACCTACTGGAGGGGGCGGCTCATCCCATCATGATCTTCACAGATCACAAGAATCTCGAATACTTACGTTCAGCAAAACGCTTAAGACCCAGGCAAGCTCGGTGGGCGCTTTTCTTTTCAAGGTTCAATTTCCATATTTCTTATCGACCCGGCTCAAAGAATGGAAAAGCGGATGCCCTTTCCAGGATGTTCCTCGAAACCCCTTGCACTGCAGAACCCAGTACCATCCTGTCACCTCGGAATTTTCTTTTACTTTCCCAAGTGGACTTGTTAAACTCTCTCAAAACGGCTTCCAGACAGTGTTCCGATCCGGAAATTGAGGCACTGGATAAACACGACGACTTACTATGGTCAAGGGGGAAAATTTTTGTACCAACGGAAGCCAGACGATTGATCTTGAGTACCTTCCATGACCACAAGTTAGCAGGACATTTTGGGGCACGGAAAACGGGTGAACTGATTTCTCGGTCTTTCTGGTGGCCCAGGTGGAGACAGGACTGTAAAATCTATGTTGCTTCATGCATTCGTTGCCAACGAAACAAGGGTCCCAATACTAAATCCTGGGGATTGCTCAAGCCCTTACCTATTCCGGAACGTCCATGGGCAGAAATTTCCATGGACTTTATTGTGGACTTACCCCCATCTGGAGGCTTTACTTCAATCCTGGTCGTGGTGGACCGACTCACTAAAATGTCCCATTTTGTGCCCATGGTAGGAACTCCCTCTGCGGCAGAAACAGCCAGGACTTTTTTCAAGGAAGTTGTTAGGCTCCATGGGGTTCCCAGAAGTATCGTCTCTGACAGGGGCAGCCAATTTACATCCAGATTCTGGAAAGAACTTTGTAAGGCCTTGGAAATCAAGAGCTGCCTCTCCTCGGCCTATCACCCCCAGAGCAACGGCCAAACAGAGAGAACGAACCAAACTTTGGAGCAATACCTGCGATGCTTTTGTTCCTCCTCTCAAGACGATTGGTCGTCCCTGCTACCATCCGCAGAGTTCTCCTACAACAACTCGGTACATTCCACCACCAATCAGACCTCCTTCTGGTCCAACTTTGGGTTTCACCCATCCTTCCTCCCGGATGATCTACCAGAAATACCTGTCCCAGCTGTTCAGGAACATCTAACAGCCGTCCAGTCAAATTTTCTAAAGCTTCAGTGGATGATGCGACAGGCCCAAGAGGATTATAAAACATTTTATGATAGAGGAAGAAAAGAGTGCCCAGCCTTTAAAATCGGGGAGGAAGTCTGGCTTTCCGCCACTAACCTAAAATTACCTGTGCCTTCTCGGAAACTTGGCCCGAGGTTCATTGGTCCCTTCAAGATCAGACGGAAAATCAATGCCGTGGCCTTTGAACTTGCCCTACCGGACTCTTACAGGATCCACCCTGTTTTTCACTCCTCCCTCCTTAAACCCGTTGTGCCAGACCCTTTTGGCGGAAGAGGGGAACCCCCACCTCCACCAGTGGAGATTGAGGGTGAACTTGAATTCGAAGTGGAGGCCATCGTGAGTTGTAGGAAGAGGGGTAGGCAACTCGAGTACCTGGTCAAATGGAAGGGGTACCCACCAGAGGACAATTCCTGGGAACCTTCTAAGAATCTACATGCCCCACGCCTAATCCGTGCCTTTCACCAGGAACATCCGGAGCTGATGGACAGTTTGGGCGTCCGGAGTCCGCCCCTTGGGGGGGGGCACTGTCAGGGATCCAGGCCTGTCTTCCGATCCTCGCACATGCGCAATAGAGCGGCGCTCCGGCGTGTACCCGTGCGGGAAAGGCGCGCACACGCGCGCATGCGCGGTCTGGCGACGCAGCGTGCACATGGGCGCGCGCACGGGTGCGCACCTTCCGGGAACCAATCAGAGGCCTGACCAGGCTATTTAAACCAGCCCCTGTCTTATGGCAGGTTGCTGGTTTGTCTTCAGCTTGTGCTTGGACTCTCTGCCGATTACCTGAACCTTTGACCCGGATTTCCATACGACTCTCCTCTAGCCAGGAAGTTGTCCTTCCGTACGACTCTCCTCTCGCCCTGAAGTTGACCTTGGCTCTTGTTCCTGGATACGCTGTCTTCTATAATCCCTGACTTCTGGCTTGACTCTGGACTTGTTGACCTCTCCAACCCCTGAACCTCGGCTAGCTCTCTGGACCTGTTCTCAGTCTGATCCACTTGCACCTGCCCGGTACCCCTCCAGTTACCTGCTCCACAGTTCTTCAGTACAGCTTCTGCTACCTGCCTTGCACCTGTCTTGTGGCTCCTCCGCTGCCTGCTCTGCTCACCACTATCAGGAGGAGCTTCAGTTCCAGTCTGCACCAGGATCCCGGCTACCAACCCGGACCTCACTGGCGCTGGTGCCTCCCGGGGCTCACCTCCCCTGTCCCAACTCCAGGGGACGGTCGGCGCCGGGTCGCAACGGTGGGCCACCCTCGGCATCTCGGCTTCGGTGAGTACACAGCCTGATACTCTCACTACGAAAATCGAAGCGGTACAGCTGGATGTTGGCTTGATGCGGTAGAATTTGGACAAGATCCGCTCCCGCGTGTCTGAAACTGAGCGACGGGTTGGCAAGGTGGAGGATACAGTGGCTGATCATGCACCTCTCACCTGTGATATACAGTGTGTCCAGTATATTGTTTAGGCCCAGGTTCCTGCTATCTCCTATAGGGACTAGAAATATATAGGTGACTCTCTGCCTATTTCACCAGCACTGCACCTGTGACCTGTGATATACTGTGTGTGTCCAGTACATTGTTTAGGCCCAGGTTCCTGCCATCTCCTATAGGGACTAGAAATATATAGGTGACTCTCTGCCTATTTCACCAGCACTGCACCTGTGACCTGTGATATACTGTGTGTGTCCATACGGGCCTTGCAGACCAAAGTAAGGGCGCTGGAGTACAGGGCAGAGGACGCTGAGAATAGGAACCGCAGGAATAACTTACGGCTTGTTGGCCTGCCGGAGGGGGTCAAGGGCCGGTCTCCTGCCTTGATTACCGAGGAACTCCTCCGCTCACTGCTGCCGGCGGCGCGGCTCTCCCCCTACTTTGCAGTGGAACGTGCTCACCGGGTTCCCCCCAAGCCCGTACCGGAGGGGGCCCCGCCCCGTACCTTCATACTGAGGCTGCTTAACTTCTGTGACCGGGATGAGCTGCTTAGGGCGGCACGAGCGGTTGGTGAATTGCCGTATCACAACGGCCGGATTTTGGTGTTCCCGGATTACACTATTGAGACCCAGCGCCAGCGCAAATCATTAGACGGGGTGAAGGTGGCTCTCCATGCTAAGGGCATTAAATACCGTGTCCTGTTTCCTGCAAAGCTTCGGGTGGTGGATGGGGAGACTGCCCGCTTCTTCACCTCCCCTAAGGATGCTGCGGCCTGGCTGGAGGCCCTGCCGGACTGATACGGGTGTTGCTGCTTCCTATGGTGCTGTTCTTATCTCCTGATGGGGGATGTCGGCTGTTCGTGTGGAGTTATGGCTGTTTTTTGGTGCTATTGACTATCCTGGGGCCCCCCGTGGACTTCATCCCCCCCCGGTTTCCTGTTGGCAGGACACGGTGGCCATGACTGCACAGCCGCTGTTATGGGCTTTTGGTCTTTCAGGACCCCCCGCGATCGTGACTGCACAGCTGACTGTCTGGGCTTACGGGTGTCAGATGTTCGCTATGGGGGTTGGCTGCTGTGGACCTCTGGGCTTCCATGGCGTCCAACTACTATGCCTGCCCGGCGGACTGTCTGGGTATCCCTCAGTTTTTTGCTCCTGAACCTCTCGGTTTTTTTTATTTATTATATATTTGTTATTTTATTTTTGCTGATTCTTTGGACACTATACTCCCTGTATACATCCAGCAATGTTCCTGTCTTTTGCAACTGATTTAAGTGTTTGTGCCCCTGCTTAGTCAGGTGTAAGCTTGAGATGTTTCTGCTCACTCCAACTGAGTAGCTCGTGACTGACTTGGTGTTTATTTCCACTGGTCCCTCTGCCGTCGGGTCGGGGTCCTAACCTGGTGGCACACCCCCAGCCAGTGGTTGTGTTCCTGTTAAAGGGGTGTTATGGGTCTTAGATGTGCCTCTTTGTTCTAGGGGTGTGTGGGGTGGGGGGAGGGGGGGTTGGCAAAAACTTTGTTTTTAAAGTTTTGTTGGTCTTTTGGGAATGCTCTATATCTATATTGGTCCCTGTCTGGGTCTAATTTGGGGTCGGGTGGTTGGAGCTCTGGTATCCTACGTGCACCCGGGGGGCCGGCTGGCTGGGTTACTGGGAGGTTTTCCCTCAGTGCATCCTTCTGTTATTTTTATGGTACATCCCATGCCGAGTGTTTGATAGTGTCCTGGAACGTGAGGGGGCTCAACTCGGCCGTTAAACGTTCCTTGGTCCTTAACTATCTGCGGAGGCTCCACCCCCAGATTTGTATACTGCAGGAAACACACTTGATGGGCTCCAAGGTTTTGAGTTTGAAGAGGGCGTGGATCGGTGCGCATTATCATGCACCCTATTCTAATTATGCTATAGGAGTGAGTGTCCTGGTGCACAGATCCCTGCCCTTTCAGCTCGTAGCTGTCAAATTGGATTCGCTGGGCCGCTACCTCATTTTACATGTTCTGATTTCAAAGATCCCATATGTGTTGGTGGGGGTCTATCTCCCTCCCCCAGCGGATGTGGGGGTACTTCACTCTCTAATGCAACAGATTGTTATGTTTAATGTAGAAAATGTTCTTTTAATTGGTGATTTTAATCTAGTGCCGTCCAGGGATCTGGACAGGCTCCACCCCTCTGGTCCCACGCAGCAGAGTCTTTCTCACTGGGCATCTGCCTTTCATATGACGGATGTCTGGCAACATTTCCATGCGTCGGACAGGGAGTTTACCTGCCTTTCCACCACCTACCGGACCATGTCTCGGATCGATTTGGCCTTTGTCTCCCGACGCTATTGCGTAGGGTGATCTCTACTGAGATCCTTTCTCAGGGTATATCCGACCATGCTCCGTTATCCGTTGTTATTTGGACTTCACAGGTGGGGGCAGGGGGGTCTGGAGGCTGTCTAAGTACTGGATTGCAGACCCTAATGCCGCGTACACACGATCACTTTTTGTGATGAAAAAAAACGTCATTTCATCTCACGAAACAAAACTACGTTTTTCAAACTTCATTTTCCAAAACGACGTTGCATACACACCATCGTTTTTCAACAAAGCTCTAGCAAAGCGTGGTGACGTACACCACGTTCGACGGCACTCTGTTCCATTGAAGCTCCGTCTCATAACTTGCTTCTGAGCATGCGCGGGTTTAAAAACGTTGTTTTCAACATTGTTTTGCCCACACACCATCACTTTTTATGACACAAAAAACTATGTTTTGAAAAACGACACAAAGAATTAAATCATGTTCGAATTTTTTTTTGGTCATTTTTTTGAAGACTGTACAGGACGCCAGGGTTGGGTCCTGGATGGACGCTACATAGCGCCAATTTTTGGAATCTGGTCCCTTTAAACGCTGGTTCAGGAGGTCACCCAGAGGGGGTGAGAGGTTCCGGAAAGTTAAAATATATCCAGAGAGGACGAGCTAACGGTGCTCTCTGTTTTTCTCTTTATGTTATTTGGGGGTCCGGAATTTCGGAGGCTCTGAAGTGACAATTGGAAGGGAAGAGAGCCTCCCCTTCTGACCCCTGGCTTCAGGTACGCAAGGAGTTAACCTTATCCAGGAAGTCAGTTAAAAGGAGAGGAAGTGCTGACAGAGGGTGGAGGAGTGTAGCAGTAAAAGTGTCTGCAGAAGTTGTAAGCCTGCTGAGAAGGACTGAGAGACCCACCAAACCGTATGTGCCTGTATTTTGTTTTGTTTGCTGTGCTGAAAGGAAAAGAGACTTTTCATTTGTGCTGAAGACAAACAGGACTTTTGTGTTGATGATTTTCCCCATGCTGAAGTAAGCGTTGTTTTTGGTTTGGTTTTGCAAATAAAAACATTTTTTTTCATTATCACGGTTTAAGCACTTGTCTCGCTGAGCTAAAGAACCCCCAAAGTTCACAACTGGTGTCGAATGCGGGCAAAGTGCATTTGCAGGCGCAAAAACCGTTTAAAAAACTGACATTTAAAGAGACAGTGTACTTATGGCATGTCTTGGGTGAAGTCAGCCCAGACATTACAAACAGCACGTAACGACATGGAAGAGGTCATTAGGGCTTTGGCTCAAGCCACCGTGACCCAGCAGCAAGCGTCAGCAGACGCCAACCGTCGCCATGAGGAAGCGATGGCTCAGCAGCAGCAGGCCCTGGCACAGGCTATAGCTGCGCAGCAGGAAAACACACGGCTGCTAGCCGCCCAGTTTACAGCCCAGCAGGATTCCACTCAAGCACAGGTGGCTGCCTTGCAGGAAGCACTACAGAGGCTGACTCAGGGACAAGAGCAATCGGCCGTTGCCGTTAGCAACCCAGTGTCTGTTAGAGCCAGCCATTTCTTGCAAAAATTAACACCCAGCGATGACGTGGAAGCCTTTCTTACCACCTTTGAAAGGATAGCAGAGAGAGAAGCATGGCCCCGGGACCAATGGGCCGGCATTGTTTCCCCTTTTCTCACTGGTGACCCACAAAAGGCCTATTTTGACCTCCCAGCTGAGCACATCAAAGACTATGAACGTCTAAAAGCTGAGATCCTGGCCCGCCTGGGGGTGACCACAGCTGTCCGGGCTCAGAGGGTGCATCGCTGGCGGTACAAATCGGACCAACCACCCAGGTCTCAAATGCATGAACTAATTCAGTTAGTTAAAAAATGGCTGCAGCCGGAAAAGTTGACAGGACCACAAATGGTGGAACGGGTGGTGATGGACTGGTACCTACGGTCCCTACCAGATGACCTACAGCGCTGGGTAAGCCATGGAAACCCCACTAACGCTGACCAGCTGGTCGAGCTGGTCGAACGGTACACTGTGGTGGAGGACCTGCTTGGGCCCGCCAATCGTCGGGAACTCACGCCAAGGACACCCAGACCAGCCACCACCCCGAGGAGAGAAGCCTTGCCAGATGTTGGCATCCGCAGATCAACACCGTCTGCCATAGGACCACGGAGATCGGTTCCTGTGCCAAAGATGGGAGACATTCAGTGTTGGCGATGTCGGTCCTGGGGGCATACCCGGGCACAGTGCCCGCTCCAGGAGGAGCCTATGGATTGCGGGGCTGCCCGAAGAAGCTCTTTCTATGCACAAAGAGTGTGTGCCACGCATCTTGACCTGGCATCCGGACAGTTCGAGTGTGAAGTGTGGGTAAACCACCTTCCGGCCAGGGCTCTACTGGACTCTGGTAGCATGGTCACGCTGGTACATGCCCGGGTACTTGGAAGGATTGGTCCAGTAACTAAGACCCTATGGGTAGTGTGTATCCATGGGGACACCAAGGAGTACCCCTTGGTCCCAGTAACTGTGTCCTATGGTCAAACCTCGGTTACCCAGGAGGTTGGGGTGGTAAAAAGCTTGATACATGATATCATAGTGGGGCGGGACTGTCCAATATTTTTGGAATTATGGAACCAGGTACAGACGGGTCTGCCAGGTGAACTAAGGACACCAAGTTCAGAAGGGACAGAGTCTGGGGGATCCGGGCCTGAAACCTCCACAACACACCCCTCTAATGTAGAGAGACTTGGTAGTGATAATGACGTTGCAGGAAATCTTAGTTCTAATAATAACAGTCCTGTGTCCGGTCTGAAAACCGAGTTGACCTCTGAGGGGGGGGAAGTCTCCCCATTACAAGTCATGCTGGGGGAGGATGACGAGGAGCTTACCCCGGTTGAGGAGGGTGAGGGGGAAACATCCCAGAGGCCAGTGCATCCAGACCTGGACGTACCCAGGGGTGCATTTGGCACCGCCCAGTTACAGGACCCTACCCTGATCAACGCTCGAGAGCAGGTTTCTGTCATTGATGGGGTTTCACAGATACCAGATGCAGATCAGAGGTTTCCTCATTTTGCATTGAAGGGGGACCTAGTCTATCGTGTGGTTGAGAGCCGAGGGGAACCCATAGAACAGTTGCTGGTCCCTCAACCGTATAGGCGGATGCTCCTTGATCTAGCCCACAACGATGCACTAGGAGGACACCTGGGGGCGGAGAAAACGGAGGCCAGGATAACCGACCGGTTTTACTGGCCAGGGGTGAAGGCTGAGGTAAAAAGATATTGTGAGTCTTGTCCTGTTTGCCAGTTAACTGCCCCGGTGCCTCGCTATAGAAACCCCCTAGTACCCTTGCCAATTATTGAGGTCCCGTTTGAGCGGATCGCTATGGATCTTGTAGGACCCCTGGTAAAATCGGCAAGGGGCCACCAATACATATTGGTCATCCTGGACTACGCCACTAGATACCCAGAAGCAGTCCCGTTAAGAAAAACATCCTCTAAGGCCATTGCCCGGGAGTTATTTCAAATGTTCTCACGAACCGGGTTCCCCAAGGAAATATTAACGGATCAGGGCACCCCTTTTATGTCCAAGGTGATGGCGGACTTGTGCAGGCTGTTTCAGATTAAGCAGTTGCGGACGTCCGTCTATCACCCGCAGACCGATGGCCTAGTTGAGAGATTTAACAAAACTCTGAAGTCTATGTTAAAAAGAGTCGTCCAGAAAGACGGGAAAGATTGGGATATGTTGCTCCCTGCCCTATTGTTCGCTATCCGGGAGGTACCACAGGCATCTACGGGTTTCTCACCATTTGAGCTAGTGTACGGACGGAGGCCCAGGGGGTTGCTTGATCTGGTAAAGGAAACATGGGAAAGTGAGTCCTACCCGCACAAAACCGTGGTGGAACATATTTCTCAAATGCGAGAAAGGGTGGCTAAGGTGATGCCGCTGGTAAGAGAGCACATGCAGAAGGCTCAGGATGCCCAAAGAAGGGTATATAATCGGTCGGCTAAAGTAAGACAGTTCCAAGTAGGTGACAGGGTAGCTGTCCTAATACCAAGGGTAGAAAGCAAGTTCTTGGCCAAGTGGCAAGGTCCGTTTGAAATAGTGGAGAAAGTGGGTGAGGTAAACTATAAGGTACACCAACCAGGGAAAAGAAAACCCTACCAAATTTATCACGTAAATTTGTTGAAGTTCTGGAAAGACAGAGAACCGGTGTCCGCAGTGGTGGCGGTACAGTCAGGGGACCAGGTAGGGATCGACCTGGTGCAGGTTGCGGCTACCCTAACTAGGCCCCGAACCCAGCAAGCAAAGGAGTTTCTGCAAAGGAATAGGGACATGTTTTCAGGGTTGCCAGGACTCACCAATGTCATCGAGCATGACATTGTGACCGAGCCCAAGGTGACAGTCCGGCTTAAACCCTACCGTATCCCAGAAGCTCACAGGGTGGCAGTGTCTGGAGAGGTGAAAAGGATGCTTGAACTTGGGGTCATCGAAGAGTCGCAGAGCGAGTGGTCCAGTCCGATCGTATTGGTGCCCAAACCCAATGGTACTCTCCGCTTCTGCAACGACTTTAGAAAACTCAACAAGGTCTCCAAGTTCGATGCATACCCCATGCCACGGGTAGATGAGCTGATTGAGAGGTTGGGTCCGGCCAGGTACATCACCACACTGGATCTCACAAAAGGTTACTGGCAGATTCCCCTAACCAAAGAGGCCAGAGAAAAAACAGCTTTCTCTACCCCGGAGGGTCATTTCCAATACAAGAGAATGCCGTTTGGTTTACACTCCGCCCCCGCCACATTCCAAAGGGCCATGGACAAAACTTTGCGTCCCCACCAACGGTATGCCTCCGTTTACCTGGATGACATTGTCATTTTCAGTACGGATTGGGATTCCCACCTTCCCCGAGTACAGGCAGTGGTAGACTCCTTGAGAAGGGCAGGGTTCACCATCAATCCGGAGAAGTGTGCGGTTGGGGTGGAGGAAGCCAAGTATCTAGGATACATTGTAGGTAGAGGGTTAGTGAAGCCCCAAATTAGCAAAGTAGAGGCCATACAGGGCTGGCCCCGGCCCCTAACAAAGAAACAGGTCAGAGCGTTTTTAGGCCTAGTGGGGTACTATAGGAGGTTTGTCCCCAACTTTGCCACCATTGCGGCACCGCTGACTGACCTCACCAAAGG
This sequence comes from Rana kukunoris, assembly GCA_029574335.1. Lineage (NCBI taxonomy): Eukaryota > Metazoa > Chordata > Amphibia > Anura > Ranidae > Rana > Rana kukunoris. Next base: position 410,178,439 of record CM056050.1, read on the forward strand.
CCGAAAGTCCATCATGATCAAATGGAATGCCGAGGCTGAAAAGGCATTTCAAAGGCTTAAGACGGCACTATGCCAGGACCCGGTACTTGTAGCGACGGACTTTTCTAAGGATTTTATAGTGCAGACAGATGCCTCAAGTGAAGGGCTAGGAGCAGTTCTGTCTCAAGAAATCAACGGAGAGGAGCATCCAATAGTTTTCCTTAGTAGGAAACTGACGCCAGCTGAGAAAAACTATGCGGTGGTGGAACGCGAATGTCTTGCCATCAAGTGGGCTTTGGACTCCCTACGGTATTTTCTCCTAGGCAGGAAGTTTCGCCTCATATCAGACCATGCTCCTCTTACGTGGATGAGACAGAACAAGCACACCAATGCCAGGGTAACTAGGTGGTTTCTGTCTCTGCAGGAATTTAACTTTGTGGTGGAGCACAGACCCGGGAAACAGCATCAGAATGCCGATGCCCTCTCCCGAGTCCACTGTATGATGGCGAGTGGTGCCTCCAACACCTCCGCGTTGAGGCAGAGAGGGGGGATATGTACAGGACGCCAGGGTTGGGTCCTGGATGGACGCTACATAGCGCCAATTTTTGGAATCTGGTCCCTTTAAACGCTGGTTCAGGAGGTCACCCAGAGGGGGTGAGAGGTTCCGGAAAGTTAAAATATATCCAGAGAGGACGAGCTAACGGTGCTCTCTGTTTTTCTCTTTATGTTATTTGGGGGTCCGGAATTTCGGAGGCTCTGAAGTGACAATTGGGAGGGAAGAGAGCCTCCCCTTCTGACCCCTGGCTTCAGGTACGCAAGGAGTTAACCTTATCCAGGAAGTCAGTTAAAAGGAGAGGAAGTGCTGACAGAGGGTGGAGGAGTGTAGCAGTAAAAGTGTCTGCAGAAGTTGTAAGCCTGCTGAGAAGGACTGAGAGACCCACCAAACCGTATGTGCCTGTATTTTGTTTTGTTTGCTGTGCTGAAAGGAAAAGAGACTTTTCATTTGTGCTGAAGACAAACAGGACTTTTGTGTTGATGATTTTCCCCATGCTGAAGTAAGCGTTGTTTTTGGTTTGGTTTTGCAAATAAAAACATTTTTTTTCATTATCACGGTTTAAGCACTTGTCTCGCTGAGCTAAAGAACCCCCAAAGTTCACAAGACATAAAACTACGTTTTGCCCACACTGAGTGATTTTAAAGGCCTTTTTTGAAAACGTTGTTTTTTTTCATCACAAAAAGTGATCGTGTGTACGCGGCATGAGAGTCAATGCCAGAGGCGCTATGTAACTATTGGGTAGACAATGATGGTTCTGCGGGCCCTGAGGTGCTGTGGGATGCTTTTAAGGCATGGGTGCGGGGGGAATTCATTACTCGTATAGCTCAGCGGAATAACTATATTACCTATTATGGAAGGGCGCCCATCCAGAATAACTATATTACCTGGCAGGACTCAGTGAGGAACCCGTCTCTCCTTAGAATTTACCTTACTAAAAAATCTATGCTTGAAACGTCCCAAAGGGTGTTTGAGTTTGGGGACAAAAATGGCAGGCTATTGGCCTGGTTGGCAAGGGGGCAGCAGGGGGTGACCCACGTAGCCCGTTTGAAGAGACCGGTGGGCCAACCGTTGACTAGCCAGGTAGATATCAATGAGTGCTTCCTGAGCTTTTACCAGACCCTTTACACCTCTAAGGCTTCTTATAGCTCTCTGGAGCTCCACCAGTATTTAGATCGAGTCTTTCTCCCCTCATTGGACTCAGACACTAGTGGGAAGTTGGACGAGGATATTTCCTTAGAGGAGGTACAGGAGGTGTTGGGCTCCATGCAGGCTGGGAAGGCCCCGGGACTGGATGGGATTTCTATTGAGCTGTATTCCACCTATCAGGAGCTGTTAGTACTTAGGCTTACTGCTCTACTCAAGCGGTTCACTACTTCAGACACTCTACCTGACTCAATGTATGAAGCGATAGTGGTGCTGATACTCAAGCCAGGCAAGGACCCGGAAGAGTGCACCTCCTATTTCATTAATCAACGCGGACGCTAAATTGTTGGCAAAAATTTTGGCTCGTCGGCTAAGTGGGGTGATGGATAATCTTATCCATGTGGATCAGACGGGATTCATGGTTGGGAAGGGGACCGACATTAATATCCGTTGCTTGTTCCTCAACCTGGCAACCACTCATAGTAACAGTGGATCTAGAGTCATAGCCTCGCTGGATGCCGAGAAGGCTTTTGACTCTGTGGAGTGGGGCTATTTGTGGGAGGTGCTGCGACGGTTTGGTTTTGGTCCGCGATTTCTACACTGGCTGGGCCTGCTATATCGTGCCCCTACGGCGAGGATGAGGGTGAATAACTCACTGTCGGACTTCTTTTTGCTTGGGCGGGGGACCCGCCAGGGGTGCCCGCTGTCGCCTAGCTTATTTGCCCTGGTGCTGGAGCCCCTGGCGGTCTTGGTTCGTGATTCTAGTCGCATCAAAGGTCTTCGGCTGGGCCCTCTAGAAGAGAAGATCTCGCTATACGCGGATGACACCCTATTGTATTTACACAACGCAGATTCCTCGTTGACTGCTGCCCTAGAGATCTTTGATGTATTTGGGAGGTTTTCGGGGATTCGTATTAATTGGTCCAAATCTGTTCTATTTCCCCTGGATGCGCGGGCCGGGACGTCAGGGGCTTAGACTCCGCTTCGGTGGGTGGACGAGTTTGTATATCTAGGAGTCAGGGTGGCAAGGGACCTGCGTTCCTTCCACCACCTCAACCTATTACCTGTGATCCAGCGCCTCAAAGACCACTGTTCCCGTTGGGCTGACCTCCCTCTCAACCTCCTCGGTCGTATCAATATCCTGAAGATGATCTACCTCCCCAAGCTGACTTACATTTTTAGAAACTGCCCGGTGTTGTTACCCGCTTCTTTTTTTAGGGAGGTGGATGGCTGCATCGGCTCCTTCCTGTGGCGGGGGTTCTTCCCCCTGGTTGGCTAGGGTGACCCTCCAGCTCCCTGTGAGTTGTGGGGGACTTGCCCTCCCTGACTTGTTGACTTACTACTGGGCAGCTATGTTGGTCAAGGTGAGGTGGTGGTTTCAGCAGTCCAGGGCTAATGCGGCTGTCTGTTTGGAGGCGGCCATCGTGGGCTCCGTCACAGAGTTTACCAACCTTGTGTATCGGGGTCCCTCGGCGTCCCCTCTGTTGCCAACCCCGACTGTGGCGACCCTTCGGGTCTGGGGGGTGGCTAGGAGATGGTTCCTAAATCCCGACCAGTGGTCCCCCTTTACCCCCCTTATCTCCCTCATTTCAGAACCATTCCAGATCCGCAGCTGTGGGCCCGCTTTGGCATTAAGTTGCTACGCAACGTTTACAGCCGTGGGGCTCTTCTCTCATTCCGAGCTCTGACGGACAAGTTTGGCCTTCCTTTATGGATGGCGTTTAGGTATCAGCAGCTCCGTCACGCAGCCAGGACACAGTTCCCGTCCCCCCCTACTCTGAAAGCAGATCCCATAGAAGACCTGGTAGAGCAGGAGACTCTGGCTAAGCCGTTGTCTAAACTGTATTTTGCTCTTCAGAGGAGGGACTCCCCAAAGATGGAAGCCTTGTTGGATAAATGGAGGGAGGATTTGCCTGAGATAGACAGAGAAACCTGGGAGGAGTGTTTTGAGGCTAGCTCTAAAGTGGTTATCTCCTCTATGGATAAGCTGATTCAAACAAAATTTCTGCACAGGGTTTATTTTACGCCTCAGAGACTGCACAGAATTTATCCGCTCTGTTCACCAAATTGCCCCCAATGTCACTCTCCTGATAGCACCTTTTTACACATGTTCTGGACCTGCCCGAAGATGGGGAGGTTCTGGGCTGCGGTGGGAGAGGCTATCAATCTCCGCCTCCAACTGGAATTACCCTTGTCGACGGAATTAGCCCTGTTGGGTGTACAGGATCACGAGCTGAGGCCTAGATATACCAAGACGCTGATATCTTTGTTGTTCTTCTATGCTAAAAAGGAGATTCTGCTGAAATGGGTCTCCACCCTACCCCCTACTGTGGGCTCCTGGGAAAATGCGGTCAACGCAGTGCTTCCATTGTATAAGTTGACATACATAAGTAGAGGGTGTCCTATGAAGTATGAGAGGGTTTGGCGGCCCTGGACTGATCTCTCATATGTTGCTAACCCCTGAGTTGTACGTGGGAGAATTATCCTTGGCGTCTTGGGTGGGCCTCCCCCTCCTTCCCTCCTCCTCCCCCTGCCCCCTCCCCCCCCCCCCTTCCCCGAGGCGTTCGCTCTGGTGCCTGCGGGGTGGTTACTGAGAAGTTGCCTGCTATCCTACTTGTTTGACATAACCTCCTTCTCTAAAAGTAATAATGCCTTATTATTGGATATCCTTCTTCTTTTAAGCTGTATTTTGTCCTCTCAACCCGTGTATTTTCTTTTATTTCATTTTTTTTATTTTTTATTCCCCTCTGTATGTAATCTATGTATTGTACTGCTCTTACCCAGACTGAATTGTCATGTACCATTCTTATATATTTTTTTTCCCAATAAAGAAAGAAAGAAAACAAAAATATATAGGTGACTCTCTGTATATTTCACCAGCACTGCACCTGTCAACTGTGATATACTGTCTGTCCAGTACATTGTTTAAAGGGAAAAAAGGAATAAGTGCAGCGCCAAAACAATTAATGATAAATGTATAAAGGGTCCACCTGTAAGGGTAGATCCGCTAAGGGGGGAGTCAAAAAAAGGAGTGAATCCTCATCCGTCCACCAAGGAAAAGATACAAATATCTAGTGGAACTATGTATAAAATGGTGAATCTAACAACAAAAGTAATAATAAAGTCCCATAAATAGGTGTTCTTAGGAATCTCATGAGTGCAAGCAGACAGAAATATTCCCCTCTATTAAGAGCTCCACGTCTTCATAAAGATTTTCCTTGGCATATAGATAGAATAAATACGCTTACCAGCTGTTGATGACCCGCAACTCACCATACAGTGGGTGGGTCTTGAAGGGTTATAAGGGCCGACCGCCCCCTTTGGACCTGGATGTAGATGTGACTCTCAATCCTTTCCTGAATATTTTTATTATTTTTATTTGTTGTACCTTCCAAGTACTGTACAGATTTTTGTGATTTGTGTGTTTCAATAAATAACCTTATCACACTATGAGGAGACGTTTCTCCCTCTTCTCTTCTTTTTCCTTTTGATTGGAAATTTTTGGAGTACCCCTTCCACATCACCCCATTGGAGAACCCTGTGGCTACTCTTACCAGCTTTATTTTGGATTTCTTGTGAGAACCAGGATTGGGAGTTACATCTACATCCAAGATTCAAAGGGGGCGGTCGGCCCATACAAGCCTTCAAGATCCACCCACCATATGTACCAGGATTGAGAGTCACATCTACATCCAGGTCCAAAGGGGGCGGTCGGCCCTTATAAGCCTTCAAGACCCACCCACCGTATGGTGAGTTGCGGGTCATCAACAGCTGGTAAGCGTATTTATTCTATCTATATGCCAAGGAAAATCTTTATGAAGACGTGGAGCTCTTAATAGAGGGGAATATTTCTGTCTGCTTGCACTCATGAGATTCCTAAGAACACTGTCAAGGATTCTAAATAGACCAGTACTGTGTGCCTACACCATGGGTCCTCAAACTACGGCCCTCCAGATGTTCAGGAACTACAATTCCCATCATGCCCTAGTCATGTCTGTGAATGTCAGAGTTTTACAATGCCTCATGGGACTTGTAGTTCCGACACAGCTGGAGGGCCGTAGTTTGAGGATCCCTGGCCTACACAGAGGAGACCAACACTGTATGCAGTGAAATAAAAGGTGTTTATTTACAAAATAGGTGAAGACAACCAGTGGACATATAACAACAAAGCCTATATATAAGTCAAGGGGGAATGCCGAAATCATAAACAAAAGCCAAGCCGAGGTCATATACCAGGAGATCACAGAAGATGGATGAGGACGGACACAACGGAGCAGGGAGCGGATGGATGGACAGGAATCCAGGGGTAACAGGATCCAAGGTAAAGGGGAGAGCAGGAAGGGCAGTCCAGGATAAGGATCGGGTCCAGAAAGCAGGCTCAGGGTCAGAGTAACAGGCTCAGGATCAAGGTTGTAGACTGATACCAGGGAGAGTTCTGCTTGAACTTGCCGGGTATAAATAGAGGCGTGCTGATTGCATTCAGGTCACACCTGAACGCAGGAAAAGCTGTGTGGTCCAACATACCAAGAACCCTCCGCTGGTGGAGGCCAGAACTGCAGCCAAAATAATAGGCAGATTTATCAGCAGGGGGGACTTTATTATTACTTTTGTTGTTAGATTCACCATTTTTACATAGTTCCACTAGATATTTTTATCTTTGCCTTGGTGGACGGATGAGGATTCACACCTTTTTTTGACTCCACCTTTAGCGGATCTACCCTTACAGGTGGACCCTTTATACATTTATCATTAATTGTTTTGGCGCTGCACTTTTTCCTTTTTTCTTTGTACCTGCTATCCACTGGTGTGCTGGTTGCCTTAATACCTGTATGTACATTGATTTTTATTCACTTAGTTATATTTCTCACCAATTTTCACCATTTAGCGCAGTATTTTTTTATATATACAGTACATTGTTTAGGGCTAGGTTCCTGCTTCTTGCTATAGGGAAAGTATTATATAGGTGAATCTCTGTATATTACACTATTGTTGTATTTAAAAAACACCCATTTAGGGCAAGATCCTACATTTGCAAAATATCAGGAAAACGTCAAATAAGGGACGTGGCCGCAGGTCATGGTGCTGCTGGTGCAGCTCCTGTTACAGGGAGAGGAGGTGGTCTATCTGTGCCAGCTACAGGCACAAGTGAAACACCTTTCTCAGGTGTGAGTAGGCGACAGAGCCTGCAGCGGTATTTGGTCAGGTCTAATTCAGCTCTGCGGATTTTGAGGCCAGGAGCAGAACAGGCGGTAGAAGATTGGGTTGCTGGCAGTGCCTCCAGTTCCTTCACATTGTCTCCCAACCAGTCTTGTACAGAGGCTGAAGCGAGGCATAAACATTCTCAACCTGAAGAAGGCGCATGCGCGGCAGCTCCCAAGATGGCCGCCGGCTTCTAGAGCTCCGCTCCACCACGGCCCGGTTTTAGCCACCGGAGCTTCCAGGACGCCCCCCGAGCGCTACCACCAGTATTGTCGGGTGGGGGAACCCCCCGTGAACGGGCACATGCACGCGGCGCCGGTCAGGAGGGACCTATCGCGGCAGATGGCGGCTTCTCCCGGCCCCCTCAGCTATGCTAAGATGGCGGCGGCAGCACAGCAAGGCCCACGCTCGGCGGAGGAGGCAGAGGCACACAGAGAATCTATAGCTGACCAGGACCTGGTCACACCGCAATCCCCAGGTACCAGCTTCCCCCCACTGCCCTTGGCTGTATCACCAGCCTCCACAGAATCTCTGCTGGGGCGGATGTGCGCAGGGCCCCCCTCCACACCTATGCTGGATCCCCATACAGGCCTATTGCTGGAGGTGAGCGAGGCCGCAGACTCAACCCCCGTCCCCACTGACATCCCCTCCATGATGGAAGCATTTGCACAAATGCTCTCTAGGAGCTTGGCCCTCAACGCAGCCCAGATCACATCATCTATCCATGCAGATCTGCAACAAATTGGGGTAAGGATGGACACTATAGAGAAAAAGGCCGATCAGGCTGTGGCGCGCATCAATCAAAACACAGCCAGGATACAGGATGTTCAGGATCAATTAGAAACTGCTCTTGCTAAGATCGATGACCTTGAGAATAGATCCAGACGCTATAATTTCAGGATCAGGGGGCTCCCTGAGTCCGATCGGGAGGTCCAGACGGCGGTAAAAACCTTCATTAAACACCTCATACCTGACATAGCGGACAACCGTCTTGAACTGGACAGGGCCCACAGGGCTCTGCAACCGCCCCGCTCAGATGGCCTCCCCAGGGACATTATAGTGAAACCCCACTTCTACTCAGTAAAGGAAGAAGTGATGAGGAGATCCAGGAACGCCGGTACCCTTATGCTAAACGGTCACAAAATACAAGTATTTGCTGATCTTTCCCCATATACGGTGCAGAAAAGGCGGTCACTTAAACCTTTGTTGCAGCTCCTGATGGAGAGGGAAATCACTTACAGATGGTCATTCCCCACACGTGTGAACTTCTCCTTTAAGAACAAAAGTTATGGATTCTCATCCCTGGCAGAGGGCGAACGCCTCCTGGCGCATCTGGGGATCCTTCCCCTGGAACCCCCCCCAACGCAGACCGGTAGGAACACCCCAGCCTCTGCAAAGAGACCCCCACCAGCAAGCCCACTGCAGCACACATGGCTCAAACAGGGAAACAAGCGTTCCAAGGAGAATCTACAGACCTGATGGCTCCCCACTGTTTCCGCCCTCTCTGAGGGTTCGTGAACCTTACCTCTCCATGTTACCGGCGTTCCAGCAAGACCTTCCCGCTGTTCCCCTCATTGGGGGTCCCTCTTACTTCGGACACCCTGCCTATGGCGTTTGGACTGTTTTCTTTAACCGTTTTCTTTTTGCAGGTGGGCTGGAGAGTCCTTGTTTCCTGGACTGGGACTGGGGCGGGTGGGACTTGTACATGGAACGCATTGGAGGTTGGCGGGGGTGACGGATCCACCATGGCGTTTCTTCACCTCTAACACGCTGCGGACCCCCTGGTCCACTTCTATATTCCCGATTGCATTGTAATGTTACTATAGGTTAATATCTCCTGACCTATTTTTTGTGCTCGTTCTACCCCCTTTTGATATGTTTTTTTTTTTTTTTTTTTTTTTTTTTTTTTTTCTTATATAGAATGTGCCAGATTATTATAAATAGTGCCCTGTACAACCTTTTGGGTTGAACGCCCTAGGCAGCTTCATGCCTGTCTCCCGTATCCCCCTGGGGGCCCAGGCCTGGTCGGGGGGGGCCGGGGGCCGGGGAATACCCGATGTACACAATTTACTACTATGGTTTATTAGAGGGGGCGTTTTGCGTCTTCCGTTGAGTGCTGCTGGGCCCCTTTTTAGGCCCACGGTACTTCTAGTTTAGCCTTTAGTTTTCCTTAGGTGGTTGGGCCGTGGTGGACCCAGTGCGCCTTGATCTAGGACCGGGAGTGTACTCGTACTCCTCGGTTCTTTCACGGAGCCCCTGTAGCTAGGGAGCTCCGGTCCTCTCAGGTTAAAGGGTGGGGATGACTGGCTCATCCCTTTCCCTGGGTGGGAAGGGGTTAGGGAACCCCAGGGTTTACTGTTTCACTGTTTTTTTTGTGACTGTTATTTTCTTTATGTTAGTGGCTCAGCCATTATATTCAGAATACCACTGTGTAACCAATTTCTCTTTCTCCCCCTCTTTTCTCTCGCCTCTCCTCTCTGCTCCTTTTGCTGCGGCTCCTCTGAGTATCCGCGGGGCCTGCGGACGTCGCGGACCCCTCCTCCCGGCAACTGGGCATCTTCGAGACTCCTCCGTCGGTCTGTCTGGTGAGTGTCGATTTTTGGTTCAGGGAATGCATTCATATTTCACTCGAGCGCTGCCTACCCCGCACCATGTCTAACACACATACCCCTTCTCCGTCCCTCAAGTTAGTCTCCCATAATGTCCAGGGCTTTAACTCCCCTGTTAAACGTAGGAAGCTCTTCCAGCAATATAACTCCATGCACGCTGACATCCTCCTTCTGCAGGAAACCCATTTTCCGACCACCTTTAAGCCCACGTTCCTACATCAACGCTTCCCCCAATTCTTCCTAGCTTCCTCGGGTAGTAAAACGAAGGGAGTCGCCATTTGCTTCGCCAAACACATTAATCTCTCCCAACCAGTGGTCGTAACGGATCCGCAGGGACGTTACATCCTTGTCTCTGGTCACATTGACGGAGAACTTTACACCTTTGTCTCATACTATACCCCAAATAAGGGCCAGAGATCATTCTTTGTCTCTTTACTGCACAAGCTGAGGGAACACCTTAAGGGGACGGTATTTATTGGCGGGGACTCCAACACAGCCTTTGACTTTTCACTGGACAAGTCCAAGAACGGGAAACCTATTCCCAAGCGTCCCTCCAGACAGAGCGTTAAAATTGCTGAACTCCTTCACTCCGCTGGGCTGATTGATGTCTGGAGGGAGGTAAACCCCCGCACAAGGGACTATACACATTTTTCGGTCCCACACAACTCCTTCGCCAGGATAGACCACATTTTCACACGCTCATCATCGATACCTTTGATTAGAGGCTCAAAGATTATAGATACCCCCCTCTCGGACCACTCGATGGTCGTTCTGACCACTTTGCGATCCTCGGGCGATAGAGTGGCCCCTCGTTGGCGCCTTCAGGAATCACTACTGAGTGACCCTATACAGTGTACCCTCCTGGAGGCAGCGATCCAGGACTATTTTCTCATCAATGCGACGGGCGAGGTTTAGGCTCCTACCGTCTGGGCGGCGCACAAGTCAGTGATACGGGGAAAAATCATCCAAATGGTCGCGAAAAATAGGGCGGAACACAGAGCGGACACGTTGAAGCTCATGGAGGACTTTCGTTCTCTCGCCAAAACACACAAACGTCATCCTACAGTGGAGAATCTTAGACAGCTAGACAAAGCCCGGGCACTGCTTAATTTGAAGCTGACAACGGACGCAGAGCGTCACCTTAGATGGACTGGGGCCAGATTCTATTCCCAAAAAGACAGGGTTGGGGCTAAATTAGCAGTAAAGTTGAGTCCTAAGCCACGCTCCCTAGCATTCCCTAAAATTAAGACGACCACGGGGGACCTAACCCAGAACCCAACAAAGATTATGGATACCTTTTTGCAATTCTACTCTGACCTTTACACACCTGGCAGAACGACACAGGCTTCCGCGAGTAGGACATTTTTAGATAGTGTCCCTCTGCCCGCTCTGTCCCTGGAACATAGGAATCTCCTCGAGATGCCATTTTCTTCGGACGAAATATTAGATACAATTAAATCCCTCAAACTTGGCTCATCCCCCGGCCCGGACGGATTTTCTAATGGCTACTATAAGAAATTTGGACCTGCGCTGGCTCCACATATGGCCCGACTATTCAACTCTCTCAGGGAGGGACACTCCCTAGGGGCTGACCTGAACTCTGCATACATATCGGTAATACCCAAACCGGACAAGGACGCTAGCGAAGTGGGCAACTATCGCCCAATCTCGCTTATCAACAACGACATCAAAATTATGACCAAGATCATGGCTAACAGGGTGGCCAGCTTTATCGCTACTTATGTGCATGGAGACCAGGTGGGTTTCATACCTGGGAGACAGGGACCGGACCAGATTAGGCGGGCCATTGATATCATCTCACTTCTTAGATCCGGTTGGGATGGGGGTCCCCCGCAGAAAGGCTTTCTTCTTTCTATAGACCTTCATAAGGCCTTTGACTCGATAGACTGGGCATACCTGTCTGATATTCTGGAGAGGTGGGGCTTCGGCCCATACTTCTTGAATCTGATCCGTGCTCTTTACTCAACTCCCACGGCCCAGATTCGCTTAATGGGTAGATATTCCGATTCGTTTGTTATCGGCCGGGGAACCAGACAGGGATGCCCTCTCTCCCCCCTCCTGTTTGCAATGGCCATAGAGACACTGGCAATAGCGCTTAGATCAAACCCCGACATTAGGGGGGTGACTTGCGGACAGAGGGAGCATAAGTGTGCTTTGTACGCGGATGACTTACTATTATTTATCACCTCACCACTGACCTCCATCCCTGTACTCCTCAAGACACTAAGGACCTTTAGTGCTGTCTCGGGTCTCAGAGTGAATATGACCAAATCGACGGCACTGAACATCACTGTCCCCCCTGACACCCTCACTCAGCTCTCTGGCAACTTTGACTTTAAATGGGCCTCTGGCTCTATACCCTACCTAGGCATCAAGCTGACGCCGGACGTAAGCAGTCTTTTTAAGTCCAACTACCCCCCTATGGTGCTTAAGTGTAGGGAAGATCTGGACAAGTGGTCGAGATGTGGTCTGTCCTGGCTGGGTAAGATACATGCGGTGAAAATGACCCTCCTCCCTCGCATGTTATATCTCTTTCGCTCCCTACCGATCCCCGTCACGAAACACTTCCTCAGTAAACTGCAATCACAGATTGTCCGCTTTGTTTGGGGGAACAAGGGTTACAGATGCCCCGCGGAGATCCTCTTCCGCCTGAAGTCACAGGGCGGTTTGGGACTTCCTAGCCTTTGGGGTTATTACCAAGCAGCTCAACTCACGCAAATATCATCAGTTTTTTTCCGGGGACCGAGACCTGAATGGCTCTCAATGGAGAGACAAGCCACTCCCAGGAACACTATTGACTATCTCCTTTGGTGTGATCCCAAAGCCAGACCGGCAATATTGTCTCCCACCCTCTCACACTCGGTTTCACTTAGCTTTAAACTCTTTAGGACGCACTCCCTGACGACCCCCCTGAAACCATTGGCACACCTTTTTCATAACGAGGCCTTCCCCCCAGGCATGAACATTGAAGCTTTCAGGTGGTGGACTGACAAAGGTCTCTACCGGATTGGCCACTTCCTCACCCCGACGGGTCCGCTTTCCCTATCACACTGTAGGAAGAAACTGGACATGCCGGACTCCGAGCTGTTCAGGTTCTCTCAAATTTCCCATTTCATATACTCTATTTGGTCCAATAAAAAGGTGCCCCCCACAGTCTCACCCTATGAGCAGTGGTGCTCCTCCACAATGGACCAGAAGGGTGGCATTTCCTTGATCTATGCGGCACTCGCTTCCAGACCGACAAAACCGTCCTACGCTCGGGCTTGGGAGGAGGATCTGAACGTCTCGTGGGAAACCGCGACCTGGCACCGGGCTATGCATAGAGCCTACAAAGGTACTCTCAACATTTCTCTTATAGAAGCCAGTCTAAAAGTTTTAATTAGGTGGTACTACGTTCCTTCCAGGCTGGCTAAGATGTTTCCGGGGTCCTCACCAGCTTGCTACAGAGGGTGTGAACTGGAGGGGACTATGCCTCATATTTGGTGGACCTGCCCCCGCATTCGATCATTTTGGCGGAAGGTGTTCCGTATCATTAGTTCTTTAACAGCAGTGGTAGTGACTCCCTACCCTGGTGTAGCACTTCTAAACCAATGCATCCCAGGTTTACCCAAACATTCCCAGACCTTATCGCTATTCATCCTCTTGGGAGCCAAAATGACCATTGCCAAAGCCTGGAAGAAACCCACTGTATCCATACAGGGATTTAAGAGGAAAGTAACATGGATCATGTCGCAAGAGCATATTGTGGCTAAACTTGATGATAAATCTGAGAGATTCCTGGCCATCTGGGAACCGTGGGCCACCTTTTGCAACATTTCCCTCATACCAGGAGCAGTGCCGGACGGCCCGATCACTTCCCCCATTCCCTGAAGGAGCTGATACTCTTACCCTCCTCCTCTCTTCCTATCTTTTCTTTCCTCTCCACGTCTCTTTACCCTGCCTCTCTTGGCGCCTCCACTGTAGTAAGTTTGTGTTGTCGCCTTAGTTTTGCTTTCGTGGCTGGTATAGGTCCATCTAGGTCCTGGCGCACGAGGCTAAATTCTCACTCTGTTTATACACGCTGACACGGTCTCCTGCATAGTGACAAAATTGTATTTTTCTTATCAGCCCTCTTCGTGTGTTCCGCGGCTGGGACTGGGGCGGTGTGATCCCTTTCCCTGAGGGGCAGCGTGATCCCTTTTGGGGCCGCTCGGGGTTTGGGGTCCCGCGCCCCTGCCCGGAGGGGGAATGCGCCTTGATGGGCTCCTATATGGTTGACCGCCTGCGAATTGGTACACTGTTTAATATTGTTCCGGCCAATGGTCGCGGTTGGCCTGATCGCCTCTTCTCTTCCATCAGCATAATGTTGTTGTTCTTTGTTCATGGACTCGGAAGATTCTGTTTTTGGACCTACCTTTATGTTACTGTATTGACCTATGTGACACATGTTCTCATTCTTGAAAACTTCAATAAAAATTATTGAAAAAAAAAATAAATAAAAAAAAAAAAAAAAAAAACATTCTCAACCTGAGCACAACCTGCATGACCAGGCATCTAAGTGCAAAGCACAAACTGCAGTGGAGTAGACACCTCAAAAACCAAGAAGGGTCTCTGGCTCCTCCTGCTTCCTCTTCTGCATCAGTCTCGGGCCTCTCGGCCTCTTCATCCACCTCTGTAGTGACAGTGCCACCCGCCACCCCTCAATTAGAGGACCGGCAAGCAACACTACCACCTGGGTCACCAAACATCTCCACAATGTCCCAGAAAGCATTCAGCTCTCTATCTCCCAAACACTGGAGCGGAAGAGGAAGTACCCCCCTTCCCCACCCGCGATCCATTTCAAAATTACTAGCCTTTGAAATGCTGGCATTCCGTCTGGTGGAGACGCAGAGTTTTAAAAGCCTGATGGCATTGGCTGTCCCACAGTATGTCGTGCCCAGCCACCACTACTTTTCCAGGCGAGCCATCCCTTCTGTGCACAACCGAGTGGGGGACAAAATCAGGTGTGCACTGCGCAACGCCATCTGTGCCAAGGTCCACCTAAATACGGATACGTGGACCAGTAAGCACGGTCAGGGACGTTATATCTTCCTAACAGCGCACTGGGTAAATGCAGTGGCGGCTGGGCCTGAGGCGGATAACAGTTTGGCGCATGTCCTTCCACCACCGAGGATTGCAGGGCGCTTCAGTTTGCCTCCTGTTCCTAACTCCTCCTACTCCGCTTTCTCATCCTCTACCGCCTCCTCATCCAGTCAGCGTAACAAATGCACCACCAACTTCAGCACAGCCAAGGGTAAACGCCAGCAGGCAGTTTTAAAAATGTAATGTTTGGGGGAAAAACCACAGACTGCGCAGGAGTTGTTGAGGGACATGGAACAACAGACCGATGAGTGGCTTTTCGTCAGTGAGCCTCAAGCCGGGCCTGGTGGTGTGCGATAACGGGCAAAATCTCGTAGCAGCTCTGGGCCTAGCCGGTTTGACGCACATTCCTTGCCTGGCGCATGTGCTGAATTTGGTGGTGGTGCAGAGGTTCCTGAAAACTTACCCCGATCTGCCACAGCTGCTGCAGAAAGTGCGGGCCGTCTGTGTGCACTTTCGGCGTTCTCACCCTGCTGCTGCTCGTCTGTCAGCGCTGCAGCGTAACTTCGGCCTTCCTGCTCACCGCCTCATATGTGATGTGCCCACAAGGTGGAACTCCACCTTGCACATGCTGGACAGACTGTGCGAGCAGCAGCAGGCGATAGTGGAGTTCCAGCTGCAGCATGCACCCGTGAGTCGCTCTGCGGAAAAGAACCACTTCACCACCAATAACTGGGCCTCCATGCGAGACCTGTGTGCCTTGTTGCGCTGTTTCGAGTACTCCACCAACATGGCCAGTGCCGATGACGCCGCTCTCAGCGTGACTATGCCAGTTCTATGCCTCCTTGAAAAAACGCTATGGGCGATGATGGAACAGGATGTGGCACAGGAGGAGGAGGAGAAGGAGGAATCGGGATAATTTCCAAGGCTTTCAGGGCAGTCATTCACAAGTGGCTCCGAGGGTGGGTTCGTGCACCAACAAAGGCCAGGTACACAATTGTCTAGCAAGGGCACAGTTCAGGAGGATGACGTGGTAGAGGATGAGGAGGAGGAAGACATGGAGGAGGAGGACAAAACCCTGTTCACAGCAGGATGGCATCCAGACCAGCTCATGGCCATCACTGGTGCGTGGCTGGGGGGATACAGAGGACACAGATGATACACCTCCCACAGAGGACAGCTTTTCGTTGCCTCTGGGCAGCCTGGCACACATGAGCGATTACATGCTGCAGTGTCTCCACAACGACCGGCGTGTTTCGCACATTTTGACAGGTGCTGATTACTGGGTGGCCACGCTGCTGGATCCCTGTTACAAGGACAATGTACCGTCCTTAATTCCCTCACTGGAGCATGAACGCAAGATGCGCGAGTACAAGCGCACGCTGGTAGACACGCTGCTGGTGCAATCCCACCTGGCAGCGGGGGCACAGTGGAAGCACAAGGCGAGGACAGAGGAGGAGGAAGAGGTCACCAACGCAGCAGGGGCACTGCCAGCACCTCAGAAGGCAGGGTTAGCATGGCTGAAATGTGGAAAAGCTTTGTCAGCACGCCACAACAAACAGCACCACCAGCTGATATGGCACGTTTTAGCAGGAGGCAGCATTTCAGCAACATGGTGGAGCAGTATGTGTGCACACGCCTACATGTACTGAATAACGGCTATGCCCCCTTAAACTTCTGGCTCTCCAAATTGGGCACATGGCCCAAGGCACATGGCCTGAGCTTGCCCTTTACGCCTTGGAGGTGCTGGCCTGCCCTGTGGCCAGTGTATTGTCTGAACGTGTATTTAGCACAGCAGGGGGCGTTATCACAGACAAGCGCAGCCGCCTGTCCAGAGCCAATGTGAACAAGCTCACGTTCATTAAAATGAACCAGGCATGGATCCCAGAGGACTTGTCCGTAAATTGTGCAGAATAGACACCGGGCCGGCCTTACCCAGCCATTGTTTTTTTTTTTCTGATCTTTCTAGGGTTGCCATCTCATCCCTTTAAAAGCAAAAACATATTAATTACACAGGTTCTCTGGCTGATTAAGGTGCTGCTAATTAAACTCACTTGGTGCCTTATCGACAGTAAATTAGCCCCCAGAACCTGTGTAATTACTCTGTGTTCAGGTTTAAAGGGATGAGGTAGCAACCCTAGATCTTTCTCACTCTTTTGGGGTTTACCCTAATTTAAAAAATAAATATATTAAAAACCAAAACCTGCTGTGTTGGCTACCTCCTCCTCCTCCTCCACCGCCGCTTCCACCTACACCGCCACATCCACCTCAACCTCCTAATTCATATGGACCTTGTCCTCCTGTTTTTTTATGCTATTTTATGTTATTTTAAGTTATTTCCCTATCCACATTTATTTTCAGAGTAGTTGCCATGTTCTTCCCGACATTTTGCAAAATCATTTTTATTTTATTTTTAATGTTATTTTAAGTTATTTCCTTATCCACATTTATTTTCAGAGTATTTGCCATGCTCTTCTCGACATTTTGCTGCCATTTGCAGCCTTCCAGCCCTTTACCTTAGTTTTTTAGAGACATATTTGTAGTCAAAAGTCCGGGTCCCCATTGACTTCAATGGGGTTCGCGTTCGGGTCAAAGTTCGGGTCGGGTTCGGGTCCCGAACCCAAACTTTTTTTCAACGTTCGGGTTCGGACCTAAACCCGAACATCCAGGTGTCCGCTTAACTCTACCCATGAATATTAGCGCGACCCAAGGAAATTGGAGCACCATGTAGGTTTGCCACCTATCTCTGGTATTCAGCAGAACAGTCCAGGTTTTGACGTATGTGTCTGGGTTTCAGTCCTCCTGAAACCCAGACACATTATTCAGATTTAACTGTGGCTTCCCAAACAACAGAGATAGTCACACACAAATCTGTTGCCATCTGTTAACTCATTTTGGCCACATACACTGTTCGCCTTGGCGCATGTGGTGTACCACATTACTATAAATTGTTTAAGGTATTTTGCAATCCTATAGTGCAGTGGTCATCAACCCTGTCCTGCAGGGCCCACTAACAGGCCAGGTTTTATGTATTACCTTGGGGAGATGCAGACTGGAATACTGCAATCACTGAGCAGCAAATGACATCACCTGTGATGAATTTCAGTTATCTTGCAAACCTGGCCTGTTAGTGGGCCCTGCAGGACAGGGTTGATGACCACTGCTATAGTGTATACTACATACAAAATTGCTGTGCGTCGCTAAAGTGTTTG
The DNA here is from genome assembly GCA_029574335.1 of Rana kukunoris. Taxonomy (NCBI): domain Eukaryota; kingdom Metazoa; phylum Chordata; class Amphibia; order Anura; family Ranidae; genus Rana; species Rana kukunoris. The sequence continues at coordinate 410,196,216 of CM056050.1, forward strand.
GGTTTGGCATGAGGAAAAGATGACAACCCTAATCTGTGTTAATACTTCCTGTGCCCACATGGAATCCACAAATTGTATGCCGAGGTAGCACTTGGGACTTGTACTTAAAGGGGTTGTAAAGCTTCCTTGTTTTTTCGTTTTGCATAAAGTGGCCCCCTATCCTCGTCTTCCAGGGTCCCTCGTCGGCTATCTTGGCTCCTCCTCGCATCAGCTAACCCCTGTTCTGGGGGCGCTTGTGGGCCGACTGTATCACTCAGTCCCAGCGCACGCATCACTGATTTGATTGGCAACAGCAGGAGCCAATGGCTGCGCTGCTATCAGGTCATCCAATGAATGAGCCGAGAAGAGCCAAAAAGCCTGGTCAAGAAGCCTGCACGTTCATGACGCGGGACCTTCCAAGGGCTCAAGTAAGTAGGGGGGGCAGCAAACATCAGATGTGTTTTCACCTTAATGCATAGAATACATTAAGTTGAAAAAACATGAACTTTTACAACCCCTTTAAAAGAGCATGTTGTGTGCAGTGTGAGCATTTGTTACCACACGGAAAACAATCTTAGTGTGAGTGACATCTTTATGAAGGGTTTGGGAACTTATCTTCTCACTTATCTGCACAGTAATGAGTTACTAATTATCTAAGGAGCTCAGGTATCTTATCAATAGGGAATAGCAAGCATCAGGAATTATATAAGCATACATGATAGCATTTGTCATTGATGTATAATCTGCACTTGCATTTCCTCTTCAATTTAAAATATATACTGTAATTTATACAGCTAATAATCAAAACATTAGAGTGTGAAACCGTAAATCAAACATGCCAAGAAATTACAATTTAAATGACCATATAGGGACCATATAGGGACTTTTTTTTTTCAAAATAATAAATATTATAAAACTATCTAGTGATGTTTTAGAGAACTTTTATTATTTCATTATTTTCTCACCTACTGTAATACACTGAGAAAACCTCTTCTTGCAAAACTTTCTCTGACAGAATCTGGTCAAAGACTGGTGTGATATCATCAATTGCCTGGCTTGGAAACCCCATTCCTAGAACACCATCAAAACGGGCAAAGATAAATGGAAATGCAGGGAGAGCTGTGGCCTCAGCAAAAACTTGAGTAACAGGAATGCCAGCAACCTGTAACAAAAGGGGACAGAATGATTAGTCCAAGCCATGGAAAAACAAAACAAAAACAATCCTGAAGCAGAGGAAACAGAACAGTTACTGCATTTATAACAAAACTTCTATAATAATTCTACAAACTCTATTAAAAATAATGAAACTGTATAAGTCATATGACAGCACTATAAAAAGCTAATCTGCTCAGGTTTTATTTGAAACAGATTTGCTGAATCTTCAACAAAGTTCAGTGAACCCAATGAAGTATGAATCCTGCTGTTAAAACCTAGTCTTTTTGGGGGCTAGATGGCAAATATTTGTAGAAAACTGTAGCTGCTGACTTTTATTAAACAGACACTCACCTGTGTCCCAGGCAAGGGCGGATCCAGAGTCTAGTCTCGGGAGGGGCACTGCCAAAAAATAAGGTGTTGCTTACAGAACCCAATTAGGTGTCCGATGTGTCTGCTGCAATGTTGCAGTACCGCTAAAAAATCAATGATTGCCGCCATTACTAGTAAAAATATTTAAATATAAATGCCATCAATCTATCCCATAGTTTCTAGACGATGGTCAGAGACTGCAGATATAGTACAAGAGATGGTCAGAGAATGCAGACATGGTACAATAGATGGTCAGAGACTGCAGACATGGTACAAGAGATGGTCAGAGACTGCAGACATGGTACAAGAGATGGTCAGAGACTGCAGACATGGTACAATGGATGGTCAGAGACTGTAGACGTGGTACATGAGATGGTCAGAGACTGCAGACGTGGTACAAGGGATGGTCAGAGACTGCAGGCATGGTACAAGGGATGGTCAGAGACTGCAGGCATGGTACAAGGGATGGTCAGAGACTGCAGGCATGGTACAAGGGATGGTCAGAGACTGCAGGCATGGTAGAAGGGATGTTTAGAGACTGAAGACATGGTACAAGAGATAAATGCAGCCTCATCAGTGCCCATCATTGCAGCCTCACTGTGCATATGAACACAGCCCCACCTTTGTATAAAAGTTCAGTCCCACTTTTGTATATTAATGCAGTACCACTTTTGTTTATTAATGCACTACCACTTTTGTATATTAATGCAGTCTCACTTTTGTATATCAATGCAGCCCCACCTTTGTATATGAATGCAGTCCCACCTTTGTATATGAATGCAGTCCCACCTTTGTATATGAATGCAGTCCCACTTTTGTCTATGAATCCAGTCCCACTTTTGCCTATGAATCCAGTCCCACTTTTGCCTATGAATCCAGTCCCACTTTTGTCTATGAATCCAGTCCCACTTTTGTATATAAATGCAGCCCCACTTTTGTCTATTAATGCAGTCCCACTTTTGTCTATTAATGCAGCCACACTGTGCATGGCACTCACCATGGCATTACCTCGATCACACACAGCAGGTATCTCCTCTCCCGACGTGTGTCATGGAACAAACAGGAGCTGTAGGTCTGTGTTCGGCAGGGCAGTGTGCTCTAGCAAGGTCCCCCCTAGACGGGCTTGTGTGATAGACAAAACACTTATTCAATCAGTGTTCCATCTACTATCACACGAGCAGGTCTAGCACATGCAGCACAGCCGAACACAGATCCAGCTCTCACACACAGCCAGAGATGCCCAATATCATACACGCAGGAGAGAGGGTAGTGCTGCAGTCAGCTACAGCTCAAAGCAGCCTCAGGACAGGCAGCCTACCGGCCCTGGTGATGAGAGAGAGTGAGAGACTCGGCAGCGGCAGTTGCAGGCAGGCCCGGACTGGGACAAAAAATAGGCCTGGGCATTTTAGACTGAGCAGCCCGGGGGGGGGGGAGAAAGAAAAATAGATAAAGGTAAAAAGAAAGAAGGGAAGGAAGATAGATTGATAGTGTGACAGTAGGCAGGTTAAATCCCCTGGTTGCGTCCAAGAGGAAAGGTATATTTCTCCTAGATTCAGGCTTTATGCCACTTTGTATCTCTAGGGGGAGTGCTGGGAGTCCTGCTAGGAGGACTTGATTACCCCAGCTGTTTCAGGTGGGCTCGTTAGGGCCTCTTGTAAACGCTCCCAGCATGAATAGAGTGTCACTCCAAGCTGGAGGCAGACCTGTGTGGACTGTCTGTGCTTTGTGCTGTGTGCGGTGAGCTAAAGCCTGTGTGGCTATTCCTAAAACATTTAAACTCCAGGGAGTCAGGGACTGGGGCAGCACAAGGCTGTACCTAGTTGGTAGTTAGGGACACCAGCGTGTGTAGCAAGCAGGTCAAGTTGACCAGGATTTATTTTTGTTATTTCTTTTGTTTTCTGTCATAATTTTTTGTGGTGTATTTAAAATAAAACCGCACCTTTTTTTGTTTTCTCCTACCACGGTCTGCTGTGCCTAGTTCTTTTCTGTGTGCTGAACCCTTCCAGGGAATCGCACAGACCCGCTGCCGAGCTAGCCCCTCACAGTTGGTGGAGAATGCGGGCAGTTTTTTTTTATGGCCAGCATGGAGGAGATGCTGAAGCAGCTGGCTCTAGCAAATGCCAATCAGGAGCGGACAAATGCGACTTTGCAACAGAGCCTCGCAGCCCAGCAGCAAGCTCAACAACAGAGCCTCGCAGTACAACAGCAGACAAATGCGACTTTGCAACAGAGTTTGGAAGCCCAGCAGCAAGCTCACCAACAAGCCCAGCAGCAATCTGAGGCCCGCTTCATAGACTTGTTGCAGAAGCAAGAGCAGAGACTACAACAAATGGAGACTTTGATACAGCAACGTCCGCAGACCAGTGAGGCAAGTGGTTACACTAATACTGCATCATTTGGGGTGAGTCGTTTACTGACAAAAATGACTGGAGAGGATGATCCAGAGGTGTTTTTGACCACATTTGAAAGGACTGCTGAAAGGGAAAAATGGCCCAAGGAGCAGTGGGCTGGACTGGTGGCCCCTCTGTTAACTGGCGAATCGCAGAAAGCTTATTATGACTTAGAGCCTGACCAAGCAAAAGACTATGTTGTACTAAAAACTGAAATATTGGCACGGCTGGGCGTCACCCTGACTGTCCGGGCTCAGCGTGTGCATAACTGGACTTTCTGACCTGGAAAACCCCCCCGATCTCAAATGTATGATCTCATTCACCTGAGCAGGAAGTGGCTACAGCCAGAGACTTTGTCCGCTCCAAAGATTGTGGAACGTGTTGTAATGGATCGCTTTCTGAGAACTCTTCCTACTCCCATCCAAAAGTGGGTAAGCCATGGAGAACCAGAAACGGCCGATAAGCTTGTCGATCTTGTTGAGAGGTACTTGGCTACAGAGAACCTGACTGCTTCTTCCAGAGACTCACAGACTTTCCCCCCTAAGACCAGACCATCCCCAGTAAGATGATTCCAAGGGGTGAGGATGGAGAGAGTGAGAGGGTGGGGGTTCTCCCTAGTGTCTGGCGAGAACAGGCTGCGAAGTCAAGGCCTCAAGAGGCAGCAAAAAGGATTGTTTGCTACCGCTGCCGGCTCGAGGGACACATTGCAGCAAATTGCCCGGTTGTGGATGAACCCATGCAATGCGACTTTCTAAGGGACAGACGTCAGTCGCTGTTTGCGACAGTTGCATGCACTGCGATTCGTGGAACTGAGAAACATCTATGCAAAATGTCTATCAATGGTAGAAATGTTGTTGTGTTGCTAGATTCAGGTAGCCTGGTGACACTGATAAAGGCTGAATTAATTACTACAGAGGTCTCTGGGAATAACAAGGTAGCTGTTATTTGTGTGCATGGGGACACCCGAGAGTATCCGGTGACTACAGTGTGTTTTGAGACCTCCAAAGGTACCCTCTTTCATCCGGTGGGGTTAGTGTCTAGCTTACCACATGATGCCATTGTGGGAAGGGATTTTCCAAGGTTCTGGGAACTATGGGATTATCCTGAGCCCCCCACCGGTGCCTCTACATACCAGAATGCCTCTGAGAGTGGTGAGGACTCTCCAGAATTCCCCTTGTCGGTATTGACAGGGGAGACGCAAGAAACTAGGAAGGAGCCAACATCCTCAGAAGAAAATATGCCGTCTGTAGAGTTTTCTGATCTCGAGGTTCACAGGGAAAACTTTGCCAACGAACAGTTAAAATATCTCATCCTAATAAAGGCACGGGAAAACATAGTGAAAATAGATGGCGAGTTAGTGAACCCAGATACGAACTGCACTTTCCCGTACTTCATCATAGAAAGGGACCTACTCTATCGGGTGGCTCAAAGGGCAGAAGAAACCATTGAGCAACTTGTGGTGCCCAAACCCTACAGGAAGTTGGCGTTAGAGTTGGCCCATGGGCACATTCTTGGGGGTCATCTGGGGACAGAGAAAACCCGAGAGAGAGTGTTGCAGAGATTTTATTGGCCTGGGGTCGTGAAGGAAATAGAAAATTATTGTTCCTCCTGCCCTGTGTGTCAGATGTCGGCACCTATGCCACATTTCTGTAACCCGCTAGTACCTCTTCCCATCATTGAGGTTCCCTTTGAGAGGACCGCCATGGATTTGGTAGGTCCAATAGTGAAGTCCGCTAGGGGGCATCAGTATATTTTGGTTATATTGGACTATGCCACCCGTTATCCAGAGGCGATTCCTCTCCGAAATACCTCGGCCAAAACCATAGCCAAAGAGCTATCTCTTGTTTTTAGCCGCGTGGGTATTTGTAAGGAACTGCTCACGGACCAAGGTACACCCTTTATGTCCCGGGTTATGAAAGAACTGTGCAAGTTGTTCAAAGTGACACAATTGCGTACATCTGTGTATCACCCCCAAACAGATGGGTTGGTTGAAAGGTTCAACAAAACCCTTAAACAAATGTTAACCACTTTAGCCCCGGACCATATTGCTGTCCAAAGACCAGAGCACTTTTTGAGATTCGGCGCTGCGTCGCTTTAACTGACAATTGCGCGGTCGTGCGACGTGGCTCCCAAACAAAATTGGCGTCCTTTTTTTCCCACAAATAGAGCTTTCTTTTGGTGGTATTTGATCATCTCTGCGGTTTTTATTTTTTGCGCTATAAACAAAAACAGAGCGACTATTTTGAAAAAAATGCAATATTTTTTACATTTTTCTATAATAAATATCCCCAAAAATATATTAAAAAAAAATATTTTTCCCTCAGTTTAGGCCGATACGTATTCTTCTACATATTTTTCGTAAAAAAAAATCGCAATTAGCGTTTATTGATTGGTTTGCGCAAAAGTTATAGCGTTTACAAAATAGGGGGTAGTTTTATGGCATTTTTATTATTATTTTTTTTTTACTAGTAATGGCGGCGATCAGCGTTTTTTTTTTCGGTACTGCGATATTATGGCGGGCACTTCGGACACTTTTGACACATTTTTGGGACCATTGGCATTTTTTTAGCGATCAATGCTATAAAAATGCATTGGATTACTATAAAAATGCCATTGGCAGTGAAGGGGTTAACACTAGGGGGCAGGGAAGGGGTTAAGTGTGTTCCTAGTGTGTTCTAACTGTATGGGGGGGGGTGGACTCACTAGGGGGAATCACTGATCTTCTGTTCATACATTGTATGAACAGAAAATCAGCGTTTCCCCCGCTGACAGGAACGAGCGCTGTGTGTTTTCACACACAGCTCCCGTTCCCCGCTCTGTAACGAGCGATCGCGTGTGCCCGGCGGCGATCGCGCCCGCCGGGCACACGCACGGGACTCGGGGGCGAGCGGGGGGCGCGCGCGCGCGGGCCGCCGGCGGCGCGCACGCGCCCCCTAGTGGCCGCGAAAGGCGCGACGTAGAGCTACGGGCTCTCGCGCACCCGTGCCGACCTGCCGCCGTATAACTGCGGCGGCTGGTCGGCAAGCGGTTAAAGAAGGTGGTGAATAGAGATGGAAAGGATTGGGACTGTCTTATTCCCTATTTAATGTTTGCCATTAGGGAGGTACCCCAATCCTCTACGGGTTTCTCACCCTTCGAGTTGCTCTATGGGAGACACCCAAGAGGGCTGTTGGATATCGCCAGGGAAACTTGGGAAAGTGAGAGTTCTCCCCACAGGAGTGTGATTGAGCATGTCGCCCTGATGCAAGATCGAATTGCACAGGTAATGCCAATCGTAAAGGAACATTTAGCCCAAGCACAATTGGCACAACAGAGAGTGTATAACCGTGGGGCCAAGACCCGTACCTTCTCCCCAGGGGATAGGGTGTTGGTACTTATCCCTACAGTTGAAAGTAAGTATCTCGCCAAATGGCAAGGCCCCTACGAGATATTGGAAAAAGTGAGCGAAGTGAATTACAAGATCAGACAACCAGGAAGGCGAAAGCCCGAACAGATCTATTACATCAATCTGTTGAAACCCTGGAGGGATTCCCTATCCCTAGTCGCAGAAACTTTGTCACCAGCTCAGTCTGATTGCGTGATTCCTGAGGTAGGAATAGCAGTCACCTTGTCAAAGCCCCAACAACAGGAGGTTAAGGAGTTTGTGCTTCGCAACAAAGAGGTTTTCTCTGAGCTGCCGGGACAAATGTCTGGGGTAGAGCATGATATTATAACCCCGCCTGGTGAAAGGGTGAAGTTGAAACCCTATCGCATCCCAGAGGCCCGACGGGAGGCAATACGGGAGGAAGTACAGAAAATGCTTAAGTTGGGGGTGATAGAGGAATCCCAAAGTGATTGGTCCAGCCCCATAGTCTTAGTGCCTAAACCGGATGGAAGCTGGTGTTTTTGTAATGATTTTCGACAGCTGAACAAAGTTACAAAATTTGACACCTACCCCATGCCTCGTATCGACGAGTTAATCGACCGGCTAGGAACATCCCGGTACATGACAACTCTCGATCTCACAAAAGGGTATTGGCAAATTCCCTTGGCTAAATCGGCCAAAGAGAAAACCGCGTTTGTAACCCCAGACGGGGCATTCCAGTATAAAAGAATGCCGTTTGGGTTACAGAATGCCCCGGCAACCTTTCAGCGGAAAATGGACCAGATTCTGAGGCCCCACCAGAAGTATGCTGCAGCTTACCTGGATGATGTAGTTATTCATAGCCCAGATTGGGCCTCACATCTGCCTAAGGTGCAAGCAGTCCTAGACTCTATCCGGGAAGCTGGGTTTACGGCCAACCCAAAGAAGTGTACCATTGGACAGGAAGAGGCCAAATATCTTGGGTACACCATTGGGAGGGGAGTGATCAAACCCCAAGTCAATAAAGTCGAGGCCATACAGAATTGGCCACGTCCTAACAGCAAGAAGCTGGTACGGGCCTTTCTGGGAATCGCTGGTTATTATCGGCGATTTATTCCCCACTTTGCCTCTCAGGCTGTGCCATTAACCAACCTGACCAAGGGGAAAGACTCGGTCATGGTTAAGTGGACCACAGACGCGGAAGCAGCCTTCCAGGCCTTAAAGAAAGCTTTATGTAGCCAGCCAGTTTTGTACTCCCCAGATTTCTCCAGAGACTTTGTGGTACAAACGGATGCCTCTGACGTGGGGTTGGGAGCAGTATTGTCCCAGGTTTGGAATGGGGAAGAACATCCGGTCATTTACCTCAGTAGGAAATTAAAGTCCCATGAGGTCAATTATGCCACTATTGAGAAGGAATGTTTAGCGTTGAAATGGGCTCTAGATTCTCTTAGATACTACCTGCTGGGTCGGCATTTTGACCTAGTTACGGACCACGCTCCCTTAAAGTGGATGGCCCAAAACAAAGAAACAAACCAAAGAGTAAACAGATGGTTCCTGTCCCTACAAGAATTCACTTTCACTGTAAACATCGCCCTGGCGTCCAAATGGGGAATGTGGATGCACTGTCTCGGGTGCATGCCTGCCTGAATGCTGGTGTTCCAACCCCAAGGTTGAAACAAGAGGGGGGGGGGGTATGTGACAGTAGGCAGGTTAAATCCCCTGGTTGCGTCCAAGAGGACAGGTATATTTCACCTAGATTCAGGCTTTATGCCACTTTGTATCTCTAGGGGGAGTGCTGGGAGTCCTGCTAGGAGGACTTGATTGCCTCAGCTGTTTCAGGTGGGCTCGTTAGGGCCTCTTGTAAAAGCTCCCAGCATGAATAGAGTGTCACTCCAAGCTGGAGGCAGACCTGTGCTTTGTGCTGTGTGCGGTGAGCTAAAGCCTGTGTGGCTATTCCTAAAACATTTAAACTCCAGGGAGTCAGGGACTGGGGCAGCACAAGGCGGTACCTAGTTGGTAGTTAGGGACACCAGCGTGTGTAGCAAGCAGGTCAAGTTAACCAGGATTGATTTTTGTTATTTCTTTTGTTTTCTCTCATAATTTTTTGTGGTGTATTTAATATAAAACCGCAACTTTTTTTGTTTTCTCCTACCACGGTCTGCTGTGCCTAGTTCTTTTCTGTGTGCTGAACCCTTCCAGGGAATCGCACAGACCCGGTGCCGAGCTAGCCCCTCACAATAGATATATAGAAAGCAATAAGGGAAGATAGATAGATAGATAGATAGATAGATAGATAGATAGATAGATAGATAAACAAGAAAGATAGATAAAGATAGATAGATAGATAAACAAGAAAGATAGATAAAGATAGAAAGCAAGAAGGGAAGGAAGGAAGATAGATAAAGAAAGAAATATAGATAAAGAAAGAAGGGAAGATAGATAGATAGATAGATAGATAGATAGATAGATAGGTAGATAGATAAACAAGAAAGATAGATAGATAAACAAGAAAGATAGATAAAGATAGAAAGCAAGAAGGGAAGGAAGGAAGGAAGATAGATAAAGAAAGAAATATAGATAAAAGAAAGAAGGGAAGATAGATAGATATAGAAGGGAAGGAAGGAAGATAGATAAAGAAAGAAAGAAAGAAAGACAAAGATATAAAGAAAGAAGAGAAGGAAGGAAGATAGATAAAGATAAATAGATAGATAGATAGATAGATAGATAGATATAGATAGACAGTGGCGGTGCGTCTATAGAGGGCGCCGGAGCGCCGCCCCCTCTGGCTCAGCCGCGACAATGGGCACAGTGGCGACAATGGGGACAGTGGCGACGATGGGCACAGTGGCGACAATTAAAGGGCACAGGGGCATCAATTGGCACAGTGGCGACAATTGAAGGGCACAGTGGCTGCATTTGATGGCATGGCACAGTGGTGACAATTGATGGCACAGTGGCTGTGTTTGATGGCATGGCACAGTGGTGACAATTGATGGCACAGTGGCTGTGTTTGATGGCATGGCACAGAGGTGACAATTAATGGCACAGTGGTTGTGTTTGATGGCATGGCACAGTGGCTGTGTTTGATGGCATGGCACAGTGGTGACAATTGATGGCACAGTGGCTGTGTTTGATGGCATGGCACAGAGGTAACAATTGATGGCACAGTGGCTGTGTTTGATGGCATGGCACAGTGGTGACAATTGATGGCACAGTGGCTGCGTTTGATGGCACAGTGGCTGTGTTTGATGGCACAGTGGCTGCGTTTGATGGCATTGCACAGTGGTGACAATTGATGGGCCCAGTGGCTGCGTTTGATGGGCACAGTGAGGTTGCAATTGTTTTTTTTCTTTTTCATTTGCGCCCACCAAAAATTTTGAGCACCAGCCGCCACTGTAGATAGATAGCTAGATAGATTATTATCTATCTATCTACAGTGGCAGCTGGTGGGGGGTGCAAATGAAAAAAAAAAAAGAGAGAGAGAAAGAAAGAAAGGTGAAGAGAGAGCGAGAGGGACTGACTGGATGGATGGATATCAGACTCCATCTTTCCTTTCTGATTGCTGGGTTTGAATCTTCCCGCCCACATCCCTTAGGCAGCAGAACAGTGTCCGTCGGGAGAGTGGGCGGGGCAGACACGGGAGGAGAAGGAGAGAGGAGGGGGAGGAGTAGAAGCAGCTCCTCTCCTCTAACTGGCCATGGGGGCAGCAAGGGGAGGGGAGAGCCTATCCAGGGGCAAATGTACCACAGACCACCCGCTGATGTTCTCGGATATGTTCGTGTTTGCGGTAGACATTAAGGCCACGTTCTCGGCGGCCATCACGGACCTTAAGACCAGCATGCTTGTAATGAACGAAAATATGGCCGCCTCGGAGACGGCCGGGAAACGGAGAGACAAGGCCATACTGAGGATGGAGAAGACAGTGTCGGTCCATGCACAACATTTGATCGACGTGAACCGCCACCTGGAAGACCTTGATAACAGAGGTCGGAGGTGCAACGTACGAGTGAGGGGGATACCGGAGACTGTAGACCCGGCTCAGATTGCTACTACTCTGTGCAGTGTTTTTAACAGCCTACTGGATAGGCAGGAGGATGCAGAGATTAGCTTTGTTCGGGCGCACAGGGCTCTTAGGCCCAGGGGTGCTGATACAGCCCCCCCGAGGGATGTGATCTGTTGCCTCGAGAGCTTTACCCGTATTGAGTTCAATGGGGCCACCATCATGCTGTTTCAGGAGCTCTCCCCCATCACCTTGCGGAACAGAAGAGCTCTACGCCCTCTCTTGGATAAGCTGAGGGAGAGGGAGATCAGATACACTTGGCGCTTCTCCTTTGCACTACATGTCTCCCTTGATGGCCAGCAACATATGCTCCGGGTGCCATCTGACCTACCTGACTTCTGCGAAGCCCTGGACTTAGATGTGACGGAGTTACCCGATTGGTATGCAGAGTTCCTGTATCCCCCACGGATTCCCCGCTTGCCACGCTGGACAAACGAATGGCGAAGAAGGCTAAACACAGCAGAGGGGATGGATCAAAAGCTGGCACCCCGAGGAGACAAGCGGAGGCCTTGCGGGAGCCTGGAGCGGACTAATTCAGTATCTGCGGAGATATGGTTGCTAGTTGCACCTTTCCTTTTGTGCTCCGTCTGTGCTACATGGTTCGGTTTTCTTCTCCAACTCCCTCACTGCTATATTTTGCTTACCCAGAACATTACTAGATTGACTCCCCTCCCGACCAATACAGCAGCTGGTATACAACGGATGGGGTTCCAGTTCAGTTGCTGGGGTATATATATATATATTTTTTTTTTTTTCTTCCCTTTATTTTTGTCCCTTTTACAGCCACTTTATTTTCACAGTTGTTTTCATTGAAATGCTGACTATATAACCGCGAGGAGCCCGAGGATGAGACTGCTATGTCGATGTTTCGCCCGGTGACTCCTATGCCATGCGGCATGTATTGCTATGGACGTGGCTCTCTAACAAATTGACTGCCCTTAGACTCATATCATTATCTCACGGATTGCCTACAGCCGCGCGCCTGAATTGTGGTTGTCCCATAGTTTGGTTAGTTGACATGGCAGCAGGTTTAGCCGGGGTAGGCTCGTGGCAGAAAACACACAAAGAATTGGAGTACAATCTCCCAGTTTCCACATGGAATGAACCGTTTACGCGGCCGGCAGTCCAGATTTTTATTTTTTTGTTATGGAGAGGGGGTAGACCTGCTGAATGGGGGAGGGTTCGTCACATTGTGGCATTGTTGCACTGTTTACCCTTTATGTATGTTTAGTTTATGTCTTTTTCTTGCTTAGTTTTATAACCTAAAAACCTAGTAGGGTGTGTTTCCTTGACGCACTTCTTTTTTTTCCTGCTCTTAGCCAATATGGCTGTACGTGCTCTCTGATGACTCTTTGGTAATTTGTTTTGTTTTGCCTCACAAAGCATCCCTTTGGCTTCACTGAGCCACTGGGTGCACCGTATTGTGTGGGTGGGGCTCCCTATTCGGGACTGGGTTTTGTCTCGTGGGGTGCTCCATCCTCATCTCATTGCTCTGTTTTTCTAACTTTCTACCTTTTCTTCCTGTCTCTTCCTACAGCCCCCCCCCCTACTTCCTCCCAGTCCACCTCCGCTCCCCTACAGCAGGCTGTGCCATTGCAGCGTGTACCTTGTGTTCCTACGGCCCCATCAGTGCCAGTGCCGATTAACTAATACAGCTGTGTTTTTTTCAGGTGGGTTGGCTGTGCACCTCCTCTACGTAGGTTTGAGGTTCCCGACATGGCCTACTCCTCCCTGGGGAGACATCCCCTGCTGATCTCTCACAATGTGAGGGGCCTAAACATACCTGAACGCTGTTCCTGTTTGCTAAGGGAACTCCGGAAAGGTAGGCCTCATTTTGTTTACCTTCAAGAGACGCACTTTAGGACCCATCAGGTGCCAAGACTTACCAGCACACTATACCCTGGGGCGTACCACGCCACCAATAACGACTCCAGGTCAAAAGGGGTAACGATTTTAGTAAGTAGAGAGGCCCCTTTCGAATGCGAGGAACAGTTGAGTGATCCTGGGGGTAGGTTCCTCTTTGTCGGGGGGAAATACAGGGAATACTCCAGTGACTCTGGCAAACGTGTACTTCCCTAATCGGATGCACAGGTCATTTTGCCGGACAGTGGTGCGTGAGCTTAGTGGGTTTGCTAGGGGATGTATCATCCTGGGAGGTAATTTTAACGTACCCCTGAATCCCCTCGTTGACACCTCCAATGGGAAAACCTGCATAACATATAAAATTCTCAAGACCATCAAGCTCATGTTACAATCACTCCAGCTTATTGATGCGTGGCACTTTCTTCACCCGGATGGTCGAGACTACACCCATTTCTCTATTCCACACTCCAGATATGTGAGGCTGGACTATATCTTTGTGTCTCAAAGAGATCTTGGACTGGTGACGGGGGCCCATATAGGTGTCCAGACTTTCTCTGACCATGCGCCAATTGCACTGTCCATGGAGCTGACAGGCCCTGTACGTCGACAGCCTTCTTGGAGGCTTAATGCCTCCCTTCTGACTGACCCTGAGACGCTTGCATCTGTGACAGATGGCATGACGGAATTCTTCAGACTTAATGCGACCCCGGGGTCTGACCCGCTCTCGGTCTGGGAGGCACATAAGTGCTCCATGCGGGGAGTGCTGATTAGATTGGGATCCAGGCGGAAGAAGGAAAGGGAAAGGAGGCTGTAATCCAAAAACACGCTTTAGAAACCCTACACAAACAGTCTCTTTCCATTGCCTCGGCTGAGCAGTTTCTCAAAACCAGAAAGGAGTTGCAAAATCTACTTGACTTAATGGCCAAACGCATGTTGTTCTTTAAAAAGAAGCTATACTACGAATCAGGCAATAAAGCGGGAAAATTCTTGGCAAGGGCCTTACGTGATTTCTCTCAGCAGCCACCAATATAGCGGGAGTCAGGGGAGAGGGTGGTGGCCTGGAGGTTGATACAGAGGCAATAGCAGACTGCTTTCATAAATACTATTCCAGACTCTACGCTCTTCCGCCGCAGCACAGGCTCCCACACATGACAGGGGACAGGTCGCAAATCCTACATGACTATATCACCAACATTGGGCTCCCCTGTTTTTCGCCTACTGACGTTGTGCTTCTTGAGGAGCCGATCTCAGCCCTAGAAGTGACACAGGCTATCAAACAATTGAAATCGGGGAAGAGTCCGGGGCCGGACGGATTCTCAGCCATTTATTACAAGACTTTTACTGCTCACCTTGTCGAACCACTCAAAGATGCTTTGAAGTCACTGTCCTCCCCCAGAAAAGTTACACCAGACTTCCTGGCCGCTCACATCACAGTGATACCGAAGCCGGGAAAAGACCTTTCGGACTGTGCGAACTATCGTCCCATCTCGTTGCTTAATTTAGACATCAAATTATTTGCAAAGATTCTCGCCGCTAGATTGGGCCCCCTTCTCACAGGTGTGATTGGAATGGATCAGGTGGGCTTTATGCCCGGACGGGAGGCTAAAGACAACTTCACTAAGACACTTTTGTTGATTCATGCGTCGAAATAACGGAACATCTAGGGTCTTCTCCTTTCGACTGATGCGGAGAAGGCCTTCGATCGGGTAGCGTGGGACTTCATGATGATAGTCTGTGAGCGAATAGGCCTGGGCCCTCACATGCTAGCCTGGATAGCTGCCCTGTACCAGGACCCATCGGCCCAATTGAAAATTAATGGTACCCTCTCAAAAAAGGTCAGAATCACGAATGGGACTAGACAGGGATGTCCCCTGTCGCCCCTGCTGTTCATTCTGTCTCTTGAGCCTTTTATCAGGACGGTGAAGCTGAATGCAGCTGTGACGGGGTTCCGGATCGCAGACAGTGAGTTCAAGGTTGCGGCCTATGCTGATGACCTCCTATTTTTCTTAATGGGCCCGCACATTGCCCTTCCCAATTTACTGAATGAATTCTCACACTATGGTTATATCTCAAATTTGAAAATCAATTATTCGAAGTCAGAGGCACTCAACATCTCGCTGCCGGCGGGGAAATTGACGTCGCTTAAGGCCAATTCCCCCTTTCGTTGGGAGTCAGGGGCTCTCCAGTATTTTGGAACCTGGCTTACTCCCCACGTACAAGACACCTATGAGAGAAACTTCCCGCCTCTTCTCAAGAATTGCGAGAAAGACTTGGCACAATGGGACAAGGGGAATTTTTCCTGGTTTGGTCGAGCGTCCATTATGAAGATGGTCATTCTACCTAGGTTTTTGTATTTGATGCGCTCCCTACCGGTCAGGATACCCCGCCGATTTTTTATCTCCCTGAACTCTCTCCTACTGTGATTTTTGTGGAACCGTAAGAAACCCAGAATCAAATTACTCAGTTTAATTAAACCTAAGGAGGTAGCCGGGTTGGGTGTCCCTGACTTCAAACACTATCAATGGACTGGCACTGCCACGGCTCCATGAAGGATTAGGTTGCTCTAGAGGCAGACCTTTGCCCGGTCCCTCTCAAATTCTCACCTTGGATCCCAAGATCAGCCTGTCCTCGGCCCCTACGTGAGCACCCTGTCACAGGAACCACACTGGAGATTTTTCACACCTTGGCTGAGAGGGGGGGAATTTCTACGTCCCCTGGCCCACTCACGCCCTTGACGGATAACCCTGACTTTGAACCAGGTGTACAAAACCCGACGTTCAGGTCGGCCTCCTCGTCTGCTCCCCTACTAGCAAAGGATTGCTATAGAGGGAACAAACTCAAAGACTGGACTTCTTTCAAAACGGAGAATGATCTTCCCCGCTTCAGATTGTGGACCTACTTTTTAACTCCGCAGTTACCTTGGCAAAATCAGAGGCTCTGGAGACCCCTCTAGACCTCTGACTGACCTGGAGTCCGTCTGTAGTTTACAGACCCCTGTTACCAGAGCCACGTCCTTGGCTTATTCCTGGCTGGAGCGTGCTGGAAGTTCTGGTACGGCCGAGCTTAAGAGGAAGTGGGCGGTCGACCTGGCGACAGATATCCCCGAAAAACAATGGAGGAACGCCTGTATTCTAGCTCACAAGTTCTCCATTAGCACCAAAATACAAGAAACCTGTTACAAATTACTGACCCGTTGGTATCATACCCCTGCCAGGCTTCACAAATGGAACCCCCAGGTTCCGGACACTTGCTGGAGATACCAGGCGGATACTGGCACATTGCTCCACATTTGGTGGAGCTGCCTTCTTGATCTCTGCCTTTTGGGACAGGGTAAGAGGCACAATCAGACAGATAACGGAAACCAAGTTAGACTTGAATGCTGCCTGCTGCTTACTTCAAATATCCTCTTCCTCCCTGACGCGATATAAGAGTTCTCTGACTATTCATTTGCTGAATGCGGCTAAATCACTGATCCCCCTATGCTGGAACTCTCCCAGGGTCCCCTCAGTTGCTAAATGGCTCCACAGAGTGGCGGAGATATGTGAGATGGAGGACACCTTGGCTCAGGACAGGGGTCCGGTTGAGGCTTTCCATGACACTTGGCAACAATGGTTTCTTTTTAAATACTCCCAAGACTATGGAGAGGCTCTGAACCAATAGAATGTAGCGGGGCTGGTTCACAGCGTAGGCCACTACCACTAAGCACACAGCATGATTGGGGTCGTGATGCCCTACCATTCCCTGGGCCAGAACAGACACCAGCTGTAGGCCTTCCCTCCTACACCCTATCTTTCCCTTCCTTTCTCTCTGGTATTATGGCGTCAGCCATAATTTCTCCCTTTTTTTCTTTTCTTTCCTTTCTGGACAAGGGGTAAGTGGCTAGTATGAGCCACCTCTGTCCGGACTGCATAAGGATGCTGACAACACGGTCATAGTCGCACCTATATATTTTGTAATGATTTATGGCTTTTTTCCCAAAATAGTATGTTATAGTCTTCTGACTGTACTTATTGATGGTTTGAAGTTTTAAAAAACTTGCGGGGGCGTGGCCAAGCACCGGACCGAGATGGCTGCTTGATTCCCCTTCTCTGGCACAGACGAGCAGCAAATTAGCTAAACAGGACCCATAAGCACCTGAAAAAGGCTTGGGGAAGGGTGATCTTACCTCCTCTACACCCCGGGAGACGATGGATCCAGGTCAGTCAGCGCAACCCATCATCCCTGAGATGTTCCGCGCGGCGCAGGCGGTAGGCCTCAAAGCCGCGGCCTCGCCTAAGCCTCCCGTCCCGCTCGGCGGCTCCAGCACCTTCGCGGATGCCGCGAATAGCGCGATTGGCGGTACAAACAAACCAGGGTTCCCTGTAAATGACCCCAACACCCCTCTTCATACCCTACCCATCCAGGCACCTCTCCCACCTCACCAGGCACCACAGCTACAAGTGGCACAGCCGTTTAGCCTGGCAGACCTGCAAGCCAATCTGCAAGCAGTGGCCCTGGACATAAAATCATCCTTGTCTGCTGCCATCAGTGAGCTCCGTGCTGACATACAGGGCATAGCAGCTAGGACTGGAGTGATGGAACAGACTGCTGCACGCCATGCGGATGCTATAAAACAAGTACAGAAGAATGCTGACATGCACCTCACCCACATTATCGAAATACACCGCCATTTAGAAGATTTAGACAACAGGGGGAGGAGACATAATATTAGAATAAGAGGGGTCCCTGAAATGCCTGATCAAATCCCTGTAGAACGCACTGCGGAAGCTATATTCAATGATATACTGGAAAGACCGCCTGACACACCGATCGAGTTCGAGAGAATTCACAGGGCCCTCAGGCCCAGAGGGAGAGAAAATGATCCCCCTAGAGACATAATCTGCTGCCTGGTAAATTTCCCACTGAAAGAAGCCATCTTAAGGAAAGCGAGAGAAAGAAATAGAGTAATTTTCAACGGTACTGAGATTAAACTCTATCAAGACCTCTCGAACATTACACTGCAACAACGCAGAGCATTACGTCCGATCACAGAACAATTGAGATCAAGGGGAATTCCGTACAGGTGGAAATTCCCTTTTTGTCTATCAGCCACTCACCGAGGCCATACAGCACTGCTACGCACGCCTGACGACCACCGCTCCTTCTGCGAAGCAATGAATATCCCCAGGACGGAGGTCCCTGACTGGTATAGTTCATTTATGCTGAATGAACCGTGGATATCAATCTCCAACAATCTGACTCCCAGAGCTCAAAGGCAGAGAGACAGACGTCGCAGATCACCATCCCCCCGCAACAACAGGGGAAATGAAGCCCAAGGAAATCCAGGAAACTCGCCACCCAGACGTAGAGATCGCCTTGACTACCAAGATCACATGGATACCTAAATATGCTTCTACATCTTTTGGTTCAGCCCCCCACATGCCCCTCTTTTTTCTTTTCTTCATATGGTTCTAACATGGAGCTGCTCTTTCTAGATCTACAACGGATCCTCCTGGCTAGCCCTGAAGCACTCCTAAAGGAAGATAAAGGTTTCACACAGGTCCAAAACCACCTCAACATACCTATGTGACTCCCCTTTATTTTTATTTTTGTTTTTGTGTTTTTTCTTACTGCTCTGCTTTTGTTTTTTCTCAACACCCCTGCCCTTACTCCTTTCAGTTTATCCTCTGCAGAGATACCAAACACCCCAATCGAGAGATGATATATCCTCAAGATGCTCTAAGCACCCGCTGATCTACTGGACAGTCTTACATGATAAAGGTTTGTCTACCTCAACCGTTACAACCTCATCCCGTGTAAGTACCATCTCCTTTACTCCGTTTTTCTACGTTCAGGAGGACAATTGTTAGATATTGGGTATTGCTGCCCACTCACCTTCTGGATCAGATCCCAGGTAGGGGGTGTTTGACTTCCATATTGGGAACTCACGGCCACCAAAGGGCTATTTGTCCCGCTATAATACCCCAAAGAAACCTCACGGTCCTATCGGTCGACATAGAACATCTAGAGTATTACATGAGGAAAAGAGCAGGACACTAAAACCGTTTTTATTCTTTGATATATCAGTTAATACAGTTATTTGGACCTGAGACCTTTTAATCAGAACCCATATAACCTTTGACTCCTGTTTGAATCTTTAGCTCAGAAGTTAATTGAAAAAGATGTACATTACACCCTGTTTTGTATTGTGCTTATGCTGCATAGTATGTATATGCCTAATCAATAGGGATCTTATCGCACGGCTGGCGGAGACATGGCAGTTTTCAATATCCATCCCCCTCCCAGAAGGGACATGCATTAGACACCCATTGAATAAATTGTTACTCCCATTGATCTCGGCCATGCCCGGTAGTTATGCTGAAGGATCCTAGAGAATATCTAGCTCGACAAGTTAAATAGTTTGGGTTTATTGCCCATGTTTCATGTCTCAAGACATTATAATGGTTCATGTATTTACATGCTGTGGGCTTTAAACACCATAGGAAGACGGTTTCCATGCAGAATAGCATTGTACCAAATCCCTATAGGGGTCACATATATAAATTGCTTAAGTGAGTTCTCCTATTTCCTCTTTGGTCAGTCCTGCAGGGCCTATAGTACTAAGCTCTTTTCAAGACATCCAAGCGTAGTAATGGTCCCATATCTTGAACACATACAGACTCAGATCTTGTAACACAAGACCCGAGGCTTAGGCCTGGCTACTAACCACTCCCAAACTAACAAACGGCTCCCCGTATTCACCAAGATAAAGACGCTCCTGTAACATTAGGTTTTCTCATTTCTATTGTAACAACTGCTCCGAAGTGCCAGACTCACAAACAGATAGGAAGGAAAGACAAGTGAGAAAGAAAGGAGCAGGTTTACGTTCAGAGCTTGGTTCTTCTCTTTTCTCCATCTGATTGTTTAACTTCCAACAACCAGAATCTATACATACGTCGGTAACGGCTAAAGCCACGTACCCAAACAGAGGGCATTCCTTAACTGCCCTCTGAACCATCCGGAATTCGTTATAACTGGGTAGGCCAGCAGGTCTAAGCCTACTCCCGGTATTCCCCCCCTACCCCGCTCCCCTACACCACCCTTAATATCTCTCTTCAACCCCCCCCCTTTTTCCCCCTCCTTTCCCCTTGCCCCCCCCTTTTTTTTTTTTTTCCTGTATTTAGGCATAATCCAAAAAAAAAAAAAAAAAATGGCTTCCAACATCCACCTTACCTCATCACTGTCTATTAAAATACTTTCTGTAAATGCCAAAGGTCTCAATATACCAGAAAAAAGGACCAAATTCCTCAATGAATTCCACAAACATAAAGCAAACATTGTTTGTATTCAAGAGACCCACTTCAAATCAGAAAAAGTCCCAAAATTCCAAGATAAGAGATATCCGATAGCCTTACACGCTTCTAATACAGAAGGGAAAACAAAAGGTGTCTCTATACTAATTTCCAATCAGACCCCGTTCCAGATTCACGATACCATGCTAGACCCCAGCGGGAGATACATATTTGTAAAAGGCAAACTGGAAAATCATCCAATCACAATCGCCAACATATATGCCCCAAATTCGGGCCAAGTAGCTTTCTTTCGCAAAATTAAAGAACTACTAACCACCTTTACCACTGGCATTCTAGTCTTGGGGGGTGATTTCAACACCCCCTTAGATCCCATTATAGACACCTCGAATGGAGCATCGAGCCTTCCATACAGAGCACTGAAACAAATTAAGATCCAACTTAAAGACTTAACGCTGCATGATACCTGGAGAACTCTGTTTCCTCAAACCAAAGATTACACATACTTCTCTACCATTCATCAAAAATATTCTAGAATTGATTACTTTTTTATTTCCCAACCTGACCTAACCCTCTTGAAAGCTGCAACAATCGAACCTATGACATTATCTGACCATCACCCTATAACAGTAACATTGTCTTTCCCCGATAAAAAAACAGTGACCAAGACCTGGAGACTCAACTCCACAGTCCTTAAAGACCCAATAGATGTGCTAGAATTGAAAGAGAAACTGTTAGACTATTTTGCAAGAAACGAAAATGATGAAACATCCCTAATGACTCAATGGGAAGCACATAAATGTGTTATCAGGGGTGAATTCATCAACAGACTAGCTAGAATAAAAAAAGATCGCCAATCGAAAATTAAATCCCTGATAGACCGGATCCACAAATTAGAGACAACGCACAAAAAAAATATTGCGACCTCAACTTTTGATGAACTAACCAAAACCAGAGCACTTCTGATGGAGGAACTAAATCTGAAAACGAAAAGACAATACATATTGAGACACAAGATCTACTATGAACAGGGTAACAAGAGCGGGAAATTACTGGCCAAAGCTGTACAGAATAAAAGAATAGCCTCAACCGTGCACCAAATCAGGGACAATCAAGGGAAAACTCATTCCACTAATGAGGAGATAGCCAAACAATTTGAAGCATACTATCATTCGCTATACAACCTACCATCAAACCCAAAATGCCCCCAGAACTCAGATAAAAGATCTCAACTAATTCATGACTTCTTAAAAAAATACAGCCCACCCAAACTATCTAATGACAAAGCACTAGAACTAGAAGCCCCTATTTCAGGGCCAGAATTCGATAAGGCAATTAAAGAAATGAAAGTAGGTAAAGCGCCTGGTCCAGATGGCCTACCCCTGCAGTACTACAAAACCTTCATCGACATCTTGAAACCGAGATTCCTGAAAACCTTTCAAACTCTAAACTCCAACCATCAACCTCCCAAACAATTACTAGAAGCCCACATTACAGTCATACCCAAAGAAGGTAAAGATACAACACAAGTCACGAACTATAGACCCATCTCATTAATCAATGTAGATGTCAAGATATACGCCAAAATTTTAGACAATAGATTGCTACCCTTTCTTAATACCTTCATAAACCCTGACCAAGTGGGTTTTATTCCTGGTAGGGAGGGACGGGATAATACAACCAAAGCACTAAATCTCAGTCATTGGTTAATTTCCAATAAAAAACAAGGCTTTTTTCTGTCCCTCGACGCCGAGAAGGCGTTCGATAGAGTGGCCTGGGATTATATGGAGGCAGTTCTAGAACACATAGGCATCCTACCCCAAATGAGGACTTACATCAAAGCACTGTACATGAACCCAACCGCAAGAGTACGAGTAAACGGCGATCTATCAAACGCCTTCTCACTACGTAATGGTACGAGACAGGGCTGCCCCCTGTCCCCATTGCTCTTCGTCCTCACCTTGGAGCCCCTTCTAAATAGAATCAGAGCCAATCAAAATATAAAAGGAATCGAGAACCAAAAGAAAACCTACAAAATAGCCGCCTTTGCGGACGATATGCTACTCTTTCTATCGGAATCCCACATCTCCATACCCAACCTCTTAAAAGACTTAGAAAACTTTAATTCACTATCTAATTTAAAGATTAACCACTCGAAATCAAATGCTCTCAACATCACACTAACGGCAAAGGCTGTAGATCTATGTAAAAAGAACTTTCCGTTCACGTAGGCCACACAAAGCATAACCTATTTAGGAATTGAAATTCCCTCCAATTTGAAAGATCTCTTTAAACTAAACTTCACACCAATACTAAAAGAAACTCACAAAGATCTAAAGAGATGGAATTCCCTAAACATATCTTGGTTTGGGAGAGCTTCCCTAATTAAAATGACAATCTTGCCTAGGTATCTATATGTTATGCAAACAATACCCATCTCCCTACCCGCTTCCTTCTTTGCATCCTTCCGAAAGGCCTGCTCCACATTTGTCTGGAGGGGCAAACCCCCTAGGATCAAACTAGCTAGATTATGCTTACCAAAAAACAAGGGGGGTATAGCACTACCCGATCTAAAAAAATATCACCAAGCAACACTCATGGCCCGGATTGTGGATTGGAACATACATACAACAGTCAAAGATTGGGTATCACTAGAACACAGACAATGCACACAAGAACTCAGCACTCTACCTTGGATTCACCCTAAATATCATTCAAGGGATGCTCATTCACACCCCCTAATAGGCCCCACCTTAAAAGTATTCCGCAGTACCTTTAAACCCACCAACACAACACCTTGGCTTAGCCCTTTATCGACACTTAGAAACAACCCGGATTTTCCTCCAGGTCTAGAGAAAGATTTTCTATCTCACCATTGGCCACACGAGAAAATCCTAGTCAAACACTTTTTTAAAAATGGGAAAATGCTGTCTAGGGAAGACTTGAACAATGACATGAAACCTTTCCAAATCCCACACTGGACATACATTCAAATAAGACATTTTCTGACCTACTCCAAGACTGCACCCTCATGGACAAGACCACTTACTAAACTAGAAGACCTATGCACGAAAGTAACCCTGCACAGACATATCATATCAGTCCTGTACAATTCATTGTTTGAGGATAAAACAGACTTCTCCAGCTCCTCCTGCCAGAAGTGGGAGAGGGATATAGACACCTCTCTAACTGATGAGAATTGGGAAAGAATCTACACATATGCACATAAAGGTTCTCTAAATGTGGCCACACAGGAATGCAGCTTCAAAATAATTACTAGATGGTATAGAACTCCCTCAGTAATCCACAAATTCTCCCCTCAAAGCTCTGACAGATGCTGGCGATGTAAACAAGAGGAGGGAACGATGCTCCATATATGGTGGTCTTGCCCCCTAATTAACAATTTCTGGAAGGTAGTTCACGAAACCATTACAGCAATTACATCTGAAACTCTCGAATTCGACCCAGCACAATATCTTCTCCACTTTAACTACCTGCCGAGAAAACGCTACTTAAAATCATTACCAATGATCATGATTAATGCAGCACGACAATGCGTCCCTTCCCACTGGCGCACGAACGTTACCCCTTCTAAAACGGAATGGTTTAGGAGAATTAACTACATTGAAAGAATAGAAGAACTCATTAGCATATCCCAAGAAAAAATAATGTCATTCGCAGCGATCTGGCACGACTGGATGATTTTCAAAGAGTCTCTGGAGTATACAACCCATATGCAATAAGAAACCAAGATACACCCAACAAGGTCTGCTACCTATACTGGAAAAATAAAATACATAGTCAAAATTAATAACTTTTTTTTTTTTTTTTTTTTTTTTTTCTTTTCTCTTTTCTCTCTCTCCCCCTCCTTTCCCCACATAGCTCCTCTCCATTCCCTTCCTCCCCCCCCCTTCACCCCCCCCTACACTCCACAACCGCTAAGGTAAAACTAGTTCCAACATCATACCTACAGGTTGAGGAGTGCCTCTTTTTATTAAAAAAATAAATAAAATAAATAATAATAATAAAGAGCAATAATGAGATACAAGATCTTTGATAAGATAAACTGTTAACCGTTGAATTATATTGATCTTAGTCTGTACACTTCTATTTATCTCTTTCAAGGTTTTCTATATGTTTAATGATAGTTCCATACCAATTGTATGTAATATATGACATCAGTTGAAAAGTTAAGAATGTAATCCTATGTCGATTTCTCATTTCTTTTATGCTGTATTATTGTGTTATTTTGTTAATATCTTCATAAGCACCAAATAAAACTTTATGAAACAAAACAAAAAAAAAAAAACTTGCATGTTTACACGACTCCTTATGCTTAATGTTTGCCAGTACACTTACTGCTATGTTGAGATATATTCTGAATGATGGCAATGCTATTCTAGTTTATCTCCTTTGGGATACTATCCAGCTGCGTCTGCGATAGACTGTTTTGTTTAAGATTGTTATCGTCGCTTATCTTTCAATAAAAGACTTCTAAATGCGAAAAAAAATATATAATTGTGGTCAGCCAGCTGTGACTTCTTGCGGCTTCACTGATGGCTGTTCACTGTTCATACAAAAGCCCCACTGTGCTATCTGATTGGTTCCACACATTATAGGTTTCAAAAGGTTGTGGGTGGGGGGGGAGAGATTTCCACTCAGATCACCCTTTTGTAACTTCCACTGTTGAATAAAGTTTTGATTTAACAAATAAAAAAAATAAAAAAAAATACTGTCCTCCCCCTTCCTGACCAGGCCATTTTTCAGACTTCAGCACACATTTTAAATAATAAATACTCAGTAATGTAACAATGTACTTAAATTAAATATATTACATTTTTTTCCCTGGCGCATCATGGCCTTGTGGCTCCGCCCCCACAACCTGATAGAACTTGTTAAAGTGGAGGTTCACCCAAAAACCTTTTTTTTAACATTAGATTGAGGCTCGTTTTGTCAAGGGGAATCGGGTGTTTTTTTTTACAATCAAAGCAGTACTTAACGTTTTAGAGATGTATCTTCTCCGCCGCTTCCGGGTATGGTCTTCGGGGCTGGACGTTCCTATTTGATTGACAGGCTTCCTAAAGGGTTCCGACGGTCGCATACATCGCGTCACGATTTTCCGAAAGTAGCCGAACGGCAATGCGCAGGCGCCGTATAGAGCCGCACCGGCGTTCGGCTTCTTTCGGCTACTCGTGACACGATATATGCGACCGTCGGAAGCCTGTCAATCAAATAGGTATGCCCAGACCAGAAGACCATACCCGGAAGCGGCGGAGAAGATGCATCTCTAAAATGTTAAGTACTGCTTCGATTGTAAAAAAAAAAAAAAACACCCGATTCCCCTTGACAAAACGAGCCTCAATCTAATGTTAAAAAAAGGTTTTTGGGTGAACCACCTGTGAAGAAAATAGACTTTATTCTGGATTTTCTCAGACTCTGTTTGTCTTTTAAGAACCCCTGGACCGATCTGGGTGAAATTTGGATATGTTGGTCCCCCAGATCGGGGCTATCAGGAGATATGTAATGGCAGGTATACCTTCTGTGGAAGAGGGGTGTTCTAACGTTGGGAAAATTAGGGTGCTCTCTACCTGGAGATAATTGGTTTATTCCTTAAACTGCTCTCAATATCTCAATGTGTCATGTAAATGATCTTTCGTCTGTCTTTCAAGAAGTGTTCATTGTGTGAAGTTCTATTGTTTAGCAGGTGAGAAGTTCTAAAACACCTTGTCTGGGCAAAGGACCAGTAATTAACTCATGTGGATTCTACCGGAGACAGCCGTCTGTGTCCTACAATAGGTCTCTTGAAAGGGGTCTCGTTAGTAACACCATCGTATGATGATGTGGGAGGAGGATGTAATTGTATATCTGATTACATCAAGTATTTCTTTTGCTGTATATAAGTAACCTGTCTCTCAATAAAGAGTCATTCTATATCTGGACACCCTTCATGAAGTCTTGGCTCATGCTTGGGGATGGGGAATACTCTAACCATTTGGAAGAATCATCTTGGGAGATGGAAAGAAGGCCGCAGTACCCTAACCACTGCAGGTCTTAACAACTGGTGGCAAGCAGCGGGGTTGAATGGGACGCATAAAGACAACAAGTGAATGGCCCAGCATTACGAGAGACTAAAGAGGACTACGCTAATGGATCTGCTGGAAGCCCGAGGTCAAGTGGCAAGCAACAAAAAGAAAACTACCCTCATAGCAGAACTAATGGAGGGCGACCAAACCAGCAGCATGGCGAATGTTAGCCAGGAGGAAGCAGAGTTCCAACAGAAGGTGATGTGGAGGCTAAACCTATATGGGCCAAATCCCACACCAGAGATGGTGACGCAAGTCCTGGAGCAGGTGAGCGCAGAACGCAGAGCACAACAGGCAAGCGTAAACCAAGGAGACACCGCTCCCTCATCCAGATCTATAAATGGAGGGCAGCGGAGAAAGATTAACTATGCTGCGTTTAAAAGTTTTTCGGATAGAGAAATGGAAATTGACACATACCTACAAGACTTTGAGCGTCAATGCACTTTGGAGGGTCTGGAATCGGAACAATGGGCCGCGATTCTAAGCAGCAAACTCACGGGCCAAGCAGCGGAGGCATACCGAGCAGTTCCTGATACAGCCATACACGACTACGTCAGGGTAAAGGACATTCTGCTAGCCAGGTATGCCGTGACCCCAGAGACTTACAGGAAAAAGTTTCGGGCATTACGGAAAGGGGGCCAAGACTCCTACACTGAATGGGCTTTTAGGATGTATCGGGCAGCCCAAAACTGGATACAAGGCTGCCAAGCCGCGACGCTAGAGGAGGTGCTACAACTCTTCTTGCTAGAACAATTTTTTGACCACACACCTGCAGACACCAAGGACTGGGTCAGGGACAGGAAGCCGGCCACAATCGAGGAAGTGGCCAAGCTGGCAGACGAGCATCACGAGGGAAGAAAAGGAGAGGCTAGTGGAAACCGCCCCCTGCTAAGGTCTAGTGTTGAGCGGAATACACCATATTCGATTTTCGCGATATATCACGAATATTTTTCCGAATATTCGAGAAATATTCGCTAATTTCGAATATTCGCGGTATTTTTGCGAAGTATCATAAGTGCGATTTTTCGCTAATTGCGATATTTTGATTGCGATTAAAATCGCATTGCGTTTTTCCGGCCGAAAAAACGCATTGCGCTTTTTCGGCAACATAAAATAATTGCATCAGCTACTCGGCCCTTCTTTTGCATCAGAGCCAATCAGAAATCTCGAATATCGCGCAATATTGCTATTGCCGAATATTCGAGATTTTCTGATTGGCTCTGATGCGCCAATCAGAAAATCTCGAATATTCGGCAATAGCAATATTGCGCGATATTCGAGATTTCTGATTGGCGCATCAGAGCCAATCAGAAAATCTCGAATATTCGGCAATAGCAATATTGCGCGATATTCGAGATTTCTGATTGGCTCTGATGCGCCAATCAGAAATCTCGAATATCGCGCAATATTGCTATTGCCGAATATTCGAGATTTTCTGATTGGCGCATCAGAGCCAATCAGAAAATCTCGAATATTCGGCAATAGCAATATTGCGCGATATTGCATGAATTCTGATTGGCGCATCAGAGCCAATCAGAAAATCTCGAATATTCGGCAATAGCAATATTGCGCGATATTCGAGATTTCTGATTGGCTCTGATGCGCCAATCAGAAATCTCGAATATCGCGCAATATTGCTATTGCCGAATATTCGAGATTTTCTGATTGGCTCTGATGCGCCAATCAGAAAATCTCGAATATTCGGCAATAGCAATATTGCGCGATATTCGAGATTTCTGATTGGCGCATCAGAGCCAATCAGAAATCTCGAATATCGCGCAATATTGCTATTGACGAATATTCGAGATTTTCTGATTGGCTCTGATGCGCCAATCAGAAATCTCGAATATCGCGCAATATTGCTATTGCCGAATATTCGAGATTTTCTGATTGGCGCATCAGAGCCAATCAGAAAATCTCGAATATTCGGCAATAGCAATATTGCGCGATATTCGAGATTTCTGATTGGCTCTGATGCAAAAGAAGGGCCGAGTAGCTGATGCAATTATTTTATGTTGCCGAAAAAGCGCAATGCGTTTTTTCGGCCGAAAAAACGCAATGCGATTTTTCGGAAAATAAAAGAATTGCATCAGCTACTCGGCCCAGGGTCTCTCTGTAATCATACCAGCATGCTTTTAGACCTTGAAGGCGATCATTGATCACTAGGATGTGATCTGTTTTAAAAATAAATTTGAAAAAAATAACAATATTCGAAATAGCGAATATTCGCCGCTATATTCGAGTTATATCGCGAATACTCGAATATGCAATATTCGTAGCGAATATTCGCGATTCGAATATTCGCGAGCAACACTACTAAGGTCCAGTACCCCAACGCCGGGTCCTCTGACCCACCACCGACCGATCGCGGTACCACCCACTACACCACCTAATTTTAACCGGAGACCGCCATTGGTATGTCACCAATGCAATCGGCCAGGGCACTACAAGATACATTGCCCTCAGCGGAGCAGAGGCAATTGGGAGCGGCCATCACCCCCACCATCGAGGGCAGCCACTCATCACTATCAGCATGAGCTGCTGGAAAACCACAGCACTGAATCTGAGCAATGGACCAAACTACATGAGGTGAACATAGCACAAGTCGAGGGGGACAACCGGGTGCACCACAGACAATGGGTCACAGTAGATGGAAAAGAGGCTGAGGCACTACGAGACTCTGGGGCCACCCTCACTCTGGTGCAACCTCACACCGTATCTGCGAAGGAGCGCACCAACAGGACTGTTGCAGTAAGAGTGGCAGGAGGCACCATCCACAAACTACCCACAGCCCAAGTGCAGCTAAATTGGGGCATCGGAGCCAAGCAGATGGAAGTAGGCATTATGTCGGGCCTACCTGCGGAAGTATTGTTGGGGAACGATTTGGGGTGCCTAACTTCACAGCTGTTTACCCCATATCCCGCTGGAACCTGCCCTGTGACTACCAGGGCACAAGCAAGCCGAGCTGGACAGACGCACTCTGAGGAACCCCAGGTAGGAACCGAAAACCCTGTAGTATGCCCTGACCCTATCCCCTTCTGGGGCACTCCACAAGACTTTGGCCAAGCCCAGCAGTCAGATCCCACCTTAGCAGGTTACAGGAAGGCCGTAGGTACCCCTAAGGAAGGTACTGCTCAAGAGAACTTCCACTGGGACAAGGGACTGCTAAATAGGGTCACAGGGGGAGTGGGAAGTGGGGCAGCCCAAGTCATAAAAAGACAGCTAGTTGTACCCCGCAAATACAGGGCAGAGCTTCTAAAGCTCAGTCATGATATCCCACTAGCCGGACATCTGGGTATCAAGAAAACTAAGGATCGCCTTACCCAGACGTTCTTCTGGCCAGGGATATCAAAAGACTTGCAGACGTACTGCAGGACATGTGATTCGTGTCAACAGATTGGGAAACGGGGGACCACCCCAAGGCCAAGTTATGGTCCCTACCTATAATAGAGGAACCATTCTCCAGAGTGGCAGTAGACCTGATAGGGCCCCTCAACAAACCCAGTGCATCCGGAAGGCGCTACATCCTCTATGCCACCAGGTACCCTGAGGCGGTGCCGCTTCCCAACATTGAGGCGGAGACAGTAGCAGAAGCTCTCGTCAGGATCTTTTCTCGAGTAGGATTCCCCCGGGAAATACTCTTAGATCAGGGAACCCAGTTCACGGCAACTGTCATTTAACAGTTATGGCAGAGCTGTGGGGTGAAACCGTTATTTAGCTTCTCCTACCACCCCCAGACCAACAGCCTTTGTGAACGATTCAACGGCACGCTTAAGCAGATGCTCACAGCGTTCACAGAGTCCTATGGTCAATGGGAGAAATTTCTACCCCATCTCCTGTTTGCCTACCGGGAAGTGCCCCAGGCGTCGACCGGGTTCTCCCCCTTCGAACTCCTATACGGGAGAAAAGTCCGGGGACCCCTGGACCTCATACGGGAGCACTGGGAGGGCAACACAGGAGAGGAAGGAATTCCGGTTTTGCCGTACGTGCTGGAGTTCCGGGACCGCCTGCGGGCACTGACCGAATCAGTTCGGGAGAGCCTACAGGCAGCCCAGAAACGACAGAAACAATGGTATGACCGGAGAGCACGAGATAGGAACCTGGAAGTAGGGCAAAAAGTATTAGCCCTCGGACCATCCAAAAAGGACAAGCTACAGGCAGCGTGGCAGGGGCTATTCAAAGTGGTGGAACGGATTAGCGACACCACCTATATTGTGGCCAAATGTTCGGATGAAAGGAGCAGACAAGCCTTTCATGTGAACATGTTGAAACCGTACTTCGAGCGCTCTGAGGACGTGGCCACTATCTGTGCCCCGTCCACTGACGCTAGTGAAGGACTTCCCTTACCCGACCGGCTGGCAGCTAACCAAGGTAACCTAGAGCAAGTTGGGTTGGGGGAGAAACTAATTCTCACCCTGAAACCCGAGAACTGCCATGGGGGCATGGCAGAGGCTCAATACCTAGGTCCTAGAGTAGGGTCTGGGAAACAGGGCCCCGAACCCGCGAAAGTAGAGGCCATAGCCAATTGGCCCCAGCCCCACACCAAGACGCAGGTATTGGCGTCCCTAGGCACCACCGGGTATTATAGAAAGTTCGTCCCGTAGTGTAGCACCCTAGCGAAATTCCTCACCGACCTGACCAAAAGGTCCCGACCCAAGCAGGTAGCCTGGTTCTCGGAGTGTGCATTGGTGTTCCAGGGACTTAAGACGGCATGGAGCACCCGGTGGCATACCTCAGCGGCAAGTTATTACCTTGGAAGGTCAGCTATGCCACCATGGAAACAGAATGCCTGGCTCTAGTATGGTCCTTAAAGAAGCTCCAACCGTACCTTTATGGCCGTGCCTTTACCATTCTCACTGACCACAACCCCCTCATCTGGCTCAACCGAGTCTCTGGAGACAATCCCCGGTTGCTGCGCTGGAGTCTAGCGTTGCAACCTTACACTTTCACACTGCAATACCGCCCGGGCAAGCAGAACGGCAATGCGGATGGACTTTCATGCCAAACCGGCTTGGAAGTATAATTTTGACCCGGACATCCCCTAGCCAACCCGGCAGGGTCTAGGCGGGTATGCCGACCCATGGAACTAAGGGGGAGTATTGTGAAGAAAATAGACTTTATTCTGGATTTTCTCAGACTCTGTTTGTCTTTTAAGAACCCCTGGACCGATCTGGGTGAAATTTGGATATGTTGGTCCCCCAGATCGGGGCTATCAGGAGATATGTAATGGCAGGTATACCTTCTGTGGAAGAGGGGTGTTCTAACGTTGGGAAAATTAGGGTGCTCTCTACCTGGAGATAATTGGTTTATTCCTTAAACTGCTCTCAATATCTCAATGTGTCATGTAAATGATCTTTCGTCTGTCTTTCAAGAAGTGTTCATTGTGTGAAGTTCTATTGTTTAGCAGGTGAGAAGTTCTAAAACACCTTGTCTGGGCAAAGGACCAGTAATTAACTCATGTGGATTCTACCGGAGACAGCCGTCTGTGTCCTACAATAGGTCTCTTGAAAGGGGTCTCGTTAGTAACACCATCGTATGATGATGTGGGAGGAGGATGTAATTGTATATCTGATTACATCAAGTATTTCTTTTGCTGTATATAAGTAACCTGTCTCTCAATAAAGTCATTCTATATCTGGACACCCTTCATGAAGTCTTGGCTCATGCTTGGGGATGGGGAATACTCTAACCATTTGGAAGAATCATCTTGGGAGATGGAAAGAAGGCCGCAGTACCCTAACCACTGCAGGTCTTAACACCACCCTTTTAACTATAAATCATAGACAGACCCACAGCATTCTCCTTGTTGCCCTCACCTGATCAGGACTGGAGACATGAGTTATCCCTTACCATTTGTCAACCCAGCCAGGTTCATCCTCTCTTGGGTAGAAGTCCTTCCTGTACAGCCTCTAAATGAACTATATGGTTTGACCCCATTCCGGGGGTGCAGGCCTGTCAAAGAAAGCGTTAAACAAGCTTTGGTGGAAGTGGCAGAGTTTTACCTTTTCTTTCCATATGCTTTAACTGCTTTTCTCTGTCAGTGCTTTCCTATACCTGTCTGTGTTGCTGTGTCTGCCTGGATACAGCCTTGCAAGGACCTCAAGATGGAGGGAGCCCTTTAAAAGCCAGAACAGTTTCCATTTAGGCAACATTGATCAAGGTCATCATCGGGCCTCTCATTATTATTGCTTTCCGTCTACAAAAAACACAGGTTACACACCCTAATGGCTGCTGCTGTTGTGCTGGAAAGTCATTGCCTGACAAGCTAGTAGGTCAAGTCCCACTTGGAGGAGGCAGCAACTGACAAAAGATTCAGCCAAGGAGTCTTTATACATGAAGCCTGTACTCCTTAGTTGGTGACTGAATTGTCTAGCACTTCCAACCAGAGCCAGTAGGTGGAGTCCAGATTGCAAAGCTTTTGGACAAAGACATTAAAGGGGCCACATGCTTTGACGTTTGCCCAATATAACCTTTTGCAAGGGCAATTAAAAATGCTATTACCTGGGGTGAAGTAGAGGAAACTCCACAAAGTGAGAAGTACTAATTTCCCTTCATTGAACGACTGGACTCCTCCAGGAAAAATGGCAGGGGCCAGAGAAAAGGGTCTAAAGGGGTTTAAAACAGGTTGTCAAAACTGTATCCTGTGAAAGAGCCAAAGGTCAACCTGCTGATGTTTCCTTTGATGCATCATTATTGAGACTGGCAAGACACGTCACCTTTCAAGGATGTACTAGTCTGAAAATTAGATCTAGATCAGAAGTGCTCCTATGTACTGTAGCATTTGCGGGTGCCTGCAGACCAGCAATAACATTTGCAGTGGTAGGCAGAGCAATATCAACTTGGATGGTTAATATTAAAGAAGCCCTTCTGAAGGAAGTGAAGAAAGACAAGGTGGTAACAGCTTTGTAAGAGCTGAAATTGGCAGGAGATTCTGTTGCAGAGGCGTCAGTAGATGTCATTTGAAGTTCTTCAAGAGCGATATTTTCCATGGTCATTATGCCTAGTTCCTTATACATGTTAGAAAACAGTTAACAGTTTTAGTCATGTGATGTGATCTGGGGGAGGGGAGTTGTGGTTAGTTCTAAGATGGATGGTAATTATTAAAGACCAGGCCCGTGTTTAAGCTCATGCTGTCTGCTTATACTTCATGCCTAATCTTTACATGGTACCAGAAGTGGGGTGAGAAGAGTCATGGCAGCAAATAGCAACACAAACAACATTCCTTCCCTGGATTAGGAATTTAGGGAATGTAGCTGAAAACTGGTCACAGTGAAGGGAGCTGATAGAGCTTGTGTTTGCAGGACCAGATGCAGATACATGGTCTGATCACCAGAAGGCATCTCACGTTCTGATGTGTGGGACAAAAAAGACATAATGGGCCGGATTCACGAAAGACTTACGCCGACGTATCTCCAGATACGCCGACGTAAGTCCAAATGTGCGCGGTCGTATCTTTACGACAATTCCCGACGCTAGATAAGTCGAAAAATAGTCTTCCTCCACCCGACGTAACTTGCCTACGCCGGCGTATCGTGGGCGCATATTTACGCTGGTTGCAAGGGGCGCTTCCATTGATTTACGCATCAAGGGCCAGATTTTCGTAGATGCACACATATTTATGCAGGCGTAGAGCATCTCAGATGCACTACGCCAACGTAATGCGGAGAGACAAGTACCGGATTCTCTGAGCAAATGCGTTCCAAGATGCGCCGGCGTAGCGGAAATTCATCGGCGTAACTCCAAAGTAGGAGAGAAGTGGGCGTGATGCATTCTAATGAAGTGTGACCCCATGCAAATGAACGCTGGGACAAACGGAGCATGCGCCGTGACGTGGATGACCCGCGCCGTGACGTGGATGACCCGCGCCGTGAGGTGGATGCCCTCTGCGCATGCGCAAAGCCTCCCTACGATTCGCCAGCCCATCATATAAATAATGCGCCCACACATGCGCCCGTGCAGCGCAAAAGTCTCCCATTTTTTGGTTTGGCCTGGGAACACTTTTGCAGGACCATGTCTGCTATTGGGAAGGAGAGGAGGAAGAAGAATTTCTGAGAGGGCCATCGTGATTGCGGCCATGAAGAAATACGATTCGCGGCTCCATGGTGCAGCAAGTCACGTAGGGATGAGATCCTCATCAAGGTGGCTTGTCAGGTTAATGCCCTATCACATGAGGTCCGGACACCCCAGGACATTCAGAAAAAAAATGAATGACCTGCGGCGTCTTTGGAAGGGCAAGCTGGCTGCGATTGCTCGACATGCCAGGGGCACTGGAGGGGGCCCACCCTGTAATATCCGCCTTACTGAGGAGGAGAAGGTGGTCGCCCACTGCCTGCAGAGGGAGCAGGTGGAGGGAGTCGGGGGCTACGACTCTGTTGAGCCAGCCCTAAGGACAGGTAAGTGTGTTTTATATACTACATCTGTTGTGTAGCATGTGTGGGGGTGGAAAGGAACATGTGCCAAGTGTGTGGGTCCACCAACATGTGCATCTTTTGTGTCATCCACAGATGTGCAGGAGGGAGCGGGGCCATCTGTTGCTGCCAGGGCCCGTCCGGTTCCATCCCTCGAGCATCCAGTCCATCTGGCTGCCCCCCTGGAAGAGGCCTTGTTGGAGGGAAGTGGGCACACCTCTACGGAAGAGGTGGTTGAGGAGGAGGTTGTCGAGCAGGACCAGGAGCTTTACCTGATTTTGGAGGAGGGCCATGGGTTGCCCGGACCAGCCCAAGCCACCACCCCATATATCTCCAGCCCCTCAGTGTCCACCCCCAACCTCTCCAGTCCCTCAGATTCCATCCCCCTCATCTCCGGCCCCTCAACATCCTCCCCATATGCCAGGACCCCAGCCAGGACCCCAGCCACTCCCAGGAAGGCGACTCGAAAGACGAGGGGTATTCCCCAGGTCATGCCGGAACAGCTGGCCAGGCAGAAAGACCAGCAGAATCAGCAGCCTGGCCTCTTCGGGTCCATTAATGGATGTCATACAAGACGTCGCTGGCAACAGCGCAGCAACGGTCACCAGCCTGGGGGAGCTGCAGGCGACCACCTCAGACCTTGTGGGGGAGGTCAAATGCCTGCAGGTAGCAGGCCAGGACCAGACAGCTGTGCTGACCCGCATAGCGGTGGCCTTGGAGGGCATGCAGGCAGCCAGGGAGGGACGTGGGGATGCTACTCCTCCACCTGATACCCCACTCCCCCCCACCTGAGGCTGCCCCCAAGGCAAGTGAGGGCCAGGAGCCTTGGCACCAGGCGGAGCCCACGCCAGGCCAAGTCATTTTTTTATTTTGATTTTTGCTCTGGTGTAGAGCTTTTTTTTTTAAATTTTGCTCTGGTGAAGAGCTTTTTTTTTAATTTTGCTCTGGTGAAGAGCTTTTTTTTTTAATTTTGCTCTGGTGAAGAGCTTTTTTTTAAAGTTTTTGGATACTGCACACGGTGCAGTGTGAATGGTGTGTGAATGTGGGGGTGGCACTCCTGCCAGTAAGGGGTGTCACCCTCGGCCGTTGGGGAGAGGTTATCCCCACGGCTGTGTGAATGACGTGTGAATGGACAGCAACACCATTGGGGCCTTGATGCGGCATTGCTGCTCCCAAGTCCTGCATGCTGGACTTGGGCTAATCCAATGTGATGTGAATGTGGGTGTGTGTGATCTAGGGACCACAGTGGTGTGCATGCGTGCATTGTCTGTGTGCCATGATGAATTTGTGTGTTTAACGGTTAAAGTTTCTTAACACGAGGCACCTCCTGACTGCTCTTCCATCAGCAGACAGGGTCTCCTTTGGCAGGGGGGGGCTGTCTGGTTGGGGGGTCAGGTCATCACGTAGGACAATCTGCAGGCCCTTTCTCATGGCAAAGTTGTGCAGAATGCAACATGCATCGATGATCTGACACACAAAGTTTGGGGAATACAAAAGGGCACCCCCGGACCTATCTAGGCATCGGAAACGGGACTTCAGGAGGCCAAATGTTCGCTCCACCACTGCACGGTATGTGTGTGTGCATCATTGTATCTTCTCTCTCCTCTGGTTTGGGGATCCCGGAAAGGAGTCATTAGATGGGGTCTGAGGGGTAATGAATGTATCAACGTCCCATATGTGTCTTTGTATTACCTTATATCTCTTTGCTTAAACTCGTGACTGAAGTAATATGTGTCAAAATCTTAAAATGTTTATCTCTGCATTATCTTGTCTCACTAAGCTGACTTATGACCTACATAGATCACGCATTTGACTTCTGCTTTTGTAGTATTTTTATCTTATCATGTGTAACCAGCAGTTCTATGAGGAAGTCCACCTCAGCAATAATGTATGTCCAATTAGCAGCTTACATGTGTACACACATATATTTTGTATAACCATACCCCTATAAAAAAGGGAAAATCCGGAAAGGAATAAACGAGAGTGATTTTTAACCTAATACCGTGTCCGTCTCGTTACTGCAAGGTTAAAACTCATTCTCCCGGTACCGAAGGGGTCATAATACCAAGGTGGGCATACTTAACTTACCTAACAGTTTTGGGGGGCTCGTCCGGGATTTAGGTGGTCTCCCTGTAAACCGTTCATGCGGTCAGCGGGGCTCGATCAATTCCTGAATTCCCTATGAATCCAGGCAGTCGGGGACTGTAAATTAATTGTGCTTTAGATACGGGTAAGAGTGGTTGGCGCCATAATATAGACATCGGGGATGTCCAGATAATATAGGTTATCAGGGATAACTAAGAATCAAGTGTCTCAGGGAGGCATAGGAACACCTTGGTACGATCACCCATTACTGCTGCTTATATTGATACTGCTTATATTATTGCTGCTTATGTTTAAAGTAAAGTATTAAGAATTTTAGAGTAATAAGAGATTATCTGTTTGTGTGGTACAAGTGTCTAGAAGGTGAGCTAGGCCAAAGACCGCTTTGAGACGTGTGTGGCAAGGTGTAAGATGCCCCATCTCCGTGGCTTTTTCCAGATAGACAATAAGGTTGTACTTTACACAATCTGTCATGATCACACTTGCCAGTGGTGAATTACTAACCACAACGAGCGAGCGCCTTGTGACGAGGCTGTATGAGGAACTAAAGGAATAAGAAGGAATTTCTACTAAGCACGTAAGACTGGCTGTGATACTTCACAGCCCGCATTACCTTTAACCACTTCTAGAGGGAGACTCCACTCCAATCCAACTAGCTGACCACACACAGGCAGATACAGATCTTACATACAATCTGGTGCACGCTAAGGGTTGGGAAACAGTCTAGCAATTACTCCACTGCTTTCATTGTGAAGTCGACACTTCCTCAATTGGTATAACATATAAGACAGATTCTGAATACTTTACAAAGTCAGAGTACTGTCATGTTCTGTAACCAATGACTTGTTTCCTGTGTCAGCGCAAGATGCCCAAGGTTGCTTTCATTTTGCAAAACACAGATATTGCTTATAGGAATTGCATCATCCAAGCCATGGTTAAGTTGCCCAACACAATCTGTACTGTCTGGGATCCAGTCAAACCCGGATCTTGTAACTAGATGGAATCAGACCTATGATACAGGACTTTTTAGAGAAGGGAATCTTAACCCCTATCTGCTCTGCATATAGTACCCCTATCAACCCTGTTTCCAAACCAGACGGTAGTGTCAGATTTGTTCATGACCCAAGGGCTATCAATAGTTTAATCATCCCTCTTGCCCCGATAGTGCCAGATGTCACCTCTCTCCTTTCCTCCATCCCTGCACAGGCCACTTATTTTTCTGTAATTGATTTGAAGAACGCCTTTTTTTTCAGTATACCAGTACACGAGGACACTAGGCCTCTGTTCGCATTTACCTTCGAGGGTCAACAACTCACCTGGTGCCGTATGAACCAGAGATATGCTGATTCACCTGTTGTGTACAGCATAGTCCTCCAAGCCACATTAAAACCCTGGCACCCCCCCAAGGCTCTGTCCTGCTACAATATGTGGATATTTCCTCGTTTGTAGTCTATCAAAGGAGGCCTGCAGGGAAGATTGTTTATCGTTGTTAGGTTGGTTACATGAATGTGGGCACAAAGTTTCACCCAAAAAGTTACAATGGTGTAAAAGAGGAAGTTGAATATCTTGGTTTTGTCCTCAGTCAAGGGAGTAGGAAAATCAGTCCTAGCCGTATCCAATCTGTCATGGGCCTGGTCAACCCAAATACTCAGAGGGAAATGCTATCTTTTCTGGGTATGATAAATTACTGCAGACAGTGGATACCGGACTGTTCTTACTATGACAACATTTTGAGGCAGTGCACATTGTCAGACAAACCAAAAGATATAATATGGTCACAAGAAATGTTAAAAGCTTTTGAAAATTTGAAGTTAGCAATGATGTGTAGTCCTGCTTTGGGCTTCCCTGAATATGTAAAGCCATTTCAGCTATATGCAAGGGACAACTGTAAAACCATGGCGGGGGTACTGAGACAAGAACACGGAGGAAAGTTTAGACCCGTAGATTTCTGTACAAGGTATGCCCGCTTGTCTGAGAGCCCTAGCGGCATGTGCAATGGTGGTGGAAATGTCAATAGCTTTCACCCTGGGCCACCCCACCATACTTTACACTACCCACCATGTCATCCATCTTCTAAGAGGGGTACACACCCAGCATATGTCAGCCCAACGTCTAAATGGATACGAAGTCATCCTCTTAGGAAACACATCCTTGTCAATCA
Source organism: Rana kukunoris (assembly GCA_029574335.1). Lineage (NCBI taxonomy): Eukaryota > Metazoa > Chordata > Amphibia > Anura > Ranidae > Rana > Rana kukunoris. The sequence continues at coordinate 410,235,419 of CM056050.1, forward strand.
GATACTGTTCCCCAAATGCAGGCCCTGCCCCTATTTTAAATGCCTTATTGGGATTGAAAGGCACGACAGATGACATTCCACAAGACCATGTCTGTTTGACTTCTGTAACAACAGAAACCTCCCCTAGACTAGACATGGCAAACCTGCCCATACCAGATTCACATGTTGTGTTTGTGGATGGGTCATGCACAAGACCAAATGACACCACATACAACGCAGGATATGCCGTTGTAAGTTTACCTGACTACATACATGAAGCAAAACCCATCCCCTATCAGTCGGCTCAGGCTGCTGAGCTGATAGCCTTGACCAGAGCATGCCAGTTGTTCGAGGGACAGCCTGTCACCATTTACACAGATTCAAAGTATGCCTTCTCCCGTGGTCCATGACCACGGAGTGATCTGGGCCAGACGAGGGTTCATAGGAGCGGATGGGAAAATAATTTCTCACTCCCAGTTGATCAATGATCTACTAGCTGCAGTCCACCTCCCTTCAGAGATAGCCATACTACATTGTAGGGCACACATGGGGGGCGGTGATCCGATTTCTAGAGGTAATGATCTAGCAGACAAAACAGCGGAAGAAGCCACACTCCAACAATTAGCTACCTTGTGCAAAAACAGTGTAGCGCTGGACAGCATATACCACATAAGTATCTAAAGTACCAGGTGTAAACAGTGATAATCTATAAATAATAACAATTAATATGTGAATACACAAAAGCTATAAGTGCATAGGTTATTATAACACTGTGCCAATCAATATGGCACTGAGCATAAAGTTCCTTTTAAATATCAACAGATAAATAAACAGTGTAACAAATAGAGTCCACAGAAAAAAGCTGGGAGTTATTAGCCCCTTCCAATGCAGGTGATGAAAAGATGCAAACAATGAAAGTCCAATTAGGAGATCCACAGGTGAGAAAGGAGGGAGATTTCAGACATCAGTGGCCCAACACCAGTAGAAATAAAGGCTTACCAGAAAGCCTGTGACTATCCCTTTCAGGAGTAGTCAAAACAGGAACGAATCCGCGTCTCTCCACAGATTAGATGGTAGAATCCACAGCTCCTCATGGGGTTAACCACGGCTTCCAAATGGAACTTGCATAGATGTATGTGAGCATGTGTTTATCAAACACCATGTGGGGAAAAAGAAAGGGACAATCCCATAGTGTAGGCGTAAAAAATAAGAGGGTTTAATTAAAAATAAAATTTAAAACAGCTTAAAATACTCTCATTCATAGAGAGTAATACAAAAGTCCTTGCAAGGATAAAAAGCTCCGTATGAATATCAGACCGCCTAAGGCCGTTAGCGCATTCGCAATGTGAGTGTGTCTGCCCGACGATCGTTTCGTTGTAATGACATCATCAGGGGCACACGTACGCCATTGCACACACGCTATTTATACAGCCCAGAGGAAGAGTAGGACAAAACCATTGAGTAGAGGTGGGGATAGAACGGAGCATATGACTGATATAACCACTATATTGTGAATGGAAATCACCATGCCATCTTGTGGTTAAAAAAGCGTATTACCGCTCAAAGAATAATAGGCTGATATGATCACTCAATTATGAATGGAAATCATTATGCCATCTTGTGCCATCTTGTGGTGAAAAAGGCGTATTGCTGCTCAAAGGGAAGCAATAGGAATAATAGGCTAATATGACCACTCAATTATAAATGGAAATCATTATGCCATCTTGTGGTGAAAAAGGCGTATTGCTGCTCCATGAAAAGCAATAATCCTAATTGGATACACAAGTTGGGCTGCCATGTACCTGGGGGACTCAACGTTGAGTGGGACATCAACTGTTTTATTAACAACAGTTGAGGGTCTCGCTCACATGGAGTCAACCCAATTCCCTAGTGATTATTCCATTGCCCATCCTCTTATTTTTTCCTTTTACATTTGCACTTTACTAATGTTTTTCATTATTCTATAGCCTTTATTGTACTTTACCACTATGTGGCACTAGCGTCATCGATTCTCCATGGCATTCTGTGCAGGATATTTAATCTCCATGGCATCTTGTGTTTATTCACACCCCCTTTTTAATGCATTTTTTAGTCTTACAGGTGTCATGTTTTTATGTTTATATTTTGCTCAACAATGAGTATTAAATATTCACACCAATGCTGAAATTGATCATTAAGGTTAATAAGTTTAATTCCATAACAAGGAATATTCCTATTCAGGGAATTTTTGGCTTATTGCTTTTCATGGATCGGCAATACGCCTTTTTCACCACAAGATGGCATAATGATTTCCATTTATAATTGAGTGGTCATATTAGCCTATTATTCCTATTGCTTCCCTTTGAGCAGCAATACGCCTTTTTCACCACAAGATGGCATAATGATTTCCATTCATAATTGAGTGATCATATCAGCCTATTATTCTTTGAGCGGTAAATACGCTTTTTTAACCACAAGATGGCATGGTGCTTTCCATTCACAATATAGTGGTTATATCAGTCATATGCTCCGTTCTATCCCCGCCTCTACTCAATGGTTTTGTCCTACTCTTCCTCTGGGCTGTATAAATAGCGTGTGTGCAATGGCGTACGTGTGCCCCTGATGATGTCATTACGACGAAACGATCGTGGGGCAGACACACTCACATTGTGAATGCGCTAACGGCCTTAGGCGGTCTGATATTCATACGGAGCTTTCTATCCTTGCAAGGACTTTTGTATTACTCTCTATGAATGAGAGTATTTTAAGCTGTTTTAATTTTTTTTATTTTTAAATAAACCCTCTCATTTTTTACGCCTACACTATGGGATTGTCCCTTTCTTTTTCCCCACATGGTGTTTGATAAACACATGCTCACATACATCTATGCAAGTTCCATTTGGAAGCCGTGGTTAACCCCATGAGGAGCTGTGGATTCGTTCCTGACACCCCAAAGGATCAGAATTTCCTGCTATGCCTGTTTAGACTACTCCTGAAAGGGATAGTCAAAGGCTTTCTGGTAAGCCTTTATTTCTACTGGTGTTGGGCCACTGATGTCTGAAATCTCCCTCCTTTCTCACCTGTGGATCTCCTAATTGGACTTTCATTGTTTGCATCTTTTCATCACCTGCATTGGAAGGGGCTAATAACTCCCAGCTTTTTTCTGTGGACTCTATTTGTTTTGCACTTCATATGCTGAATTTGTCACTTTATATTTACACTGTTTATTTATCTGTTGATATTTATAAGTACTTTATGCTCAGTGCCATATTGATTGGCACAGTGTTATAATAACCTATGCACTTATAGCTTTTGTGTATTCACATATTGATTGTTATTATTTATAGATTATCACTGTTTACACCTGGTACTTTAGATACTTATGTGGTATATGCTGTCCAGCGCTACACTGTTTTTGCACATTTTTCTTTACACTTTATATCTAAATTGTAGTGTTTAGCAGCAGGACGTCCTTCTCAGGACCATATCTTAATTGTTTCACTAACATACATTCTTCACTAAGCGCAAATTATTCCCATTCCCTTTTCCCTTCCTTTTACACAATTAGCTACCTTACAAATGGCCGTACTAACACCACCCTCATTAGATGACACACAAATGATAGTGGAACTCCAGTACTCCACAAGTGACACAGATCTAAATGACTGGTGTTATTCAGTGTTGCAAAAGAGTCCAAAGAGTGGACTAATTTGCAAAGAGGGGAAACCATGTATCCCACAGGCTAGTGCACCACTTTTTATAGCCCAGTACCATGGGGTAGGCCACAACAGTAAAGCCACAACGCTACTACTGCTAAAAAATGATTTTTACATTACTAACGTTGAAAAGTTAGTAGCTGGGTTTGTACAGAGGTGTATTACATGCCTCCGGGCAAATCCTAACAACCCTAACCGGGCAGTCCACCAACACCTCAAATATCCAACAACTCCATTTACCCACCTCCAAATTGATTTTACACACATTCCCTGTGATAAGGGTAGGCAGGAATATGCCCTGGTATATGTTCTCACGATGGCCAGAGGTATATCCCACTAAAGCTGAGGATGCAAAAACAGTTGCAAGAATTCTAACCCAAAACATTATTCCCAGATGGGGATGCCCACTTGAAATAATTAGTGACAAGGGATCGGCTTTTACCTCTAAGGTAAATCTGGAATTGGTGAAAGCCCTCAAAATAGATTGGAAGTTCCATGTCCCATATCATCCCCAGAGTTCGGGAATTGTTGAGAAAATGAATCGCACATTCAAGGATAAACTGAGAAAGGCCAAAGGAGGTACCTTTCATAAATGGAAGGAGGTGCTACCAATTATTCTAGCAGAAATAAGAATGACACCCCACAAATCTTTAAAATTCTCTCCATTCGAGATTTTAATGGGAAGGCCCTTTCCCACCCCATGGGCAAAGAAACCTCTGGCCTTACAGGAAGGAGATTTAGAACAAATCCAGGATCACTATGTTAGGACATTGATAACCAAACTAGATGAGATAGAACAAAAAGTTATTTGTAAGTTTCCTTCTCTTCCACAGGAAAACACTCACCCTTTTATGCCAGGAGATGTTGTAGTTGTAAAACGATTGACCAAAGATAAAAGAGCCAAAGACTTCGCTTATGGTCCAGAGATGAATGTGGTAGCCGTTACCCGGACCGCAATACTGACAGAAGAGAGCCCAACATGGATCCATGCCACCCGAGTAAAACTGGTGCCTAGAGCCAGACAAAGAGAGGTACTAACGGGGGCGGACAGCCCTGGCCTCCGACTAGAAGCAAGTACAAGTGAGGTACTAACGGGGGCAGACAGCCCTGACCTCCGACAAGATGACGTCGCTTATTTCACAACAGACTTCTGGGAAAGCCTTGTGCCTCCTATTTTGGACTGTCCTGATCGTAATTCTGCCAGTTTGGCTGATAACTAACTGTATCTATCACGCTGAAGATTTGGGACATATAAAGAGCATTTGTGGAAATTCCAACACTCCACAACAGGACAATATCAATAACACACATGATAGACACAAGAGAAATGAGAACTCAGAGGGTTTTACAGACAAAATGCTATTATTAAAGTTTAAATATGCTTGCAATAGGTTTATAATGTGCATAGTTGTTAAAATGTCCCGAACATCCGACCCAGCAGCTGTGAATAGAATTTATCTGAATAAAAGAAGGATGGAGAAGGAGAACCACATAATTGAGAATTATTTGGGTTCTAAGAGGGGGTTGAGGGGTAATCTAATGTATCAACGTCCCATATGTGTCTTTGTATTACCTTATATCTCTTTGCTTAAACTCGTGACTGAAGTAATATGTGTCAAAATCTTAAAATGTTTATCTCTGCATTATCTTGTCTCACTAAGCTGACTTATGACCTACATAGATCACGCATTTGACTTCTGCTTTTGTAGTATTTTTTATCTTATCATGTGTAACCAGCAGTTCTATGAGGAAGTCCACCTCAGCAATAATGTATGTCCAATTAGCAGCTTACATGTGTACACACGTATATTTTGTATAACCATACCCCTATAAAAAGGGAAGATCCGGAAAGGAATAAACAAGGTTAAAACTCATTCTCCCGGTACCGAAGGGGTCATAATACCAAGGTGGGCATACTTAACTTACCTAACAGGGTCCAAGTGCATATGCTGCATCACCTGGAAGGGAAAAGACAGGAGGATGTTAGTCTTGCATGTGCCCCTTGTGATGTGTGCATCATGGGGTGGGACAGTCATGCCTGACTCCCATGTCACTCACCAACCAACCAGCTGTCCCCATACACGTTCTGTTCGAATTCCGTTGGGATGGTACTTTGACGGTATATGTAGCTGTCATGGCTGGACCCGGGGTGTTTGGCACGGACGTGCCATATGAGGTATTTGGCATCAGCTATCACCTGTACGTTGATGGAATGCCAGTGCTTCCGATTGCGGTATATGTGCTCTGTGGCACGGGGGCCTGTAGTGCCACATGTGTGCAAACCGTCAATTCTGTAGAAATCTGTCATTGCCTTCTGCCGCAGATGCACAGTGGTGGGTCTGATGATGTGGTGGGACATGCGTCTGAGGATTGCGGGGACAACCTGGTGCAGACATCTGCTCATGCTGGTTTGTGACATCCCAGCCACCACTCCACTTGTACGCTGGAATGATCCACTGGCCAGGAAATGGAGTGTTGCCAGTACCTTGTCCAGTGGCTGCAGTGCATGTGAGCGGTGTGTCTGGCTGGTGATGTCATCCTGCAGGGCTGTGGTTATTTCCAGGATGGCAGCAGGGCTGAATCTGAAGATGCGATACACCTCCTCATCACCCATGCCAAAGAGACTCATGCGCGTTCGGTATATCCTCTCACGTGCCCTCCTCCTCCTCCTTCTATGCCCCTCTGCATACAATAGTAGTGCTAAGACCATGGCCGCCCCTGGCATGTTATGTGTTGTCCAGTAAGTGTGATTGCTCAGCTCGTCCAGTATGGTTCTGCTGTAGTTGCTCTCCAGCTGACTTGCACACGTCTGGGGCAAAGTTACCCCTGCTTTTATGAGGGGTAAGTTTAGGCCAGGCTTTCGTGCTACGCGCACCACGCGTAGCCTACGCCGAACGCGCGTGGTTTCGGGAATCGACGCATCTCCCTCATTTGCATATTTGCATGATAATTCAATGGGTTAGCACGATGCGCACTGCGTAACTATGCGCCTACGCCGCGCTGGCTCAAAAGATTTAAGCCGCTCAGGAAAAGCCGATTTTCAGGCGTATATGGTTCTGTGTTTACGGCGCATCGATACGACGGTGCACATTTACAATTACGCCACGCATATCCATTTACGACGGTGTAACGTCTCTGAGAATCTGGCTCCAAATATGTAAATGACCGAGATACGCCGATTCACGAACGTACTTGCGCCCATCGCTGTAATATACGCAGTTTACGTAAGGCGTACGTCCGGCGTAAAGTTATTCCACCTAAAGGTGGCACAACCCATGCAAAGGTATGGATGTCGGAACAGCCGGCGTATGTTACGTCGTTTACGTAGTACTACATGAATAGGGCTGGGCATAGGTTACGTTCATGTCGTAGGCAGTGTTTGACGTATCTTAGGCAGCTATTTTGGCGTAACTGTGAGCATGCGCACTGGAATGCGTCCAAGAGACGACGCATGCGCAGTTCGTTTTTTGAAGCTCAGCCCATTATTTGCATGGGGTCACGCTTCATTATAATATATCACGCCCACTTCCACCTACTTTGACTAACATCTTCTTACGCCGACAACTATACGCTACACCGGCGCAACGTTGAGCGCATATTCTTTATAAATAGCATGCTTGCCTCTCAACATTGCGCCGGCGTAACGTAAAGTAGATACGTTACGCCCGCACAAAGAAGCGCCTCTCTACATGAATCCGGCCCAATGTGTGCAGAGCCTGGCAAGCAAGTGGGGAGATCACTGCAGAGGACAAAAAGAAAACAGAGGTACTGTTTGCAAAGTTTGAAGCATACTGCAACCCAAGGAGAAACTCCACAGTTCAAAGGAAACTGTGTTGTGAGAGGAAGCAGTGTGGAGGTGAGTCTGTGGATGAATGAGTGACACAGCTGCGATTGCTTACCAAAGACCGTGCTTTCAATGATGCTGGAGATATGATAAAAGACCGCATTTTTTTTTCTTTTCCAAAGGTTTCTCAACATTATTTCCAATAGACATTGTCATACATATTCGTAATTCTACATTTATATTACATTCTATTGATTATATACCTTCTATTATCATTTGTCATTCAACCTATTGCTGTAACGCCGCTGGCGTTACCCTTTAGTAGAACGGGCGCAGCTGCTTCTTCCCTTGGCAGCTGCGCTCCGTTCTGTTTACTATAGGCGTCACTTCCTGTGCGCCTCGTGCGTTCCATGCTGGAACGCGGAAGTGCCCTCCAGCCAGGCACCTCTCCAATCGCTGTACTGGGCCTTATTTAAACCTACAATGATGACAGCATGGCGTTGCTCTATTTTGCAAGGACGCCTGCTGTCACCCCGGACCAGCTATCCCCGCTCCAGGCTTCAACTAGGACCAGGTACGACCCCGCTACAGGCCATCTCAGAACTGGACCACTGGGATCTCCACCTCTCTGAGCCATCCCTGTATTGGATCTCCAGCATCTCTGGTCATCCAAACTCCTAACCGCAAGTACACCAAACCGCTCTAATGTACCAAATATAGGTAGATGCCTTTCATGTCACCTCAGTAACTCCTATATGCCTGAGATCTGTGCTCACTAGTTTCGTTACCATTTGATCTCTGCTAATGCTACCAAGTTATTTGGAACTCTCTTCATGCCTGCTCAGTACTACTCAAATGCGATTTACCTGTGCCTATGTTACCAAGTACTATTGGAACTCCCGTCACACCTGCTCAGTAGTTTCACATGCCAGTGATCTCTGCTATTGTTGCTGTGTATTCTTTGAAGCATTTGATGCCTGCCAAGTACTGCATATACCATTGATCTGTGCTAATGTTACAAGTATTGTTGGAAGCCTTACCTGCCTGCTCCTTAGCTCTCACATGCCAGCAACCCGCACTAACTATGCATAGTATTGCTCCAAGCCTCGGGTATCTTCTCAGTACTTCTGATACAGCTATAAACTGTGATATTCATTTCAAGTAGTTTGCATAACTCCAATATGTGCTCAGTACATACCTAAGTTGTACTGGTCCCTCTGCTCCGGTCCCGTGCGGTCTCATCATTTCCCCAGCTCATAGTCTTTAGTTACGACTACCTCGCTGGCGCCTATGAAGGAATACGAGCCAACTACTAATCTGAGGCTGTGATGTGAAGAACCCAAACTCTCTGCATAAAAGAGAGTGAAACCTGGGTTCAAATCTGAGAAGCCTCCGCAGTTGCGATTCACATATATAACCCCAGATTGGCGTATCTTTACAATTGCGAACTCCTCTTTCTGTTTCTTCCTTAACCGATTCCCACCCACACATACAGAAAAAAACGCATTCTGACGGGCAGTAAGTTTAAAGAAGTTCCGGAAAAGCAGCTGCAGGAAGAATCTTACATTTTGAGAAAGCCATAAGGATTGCCAGAGCATATGAAATGTCAAGAAAGGACATGCAGGTACTGGAAGGAACACAGCTCCAGATTAATGCTATAGAAAATCACAGCAGCAGATATGGGATATGCAGATATGGGCAAGAAAGAACACACAAAGGAACACCAATCAGTGCTGCCTGGGACAAATAACACACAAGCAGTGTGTGGATATTGTGGAAACATGCACCATAAAAATAGTGTCTGTCTGGCAAAGGGGGCAGGTATGCAATAAATGTAAGAAAAGGGGACATTTTACCAGGGTGTAAACTGTCTTCACAAACCGGAAAGTCAAAAACTGTCATGAATCAGACGTACACAAACGGATGAATGAAAGAAAAGGTTCTTTATTAAAAACCAAACAACAAGGTTAAAGTCCAGACAGATGTAAACAGGCAGGAGAGTCTTCCACCGGAGCCAGGATCGATAGCCAGAGATGGGAGTCAGTCCAGCCGGAGTCTGTAACCAGGAAGGTGGTGAAACGAAGCCAGGGATCAGGAGCCAGAAGGAACGTCCGTAGAAGCCGGGTCGGTAACCAGAACAGCAGCACGATGAAGGTAGGATGAGAGGCAGGTCTTAACACAGAAGGCCCAAGCAAGGGAGTGCTGCAGCAAGCGTGGTATATATATGCTGAGCATCCAGCTCCTCCCAGTGGGAAGGAGGAGCCGCAGGGAATGGGAAGTTACAAAAACCTCAGAAGCAAGATGGCCGCCAGCACATGTCAGTGATGAGAAGCTAGGAAGGAGGTAAGTCCATGACAAAAACATGTTCTGTACACACCATAGAGGAGAATGATGTCAATGCAGGGTTAGACTTAGACTGCACCCCAATATATCTTGCAGCAGTACAAAAAACACATCAGTCTGCAGATGAAGCAACTGTAACATTACAGATAGGGGCTAACAAAACTCCAATCACATTCAAAAAAGATACAGGAGCACACAGGGGAGGGCTGGCAGCCTTAAGCCCAAGGCAAGTCCAATCGAGTGGCCCATTGTACCACCGAATCAGTTCACCATCCATGCCCACCGGGTTTTATAACATGTATTGATGTTAGGAAGCAAGACAAATATGACACAGCAATGACAGCATGACCCCAATCTTGGTAAAAAGCCGTTGACGCTGCTCTTTACCAATGTAATTAGCCCCATCCTCCCTCCCTCCATCTCCATCCTTTCATCTCTATACAGAGCCCCATCCTCCATCCCTCCTTCCATCTCCATACAGAGCCCCATCCTTCCATCTCCATACAGAGCCCCATTCTTCCATCTCCATACAGAGCCCAATCCTTCCATCTCTATACAGAGCCCCATCCTCCCTCCTTCCATCTCCATCCTTCCATCTGTATACAGAGCCCCATCCTCCCTCCCTCCATCTCCATCCCTCCATCCTTCCATCTCTATACAGAGCCCCATCCTCCCTCCCTCCTTCCATCTAGATACAGAGCCCCATCCTTCCATCCTCCCTCCCTCCTTCCATCTCTATACAGAGCCCCATCCTCCCTCCCTCCTTCCATCTCTATACAGAGCCCCATCCTCCCTCCCTCCTTCCATCTCTATACAGAGCCCCATCCTCCCTCCTTCCATCTCTATACAGAGCCCCATCCTCCCTCCTTCCATCTCTATACAGAGCCCCATCCTCCCTCCTTCCATCTCTATACAGAGCCCCTTCCTCCCATCTCTATACAGAGCCCCATCCTCCCTTCCTCCCATCTCTATACAGAGCCCCATCCTCCCTCCCTCCCATCTCTATACAGAGCCCCATCCTTCCATCTCTATACAGAGCCCCATCCTCCCTCCCTCCATCTCCATCCCTCACTCATCTCTGTACAGAGCCCCATCCTTCCATCTCCATCCCTCCCTCCTTCTATGTCCATCCCTTCATCCATGTCTCCAGCTCAACTCTCCTGGAGTAAAGTAATCACCAGCCGCTGGCTCAGGTATAGTGAAAACACAGGCAGCAATAAAACATTGACTCTGCTTTTAAGTTAATAGTGCATTGCACTGCATACAGAGGGGGACACAGACATGCAGGGGGTACTAATATGTGGGGGGCAGGCGTGCATGGGGGGACAGATGTGTGTGGGGGGACAAACGCGCAGGGGGGTACTGATATGTGTGTGGGGGGGCACAGATATGTGTGTGAGGGGCAAGCGTGCAGGGGGGTACTGATATGTGTGTGTGGGGGGAGACTAGGGTTGCCACCTTTTCTTCAAGTCAAACCCGAACACTTTAGCAGCGCATGGCAATTTTTTTATTTTATAGTATGTTAAATTCATTACCTCTGTACAATGCAATGAACGGCAATTTTTTATGTCGTATACACTATGCATATAGCTTTGTGATGAAATAAAATTTCTGGAGGGTATGATAGGGGCAGTATGCACAGGAGAGGAGTGGGGAGGGGATGATGGGTGCAGTATGTAGATGAGTGGGGAGGGTATGATGAGTGCAGTATGTACAGGAGAGGAGTGTGGAAGGTATGATGAGTGCAGTATGTACAGGAGAGGAGTGTGGAGGGTATGATGGGTGCAGTATGTACAGGAGAGGAGTGTGGAGGGTATGATGGGTGCAGTATGTACAGGAGAGGAGTGTGGAGGGTATGATGGGTGCAGTATGTACAGGAGAGGAGTGGGGAGGGTATGATGGGGGCAGTATTTACAGGAGAGGAGTGCGGAGGGTATGATGGGTGCAGTATGTACAGGAGAGGAGTGTGGAGGGTATGATGGGTGCAGTATGTACAGGAGAGGAGTGTGGAGGGTATGATGGGTGCAGTGTGTACAGGAGAGGAGTGTGGAGGGTATGATGGGTGCAGTATGTACAGGAGAGGAGTGTGGAGGGTATGACGGGTGCAGTATTTACAGGAGAGGAGTGGGGAGGGTATGATGGGGGCAGTATTTACAGGAGAGGCGTGTGGAGGGTATGATGGGGGCAGTATGTACAGGAGAGGAGTGGGAAGGGTATGATGGGGGGCAGTATGTACAGGAGAGGAGTGTGGAGGGTATGATGGGTGCAGTATTTACAGGAGAGGAGTGTGGAGGGTATGCTGGGGGCAGTATGAACAGGAGAGGAGTGTGGAGGGTATGATGGGGGCAGTATGTACAGGAGAGGAGTGTGGAGGGTATGATGGGTGCAGTATGTACAGAAGAGGAGTGGGAAGGGTATGATGGGGGGCAGTATGTACAGGAGAGGAGTGGGGAGGGGATGATGGAAGCAGTATGTACAGGAGAGGAGTGGGGAGGGGATGATGGAAGCAGTATGTACAGGAGAGGAGTGGGGAGGGGATGATGGGGGGCAGTATGTACAGGAGAGGAGTGGGGAGGGTATGATGGGGGGCAGTATGTATGGGAGAGGAGTGGGGAGGGTATGATAGGGGGCAGTATGGGGAGGGATTACTTGCAGTGTCTGTGGGGTGACCAGGGAGTGGTGTTGGGAAGATAAGGGAAGGAAAGTGACCATGGAATGATGCCCCTCAACTGGGGGGGGGGTAGGAAGCAGCTGAGTGATGTCTGTATGAAGTGGTCTGGGGTGGTGTAAGGTGGGGAAGTGGGGGGCTAAGACGTAATAGTAATGTCTATAACAAAAAACCTTTTTTTTTTTTACTAAGGAAAGTTGTGTAGAGTACAAAGTTCCAGGAAGATTTTTTGTCATTGAAGCATTAAGATAAGCAGAATTGGGAGAGACAGCAAGCCAGTGTCTGTGTGTGTGTGAGGGGAGTCTGCAGCCCGATGATCACAGCCCAGCCAACTCACAGTATCTCACAAACAGCACTTATCTGTATATACAAACTTCCCCCCTCCTCTGTCCAGATTATGTGAAGTCATTTATAATCATTTACTTACCCCTGTGTGTATGTGGTGAGTTCACACCTCTGATTGTCCAGCCTCAGACCATGTAGAACAGAGTGCTGGCAGCTTAAATTGTTTTCATGGAGTTGTATTGCTGTATATTTTAGAGGATGAATAGCTTTATTTCCTACCTCCTAGTCCTACGGTAGTGACAGGGCAGCCTGAGCAGCTACAGCGATCTTCTCTGCTCTGCCTCCCCCTTGTCTGGAACATGCCACTAGTGATTGGAGAGAGGGGGGGACAGAGATAAGAGAGACAGAGACTGCAGGAGCATGGGTGGGGGGGACAGAAAGACACCGAGCTTAAAATACAGAACACACACATCACCACAGTGTGTATGTGAAATAATATTGCTGCTGTGACTGTCTGACTCTCCACAGTGGCAAGTATGCTCATAAAGCTCCCCCATGAAGCAAGAATGGTCTGTCCGGGTTTGAGACAGTCTGAAAACCGGACAGATGACTGTAATCCCGTACTGTATGGGTCAATCCCGTACAGGTGGCAACCCTAGCCGGGAGACAGACGTGCAGGTGGGTACTGATATGTGTGGGGGGGGGGGGGAAGACGTGCATGTGAATGAAAAACTTATGAAAAACTTATGAATGAATGAAAACTTATATAGCGCGGCACATGCGAACTGAATCGCCTCTGGGCGATATGTGTGTGTGTGGGAGGGGGGACAGATGTGCAGGGGGTTACTGATGTGTGTGTGGGGGGGGGGAGACGTGCAGGTGGGTAATATGTGTGTGTGTGGGGGGGGGGGACAGATGTGCAGGGGGTTACTGATATGTGTGTGTGTGTGTGTGTGTGTGACGGATGGACAGATAGGTTTGTGGAGAGGACAGGTGTGCAGGAGGGTACAGAGGGGGAACAGATATGTGTGGGGGGGGGGGCAGATGTGCAGGGGGTACAGAGGGGGAACAGATATCTGTGTGTGCAGGGGGGTACAGAGGGGATGATGATCTGAGACCTGAGAATACAGGAATTGTGGCAATTTGAGGTGTGGAAGTTTAGGTCCACCTTTGTAAAAAAAAATGCAGATCTTTTTGCAGATACAAAAATGTGCATTTATTATTAGAACCTGTAAAGTATTGTTGGCGTATTTGTCTGCTTGTACAGACAGGCAGACTGTGAACCACGGCCGGCGTGAGGAAGCGAGCTGGTGCCATCCACTTTTTGTCTTTGGGCCGGGTCCATGTGCAAGCCTGTGCACCTTTAGTGAGGGGCAGAGCGTGCGGGGGGGGGCGCAAAATTAGGTATCGCCTAGGGTGTCACAACTCCTTGCACCAGCCCTGACAGTGCCTTGAAAATGTATTCATACACCTTGAAATTTTCCCCATTTTGTCATGTTACAATCAAAATTGTAAATGTATTTTATTGGGATTTTATGTGATAGACCAACACAAAGTGTCGCATAATTGTGAAGTGGAAGGGAAATGATAAATGGTTATCACATTTTTACAAATAAATATGTGAAAAGTGTGTCAATACATTGTAGAACCAACTTTCACTACAATGACAGCTGTATGCAGTGGCGGCTGGTGCTCAAAATTTTTGGGGGGGCGCCATCATATGCAGTCACTGTGCCATCAATTGTCACCACTGTGCCATGCCATAAAACGCCACCACTGTGCCATCAATTGTCACCAATGTGCCATGCCATCAAACGCAGCTACTGTGCCCATCAATTGTCAGCAATGTGCCATGCCATCAAACGCAGCTACTGTGCCCATCAATTGTCAGCAATGTGCCATGCCATCATATGCAGTCACTGTGCCATCAATTGTCACCACTGTGCCATGCCATCATATGCAGTCACTGTGCCATCAATTGTCACCACTGTGCCATGCCATCAAATGCAGTCACTGTGCCATCAATCGTCACCACTGTGCCATGCCATCAAACGCCACCACTGTGCCATCAATTGTCACCACTGTGCCACGCCATCATATGCAGTCACTGTGCCATCAATTGTCACCACTGTGCCACGCCATCATATTCAGTCACTGTGCCATCAATTGTCACCAATGTGCTATGCCATCAAACGCAGCTACTGTGCCCATCAATTGTCACCAATGTGCCATGCCATCATATGCAGTCACTGTGCCATCAATTGTCACCAATGTGCTATGCCATCATATGCAGTCACTGTGCCATCAATTGTCACCACTTGTGTCACTAATTGTGCCATGCCATCAAACGCCACCACTGTGCCATCAATTGTCACCAATGTGCCATGCCATCAAAAGCAGCTACTGTGCCCATCAATTGTCACCACTGTGCCATGCCATCAAACGCCACCACTGTGCCATCAATTGTAACCACTGTGCCATGCCATCAAACGCAGTCACTGTGCCATCAATTGTCACCTCTCTGCCATGCCATCAAATGCAGTCACTGTGCCATCAATTGTCACCTCTCTGCCATGCCATCATATTCAGTCACTGTGCCATCAATTGTCACCACTGTGCCCCATGCCACTGTGCTCATTGTCGCCTCTGTGCCCCATGCTGCCACTGTGCCCCATGCTGCCACTGTGCCCCATGCTGCCACTGTGCCCCATGCTGCCACTGTGCCCCATGCTGCCACTGTGCCCCATGCTGCCCCTTTCCCTGTAAAAAAATCACTTACCTGACGCTTCCATGTCCTCCCTCGATGTCTTCTGCCGCCCTGGAGAAGCTTCAGCCAATCAGGTTCCTGAAAACCAGAATCCGGGAACCTGATTGGCTGAAACGGCTATCAGTCTAATGCAAGGACCGCAGATTGCCTGCGCTCCGAGCATAGACTTCCGAGAGCCAGAGGGCGGGACTGGAAAAGCCTATCAGAGCCACTGGCTTTGATAGGCAGTTCCCCTCAGCCAACCAGCTGTCGCTATTCGGGTAACCGGCGTCCCATGTCCGGTTATACGAATAGACCAGGCAGCTGGCAACAGTAACACACGTCCAATGCATAGCATTGAACGTGTGTTACTTGCGAGAGGGGGTGGCGCTGCAGCGTCCTCTATAGACGGCCGCCAGAACTTCGGCTAAAATGTCAAAATGACATTTTAGCCGAATAAAAGTTCTTAAAGGGCCCGTTTTTTTTTTTTTGTGACTGCGGGAGGGGGGGGCGGCGCCCGTGCGCCCATATGGGCGGGCCGCCACTGGCTGTATGTCTTTTTGGGGATGTCTCCACCAGCTTTGGACATTTCTGCCCATTCTCCTTTGTAAAATATCTCAAGCTCTGTCAGATTGGATGAAGAGCGTCTGTGAACAACAATTTTCAAGTCTTGCCACAGATTCTCAATGTGATTTAGGCTGGATTCACACCTATGCATTTTTAGTGCTTTTTGCATTTTGCATATTTGCACTACAGAACATGTTCCATAGGAAACCATGGTAAATGGACTGTAGTGCACATATGCAAAATGCAAAAATGCATAGGTGTGAATCCAGCCTTAGGTATGGACTGTGACTGGGCCATTCTAACACATAAATATGTTTTGATCTAAAGCAGGGGTCTCCAAACTGTGGCCCGAGGGCCAGATGTGGCCCTTTGCTAACCTTTATCCGACCCTTGGGGCACAATTCCTCCCACTAATATGAGGCTCCATTTCTCCCACTGACACCAACAATGGGGCACTATATCATCCACCGATACCAATGATGGGATACTATTCCTCCTACTAATAGGGGGAATACTCCTCCTCCTATTGACCACCAACTCTGAGGCGATATTTGTTCTCACTGATGCCAGGCCCTTGGCATTTTCTTCCCCTGCTGGCCACAATCTGGCCCTCCTAAAGTCTGAAGGGCAATAAAGTGGTCCCTTGTTTGAAAAGTTTGGAGACCCCTGATTTAAATCATTCCATTGTAGCTCTGGCTGTATGTTTTGGGTCGTTGTCCTGCTGGAAGGTGAACCTCCGCCCCAGTCTCAAGTCTTTTGCAGACTAACAGGTTTTCTTCTAAAATTGCCCTGTATTTTTCTCCATCCATCTTCCCATAAACTCTGACTAGCTTCCCTGTCTCTGTTGAAGAAAAGCATCCCCACCATGTGATGCTGCCACCACCATGTTTCACGGTGGGGGTGTTCAGGGTGATGTGCAGTGTTAGTTTTCTGCCACACGTAGCATTTTACTTTTAGGCCAAATAGTACATTTTGGCCTCATCTGACTAGAGCACCTTCTTCCACATGTTTGCAGTGTTCCCCACATGGCTTCTCACAAACTGCCAACAGGAATTCTTATGGCTTTCTTTCACCAATGTCTTTCTTCTTGTCACTCTTCTATAAAGATTAGATTTGTGGAGAGCATGACTAATAGTTGTCCTGTTGACCAGTGGTCATCAGCCCTGTCCTCAGGGCCCACTAACAGGCCAGGTTTTATGTATTACCTTGGAAAGATGCAGAGTAGAATACTGCAATCACTGAGCAGCAAATTATATCACATGTAATGTATTTCAGTTATCTTGCTATGTTATCTTAATGACCACTGCTGTGGACAGATTCTCCCACCTGAGCTATGGATCTCTGTAGCTCCTTGCGTTATCCTGGGCCTCTTCTCTGATGAATGCTCTCCTTGCCCGCTCAGTTTAGGTTTACGGCCATGTCTTGGTAGGTTTGCAGTTGTGCCATACTATTTCCATTTTCTGATGATGGATTGAACAGAGCTCCGTGAGATTTTCAAATCTTGGATTTTTGTTTTTATAACTTAACCCTACTTTATACTTCTCCACAACTTGGCTTTCATGATGCAGCTTCTCCACTAAGGTTCTCTAACAAACCTCTGAGGGCTTCACAGAACAACTGTAGTTATACTGAGATTAAAACACATATAGACTGTATTTACTAATTAGGTGATTTCTAACGAGAATTGGTTCCCTTAGATTTTAGTTAGTGATATCAGAGCAAGGGGCCTGAATACAATTGTCCACCCACACTTTTTAGATTTTTTTAATTTCTTTATTTTGAAAACCATTTTATAATTTTCCTTTATGTTTTTGGTTGTAATTTGACAACATTTGGAAAATTTCAAGGTAATATATTTACTAAAAAAAATAAAAAAATATATATTTTTAGTAAAAACACCATTTTTTTTTGTATTTTGTATTTTTTGACATTTTAACAAAAAAGAAAAAACTCCAGTTGCAATTAAATACCACCAAAAATGAAAAAAGTACAGCAATTGTCATTCAGAGCCCAGGTTCACACTGACATTGCGAGTTCAGCTAAACTATTGAACGATTTCATACTCGCATGTCAGCCCTGACTTTGGGGTGTGATTTCAGAGACATCTGTGTGTGTTCATGCACAGATGTCTATTGAAATCACACTCTGAAGTTGGTAAAAGTAGTACAGAAACTACTTTTGGGAATCGGCGCGACACCGCAAATGGAATTGATGCGGCTTTGCACTGATTCAGATGGTGCCAGCGCCAGTAATTGCCACCGATTTGGCATGTGATTTGACATGTCAAATCACATGCCAAATCGCACCAAAGTGAACCTGGTTTTAATGTGAGCACTGAGGCGGCATACACACGACCGAGGTTCTCGCTGGAAACCAGCGAGAACCTCGCTGGAAGCTGCATTCCAGCGAGGACCTCGGCCGTGTGTACGCTCTCGGCGAGCATCCCGTTGGGAAGCCCGTCGAGCAGAAATAGAGAGCACGCTCTCTATTTGCTCGACGGCCCGCCTGGATAAATGGCTGGTTGCCATTCCCGACAGGCGGGTCGCCGATTTCGACGGCCGGCAGAGAACCTCGACGGGCGGAACGATGTGTTCTGCCCGTCGAGGTTCTCTGCCGTGTGTACACGGCCTGAAAGCTGAAAATTGTCCTGAGCAGGAAGGGGGTGAAAGAAAGTGTCTGGCAGGCAAGAGGTTAAATGATAAGGCTGAGGGAGACCAGAGTCTGGTCAGAGCTGAGCTCACTCACTTGTACAGTCCCAGCAGAAGGCTCACTCTGGCTCAGTCTCTCAGCATCTACATGTTTAGGATGTGATATTGTGGCTGCCGACTTTAAAGTTTCCCACCAGCATATCTATCTCCTTCACAGTTCACACAGCACACAGGCTGCATCGAGTGTGGGCGGGCACAAGAGAGTGGGGCGGGAGGAGGCAGAGCTGAACATTCTCCCATTAGTGGAGAGGAGGGGGAGGGCTGTGCTCTGGAGCACACTCTCAGCCTGTGACAGGTGCAGCCATCATCCCTGTTACAAGACATCGTGCAGCTGCAGCACAGGATAGAGATCATGGAGGGATCACTGCAAAGTCTGCAATTCGGCTGGTAATTCAAGATCCAGCCCTGTTACCTCCTCCTGTCGGCCCTTTTACAGGGAATCAAAGCAGCCCAGGGGGAAATCTCCACTCTGCCACCTGGCCCAGTCTGCCCCTGATGTTGGGGGGGTAATATGTACAGGGGGGATGGTGTAATATGTACATGTTGGGGGGGTAATATGTACAGGGGGCCTGGTGCGGTGCGGTTCAGGAGAGGGGGGGCCGCACTCTCTCCCGCCCTCTTTTCTGCGGCTGGCCAGGTCATCGTGCTCGGATAAGGGGTCTGGTGTGGATTTTGGGGGGGACTCCACGCCATTTTTTTTTTATTTGGCGTGAAGTTCCCCTTAAATTCCACACCAGACCTGAAGGGCCTGGTATAGATATTTGGGGGGAACTCCACGTCATTTTTTTTTTAATGATGGCGGGGTTCCCCTTAATATCTATATCAGACCTGAAGGGCCTGTAATGGAATTTGGGGGAACCCCCACGCTTTTTTTTCTGTTTTATGAATGAATCTTCTCACAATTGCCGGGAGCCGACAATTGATTATTGCCGCGAGTCAGTTTTAAACGACTTTTTTTCTTCAGAATGTCATTTTGTGCAGAGACATTTCTAACCACTGGAAAAGTGCGCTTTTTCACATGCTGACATTACAGCCCCCCCATGATACGAAATTTAAAGGAATATTTAAAATGACGTGGGGGTTCCCCCCAAATATCCATACCAGGCCCTTCAGGTCTGGTGTGGAATTTAAGGGGAACTCCACGCCAAATTAAAAAAAATACAAAATACACACCCCCCCCCTCTCCTGAACCGCACCAGGCCACATGCCCTCAACATTGGGAGGGTGCTTTGGGGAGAGCCTCATCCCCACAACCCTTGCCCGGTGGTTGTGGGGGTATGCGGGCAGGAGGCTTATCGAAATCTGGAAGACCCCTTTAACAAAGGGGCCACCCAGATCCCGGCCCCCCCCCTGTGTGAAATGGTAATGGGGTACATTGTACCTCTACCATTTCACGAAAAAAAAGTGTCAAGTGTAAAAAAAGACAAGAGCCGGTTTTTGACAAGTCCTTTATTAATATCTTCTTTATTCTTCCATCTCCTTCTTTTCTT
Source organism: Rana kukunoris (assembly GCA_029574335.1). Classification (NCBI taxonomy): domain Eukaryota; kingdom Metazoa; phylum Chordata; class Amphibia; order Anura; family Ranidae; genus Rana; species Rana kukunoris. The sequence goes on from CM056050.1 coordinate 410,255,684, forward strand.
CTTTCCTTCGGGTTTCTTCCTCCATCTTCTTCTTCTGCTTCTTTCTTGGGGCTTGTAGTGCCGCATCTTGACCGGCGTGTTCTTCAATCTTCTTCTCCTTCCGCTGGCCTTCTCGTCTGCATCTTCTTCTTCGCCGGAGGCGCCGCTTCCAATTGAAATCCCAGCCGTATGCCGAACCACGCCCCCTCTGACGCCACAGGCAAACTCTTATGAAAGTCCCCGTGTGGTGCATGTGCGTCAGAGGGGGGCGTGGTCACATGAGCGCCAGCCGGCGGGCAATTCAATTGGAAGCTTGTGAGCGGCTTCTTCTTCGCCGGAGGCTCGGCTTCCAATTGAATTGCCCGCCGTCTGACGCTCATGTGACCACACCCCCCTCTGATGCACATGCACCACAAGGGGACTTTCCTAGGAGATTACCCGTGGCGTCAGAGGGGGGCGTGGTCCGACACACAGCGGGGAATTCAATTGGAAGCGGCGCCTCCGGCGAAGAAGAAGATGCGGACGAGAAGGCCAGCGGAAGGAGAAGAAGATGGAAGAAGACGCCGGTCAAGATGCAGCACTACAAGACCCAAGAAAGAAGCAGAGGAAGAAGAGGATGGAGGAAGAAACTTGAAGGAAAGAAGAAAAGAAGGAGATGGAAAAAGAAAGAAGATATTAAAAGACTTGTCAAAAACCGTCTCTTGTGTTTTTTGTACACTTTTTACTTTTTTTTGGTGAAATGGTAGAGGTAAAATGTACCCCATTACCATTTCACATAGGGGGGCCGGGATATGGGGGGCCCCTTTGTTAAAGGGGGTCTTCCAGATTTCGATAAGCCTCCTGCCCGCAGACCCCCACAACCACTGGGCAAGGGTTGTGGGGATGAGGCTCTTGTCCCCATCAACATGGGGACAAGGCGCTTTGGGGGGCAGCCCAAAGCACCCTCCCAATGTTGAGGGCATGTGGCCTGGTGCGGTTCAGGAGAGGGGGGGCCCGCACTCTGTCCCCCCCTCTTTTCTGCGGCCGGCCAGGTCAACGTGCTCGGATAAGGGTCTGGTGTGGATTTTGGGGGGGACTTCACGCCATTTTTTTTTACATTTGGCGTGGAGTTCCCCTTAAATTCCACACCAGACCTGAGGGGCCTGGTATGGATATTTGGGGGAACCCCACGTCATTTTTTAAAAAAAATTGACGGCGGGGTTCCGCTTAATACCCATATCAGACCTGAAGGACCTGTAATGGAATTTGGGGGGGACCCCCAAGCTTTTTTTATTTTTTTATGAATGAATCTTCTCCCAATTGCCGGGAGCCGACAATTCATTATAGCTGGGAGTCGGTTCTCTGCTCCAGGGGGCCCATGCCTGAAGCTGTGTAAGGGGCCCCATAATTCTTGATGGCGGCCCTGATTAAAACAACCCATGGTACGAAAGTTAAAGGAATATTTCACTTTCATTGTTGCACTTTAACCACTTCCATACCGCGCCTATTCTGGCACTTCTCTCCTTCATGTAACAATTATATTTTCTTCCTTGAAAATTACTCAGGACCCCCAAACATTATATATATTTTATTAGCAAACACCCTAGGGAATAAAGTGGCGGGCATTTTTTATTCAAAATTTCCAACGGTATTCGCGCCAAAATTTTTCTAACGCCTTTTTTAGGTTTAAAAAAAACCTGTTTCATGTATTAAAAAATAACAAAGCAGTAAAGCTAGCCCAATTTTTAGGGATAATGTGAAAGATGATGTTACACCGAGTAAATAGATACCTAACTTGTCACGCTTTCATATTGCGCACACTCATGGAATGGCGCTAAACTTCGTTATTAAAAATCTCCATAGGCGACGCTTGACTTTTTTTTCAAGTTACCAGTTTAGAGTTACAGAGGAGGTCTAGTGCGAGAATTATTGCTCTCGCTCTAACGCACGCTATGATACCTCACATGTGGGGTTTGAACGGTGTTTACATATGTGGGTGGGACTTGCATGCGTGGTCTCTTCTGAGTGCGAGCTACTAGGGACAGGGGCATTTAAATGTAGATTTTTATTTGTTTTTGTTTTTTTAACATAATATTTTTATTTTTGCACTTTTTTGTATTATTTTTCACCTTTCTTCCTATTACAAGGAATGTTAACATCCCTTGTAATAGGACTAGTGTGTGACAGGTCCTCTTTATGGAGAAAGGCGGGGTCAATAAGACCCCACATCTGTCCTCCAGGCTGGAAAGCATGGAATTGGAAAAAAATAACACTGATCTCATGCTTTCAGCTGCGATCATGTTTGTTCAGCACAGTGGTATAGTGTATACACTACACCACTGTGCTGAACAAACATGATCGCAGCAACCCAGAAACCTAGCAGCAAAAGGGTTGCTGGTTTGAATCCCACCCGTGACACCATCTGCCTGGAGTTTGCATGTTCTCCCTGTGCCTGCGTGGGCTTCCTCCCACAATCTAAAAACATGCTGTAAATCGGATCCTGTCTAAATAAGCCCTAATATGCAGTAGGATATTTAGGTTTTGTGCTGCCCTAGGCCTGACCAAATTTCTGCACCCCCTAATAGAAAAATGACCCACTCTTCCTGTCAAGGCCACACCCTGTTTTTTTATGACCCGCCCAGAAATTTTCAGGGGACACACACAAGTTCTGTGGGGGGGGGGGGGCACAGGAGTCCCTTAATTTGCCTAGTTTTTCTCTCACTTCCTGTTTGGCTATGGGGCAGGAAGTGAAGTCTAATCTCCCCAAACGGACAGGGATAATACAAAATAAACTGACAGGGCTTATAACCCTTCCCCCCCAACTCTATCCAAAATGAAAGAAAACAAAAAAAAAAGAAGTGTTGATTATAGTTCCAGTTTAACCCCAAATTTCAGATAATTTTATTGAAAGGCCTAAGAAAATATTACCATGCCAATAGGCCAGGATCCAGCGTTGCTAATATGTATGAATGTGTGTTAGGGACCCCCACAACCACCACCCAATGTTAAATAAACTATTTTCTTGTTTGTTTTGGGGATGCCTGCAACCCTGATAGGGTAAAGACACCTCACAAATGTTGTCACTTTCTACTTAATTCATTCACTTCATGCCACATAGCCAAACAGGAAGTGAGGGTAAAACCTGATTAATGTCTTGTTGGGGACACCGTTCATTCTAAATAGTTTCCCATTATGGAAATTGCATTTTGCTGTGTACACCCCAAATTAGTATGGATCTTGGACTTTGGGGTCCATTTACTAAAGGCAAATCCACTTAGCACTACAAGTGGACAAGCAAGGAAGGAAAAAAAATTCGAATGTTAACCATCAGTGCTTCCCTTCTGATTTTCAGTGACTACGCTTCTACTGCAGAGCGGCTTTGCCTTTACTAAACCCCAAACTAACTAATCATTTGGGGTGTACACAGCAGTGCAATTTGCTTAATGGGGACACTAGCTAGATTGACCTGTGTCTCGAAGAAAAGACCATTAGTAGGGTTTTAACCTCACTTCCTGTTCAGCTGTGTGACAGGAAGTGAAGCCAATTTTAAGAAAAGGGACACAAAGCCCAACCTAAAAACACAAGCAGGGGTTCTAACACTCACTTGGCTTCCCTCAAACACCCACAATTAGAATAGGATTGTCTTGTGCTAGATTCAAGCACAGTGCTGTAAATCAGCACTTCAAGCCTGTCCACCAATACACTATCCCCCCCCCCCCAACAGGCCATGTTTACAAAACAAGTAAAAGAAAAACCAAAAATTTAAAGTAAACACACAGACAAAAAAAACCCATAAAAAACAAAAATAGACCTAGGTTTATTTCAGACAGTAATTGGAATATGGTTTATGCTTTTGAAATAACAGGATAGACCCACAGGATTAAAACATTAGTCATTAACGTCTTGAGAAACATTTTGCTAAATTATGCAGCAGACCAAAACATCAAAGTGAACATCATTAAATCAAACAGTTGCCCCCCCCCCCCCCAAAAAAATAAAATAAAAAATTGCACAAAAACATCTCTGTTTCGCCCCGCCATTCTTGCCAGCAAGTCTGCCCCCTCTCAGGGCAGCTGACATGTGCTCTATCCACGCTTTTTATAACATGTGTGCTAATGAACCAATTGGAAACACATGAAGAAATGTCAGCCTCTAGTTTGTGTGCACTTGTAACTGCTTACACCTGTTAAGGATGTCCTTAAATTACTAAGCCAAAAAACAAGCTTTCTGAGCATGCTCAGAAACATGCAAGTCATTTTGAGGCACAAAAACCCAGCTTAATTTGTCCGAGCATGCCCAGTTCACTCGAGATGCATTAACAGAATCAAAGCTGCAATGGCAGATGAAAGCATGAGAACTGTTTTGTTTTTTCCCCCTGAACTGATGCTTCCCAACCTGAAGGGGAGGTCTTATTGTTTTTCTACGTAACAAACATAAATAATAATAATTAAAACGCCCAGGTCCCTAGTAGCTCGCAGTCAGAAGCGAACACACACATTTTTTTTTCATGTTACCAGTTTAGATTTACAGAGGAGGTCTAGTGCTAAAAGTATTGCTCTCTCTCTTACGCACGCTATGCTACCTCACATGTGTGGTTTGAACGGTGTTTACATATGTGGGCGGGCCTTAAATGTTTAAGTCCCGCCCACATATGTAAACAACGTTCAAACTCCACATGTGAGGTATCATAGCGTGCGTTAGAGTGAGAGCAATACTTTTAGCACTAGATCTCCTCTGTAACTCTAAACTGGTAACCTGAAGTTGCCTATGGGTATTTTCAAGTACTGAAGTTTGGCACCATTCCATGAGTGTGTGCAATATTAAAGCGTGACATGTTAGGTATCTATTTACTCGGTGTAACATCATCTTTCACATTATGGCCATAAATTGGGCTAACTTTAGTGTTTTCTTAATTTTTAATCACTTGAGCCCCAGACTATATTACTGGTCACTGACTGGGCCAGTTTTTGCGTTTCGGCACTGTGTCATTTTAACTGACAATTGCGCGGTTGTGAGACGTGGCTCCCAAACAAAATTGGCGTCCTCTTCTTTCCCCCACAAAATTTTATTTTTTGTTTTGGTGGTATTTGATCACCTCTGCGTTTTTTCTTATTTTTGCTCGAACCAAAAATATGGAGAGGGCAACGATCGTAGCCCTCTCCATTATCCCTACAAGCCTACAGCCTCAGTGCCGGGATACGGGCACCACCACAAGTAAGAGGCCACTCGGCACTGTAATTTTACTTTTTAAATATAATAAACCGTTTTACACTATGGAGGCTGTTTTTTCTCTTTTATGATGCCCGCAAACATGCCTATCAAGTGATATTGGATTGTCCATGACAAGCAGTTGACTCACAAGCTCAATTAACCTTATTTTAATTAATAGGTCAACACCATCTGGTAAGGAGCCATCTATCCTCACTCGAGGTGATCTTTTTTGGTGAAGGTGGAACTAATAATTGGGAGACTTTTTGAGCACGGGGCAATAGTTTTGTACACGGACTTCAACTAGACATTTAATTGTCCATCGCACATTGCATATTTATTTGTTTGTACTATCACAGCTTTGTTGTTTGCTGTAATTTACTTTATATGCATGTGATTGTTTATAGCTAGTTCATAGTGATCACCATTACCTTTACCATTCTTTAGCACCTCAAATATATATATAAATAAACTTTTTTGCCCTCAGTTTAGGTCGATACGTATTCTTAGACATATTTTTGGTTCCAAAAAATCGCAATAAGCGTTTGATTGGTTTGGGCAAAAGTTATAAATAGGGGTTCGTTTAATGGGTTTTTTAGGAATATCATTTTTTTTTACTAGTAATGGCGGCGATCAGTGATTTTTATGGCTACTGCGACATTATGGCGGACACATTTTTGGGACCTTTGGCATTTTTCTCTAATAAGGGGGCTCCCAGATTCAGGCCCCCACCCTATGTGAATGAGTATGGGGTACATCGTACCCCAACCCATTCACCTGGGGGGAAAAAAAACAAAGGAAAATAATGCACCACACGGGATAAAGGGGAACTCCACACCAAATTTAAAAAAAAAACGACGTGGGGTCCCCCTCCAGGTGCACAACAGGCTCTTAGATTTGGTCTGGAACGTAAGGGGTTAAACCTACGCCAAAAAAACGGAGTGGGGTTCCCCCCCCAGATCCAGACCAAACCCTTATCCCAGGCACGCAGTCTGGCCGGACAGGAATGGGGGTGGGGACGAGCGAGCGCCCCCCCCTCCTGAGCCGTACCAGACAGCATGCCCTCGACATGGGGGAGTGTGTGCTTTGGGGGAGGGGGGCACTGCCCCCCCACCCCAAAGCACTCTTGTTCCCATGTCGATAGGGACAAGAGCCTCTTCCCGACAACCCTGGCCGTTGGTTGTCGGGGTATACGGGCAGGGGGGCTTATCAGAATCTGAGAGCCCCCTTTAATAAGGGGGCCCCCCCAGATACCGGCCCCCCACCCTATGTGAATGAGTATGGGGTACATCGTACCCCTACCCATTCACCTGGGGGAAAGTGTAAAAATAAGACACCACACAGAATAAAATAATTTATTAGTCAGCTCTGGGGGTCTTCTGCCGGGGCCCCCCACCACCACCACATTGGGCCCCGGGCTTCGCCGTTTTCTGCCGGGGCGGGGCGACACCCCCGATCTTTTCCGCCGTCGCCCCCACCCCATAGAGCTCTTTTACATCCGGGGGGGGGCCCAGCGGAAAATACCGGGGGTGTCGCCCCCCTGGGCTTCTGGCCATCTTCCACCAGGGGGGGCACCTGCCGATGCTCTCCGCCATGTTCGGCCGGGCCCCCGTTCGGAAAATGGCGGAGAACACCGGGGGTGTCGCCCCCCCCCCTCGGGCTTCTAGCAGTCTTCTGCCGGGGGGGCTCCAGCCTCCCGTGGGCTTCTGGCTGTCTTCCTCCGGGAGGTGCACCTACCCCCCTCCGGGCTTCTAGCCGTTTTCCACCGGGGGGGTGCTCCAGCCCCCCACCGGGCTTCTGGCCGTCTTCTGCCGGGGGGGGGCGACACCCACCGATGCTCTCCACCATGTTCGGCCGGGCCCCCACCCCAAATTAAGCTCTTTAACATTCGGGGGCGGCGGAAAATGGCAGAGAACAACGGGGGCGTGTCGCCCCCCCTCGGGCTTCTAGCCGTCTTCTGCCGGGGGGGGCTCCAGCCTCCCGCAGGCTTCTGGCCGCCTTCCGCCGGGAGGGGCGACACCAGCCGATGCTCTCCGCCATGTTCGGCCAGGCCCCCACCCCAAATTAAGCTCTTTTACATTGGGGGGGGGGGCGGTGGAAAATGGCGGAGAACAACGGGGGTGTCGCCCCCCCGCGGGCTTCTTCGGTGGCCTCCGCTTCTGTCTGGCTCCTCCGCTGGGGCCAGGGCTTCTCGTCGCTGTCTTCCGCCGCGGCCCCCTTCACCACGAAGCTCCGTTGCTTATGGGGGAGGGCTTCGTCGGCTTCTGCCTGGCTCCTCCGCTGGGGCCAGGGCTTCTCTCCGCTCTCTACTTCCATTCGATGTTGACACGACGAGGTCCGGCGCTGAAATGCCGACAGAGCGGTGGGCAACGACTTATATTGGCATAGGGCATGGGCGTGGTGATGCCACCATGTGACCTCAACCCATGTGACATCACTGGGCATGATGGGAATGTGATGTCACATGGGTTAAGGTCACATGGTGGCATCACCACGCCCACGCCCTATGCCAATATAAGTCGGTGCCCACCGCTCTGTCGGCATTTCAGTGCTGGACCTCGTCATGTCAACATCGAATGGAAGAAGAAGCCCTGGCCCCAGCGGAGGAGCCAGGCAGAAGCGGAGCACACCGGAGAAGCCCACGTGTGTCGCCCCGCGGCGGAAGACAGCGGAGAGAAGCCCTGGCCCCAGCGGAGGAGCCAGGCAGAAGAGGCCATCGACAGTCCCCCCCCCCGGCAGAAAACGACGAAGCCTGCGGCCCTCCCTCATAAGCAGGAAGCTTCGTGGTGAAGGGGGCCGCGGCGGTAGGCGGCGGCGAAAACCGGGGTGGGTTGGCGGAAGACCCCTGGAGCTGACTAATAAATTATTTTATTCTGTGTGGTGTATGTTCGTGGTCGTTTAAGCTAGAAAGGGGGACGAGACAGGGATGTCCCCTGTCTCCTCTCCTTTTCGCTCTAGCAATAGACCTGCTGGCCATTGCGATTAGAGGCAACCGGGATATACAGGGTTTCCAGAGAGGGGCAGGAGAGGAAAAAACAGCACTGTATGCAGATGACATCCTTCTCTTCCTGGGAGATTCTACAAAGTCCTTAAATACGGCTCTAGAGACAGTGGAGGCATTTGGTCGACTCTCGGGCCTAGTGATCAACTGGGAAAAATCTGTACTCTTACCGTTGGATCCAGCAGGCAACATGACATGTGCAGAAATTCCCCAGTTGAAAATAGTGCAAAAAATTGAATATCTGGGTATAGTTGTAACTTGTGACCCAGAACAGTACATTAGTAATAATTTAGAGCCACTGTTAGCCAAACTCAAAAGGAAAGCGGACATTTGGGGTAGGCTTCCTTTATCGGTAGCCGGACGTAGTAATCTCATAAAAATGATTTGGATGCCACAATTGCTGTACGTATTTCATAATTCACCGGTATGGATAGGAAAGGCATGGTTCCAAAAAGTAGAGACCCTTTTTAGAGAACTGATCTGAAAGAAGGGGAAAGCCAGGATTAGTCTCCAGACATTACAATTGCCAACAAATATGGGAGGCCTGGCAGTTCCACACCCCCACAGCTATTTTTTAGCAGCCCAATTACAGCATCTGGGGGGGTGCGGCACCGAAGGAGGGAACGCCAGCGGGAAAATTATGTTAATGGGGTCCCCGCATGGGTCCATAATAGAAACCTTGGAGGCTGACTCTTTCCCAGTTATGAACTCAACACTGAGTTTGGTCAAGAGAACTTGGCAGGCAGGCAAGTCAGCCTTGGGGTACAAGGGGTTAACAGAATACTCCCCACTCTGGGACAATAAAAACTTGCAGAAGATTGTAAACATGGGGAAGTTGCAAGAATGGGAAAAGCTAGGTGTAACTAGATTGGAACAACTATTCACAGATGACATATTAAAGCCTTTTGCAGTACTAAGGGAAGAATATGCCATACCAAACTCCCTGTTTTACACCTACCTACAGATTAGGCATGTCTTACAGGCTCAACTCAGGATGGACCCGGTAAGAAGGCAAAAAATTCCCCATCTCCAACGACTAATCGAGTCTGAGATATCCAGATGAATTATCTGAGACTTGTATGCAAAGTTGAGGGATGGGTTTATAGGGTCTACAGGGGGAGAAAGACTGGGAAAAAACTAAACAAAGGTGGGAGGAAGATATAGGCCAAATAACAACTGAGCAATGGGAACAGATACTCGTGGCTGGGAAATTAGTGTCATTCGCCCCATCACAGAGAGTCTCACACCTTGTCACGTACCTGGTTATGGAGCCCAATGCGCAGGGAGCGGCCTCTCGTAAGCCTCTGACTCAGGAGCCCCTGGTAGAGCAGACAGGGGGTACGGAGTATGGAGGGACACAAGCGCCTGGTGGAAAGCTGGAGACGGACCGGAAGAGGAAGTAAACAGGTGTTGACGAGGTCCTAGCAGAAACCCAGCAAACACAGGAACGGTGTTGTAGCGCTTGTTGAATAGGAGCCAAGGAATTGGCAGACACTGGATCAGGCACCAATCAGGAGATGGAAGCAGATCCGAGGGTTGAATCAGGTCCAGACCGGGTCGGTGAATCAGGTAGGCAGACAGCAAGGTGGGTTTAAGCAGAGTCGGTAGTCGGATCAGGCCGGGGTCAGGGGCAGGCTGCAGGCAGAGATGGGTCAACGGAAGCCGGGTCAGGTATTCGGTAATCAGGCAGACAGGTAACAGGTTCAGATTCAGTCAGGGATTGCTGCAGACTGGTCAGCAAGATACAGTGGGATCAGACGCTTTAAATAGCAGTTCTTGGCGCCGAAATGACGTCAGCGCGCGTAACGCGTGCACGCTTGCGCCGCGCACATCGCGCGCGCGCCCCCGCGCATGCGCTGAAACAGACTTCTCCTGGCGCTGTCAGTGCTGGTAAGATTCCTGTATCTCTTATCATGACATTGCCCCCCCTCTACGGGCAGCCTCCGGATGCCCAACTGGGCCAACCTACTTGGGTGTGCCCTTTTATAGGCCCGGATCAGTCTCTGAGCGTGAATGTTGGCCTCTGGTTCCCAGGAGTTTTCTTCTGGGCCGTAGCCTTTCCATTTCACCAGGTATTGAATCTGGTTACGTCTCTTCCGACAATCCAGGTTGGATTCCACCTCGAACTCCTCCTCGCCGTCGCATTCCGGTTGGGGAAAGGATCCGGGACTGTGGGTTTGAGCAGTGCCACATGAAAGACTGGATGAATCCTAAAAGAAGCAGGTAATTTCAATTCGTAGGCCACTTCATTAATCCTTCTGAGTACCTGGAAGGGACCAACGAACTTAGGGCCAAGTTTCTTGGTCAGGCAGGCTAGTTTTAAGTTCAATGTGGATAACCAAACTTGGTACCCCGGTGCCAGATTAAGTTGTCCTCTCCTCTTTCTGTCAAACACCTCCTTATTATACTCCGGGGTTCTTGCCATTGTTTCCTGAAGTATTTTGTTGTTGGTGGAAAAAAAATCCAAGGTTTCCTGAACAGCTGGTACTGAGCATTCCGGGATATGGTTGGATAAGAACAGAGGATGGACGCCGTAGTTGGCAAAGAATGGGGACTGTTGGGTAGCTGAATGGATTGAGTTGTTGTAGGCAAACTCTGCAAGGGGCAACAGAGAAGCCCAATCATCCTGTGAAAAACTGGAGAAACATCGCAGATATTGCTCGAGCGTCTGGTTGGTGCGCTCGGTCTGGCCGTTGGTCTGTGGGTGGTACGCAGATGAAAAGGAAAGTTCAATCTTCAGCGCCCCACATAACGCTTTCCAGAACCTTGAGGTGAATTGCACCCCTCGGTCAGATACAATATTATCAGGTATACCATGAAGTCTCACTACTTCTTTAATAACATTTTTTGCTGTTTCGGCAGCAGAAGGTGTCCCTACCATCGATAGGAAGTGCGCCATTTTTAAAAGTCTGTCCACCACTACAAAGATGGTAGTATAGTTTTCAGAAGGAGGTAACTCAACAATAAAATCAATTGAAATCATTCTCCAAGGTTTCTCTGGAACAGGCAGTGGTTTAAGTAACCCCCACGCTTTGGTTCTGCTACCCTTGTGTTGGATACAGGTGGCACAGGATTCCACATAGCTCTTGCAATCTTGCAATAATTGAGGCCACCAGAAGGTACGCTGGATGAGTTCAGCTGTCTTGTGAATTCCGAAATGTCCGGCTAGCTCGTGGTCATGACAGGACTTGAGAATTGTTAATCGTAGCTGTTGAGGCACAAAGATCTTGTTTTTGTTCCATAGCATACCGTCTCTTAACTGCAGAGTAGGGTCTGGAGATGAGGGAATTGCTGAAGAGGCCTGCTTAATTTGAGACAGAAGATCTCCCTGTAACATAAGAAAATTGCAAGGGGCGAGGATGGCGTCCGGGGAGGAAGGAGCTTCAGGCCCATTGAACATCCGGGATAGCGCGTCGGGTTTAGTGTTTTTTGATCCGGGTCTGTAGGTTATATGGAAGGAAAACCGAGTAAAGAACAATGCCCACCTGGCCTGCCGTGGCCTCAGTCTCTTAGCAACCTTTAAGTATTCCAGGTTCTTGTGATCTGTATAGATCAGGATGGGATGAGCTGCACCCTCCAGGAGGTAACGCCATTCCTCGAGAGCTGCCTTGATTGCTAAAACTTCCCTGTCTCCAACATCATAGTTTCTTTCAGCTTCTGAGAGTTTGCGGGAGAAGTACGCAACTGGATGCAGAAGGGATTTGGGTCCTTGTCTCTGGGAAAGCACTGCTCCGACCGCCACCTCGGAGGCGTCCACTTCCAGGATAAAAGGTAGAACTGGATCAGGATGTTTTAGGATGGATGCCGAAATGAAAAGGTTCTTCAGGGTAGAAAAAGCCGCTTGGGCCTCTGGGGACCACTGGAACCGGATACCCTGTTTGGTCAGACTTGTGATGGGAGCGATTATGGAAGAGAAGTTTTTGATAAATTTTCGATAAAAATTTGCAAATCCCACGAAACGCTGGACTGATTTTTTATCGGTGGGAGCGGGCCAATCTGTAATGGCGGTAACCTTCTGAGGGTCCATCTTGACACCGTCTATTGAAATGATGAGACCTAGGAACTGAATGCTCTCTCTTTCAAACTCACATTTCTCCGCTTTAGCATACAGACTGTGTTGACAGAGCCGGGCTAGGACCTTTTGAACATGTCTTTGATGGTCTGACAGGGAAGAAGAAAAGATCAGGATGTCATCTAGGTAAACAATAACGAATAAATCAAGATAGTCTCTGAAAATGTCATTTACAAAATGCTGGAATGTGGCTGGGGCATTGCAAAGACCGAAGGGCATCACCAGGTATTCAAAATGCCCAAAACGAGTACGAAATGCGGTTTTCCACTCGTCGCCATCCCTTATGCGGACGAGGTTATAAGCCCCACGGAGGTCAAGTTTAGTAAAGATGGTGGCTGCTCCGAGTCTCTGAAATAGTTCAGGAACAAGACGAAGAGGATACCTGTTCTTAATCGTGATTTTATTTAAGTCCCTGTAGTCTACGCAGGGGCGTAGAGAGTGATCCTTCTTTTCCACAAAGAATATACCGGCCCCCGAAGGGGATGTGGAAGGGCGGATGAACCCCTTCTCGAGATTCTCATCAATGTAAGACTTGAGAGTGCCCAACTCTAGCTCAGTCAAAGGGAATATTCTTCCAAACGAAATTTCTGCTCCAGGTAAAAGTTCAATGGGACAGTCGTAGGACCTGTGTGGAGGTAACGTCTCTGCTCCTCTTTTGCTGAACACATCTAAGAAACTATGATAGGCTTCTGGGATTAAGTGACGGTTCTCCTCTTCGGATTCTAAGCACATCAAAGAAGGAGGGGAACTGGCAGGCTTCTGAAGGCAGTGTTGTCGACAGTAAGAGGAAGGAAAGTGGATTGTTCCAGATTCCCAGTCGATCTGGGGATTATGGCCTTTTAGCCAAGGCATACCCAGAATGACCGGAAACATTGGGGATTCAATAATGTCCAGACAGAGTAGTTCCCAGTGATCCTTGGAGGTGAGTGCGTATAGGGGAATTGTCTCTTGGGTAACAGGACCGGACTTGATGGCCGATCCGTCGGCTAAATGGACGGTAAGTTTCTGGTGTCGTGGTCGTAGAGGGACTCCATGTCGAAAGGCAAAGGAGGCGTCCATAAAACCGCTGCAAGCACCAGAGTCAATAATTGCGGGGACTTGGAGGTTCCTTCCTGGAAGCTGTAGAGAGATTGAAACAGCCAGGTGAGTATTATTGTTACGTAAGACAGAGAAGAGAGCCGGTGAGGGGACTGAACACTTACGGAACTTGACGGGGCAGGTGTTTACATAGAGCCCGGATCCTCCACAGTACATGCAGAGATTATTGAATCGGCGCCTTTGACGCTCCTCCGGAGTCAGGGATGGCCGAAGTAGGCCTATTTGCATTGGTTCCGGATGATCGGTGGGGTTTGGTCTGGGACCTGGAGGAGGCAGATGCGGTGGGCCAGGTACACGTGGCATCATCCATATGGGACGTGTGGGGCCGGATGTACGTTCAGCGCGCCGCTCCCTCAACCGTCTGTCGATCTGAACAGAGAGAAGGATGAGGGCTTCAAGTGTTGCGGGGATGCCCACTCGGGCTAATTCATCCTTTAGAGATTCTGAAAGTCCCATGCGAAATTGGTGACGCAGGGCAGCATCATTCCAGTTGGTATCGGAACTCCACTGCCTGAATTCGGCTACATAGTCCTCCACTGCTCTGCGTCCCTGCTGTAAAGCACATAATGCTGCTTCAGCGGTAGCTGCTAATTGGGAATCCTCATAGATAAGGTCCATGGCTTGGAAGAAAGTGCTGAGTAGGTTAAGGCTTTCTTCCTTGCGTTCTAGAAGACGATGTGCCCAGGTCTGAGGTTCGCCAGACAACAACGAGATAACGAAACCTACTTTTGTGGCTTCAAGTGAAAAGGTCCTGGGTTGTAAAGCAAAAAAAAGTTCACAGGCGTTGCGGAAAGCTCTATATTTGCTGCGATCTCCAGAAAATCTCCCCGGGATGGGGACTCTAGGTTCAGGTGGCAGCATCACTACAGAAGGGGCAGCTGTGGTTCCAGATTCTGCAGGTGCTGTTGTGGCCAGAGTTTGGACACGTCCTTCCAGGCGGGTATATCCTTCTTGTAAAGTCCGTACAGCCGCGGTGAGGCCATCTAGATGGCGGCATAAGTCCTCCATGGGAGACGCCCCCTGCGTGGGCTCGGACATGGCTGACCAGTACTGTCACGTACCTGGTTATGGAGCCCAATGTGCAGGGAGCGGCCTCTCGTAAGCCTCTGACTCAGGAGCCCCTGGTAGAGCAGACAGGGGGTACGGAGTCTGGAGGGACACAAGCGCCTGGTGGAAAGCTGGAGACGGACCGGAAGAGGAAGTAAACAGGTGTTGACGAGGTCCTAGCAGAAACCCAGCAAACACAGGAACGGTGTTGTAGCGCTTGTTGAATAGGAGCCAAGGAATTGGCAGACACTGGATCAGGCACCAATCAGGAGATGGAAGCAGATGCGAGGGTTGAATCAGGTCCAGACCGGGTCGGTGAATCAGGTAGGCAGACAGCAAGGCGGGTTTAAGCAGAGTCGGTAGTCGGATCAGGCCAGGGTCAGGGGCAGGCTGCAGGCAGAGATGGGTCAACGGAAGCCGGATCAGGTATTCGGTAATCAGGCAGACAGGAAACAGGTTCAGATTCAGTCAGGGATTGCTGCAGACTGGTCAGCAAGATACAGTGGGATCAGACGCTTTAAATAGCAGTTCTTGGCGCCGAAATGACGTCAGCGCGCACTCCCGCCGCTGTGCATGCGCTGAAACAGACTTTTCCTGGCGCTGTCAGTGCTGGTAAGATTTCTGTATCTCTTATCATGACACACCTGTTTTTTATTAATTCATAGAGTTTACTATACGCCAAAGAGGTTACATAATTTTGGTAGGAAAGCAGATGATAAATGCCCCAGATGCCAAAATACAGGAGATCTTATACACATGCTGTGGAAAAGCCCGAAATTACACAGATACTGGGTTAAAGTACTAGAGATTATAAACACCACCTTAGTGATTAACCTGGTACTGGAGGCCAGGGTCTGCTTACTGGGGTGTATAGATGAGAGGTTTGAGCAAAGAGGCAGAAAGGTAGCAGCTATAAGGTGCCTGTTCCAGGCCAGGAAACTAATAGCACAAAAGTGGCAGGCAGAGAAACCCCCCACAGTAACAGAATGGGTAAACGTGATAAACGCCACAGTATGGAAGGAGAAAGTAACCCTAACTAGACAAGGCAACTTTAATAAATTTAAAATGCTGTGGGCTCCCATGGCTCCCATGGCTGAGTAGAATGAGTTGCCCACCCTAAGTAGAGAAAAGGAACCTAGCCAGGTGGATGGGGAGAGGGATGAGTGCAAGAGAGAGGTAACAGTGAGAGAGATAGAAACCCCAGAGATAACATGGTGCTAGCTAGGTAAAAGGTATTAAGGGAGAGGAAAGGAGAAAAAAGGAAAAGTGGAAATTATAGTAAAGTGTGTGCATATGAGTATAAGTAAGAAGGGTGGGGGTGGGGGGGATATGAGAAAAAGGCGAACAATAAAGGTCGCAAGCAATGGGTTTTGGTATACAAGAATGTATGGTATATAAATTGTATTATGCTTTTGGAGTGCAGAAAATAAATAAAGAATATTTGAATTTAAAAAAAATAAAATTACGCAGTGCCGAAATGCAAAAACTGGCCCGGTCAGTGACCAGTAATATGGTCTGGGGCTCAAGAGTAGGTCTAGTGCTAAAAGTATTGCTCTTGCTCTAAGGCCTCGTACACACGAGGGGATATGTCCGCTGAAAACGGTACGATGGACCGTTTCAGCAGACATCTCCGATCGTGTGTATGGGCTAGCGGACAGATTTGTCCACCCGACAGATTTGAAAGCATGCTTTGAAATCTATCGGGTGGGAATGTGTCCGCCCGACATGTCTGCTGGTTAGTACACTTACCAGCAGACATGTCGTCCCGCACCGCCGCCGCCGCGGACCATTTCCATCGGATATGTCCGATCTGGAGTTTGATCCGATGGCGTGTACACACCATCGGATCAAATTCCCCGCCGGCGGACGGCGCGGTGACGTGGCGGTGACGCGGTGGTGACGTTGACGCTGCCACGTCACCGCACCAGGAAGTAAAACACTTCCGCGCATGCGCCGAATCCATTCGGCGGCGGCGCGGCGGCGGTGGGGGACGACATGTCTGCTGGTAAGTGTACTAACCAGCAGACATGTCAGGCGGACAGATTCCCACCGGATAGATTTCAAAGCATGCTTTGAAATCTGTCGGGTGGAGAAATCTGTCCACTAGCCCATACACACGAGCAGAGATGTCTGCTGAAACGGTCCATCGGACCGTTTTCAGCGGACATATCCCCTCGTGTGTACGCTGCCTAAGCGTCTTTGCTGGTGTGTATGCATGACATTTTTGCTGCCATGTTTAGTCACCAAAAAAAGGAAAGACAAAGCGGTACGTATTGTTTCCTAGAATTGATGTCCAGACTGTCTTTTTAAAGCACATGTGCAAGATGAAGGAAAACCTGCAAACATGGCCTGTTGGTCTGTTGGGGGGGGGGGGGTGGTGTATTGGTGGACAGGCTTGAAGTGCTGATTTACAGCACTGTGCTTGAATCTAGCACAAGACAATCCTATTCTAATTGTGGGTGTTTAAGGGAAGCCAAGTGAGTGTTATAACCCCTGCTTGTGTTTTTTTAGGTTGGGCTTTGTGTCCCTTTTCTTAAAATTGGCTTCACTTCCTGTCACACAGCTGAACAGGAAGTGAGGTTAAAACCCTACCAATGGTCTTTTCTTCAGGACACAGGTCAATCTAACTAGTGTCCCCATTAACCACTTAAGACCCGGACCAATACGCTGGTAAATGACCCAAGGTGTTTTTGCGATTCGGCACTGCGTCGCTTTAACAGACAATTGCGCGGTCGTGCGACGTGGCTCCCAAACAAAATTTGCATCCTTTTCTTCCCACAAATAGAGCTTTCTTTTGGTGGTATTTGATCACCTCTGCGATTTTTATTTTTTGCGCTATATACAAAAATAGAGCGACATTTTTGAAAAAAAAACACTATTTTTTACTTTTTGTTAAAAAAAATCAAATAAACTAAATTTTAGTCAAACATTTAGGCCAAAATTTATTTAGCCACATGTCTTTAGTAAAAAAAAAAATCGCGATAAAAAAAAATAGCTACCTAGCGGGAACAGCGACACTAATACAGCGATCAGAAAAATGATCGCTTAGTGACACTGGCAATAGGGAGTGAAAGGGTTAACTAGGGCGGTGATCAGGGGGTTAAAACTTTATTAGGGGAGGTGGGGGGCTATCCTGAACCTAACACTAACTGATTTTACACTGCCTGTCACACTGACACTAAATGCAGTGATTAGATCACTGCATTCAGTGACACTGTGACAGGGGGGGTGGGGGGGCAGATCGCAAGGGGTTAAGTATGCCTATGTGTGTGTGTGTGTCAGTGTAATGTTGGTGCACACTTACTGTGAGGTGTTTCTCCCATCGCAGCGGTTGGAAATACCGCTGCGATGGGAGATTACATCACTACCCCCTTCCTGTGTTTACACAGGAGGAGGAAGTGACACAAAGGGGGAGCGCGCGCATTGGCTGGGAGCGATCGCGGGGGGGCGGGTAAACACGGACATCCGCCCGCTCGTCCCGGATCGCTCCCGGAGCCAGGGGGACCCCCGCACGCCGCGGAGGGGGTCCCAAAGGGACCCCCCGAACCGCACGAAGGCGGGGACGTAAATTTACGCCCTTGTGCCTGTACGAGCCATGTTGTGGCCGTATATGTGTGTGCGGGGGTCCTTAAGTGGTTAAGCAAATTGCACTGCTGTGTATACCCCAAATGATTAGTTAGTTTGGGGTTTAGTAAAGGCAAAGCCGCTCTGCAGTAGAAGCGTAGTCAATGAAAATCAGAAGGGAAGCACTGATGGTTTTAACATCCAATCCCACCAGGTTTTTTTTTTTCTTCCTTGCTTGTCCACTTGTAGTGCTAAGTGGATTTGCCTTTAGTAAATGGATCCCAAAGTCCAAGATCCCTACTAATTTGGGGTGTACACAGCAAAATGCAATTTCCATAATGGGAAACTATTTAGATTGATCGGTGTCCCCAACAAGAAATTAATCAGGTTTTACCCTCACTTCCTGTTTGGCTATGTGGCAGGAAGTGAATGAAGTAGAAAGTGACAACATTTGTGAGGTGTCTTTACCCTATCAGGGGTGCAGGCATCCCCAAAACAAACAAGAAAATCCCTAACACACATTCATACATATTAGCAACGCTGGATCCTGGCCTATTGGCATGGTTATATTTTCTTAGGCCTCTCAATAAAATTATCTGAAATTTGGGGTTAAACTGGAAATATAATCAACACTTCTTTTTTTGTTTTCTTTTATTTTGGATAGAGTTGGGGGGGAAGGGTTAAAAGCCCTGTCAGCTTATTTAGTATTATCCCTGTCCGTTTGGGGAGATTGGCCTTCACTTCCTGCCCCATAGCCAAACAGGAAGTGAGAGAAAAACTAAGAAAATTTAGGGACTCCTGTGCCCCCCCCCCACAGAACTTGTGTGTCCCCTGAAAATTCCTGGGCGGGTCATAAAAAAACAGGGTGTGGCCTTGACAAGAAGGGTGGGTCATTTTTCTATTAGGGGGTGCAGAAATTTGGTCAGGCCTAGGGCAGCACAAAACCTAAATATCCTACTGCATATTAGGGCTTATTTAGACCGGATCCGATTTACAGCATGTTTTTAGATTGTGGGAGAAAGCCCACGCAGGCACAGGGAGAACATGCAAACTCCAGGCAGATGGTGTCATGGGCGGGATTCAAACCAGCAACCCTTTTGCTGCTAGGTGAACGTGCTATACACTACACCACTGTGCTGAACGAACATGATCGCAGCTGAAAGCATGAGATCGTTTTTTTTTTCCAATTCCATGCTTTCCAGCCTGGAGGACAGATGTGGGGTCTTATTGACCCCGCCTCTCTCCATAAAGAGGACCTGTCACACACAAGTCCTATTACAAGGGATGTTTACATTCCTAGTAATAGGAAGAAAAGTGAAAAATAATACAAAAAAAGGGACAAAAAAGTGCAAAAATAAAAATATTATGTTAAAAAAACAAAAAACAAATAAAAATCTACATTTAAATGCCCCTGTCCCTAGTAGCTCGCACTCAGAAGCGAACACGCATGCAAGTCCCACCCACATATGTAAACACCGTTCAAACCCCACATGTGAGGTATCATAGCGTGCGTTAGAGCGAGAGCAATAATTTTAGCGCTAGACCTCCTCTGTAACTCTAAACTGGTAACCTGAAAAAAGTCAAGCGTCGCCTATGGAGATTTTTAACCTCCCTGGCGGTATGATTCTTTAAGATTTTAGGTGCTAAAAGCGGTACCATTATTTGCAAGGGAATTTGGCGTTTTATACTGTAGGCTTGTAATTCTTAGGAATGACTCACTTAAATCTATCCAAACAAGAGTCTAATAGGCATCCCGGGTATGATTTTTTTTTTTTTTAATTAAAAATTATAATATAATAAATAATTATAAAAAATTATCACAAATGATAATATAATTATAGTAAAAATTATTCAATAATGTAATCAAATCAAAATCACTGAAATTTGCTCAGTTGCAGAATTTTTGCTGTCATCAGTGATTCTGATTTATTATCGCAGTTTTTTAGCTGCTCTAAAACAATTTTTGCCATAAAGGGACACTTTTGGTTGCTATGGGCAATCTACAGTTTGCAGGGAGAAAGAACAGTTTTTATTATATAAAAGGACATGTAGTGTACAGGGCAGACCACTAGGGACATGGGGGGTGTGTATTTTTTACATACAGTACTGTAATCTATAAGATTACAGTGTACTGTATGTATAGTGTTTGTTTACTTTTTTGAATTTGGCACCGTTCCCCCCCCAACGTCGCGACGCTCGCAGGGAAGGGAATCGGAGGAACACACAGAATCAGGCGGACATCTGGCCGCCGAGTACTGCGGGGATTCATCGCTGGATCGCAGAGAAAAGGTAAGAAAACTTTTTTCTGCATCCAGCGAGGTAAACGCGTGTGTGGCACGGGGTTACCGATCGTAGCTTGAAAATCTCACCCCGTGCCACACACGTGAATACCGCCAGGGAGGTTAATAACGAAGTTTAGCGCCATTCCATGAGTGTGCGCAATATGAAAGCGTGACAAGTTAGGTATCTATTTACTCGGTGTAACATCATCTTTCACATTATCCCTAAAAATTGGGTTAGCTTTACTGCTTTGTTATTTTTTAATTCATGAAACAAGTTTTTTTTTTAAGCAAAAATAAAAAAGCAAAAATAAAAAAGGAGTTCGAAAAATTTTGGCACAAATACCGTTGGAAATTTTTAATAAAAAATACCCGCCACTTTATTCCCTAGGGTGTCTGCTAACAAAATATATATAATGTTTGGGGGTCCTGAGTAATTTTCAAGGAAGAAAATATAATATAATTGTTACATGAAGGAGAGAAGTGCCAGAATAGGCGCGGTATGGAAGTGGTTAAAGTGCAACAATAAAAGTGAAATATTCCTTATTAGTGACCACGCCCCGATATGTTTCGTCATATCCACTTAGTCATGTCGGGGCGTGGTCACTAATCGTTGATCCTGTGTAAGCGATACGGACGTGGGACACACACCTAGCTACATCGGGCTAACATCAATACCATCTTCTCACCCAAGTGTCCAAAGGGCTGTGAGTACACTGGGAACGATCGAGGGTCCGCCGTGACCACTGGCTTGTTGTTTGGAACTTATGCTGTTATTGATGATTCAAAGTTTTGTGAAAGATCACGTTTGTGAGTGCATTTTTGAAGATTTTTTAGTGGTGTGATTAAAACTGGTTTTACAATATTACACTATGGTACTATTTTTTCTTTATTTATGTGAACACGTTGGAATTTATCACTGAATTGGATATCAACTACTTTGGAGAGATTTGGATTGTTTGCATTTGTGCCCTGACACGAGAGTGCTGGGCATATAATTGTGGTGAGTGTGCATTCCAGAAGGGTGGTGGATTCACTGAGCACAGGCGGTGTGGTGGAAGATTGAGAAGGTTGATGTTACTGTAAGAATCTATCTATGAACTAATTTTACTTATCACCTTTTTCACCGACGATCAAAGGATTTAACTTTTTTTCGCTCTTTGCAAAACATCTGTTTTGTTTGTCTTTTTTCACTGTATTAGGTGATTTATGTTATATGATATATGTCATTTGTCACAGATTTCATATATTGATTCATATTAGTCATAAGTTTTAGTTAAGTGGAAATCACTTTTCACTATTTCAGCGCTTCTTAATATATCACAGCACACTCGTTTATTTCATGGTGTAGTACACATATATAACTTTTCACATATCTATTTACTTGGCGTAACTTCATCTTTCACATTATGAAAAAAAATTGGGCTAACTTTACTGTTTTGTTTTTTTAGCACAAAACTGTTTTTTTTTAACCACTTAAGGACCCTGCACTGTATATATACGTCCTCTTTTTAAAGATGGATATCTCGGTAACGGCAGCAGCTGCTGCCACAACCGAGATATCCATCTCTTCAGTGCAGGGTCCTGTGTACAATAACGGCGGTCTCCGCGGCGGATTCGCCGCGAGATCGCCGTTATCGGTGACCGGAGAGGTGCCCCTCCCGCCGCTTTCCCGTGCTCTCCGCCGCTTACCGTTGCCGTCGGTAGCGGCGGAGGCGATCGGGTCTGTGCGGCTCCTCTGCTGGGATACGAGTGAGGGAAAAATCGCCCCCACCCGTTCCCCATAGCAGCGCTGGGCGGAAGTGACGTCAAAACGTCATTTCCGCCCACTGTCTTGAAGAGACATTTTCTTTTTAAGGCTATTTAAAAAATGTAATTTTCCTTTTTTTTTTTTTTTTTTTTTTTAAGCCTGAATATGAGATCTGAGGTCTTTTTGACCCCAGATCTCATATTTAAGAGGACCTGTCATGCTTTTTTCTATTACAAGGGATGTTTACATTTCTTGTAATAGGAATAAAAGTGATCAATTATTATATATTTTTTTTTTTTCAGTGTAAAAAATGTTAAATTAAATACAAATAAATAGGAAAACAAAAAATTTTTTTTTTAAAGCGCCCCGTCCCGACGAGTTTGCACGCAGAAGCGAACGCATACGCGAGTAACGCCCGCATATGAAAACGGTGTTCAAACCACACAAGTGAGGTATCGCCGCGATCGTTAGAGCGAGAGCAATAATTCTAGCCCTAGACCTCCTCTGTATCTAAAAAAATGCAACCTATAGAATTTTTTAAACGTCGCCTATGGAGATTTTTAAGGGTAAAAGTTTGACGCCATGCTACGAGCGGGCGCAATTTCTAAACGTGACATGTTGGGTGTCATTTTACTCGGCGTAACATTATCTTTCACAATATATAAAAAAATTGGACCAAATTTATTGTTGTCTTATTTTTTAATTCAAAAAAGTGTATTTTTTCCAAAAAAAGTGCGCTTGTAAGACCGCTGCGCAAATACGGTGTGACAAAAAGTATTGCAATGACCACTATTATATTCTCTAGGGTGTTAGAAAAAAAATATATATAATGTTTGGGGGTTTTACGTGATTTTCTAGCAGAAAAAACTGTTTCAGTCTTGCAAACACCAAAACTGAAAAACACCCAAGGTCCTTAAGTGGTTAAAAACACGCGTTCAAAAAAATTATACGAAAATACCATGCGAGATAAAAAGTTGTAACCGCCGCCATTGTATTCTCTAGGGTCTTTGCTAAAAAAGCATATATAATGTTTTGGGTTTCTATGTAATTTTCTAGCAAATAAATGATGATTTTTACATGTAGGAGAGGAATGTCAGAATTGGTCTGGGTGTTCCAGAACGCCTGATGGCGTTCCCTGCATGTTGGGCCTCTGTATGTGACCACGCTGTGTAAAAGTCTCACACATGGGGTATCGCCATACTCGGGAGAAATAGCAGAATGTGTTTTGGGGTGTAATTTGTGGTATGCATATGCTGTGTGTGAGAAATAATCCGCTAATATGACAGAAACAAGATTTTTTTAGTTTTTTTTACAGAATTTTCAGTCGTTTTTCTTTTATAGCGCAAAAAATGAAAACCCCAGAGGTGATCAAATACCACCAAAAGAAAGCTCTATTTGTGTGAAAAGAAAGACAAAAAATTCAAATGGGTACAATGTTGTATGACTGAGTAATTGTCATTCAAATTGTGAGAGCACCGAAAGCTGAAAATTGGTCTGGTTAGGAAGGGGGTTTAAGTGCCCAGTGGTCAAGTGGTTAATCAAAAAAATAAAATAAAAATATATTATATATATATATATTTTTTAAATAAATGAAAAAATGGGGGGTTGCCACCCGGGGCCCTGGAGGGCTCTGGGTCCCTGGGGACCTCCGGACTGCTAAAAAAATAAAAGAAAAAATTGTCCCTTTAATAAAAAATTAAATAAATATAAAAAATATATATTCTTAGAAAAAATAAAGCAAAAAAGAGGGGGGTTACCATCTGGGGCCCTGGGGGACTCCAGGCACCTGGGCACCTCCAGACCCCTAAAAAGAAAAAAAAAATTGTAATGTATTTTTTTAGGGGGTTCCCATCCGGGCCCCTGGGGACCCCCGGGCCCCTTACAGGTGTACTGCCTGTACCTCCCTGATGGCGGCCCTGGGTGTAATGTCAGCATGTAAAAAGTGACATTCTGAAGGAAAAAAGCAATTTAAAACTGACTCGCGGCTATAATGAATTGTCGGCTCCCGGCAATTGGGAGAAGATTCATTCATAAAACAAAAAAAAAAGCGTGGGGGTCCCCCCAAATTCCATTACAGGCCCTTCAGGTCTGATATGGATATTAAGGGGAACCCCGCCGTCTTTTAAAAAAAATTACGTGGGGTTCCCCCAAATATCCATACCAGGCCCTTCAGGTCTGGTGTGGATTTTAAGGGGAACTCCACGCCAAATAAAAAAAATGGCGTGGAGTCCCCTCCAAAATCCACACCAGACCCCTTATCCGAGCACGTTGACCTGGCCGACCGCAGAAAAGAGGGGGGGACAGAGCACGCCCCCCCTCTCCTGAACCGCACCAGGCCACACGCCCTCAACATTGGGAGGGTGCTTTGGGGTCCCCCCCAAAGCACCTTGTCCCCATGTTGATGGGGACAAGAGCCTCATCCCCACAACCCTTGCCCGGTGGTTGTGGGGGTATGCGGGCAGGAGGCTTATCGAAATCTGGAAAACCCCTTTAACAAAGGGGCCCCCCAGATCCGGGAACCCCACGTCTTTTTTTTTTTTTTTAATGACGGCGGCGTTCCCCTTAATATCCATATCAGACCTGAAGGGCCTGTAATGGAATTTGGGGGGACCCCCACACTTTTTTGGTTTTATGAATGAATCTCTCACAATTGCCGGGAGCCGTCAATTCATTATTGCCGCGAGCCAGTTTTAAACAAATTTTTTTTCTTCAGAATGTAATTTTGTGCAGGGACATTTCTACCCACAGGAAAAGTGCGATTTTTCTCATGCTGACATTACAGCCCCCCATGGTACGAAATTTAAAGGAATATTTAAAATGACGTGGGGTTCCCCCAAAATATCCATACCAGGCCCTTCAGGTTTAAAAAAAAATGGCGTGGAGTTCCCCCTAAAATCCACACCAGACCCTTATCCGAGCACGTTGACCTGGCCGGCCGCAAAAAAGAGGGGGGGGACAGAGTGCGGCCCCCCCCTCTCCTGAACCGCACCAGGCCACATGCCCTCAACATTGGGAGGGTGCTTTGGGGTACCCCCCAAAGCACCTCGTCCCATGTTGATGAGGACAAGGGCCTCATACCCACAACCCTTGCCCGGTGGTTGTGGGGGTCTGCGGGCAGGAGGCTTATCGAAATCTGGAAGACCCCTTTAACAAAGGGGCCCCCAGATCCCGCCCCCCCCTGTGTGAAATGGTAATGGGGTACATTGTACCTCTACCATTTCACCAAAAAAAAAGTTTCAAGTGTTTAAGACAAGAGCCGGTTTTTGACAAGTCCTTTATTAGCTTCTTTCTTTCTTTCTTCTTCTGCTTCTTTCTTGTGTCTTATAGTGCCGCATCTTGACCGGCGTCTTCTTACATCTTCTTCTCCTTCCGCTGTCCTTCTCTTCCGCATCTTCTTGTTCTTCTTCGCCGGAGGCGCCGCTTCCAATCGAAATGCCCGCTGTGTGCCGGACCACGCCCCCCTCTGACGCCACGGGCAAGCTCTTAGGAAAGTCCCCGTGTGGTGCCTGTGCGTCAGAGGGGGGCGTGGTCACATGTCAGACGGCGGGCAATTCAATTGGAAGCTTGTGCGCAGCTTCTTCTTTGCCGGAGTCGCCGCTTCCAATTGAATTCCCCGCTGTCTGACATGTGACCACGCCCCCCTCTGACGCACAGGCACCACACGGGGACTTTCCTAAGTGCTTGCCCATGGCGTCAGAGGGGGGCGTGGTCCGACATACGGCGGGCATTTCGATTGAAAGCGGCGCCTCCGGCGAAGAAGAACAAGAAGAAGATGCGGACGAGAAGGACAGCGGAAGGAGAAGAAGATGGAAGAAGACGTCGGTCAAGATGCGGCACTACAAGACACAAGAAAGAAGCACAGGAAGAAGAATAAGAAGAAGAAGGTGCAGAGAGAACGCCAGCGGCAGGAGAAGAAGATGGAAGAAGACGCCAGTCAAGATGCGGCACTACAAGACCCAAGAAAGAAGCAGAAGAAGAAGAAAGAAGATAATAAAGGACTTGTCAAAAACCGGCTCTTGTCTTTTTTAACACTTGACACTTTTTTTTATGTGGTGAAATGGTAGAGGTACAATGTACCCCATTGCCATTTCCCACAGGGGGGGCGGGATCTGGGGGGCCCCGTTTTTAAAGGGGTCTTTCAGATTTCGATAAGCCTCCTGCCCGCAGACCCCCACAACTACCGGGCAAGGGTTGTGGGGATGAGGCCCTTGTCCTCATCAACATGGGGACAAGGTGCTTTGGGGGGTACCCCAAAGCACCCTCCCAATGTTGAGGGCATGTGGCCTGGTGCAGTTCAGGAGAGGGGGGCCGCACTCTGTCCCCCCCTCTTTTCTGCGGCCGGCCAGGTCAACGTGCTCGGATAAGGCTCTGGTGTGGATTTTAGGGGGAACTCCACGCCTCAGCGTGTGGATGGACAGGAGGGTGAGGTCAGTACCCAGGAGAGGGAGGGTGAGGACAGCGACCAGTGAAGAGATGTTAGGGCTCTTTCACACGGGTGGCCTGTTCAGGTCCAACTGCCAGTTTTTTAGGCGGACCTGAATGGGCACTCTGTGCTCCTCTATGGAGCTGCGGATGTCAGGGGTGACATGCCCACTGACATCCGACCCGCTCCGGTCCGCCAAAGTGTGACGGAGGAAAAACCTACTTTTCCATCCGTCTGGCGGATTGGATTGGGTGAACACGGACAGACGGTCCGTGTTCATCCGATCCCCCCATAGGGGAGAGCGGATAGCTGGCAGGGCAGTCCCTGTACAGTGTGCGAGGACCTCCCTGTCATCCGCCGGCTTAGCGGGGATCAATGGAGCGATCCCAGCTGAGCAAGTGGAGGTTCACAGAGCGGATTATTACTGATCCGCCCCGTGTGAAAGGGGCCTTACAGTAGTTGTGAAACTCAAGCTTTATTTACAGCATTGTAAGCTAAATTTACAGTAAGGCCTCTTTCACACGGTGCGGACCATTTTTCGGTCCGCTCCGTGTGTATCCGTCGGCTCAGCGGGGGGTCCCGCTCAGCTGTCGGCGGACAGGGTGGTCCCCGCACACTGTGCAGGGACCGCCCTGTCTCTCCTCCACTATCCCCTATGGGGAATCGGATGAAAACGGACCGTCTGTCCGTTTGCATCCGATCCGATCCACCGGACGGAAGAAAAATAGGGTTTTCTTCCGTCCGCAAAACGGATCCAGACGGACGCGGATCTTAGGCGGATGTTAGCGGATGCATCATCCGCTAACGGATCCGCTCCCATAGGGCCCCATTCTAAGTAACCTACATTTAGCACAATTTCCAATTGAATAGATCATGTTGATCCAAACTGATTGTCATTTCTCAGTCTAATGCGATGAAAAAAACGACATTTTTTGTGAAGTAAAAAACTACGTTTTTGAAACGTCACTTTCAAAGACGATGTTGCATACACACCATCGTTTTTTTCACAAAAAACGAGGTTACGTTCACCACACTTTTCCATTGAAGCTCGCTTCATAACTAGCTTCTGGGCATGCGCGGGTTGAAAAACGTCGTTTTAAACAACGTTTTTGCTACACACGGTGACTTTTTGTGAAACAAAAAACGACGTTCTGAAAAACGACACAAAAAATTCAAGCATGTTGGAATTTTTTTTTGGTCGTTATTTTTAAGACAAAAAAACGACGTTTTGCCCACATGCGATCAATTTAAATGACGTTTTAAAAAACGACGTTTTTTTTCATCGCAAAAAACGACCGTGTGTACGTGGCATAAATGGTCGTTCTCTCCAAAACGTGTCAGCGTCATTTCATTGTTTAAGTCATCACATGCACAATAGTCTGTTCAATTGTCAAAATTATTCAGGAACACAATACCATGAATACCATATATGAATCTCTTGGAACATTTGATAAACTCATTACAGCAATTGACAGTCAGGTAAAACTAGAACTTGAACGAAGGAGGAGTTGGTCTCAGATGACCAATCAAACAGTATGTTTAGTTACCTGACAGGTACTGTCCATTACAGTTTTTCTCTATTGGTTTGGCTCATTTCTTGAAACAGAAATGACATTCTCAAAACAGCATGGACAAATCTCCAAACCACTTCGCAATTGTTCACAACTAAATGGCATTTCTCATTCATTTAATCAAATTGCAAATGTCTCAGTACATGTCTCAATGTCTCAGTACATTTCTCAAATTATTTAGTACAAGTAACCTACATTTAGCACAATTTCCAATTGAATAGATCATGTTGATCCAAACTGATTGTCATTTCTCAGTCTAAATGGTCGTTCTCTCCAAAACGTGTCAGCGTCATTTCATTGTTTAAGTCATCACATGCACAATAGTCTGTTCAATTGTCAAAATTATTCATGAACACAATACCATGAATACCATATATGAATCTCTTGGAACATTTGATAAAATCATTACAGCAATTGACAGTCAGGTAAAACTAGAACTTGAACGAAGGAGGAGTTGGTCTCAGATAACCAATCAAACAGTATGTTTAGTTACCTGACAGGTACTGTCCATTACTGTATTGTGAATGCTGCAAAACATGTATATATAGAGATTGACCATGCAGGACCAGTACAATGTCTGAACATGGAGGCACCTGGCCAAGTAGATGAACACGGGCAACTGCCTGCCCAAGGAAGAGGAAGAGGAAGAGGAGGAGGAGTAAGGGTGCGTGATGGTGGAATAGGGGGAAGAAGCTGAGGAGCACGAAGACACCATGCTGTCCCTGATGAAGTTTGGGCGACAATTATAGACCATGTCATCAACCATGCCCTCACAATCAATGATGGAATTATATAATGTATAGGACAGGACACTGTGCATAGAGCAACAAATATGTTTATTTACTCATTTGCGTATTCATTTAGTGTGTGTGTGTGTGTGTGTGTGTGTGTGATAGGCCTACAGTATTACAGTATCTTACTTCAGTGGGATGTTACGTATGATACTAACCATGACAAGAAAAATATTGTAGAAAATAAACTATGGAATAGTATGGAATAGTTTATTTTCTACAATATTGATAATACAGTTTACAGTAGTATTCCAGTAAAAACTGCAGCTTACTGTATGATGCAATTATCATTCTAATCCTTATTTTGAAGAATATAACCTACAATACAGTAAGTAAAAGGGTCAAAGAGCTGCAATTACAGTAGTGCCTCCCATGGAAATCTATCTAATAATGTTACTGTAACATTTCAGTAATTTCATAATTTTTCCCCTCCCCTTTCTGTCAAATACCCCCCCTGTAGTACCTCTGCATAGGGTACATGTACCCCAGGTTTGGATCCACTGGAATACTGGCCAGTAGTATATTGAACTTGTGCAGAACATAGAACATTCCTATGTAACTGTCTGTAACTGTATTGTATGGGGCTGAGGCTGGCTTCAACCTGGCCAAGGGTCGAAGACGTGGCCGTAATTTTATTGGTCACTGGGCCATGGTGGATGTCCCAGGCCAGCGAGGGGGCAATATAACTATGTGTGCTGCCATTTCTGAGAATAGTGTGGCCACTCACATGCCCAGTCTTTGCCCATACAAAACACAGAAGCTCCTCATCTTCTTGGACCACTTTCATTTGGATTTGATCCCAGAAAATGAGAGAGGTCTCATAGGGCCTCACCTACCACAATATAGAATTGTATGGGACAATGTGAATTTCCACTGTGGCCCGCTTATCAGGGCCTGGTTCACTGCTCATCCAAGGATGGATATTGTGTTCCTACCACCTTACTCTCCTTTCCTCAATCATATTGAGGAGTTTTTCTGCGCTTGGAGGTGGAGAGTGTATGAGCATCAGGCTCAAGATCAGAGGTCCCTGCTCCATGCAATAGACGATGCCTGTGAGAATATTACAGAAGATCAGTGTAGGCGATGGTTGCGACATCTCCCTTGTTTCTTCCCTCAATGCATCGCAAGGGAGGATATACGCTGCAATGTTGATGGGAATCTGTGGCCAGACAGTCCTCAGCGTGTGGATGGACAGGAGGGTGAGGACAGTACCCAGGAGAGGGAGGGTGAGGACAGCGACCAGTGAAGAGATGTTAGGGCTCTTTCACACGGGTGGCATGTTCAGGTCCAACTGCCAGTTTTTTAGGTGGACCTGAATGGGCACTCTGTGCTCCTCTATGGAGCTGCGGATGTCAGGGGTGACATGCCCACTGACATCCGACCCGCTCCGGTCCGCCAAAGTGTGACGGAGGAAAAACCTACTTTTCCATCCGTCTGGCGGATTGGATTGGGTGAACACGGACAGACGGTCCGTGTTCATCCGATCCCCGCATAGGAGAGAGCGGATAGCTGGCAGGGCAGTCCCTGTACAGTGTGCGAGGACCTCCCTGTCATCCGCCGGCTTAGCTGGGATCAATGGAGCGATCCCAGCTGAGCAAGTGGAGGTTCACGGAGCGGATTATTACTGATCCGCCCCGTGTGAAAGGGGCCTTACAGTAGTTGTGAAACTCGAGCTTTATTTACAGCATTGTAGGCTAAATTTACAGTAAGGCCTCTTTCACACGGTGCGGACCATTTTTCGGTCCGCTCCGTGTGTATCCGTCGGCTCAGCGGGGGGTCCCGCTCAGCTGTCGGCGGACAGGGTGGTCCCCGCACACTGTGCAGGGACCACCCTGTCTCTCCTCCACTATCCCCTATGGGGAATCGGATGAAAATGGACTGTCTGTCCGTTTGCATCCGATCCGATCCACCGGACGGAAGAAAAATAGGGTTTTCTTCCGTCCGCAAAACGGATCCAGACGGACGCGGATCTTAGGCGGATGTTATCGGATGCATCATCCGCTAACGGATCCGCTCCCATAGGGCCCCATTCTAAGTTCGTTTACGGACCGTTCATCCGCACGTGTGAAAGGGCCCTAATTGTCCTTGTTTTTTGTTTGTGTGTTTATATTTCCATATATTATGCTGTGTACGTTTTCTTTTTAGTCTCATGTATGGAAGTTACTTTGTGCTTTTATTTTTTTAGGAGTCCGGAGGTCCCCAGGGGCCCAGAGGCCCCCAGGGCCCTAGGTGGCAACCCCCCATTTTTTCATTTTTTTAATATATATATATTTTTATTATAGTTTTTTTTATTAAAGGGCCAATGTTTTTTTGGGGGGTCTGGAGGTCCCCAGGGGCCTGGAGATCCCCGGCGCCCCAGGTGACAACCCCCCCCTTTTTTTATAAAAAATAAATAATTTTTAATTATATGTGTGAATGATAATGGTTACAATACTGTAAAGTAATTTTTCCTTTGCAGTATGAGTGCAATGTGTGATGTCAAACCTTGGAGGCTACTCTTACCCTAAAAACTTTTCTTATTTTTCAGTTTTATACACAATTGTATTCAGTTAGCTAGACAAAAACTGTACAGTAACCATTGGCAATGAAGGACTGGGCTAAGGCTGAAAGGTGGACATGAGGGATATTTCAATGGTCCTCTGCCATAGAGATAAAACATCTAAACATTTTGACTTGCAGTGCTTATACAATGCCAAAGGGATGATGCATTTTGGGGGCACTGACTAGTTGAATGAGAAAGAAATTTAGTTTTGACACGTGAGTGAAGTGTTTTGGGAAAGATATGAACTTTTGAAGGTGAACCATGGTGTTGTGCCGAACCATCCAGGTTATTTTGGCAAAAGCACCAAGAGAGCTGAGAATGTCTGTCTGGTCTGTTTCAAGAAATGAGCCAAAGCAATTGAGAAGAATCTTTGCCATTTTGGAGGCACTGACTCTTTATATGGGAAAGGAATATGGTTTTGAAGCATGAGTGAACAGTTTTGGGAAAGATATGAGCTTTTGCAAGTGAATTATAGTGTTGTGCTGAACTGTAAGACTGTTTTGCCAAATGATCTTAGAGTTTTGAGAATGTCATTTCGGTTTCAAGAAATGAGCCAAAACAATAGAGAAAAACTGTAATGTATTGTGAATGCTGCCAAACATGTATATATAGAGATTGACCATGCAGGACCAGTACAATGTCTGAACATGGAGGCACCTGGCCAAGTAGATGAACACAGGCAACTGCCTGCCTGAGGAAGAGGAAGACGAAGAGGAGGAGGAGTAAGGGTGCATGATGGTGGAATAGGGGGAAGAAGCTGAGGAGCACAAAGACACCATGCTGTCCCTAATGAAATTTGAGCGACAATTATAGACCATGTCATCAACCATGCCCTCACAATCAATGATGGAATTATATAATGTATAGGACAGGACACTGTGCATAGAGCAACAAATATGTTTATTTACTCATTTGCGTGTTCATTTAGTGTGTGTGTGTGTGATAGGCCTACAGTATTACAGTATCTTACTTCAGTGGGATGTTACGTATGATATTAACCATGACAAGAAAAATATTGTAGAAAATAAACTATGGAATAGTATGGAATAGTTTATTTTCTACAATATTGATAATACAGTTTACAGTAGTATTCCAGTATTACAGTAAAAACTGCAGCTTACTGTATGATGCAATTATCATTATAATCCTTATTTTGAAGAATATAACCTACAATACAGTAAGTAAAAGGGTCAACGAGCTGCAATTACAGTAGTGCCTCCCATGGAAATCTATCTAATAATGTTACTGTAACATTTCAGTAATTTCATAATTTTTCCCCTCCCCTTTCTGTCAAATACCCCCTGTAGTACCTCTGCATAGGGTACATGTACCCCAGGTTTGGATCCACTGGAATACTGGCCAGTAGTATATTGAACTTGTGCAGAACATAGAACATTCCTATGTATCTGTCTGCAACTGTATTGTATGGGGATGAGGCTGGCTTCAACCTGGCCAAGGGCCAAAGACGTGGCAATAATTTTACTGGCCATTGGGCCATGGTGGATGTCCCAGGCCAGCGAGGGGGCAATATAACTATGTGTGCTGCCATTTCTGAGAATGGTGTGGCCACTCACATGCCCAGTCTTGGCCCATACAAAACACAGAAGCTCCTCATCTTCTTGGACCACTTTCATTTGGATTTGATCCCAGAAAATGAGAGAGGTCTCATAGGGCCTCACCTACCACAATATAGAATTGTATGGGACAATGTGAATTTCCACCGTGGCCCGCTTATCAGGGCCTGGTTCACTGCTCATCCAAGGATGGATATTGTGTTCCTACCACCTTACTCTCCTTTCCTCAATCCTATTGAGGAGTTTTTCTGCGCTTGGAGGTGAAGAGTGAATGAGCATCAGGCTCAAGATCAGAGATCCCTGTTCCATGCAATAGACGCTGCCTGTGAGAATATTACAGGAGATCAGTGTAGGCGATGGTTGCGACATCTCCCTCGTTTCTTCCCTCAATGCATCGCAAGGGAGGATATACACTGCAATGTTGATGGGAATCTGTGGCCAGACAGTCCTCAGCGTGTGGATGGGCAGGAGGGTGAGGACAGTACCCAGAAGAGGGAGGGTGAGGACAGCGACCAGTGAAGAGATGTTAGGACTCTTTCACATGGGTGGCCTGTTGACCTGAATGGGCACTCTGTGCTCCTCTATGGAGCTGCGGATGTCAGCGGTGACATGCCCACTGACATCCGACCCGCTCCGGTCCGCCAAAGTGTGACGGTGGAAAAACCTACTTTCTCCCTCGTCTTCCAGGACGGCACTGTGAGAGTAGACTGGCTCACCTGACAGGAAACACAATCAAAATGAGGTTTAAAAGGCCCCACCCCTCCCGTGTGCCTCAGTTCTGATTGTGTTTCCCTTTCAGCGAAACGTTTATTTTTATTTTTTCTTGTGACCTAAAGCCTGGGGCTGGTGGTCCCCCCCCCCGGAGCCCGGACCGCAGGTACTGGGTGCCGTTGGGTCCGGTATAGCTTGCTACCCCCCGGGGGGTTTCCCCTTCGTCTTAGTCCAGGGGGGAACAGGAGAAGACACAGACTCCCCTGGACGCCGGAGCCTCCTAGGAGGGCAGGGCTCTCCAGTGCTCCGAAGAGGCCACATCCTCTCTCCCCCCCGCCTGGTTCCCTACCTTGGAGGTTGGGCTAAGGCATCCCCCTTCCTGCTGGCTCCGTCCGGGTTCGCTGGACCGCATGGCGGGTAGTTAGGCGCCGCTCCAAGCGGCGCCATGAACATCCGGGCGCCTGTTGATGACGCGCACGGCGCCGTGACGTCATTCCGCTCCCGCGCGGCAAGATGGCGGCCCCCACCGGACAAACGCTGCAGGCGATCGGGGCGCACTGTAAAGCAGCCAGGGAGATAGAGGGGCCTGGCGGCCTCAGAGTGTGTCCATGGAAGACCTTTCCTCGGCACAAGACGCTACTATGGAGGAGGACCGTCGTTTTCCTATGGCTGCAGAGGAAACCACCAAGGGTGAGTCCTTCCTTTTTCGTAGGGGGTTTGTTGTCCCCCCCCCCCCCTTCCCCTAATCCTGAGAGGTTGTGGGCTAATGGGCATATGTTTCTCCCTGATATGTTTAGGTGAAGACCCTGTTGCCCAGGGGGAGTCCAGCAGAGTGGCTAAGCCTCCTAAGCGTGCTAGGAGATGTGGCAATTGTAATGACAAATTACCTGTTGAACATAACAAGCCATTCTGTTCTAAGTGCATCTGTAAACTAACAGGGAAAGAGACCTCACAGATTATGAAGCAATTTCTCTCGGTTCAGACCGAAATGCTATCCACCCTAAAGGAGTTTCAATCTTCCCTAAATAAAAAAGACATTGATTCTCCGGTTCCGGGCCCCTCCTCCCAGGAATCCTCTTCTGCCCCTCGTCCGTTTGTACCACTACAGGCTCGTAGAGTGTACCCCTCGGATTCTGAGGAGTCCGAGTTAACCTTACGTAGTGAAACCCTGGTTGACAGCCAGGTGGAGGAGGAGGAAGAGGAGGAGGAGGATACCAGGACAGGAAAATATATGTTTCCTGCTGAGGATATGGAGGGCCTTTTAGCAGCGGTTTATGCTACCGAGCATATTCAAGAACCAGCAGAGCAGGTCTCAGCCCAGGACAGGATGTATAGGGGTTTAATAAAGCCTCAAACCATGACCATCCCGGTCCATCAGTCACTAAAGGACATTATCCTCAGGGAGTGGGCAGAACCTGAAAAAAGCTTACCAAGTTTCAAAACTTGGAAACACCGCTGTCCCTTTAAAATGGAGGTAGTAGACACCTTTTTTAAGGTCCCTAAGCTTGATGCCTCCTTGGCACAGGTCTCAAAACAGTCAGACCTTTCCTTTGAGGACTCAGGCAGTTTAAAGGATGCCATGGATAGGTGTACCGACACTTCTCTCCGTAGAGCTTGGGAAGCCAATGCAGCCGCCCTTGGTCCTGCATTGGCCTCAGCCTGCGTGGCAAGAAATGCCGACGCCTGGACTTCAAAACTTCTAGACCATATCCCCAATTCTTCCAAGACTAAGGAGATAAGAGATTCCCTCCAGCTTGTTAGCGGAGCAGTGGCCTATTTGGCAGGCGCAGCGGTAGAAACCATTCGCGCCTCGGCCAAGACCGGGGCCCTTATTAATGCCTCTAGGAGGGCCGTCTGGCTAAAAACCTGGAGGGGTGATCTTGCCTCAAAACGCCGCCTATGTGCACTCCCCTTCAAGGGTTCCCTCTTGTTTGGGGAAGCCTTAGATCAGGCTTTATCCAGGTCTTCCGAGAAGGGGAATAAGTTCCCTTCAAAACCCAGACAGAGTAGGAAGCGGTCCTTTCGTCCCAGCCAGAGAAAGATTCCGGCCCCGGACAAAAGACAGTCCACCAGTCGACGTTGGACCTTTGGTAAAGATAGACCAAAGGGGGGGATCCTTTTTTCCAGTCCCAAATCATCCGGGAAGGACACCAAGTGACGGGAAGGTGGGGGGCAGGCTCGCCAGGTTTCTTCCTGCCTGGGAGAACATAACCCAGAGTCCCCATGTCCTGCAGATAATGAGGGAGGGTTACCACTTAGAGTTCAGAGAGCTCCCCCCCCGACCTTTCTCCTCACCCACCTCCCAAGGGACTCCAGCAAGGCCGTAGGCCTCTCCCAGAATATTGTAAGTCTGGCGGAACAGGGGGTCATAATCCCAGTCCCGCCAGACCAACAAGGTCAGGGAGTATACTCCCACATTTTTGTGGTCCCCAAGCCGGACGGCAAGTTCAGATTGATAATCAATCTGAGACCTCTGAACTCCCATCTCCTCTACAAAAGATTCCGGATGGAAAGTGTTCACAGCCTCAGGGGTCTTTTGTTAGAGGGCGTCTTTATGGCAACCATAGATTTGAGGGACGCCTACCTGCATGTCCCGATTTTTTCAGGACATCAGAGGTTTCTGAGATTTGCCCTCGCCTCCGCACAGGGAATTCAGCACTGGCAGTTTGCTGCCCTCCCTTTTGGTCTGGCCTCCAGCCCAAGGGTATTTACGAAGATCCTGGCGGAGGTAATGGCTCATCTACATCTGAAGGGGATCTCCCTCATCCCCTATCTAGACGACCTCCTGCTTTTCAGCCCAAGTCAGGATCAGCTCCTTTCGGACCTGACCGTCGTCATGACCACTCTGGAGACGCTTGGTTGGATAATCAACAAGCAAAAGTCCTCCCTTCTGCCAGAACAGCGGAAGGTATACCTGGGGGTTATCATAGATTCCCGAGAGAAGAAGCTTTTTCTTCCCCAAGAGAAGTTCCAGAGGCTTGTGACGACGATCGGGTCTTTAGTGGCTACAGAAAATCCCTCCCTCAGAGAGATCATGAAGCTGTTGGGTCGGATGACCGCTTGCATTCCAGCGGTCCCCTGGGCCCAACTACACGCAAGACCACTTCAGAGGTTCCTCCTCTCCACCTGGAACGGGAAGGAAGACACTCTCGATTCCCGGGTCAGGGTTCCGATCCTAGTCAAGGACTCCCTAGAGTGGTGGCTCCACCACCAAAACCTCCTGAAGGGCCGTCCGTGGAGTCAGACCGATCCACTGAAGGTCACTACGGACGCCAGTGCTTGGGGTTGGGGAGCCCATGTACAAGAAATACGGGCTCAGGGATCAGGGGATCATCATCAAAAACGGACCTCCTCCAACTATCGAGAATTACTGGCAGTGGGAGAAGCTCTGAGGGCATTCGAACGGAGAATTCAGGACAAGGATGTCCTGGTCCTTTCCGACAATGCTACAACAGTCGCCTTTCTCAACAGACAGGGGGGCACCAGGTCCCAGTCTCTCCTGACACTCTCCCTGGAGATCCTGGGTTGGGCGGAACAGAGAGTACCCTCTATTCAGGCAATCCACATAAGGGGAGCCACCAATCTGGAGGCCGACTTTCTGAGTCGTCAACCCATTGTTCAGGGGGAGTGGGAATTATGCCAGAAAACCTTCGACTGGATTTGTCGGCGGTTCGGGGTTCCGGAGATAGATCTTTTTTCCTGCAGGAAAAACAGAAAAGTGAACAAATTCTTTTCCCTTGTGCAGGGACCGGGTTCGCAGGGGGTGGATGCGCGGGCCCAGGACTGGGATTTCAGTCTGGCTTACGCCTTTCCCCCGCTGAATCTGATCCCAAGGGTCTTACAAAAGCTGGCCTCCGCGGAGACAAAATTAATCTTAATCGCTCCTTGGTGGCCCCGGAGATCCTGGTTTCCCATTCTGAAGCTCTGGTCTCTAGCTCCCCCGCTTCCCCTTCCTCTCCGAGCGGATCTCCTGCGGCAGGGGCCGATCTCTCATGCGAACCCAGGTTTCTTCAGCCTGACGGCATGGCTATTGAGAGGCGGAACTTGCAGCGGAAGGGCTGCTCGGATAGAGTCAGATACCCTACTATCCAGCCACAAGAAAGTCACCAGACACATCTACGCAAAGGTCTGGACAGTCTTTTGGCGTTGGTGCACCACAAAGCGGATCTCTTCTCCCAAAACTCCCGACATCCTGGAGTTCCTTCAGGATGGCGTGGAACTAGGCTTAGCTACTAGAACTCTAAGAGTCCAGGTGGCAGCTTTATCATATTTTTTGGAGAAGAGCCTCTCAGCGGAACCCCTCATCAAGAGGTTCCTGACAGCTAGGGACAGACTTTCTCCTATGCAGGTTTCCAGGGTCCCCTCATGGGACCTCTCCCTGGTCCTGGAACAGCTGACTAAGGCACCATTTGAGCCTATAGACAGCATTTCTGTAAAATTTCTTACGATTAAATTTACTTTTTTGTTAGCCATCACGTCTGCCAAGAGAGTTGGAGACTTGCATGCTTTTTCTATCAAAGAACCCTTTCTACGGGTTTTTGAAGATAGGGTTATTTTGACTCAGGATCCTCTGTACCTTCCCAAGGTGGCAACCAGGTTCCATAGGTCTCAGGAAGTTATACTTCCTTCTTTTTGCGCAAATCCCAGCAATGAAAAGGAAGCCACTTTCCATTGCCTGGACGTAAGGCGCTGCCTTTTAGTTTACCTAGAGAGGGTTAGTGAGTTCAGATCTTCCCCTCACCTTTTAGTTAATTTCTCAGGGCAGAAAAAGGGCCAACAGGCAACTAAAGCTTCCATCTCCAGATGGATTAGGCAGGCGATCTCCTTGTCATACACACAGGCAGGTAAACCACTTCCTGTTATTAAGGCTCATTCCACGCGTTCTCTGGCAACCTCCTGGGCAGAAAGGGCAGGAGCTTCCATAGAGCAGATCTGTAGAGCGGCAACCTGGTCCAACCGGAATACGTTCATCAGACATTATAGAGTCGAACTACTGTCTCCTCAGGACCTGAGTTTTGGTAGGAAGGTCTTACAGACAGTGGTCCCGCCCTAAGGTAGGCCTGAAGATTACTTGCTTTTCTCTCACAGTGCCGTCCTGGAAGACGAGGGAGAAAGTACCAGTTACTTACCGGTAGCTGGATTTCTACGATGTCTTACAGGACGGCAGGCCTACTTCCCTCCCTTTTTACTTCTATCTATATTCCTCCTTTTTCTTGGTCTCTGTCTATACCGTGTTCTAAAGAGCGGTTACTTATCTTAAACTGAGGCACACGGGAGGGGTGGGGCCTTTTAAACCTCATTTTGATTGTGTTTCCTGTCAGGTGAGCCAGTCTACTCTCACAGTGCCGTCCTGTAAGACATCGTAGAAATCCAGCTACCGGTAAGTAACTGGTACTTTTCCATCCGTCTGGCGGATTGGATTGTGTGAACACGAACAGACGGTCCGTGTTCATCCGATCCCCCCATAGGAGAGAGCGGATAGCTGGCAGGGCAGTCCCTGTACAGTGTGTGAGGACCTCCCTGTCATCCGCCGGCTTAGCGGGGATCAATGGAGCGATCCCCACTGAGCAAGTGGAGGTTCACGGGGCGGATCATTACTGATCCGCCCCGTGTGAAAGGGGCCTTACAGTAGTTGTGAAACTCAAGCTTTATTTACAGCATTGTAGGCTAAATTTACAGTAATTTTTTGTTTGTGTGTTTATATTTCCATATATTATGCTGTGTACGTTTTCTTTTTAGTCTCATGTATGGAAGTTACTTTGTGTATGAATGATAATGGTTACAATAAGGTAAAGTAATTTTTCCTTGTCAGTATGAGTGCAATGTGTGATGTCAAACCTTGGAGGCTACTCTTACCCTAAAAACTTTTCTTATTTTTCAGTTTTATACACAATTGTATTCAGTTAGCTAGACAAAAAACTGTACAGTAACCATTGGCAATGAAGGACTGGGCTAAGATTGAAAGGTGGACATGAGGGATATTTCAATGGTCCTCTGCCATAGAGATAAAACATCTAAACATTTTGACTTGCAGTTCTTACACTATGCCAAAGGGATGATGCATTTTGGGGGGCACTGACTATTTGAATGAAAAATAAATTTAGTTTTGACACATGAGTGAACTGTTTTGAGAAAGATATGAACTTTTGAAGGTGAACCATGGTGTTGTGCCGAACTATCCAGGTTATTTTGGCAAAAGCACCAAGAGAGCTGAGAATGTCTGTCTGGTCTGTTTCAAAAAATGAGCCAAAGCAATTGAGAAGAATCTTTGCCATTTTGGAGGCACTGACTCTTTATATGGGAAAGGAATATGGTTTTGAAGCAAGAGTGAACAGTTTTGGGAAAGATATGAGCTTTTGCAAGTGAATTATAGTGTTGTTCTGAACTGTAAGACTGTTTTGCCAAATGATCTTAGAGTTTTGAGAATGTCATTTCGGTTTCAAGAAATGAGCCAAAACAATAAAGAAAAACTGTAAAATGAACACTTCAGATTTCCCCCCATAGACTTATACAGGGATTTCGGCGGTGGCTTTACTTATTAATTGCATTGCGCTGCTGCTGCGGCCGGTTCATGCGCCTAATTAAGGCGCAGTGCCAATAAATCAGCCCCACAATGGATGGGTAGATAGATAGATAGATAGATAGATAGATAGATAGATAGATAGATAGATAGATAGATAGACCATTATACTGCACGTTTGCTGTTTTTGGCCAGAAACTCAGGCGATCGTACTATACGTTTGCTGTGCTTTTGCCCATAAATTCAGTCGATCATACTGCACGTTTGCTGTTTTTGGCCATAAACTCAGTCGATCTTACTATACGTTTGCTGTGTTTTGGCCCATAAACGCAGTCGATCATACAGCGCGTTGCACGTTTGCTGTGTTTTTGCCCATAAACTCAGTCGAACATACTGCACGTTTGCTGTTTTTGGCCAGAAACTCAATCGATCTTACTATACGATTGCTGTGTTTTTGCCCATAAATTCAGTTGATCATACTGCACGTTTGCTCAGTCGATCTTACATACGTTTGCTGTGTTTTGGCCCATAAACGCAGTCGATCTTACTATAAGTTTGGTGTGTTTGCCCATAAACGCAGTCGATCATACTGCACGTTTGCTGTGTTTGCCCATAAACTCACTCTATCATACTGCACGTTTGCTGTTTTTGGCCAGAAACTCAGTCGATCTTACTATACGTTTGCTGTGTTTTTTCCCATAAACTCAGTCGATTATACTGCACGTTTGCTGTTTTCGCCCATAAACGCAGTCGATCATACTGCACGTTGTCTGTGTTTTTCCCCATAAACGCAGTTGCTCTTACTGGACAGGTGCTGTTTAATTCTGATTTTGTCCTGTGCAGGCTATTAAAATGTCTGGAAGGACAACAAAGAAAGGCAGAGCGTCACGAGGGCAAGCAGGCTCTGCATCTAGAGGCAACGCTGGTGGTGGATGCGGTGCATCCTCTTCAGCACGTGGCCGGTCGTCCTTATTTTTGGGAGCTGGCCGTGTTGAGCCTCAACATGCAGAGAAAATAGTAGATTGGATGACCAAGCCGTCCTCATCCTCCTCATCCTCTCTCACACAGACTGATCTTAGTTTGTCTGGCAAAGCAGCTGCCAAGGCTTCCTCTTCCCTCTGTACCATGGCATCACACAATCCTTCCCTAGTCCCACCGTGTCTTCCTGAGGAGTCCCCCCAACTGTTACAACACAGTGTTGGGTAAATGCTGAATGAAGATACGCAGTGTTTTGAAGGCTCCGATGATGGAACACAGATAGAGGAAGGCATTGATGTGAGTCCAGGGAGAGGGGGTGGCCAGAGAGGGACAGCAATCTGGCAGTGATGTTCCCCCAGCTGGAGCATACTGCCAGGTTTTTGACAGTGATGAGGAGGGAGAGGATGATGAGGTCACTGACTCTACCTGGGTGCCTGATAGGAGAGAGGAGGAGGAGGAGGATGAGGCACAGGCACATCTCCAAAGAGGCAGGATGCCCTCCAGGGGTCAGCTTAAGGTCACACCCACTGCATTACAGCGCACATCTACGGCGCTTGTGCATGGCGCTGCTGTGTCTGACCGTTACAGCAAAAGTTCTTTGGTGTGGGCCTTTTTTGAAACATGTCCACAAGATCGTACCTTTGCTATTTGCAACTTATGTCGCAAGCAGAACTCGCGTGGCCAAAACATCAACCGCCTGGGTACCACATGCTTGTCCAGATATATGTCGACCTGCCATGCAGCTCGTTGGCAAGCACACCAGAAAGACCCACACCAAAGACAAAAGCATACCCCCCCCTTGCCCTTCTGGGACCTCCAACCCCAGTAGACCCCCAGTCCTCTCTGAAGCCTGCAGTGAAGGTGTAGAAATAGGTGTGTCACAAGCTAGTAGTAGCGGTCAATCTACTGATAGTACCAGGCAAATTTCCCTGCCCCAGCTGCTGCAGCGCCGAAAGAAGTACAATCCCAGCCATCCACATGCCCAGCAGTTGAATGCTAGCTTAGCGAAATTGCTAGCACTTCAACTGCTACCTTTTTAGTTGGTAGATTCTGCCCCCTTCCGTGAGTTTGTGCAATGTGCAGTACCTCAGTGGCAAGTACCAAAATGCCACTTTTTCTCGGAAGGCTATTCCGGCTCTCTACCGGCATGTGGAAGGCAATGTCCATGCCTCGCTGGACAGGGCGGTCAGTGGTAAGGTGCATATTACCGCTGACTCATGGTCCAGCAGGCATGGACAGGGACGTTACCTGTCTTTTACGTCGCATTGGGTGACTCTGCTGGCAGCTGGGAAGG
The DNA here is from genome assembly GCA_029574335.1 of Rana kukunoris. Lineage (NCBI taxonomy): Eukaryota > Metazoa > Chordata > Amphibia > Anura > Ranidae > Rana > Rana kukunoris. The sequence continues at coordinate 410,298,065 of CM056050.1, forward strand.
ACGCAGGGCAAGGTCCAGTAGTTTTGGAGGTTGTTCCGCCACCGCGCCTCCAAAACAATACTACTGCTTTCCTCCACCCCCTGCTCTTCTTCTTCCTCTGTGGCCTCTTCCTGTGGGGATGTTTTCTCCGAACCAGCCGTGCTCCGTAGGCGTACGAGGGGATACGCAGGAATGCAGGCCAAGAGATACCATGCGGTGCTAGAGCTGGTGTGCTTGGGAGACAGAAGCCACACTGGGGAAAAGGTTTTGTCAGCTCTGCAGGGTCAGGCTGAGAGGTGGTTGACGCCACGCCAGCTGAAGCCTGGAATGGTGGTCAGCGATAATGGCACCAACCTCCTCTCTGCCCTGCGACAGGGAAAACTTACCCACGTGCCCTGTTTTGCGCATGTCCTCAATTTGGTGGTGCAGCGGTTCTTGGGCAGGTACCCGGGCTTGCAGGATGTCCTGAAGCAGGCCAGGAAAGTCTGTGTGCATTTTCGGAGGTCATATAATTCCACTGCTCGGCTGACTGACCTCCAAAGGAAATACAACCTGCCCAAGAACCGCCTAATTTGTGACATGCCCACTAGATGGAACTCAACGTTGGCCATGCTGCAGCGGCTGCACACGCAGCAGCGGGCCATCAATGAGTACCTGTGCCAATATGGCAGCAGAACTGGGTCAAGGCAGCTAGGTTTTTTTCCCCATGCCAGTGGGCCTTGATCAGGGATGCATGCACTGTCCTGTCACCATTTGAGGAGGCCACGAGCTTGGGTGAGCAGTGACAGTGCATGCATCAGTGAGACTGTTCCTCTTATTCACATGTTGGAGCACACGCTACGTGGAATAATGGACAGGGCTCTTGAGGCAGAACAGAGGGAGGAAGAGGAGAACATCCTTACCTCTCAAGGCCCCCTTTACCCAGACAGTGGTCCTGCTTGCCCACCTAGCACACAGGAAGAGGAGGAGGAGGAGGATTGTATCAGCAGCATGGAGGTGGAGCCTAGCACTCAGCAGCAGCAGTCTTCAAGGGATCATTTACAGTCCCAAGGAGCACGTGGAGTTTTACGTGGCTGGGATGAGGTGCCTGTGGATCCTGTCGTCCTCAGTGACCCAGAGGACTGTGGCCCGAATGCCTCTGCAAACCTACGCTGCATGGCCTCTCTGATCCTGCAAAGCCTGCGTAAGGATCCTCGTGTACGTGCTATTAAGGAGAGGGATCATTACTGGCTGGCGACTCTCCTTGATCCACGTTACAAGAGTAAGGTTGTGGACCTTATGTTGCCATCGCAGAGGGAGCAGAAGATGAAACTTCTGCGGGAGGCCTTGCAGAAGGGTCTGTGCAATGCGTTCCCAGAACCAGGGGGACTACCAAAACCTGGCTCTGGACAACGTCTTGCTGAGGCTTCGGTGAGTCACAGAAGGGACGGTGGTCGTCTGATCGATGCTTTCAGGCAGTTTTTTAGTCCGCAGCCCCAAGGTCTGACAGGTTCCAGCAACCATCGCCAGCGTCTGGTTTACATGGTCCGGGAATACCTAGGGGCAAGATCCGACTTGGACACCTTCCCCACCGAAAATCCTCTGGCTTACTGGGTCTTGAGGATGGATCACTGGCCAGAGCTTGCCCAGTATGCAATTGAGCTACTGGCTTGCCCTGCATCCAGTGTTCTTTCAGAACGGACATTCAGTGCTGCTGGAGGCTTTGCGACTGATCACAGGGTGCGCCTCTCCACCGGCTCTGTTGATCGACTGACCTTCATCAAAATGAATCAGGCTTGGATCAACACCAGCTACCAAGCACCTGATGCTGATATTAATGAATAATATCTTTTGAAATGTCGGATCCCTTTTAGACTGCTGATGCTGAGTGACTGTCCTCTTATGCTGCTGATGGAATATCCTTCTCCTGCTCACTTTTCTTGCTGATAGCTAGTAAGAAATGTTGTGTTTCTGGGCTCCGCCACCAGTGCCTAAGGCACAATTTTTCAGCCCCTGTTTAACAGGGGCGCCTAATAACAATTTTTGATGCAATACTTTGCACGTGGCTCCTTGTTGCGCTCCATTTGGAGTTATTGTGAGGGGTTGCAGTGTTGTGTTGTGCCCAAGGCCCAATTTTTCTGCCTCTGTTTAACAGGGGTGCCTAATAACAATTTTTGATGCAATACTTTGCACGTGGCTCCTTGTTACGCTCCAATTACAGTATGTTTGAGGGGTGCCCTTTTTTCTAAAAATTTTCTTTCACAAAACAATAATGGCCCCCCACCACCGCTCAAATATTCGACATGATGTTGCCACACAGAACTTGCGCAAGTAGCAGTAATTACTTTTTTTTTATAGTCCTCTCATGTTGTACAGGGACATTTCTAAACACGTGTCACTACTATAGACACCCAGAAGGTGTGATATTTAAAGGAATTTTTTTTTTCACTTTAAGCATCATTAAAATGGCTGTTCCGCAAAAAACGTCCGTTTAAAAAAAAAAAAATTCCATCGATACATGTTCCCTGGGGCAAGACCCGGGTTCTGAACGATGTTTTCCAACATTTGATTGAATTTTGGTCTTTAAAGGACCGTTTTTGAATTCGAACGTTCGGGTCCCATAGACTTCAATGGGGTTCGAAATATTTGTGCGAACCCGCGGTCTGTTCGAATGTTCTGGTGCGAAACGAACCCGGGGGTGTTCGGCTCATCCCTAGTTGCCAGCTATTCCACTGGGTTGCTGTGAGTGGAGACCACAGTCCCATCCACTACCACAGGGTCCCCCTCTTCTGTTAGTGAGGAGCAGAGGTCTGTGACCCTCTGTTCTGTTGCCAGCTCTTCCGCTGGGTTGCTGTGAGTGGAGACCACAGTCCCATCCACTACCACAGGGACTCCCTCTCTGGCTAGTTGGGAGCAGAGGCCTAGGGCACTCTGCTCTGTTGCCAGTGATTCAGCTGGGGGTAACAGCTTTACCACCTCAGCTTGTTGCTGGAGAGAGAGGCCAACCGCCCCGGCTCCCTGGAACTCCACACCATCTGCTATGGCTTTAGGGGTGGCAATCTCCATATTTTCCACTGCCGATTCATCAGCCAGGATTTCACAGTTGTCATCTGAACTTTCCTCATAGTCCCAGGCAACGGGAGCCCCACCCTGCTGCTGAGCCGAATCTAGCAGCTGTCTGTAGGCGATTTCCAAATCTCATTCCTGAATGGCCAGAAATTCCAAATCTTCCTGTAACCAGTGGCCTCCCGAGATATTCAATTTTTCCTCTCTGTGCTCCATTATGTCCTCCAAGCTCCACTCCCGATCATCCCTGAAGTCTGGATCACTGGACATCCTCCAATACAATAATCCCAGACCATCATAGTCATAGCCTTCTGTGGGGCTGTCATCCGCTGACCATGGGCACTCTTGGGCTACATACCACCGGAGGGCTCTGTAGCTCTTATCCAGCTGCATCTCTGCCCGGATCAACCTGCTTAACTCCGCTATCCTCTCCTGCTTCGGTTGTTCCCCCAACAACGGCATTCGTACGTCATACTGCGGCCAGTACCTTGCATAGATGGAGGGCAGGACATTTGCTTGGTGTTGCTGCTCCAAAGCTAGCGCTTCCTTCCAGAGTTGGCAACGAATCACATCCGACCATCCCAGCAGGGCCTCCTCTGATACTGGTCCTCTGTGCTGTATCCGCATCTCTTGTAACCTCCTTTGGAATTCCTCTTCCATGGAGACTGGTATCTGCACCTCTCCTCTCTCTTCAGTTGGTGCTGCTGTGACTTCAGCTGCTGCAGCACTTCTTCGCTGTCGCAAGGTGGCATCTACAGCCGCTATAACCCGGTCTATGATCTCCAGTGGAGGATTAAAGGACTGTATCAGCAGCATGGAGTCCATGTTTAACAGCCTGATCAAAAAAATCTTCCTCGGGTGTCCTGTCTGTTACGCTGGGCCTCTTAGCTCTATTCATTTCGACAAGTTCTGCGATAATGTCCCTTTTCTTACGGTTGCTGGCCGGTCTGCCCTGGCTCTCCAGTAAGTCCTTGAGGGAAGAGAGCTTCATCCGTTCATACAGCGTCTCCATTGTCATGTGCCCATGTAGCCGTCCTTCTGAAGATGGAATCATCCCACTGCTGGGCCACCAATGTAACGGTCACCACCGCTTACGACCTTCCATCCAACCACGACAAGCTTAGCTGACACACTGCGACAATCCTGCATACACGATCCATTCCATTTCCCATAATAACCGAGACACAAGCTCTGGTACTGGTTTCCAAATGTATGAACACTTTATTGGCTTCTTAGCTTGCTTATATATCTTAGTACAGCATGTTACAGTTAATCACAGGACAATGCAATCTCCACACCCCTATTCACACACCATGGCTAATTCTCTGGCAGACATTTCGGCACCGATACTGACAGATCTATCACATTCCAAAATACAATTACACAATCCCTTGACCTCAATCCACATATCTAGACAGACGTACTGTTTCTGACACCTGGGCATCAATAGGCTTTACACCGTGTTATCAGACAATTGAAAGGTATAGCCGCAGACCTGAATTAACACCTTTATACAATTAAATGTCTTTCACAACCCGGGCCACTTAGCATTTTAAAAGCCTATTATACAGAGGGATGAGTCACTGTCTTGTTGACCTGGTCTTAAGTCAACATAACCCACTTTGTAATATTCCAGTATCCTGCCATATGAAGTATCATTAATGTCCCATCTCATGTAATACATGAATTATGATCCTATTAGCCACCCTACGCCTACAAGGGCACAGGGTGGACTTAGACCCTGGAGTTATTAGTGTCCCTGGCACAGGAGTATCTCTCATCCTTCCAAAGTCTTTGATTGTCACGGTTCAATCCATTACAACAGCCTATTGCATTAGGGTGTGCACCCCAAAGCCCAAACACACACTACCGATCACTCACGATGTTCATTCAGAAAGGGAAGGAACCAGTAAATTACATATTTACTGGCCCCTTCCACACTCCTAAAACATCCTAGGAGCAACAACCGATAGAAGAGGAGGGAAGCTGGCAATGCTGGGGGAAGATGGGAGCCAGGGCAGTAGGGGGAATGTATTGCACAGGGTGGTCAAGGTGTGCCTGGGCACATATCTGGCACACACTGTGCGCACGCCTATACACTAAGTAAAAATACTTGCAGATCCCTGCCTGTGGTATTCGTATGAGAACACCAGCACCATTGTATTCAGGTAGCTTTAGGTGCACACTGTGCAAAGGACATAGTACCAGTGCCAGCCCAAGACATTGTGCTGCCCGGTACCAAGAATGAAATGCTGTCCCCCCCCCACAAAAAAATGACGTCACTAAAATGCCCCCACATCCATTATTTTATATCATAACTAAAGTGGACCTGTCATGGCATTATACGTGTATATAGAAGTATAAAGAGGACCTTTCATGGCTCTATACATGTATGTAGGTAAGAGTATAATGAGGACTGATCATGACTCTATACATGTGTATAGGAGTGCAGCCTCACCAGTGCAGACAGTGCCCATTAGGGGTGACCGGGTGCCGCTCACTCTCTCCTCTCCACCCCCTATATGCAAACCAGATAGGGGGTCGTGGTGGCTATGTGCATGCGTGTGTTGCCTGAAGAGTCCACTGGCGGGGGGGTTGCTAGTTGAGGGGGGCTGCTGGATGAGCCCACTGGCTGAGGGGTTGCTAGATGAGGGGGGCTGCTGGATGAGTCCGCTGGCGGGGGCTGCTGGATGAGTCTGCTGGCGGGGGGTTGCTAGATGAGGGGGGGCTGCTGGATGAGTCCACTGGCGGGGGGGTTGCTAGGTGAGGGGGGGTTCTGGATGAGTCTGCTGGTGGGGTGGTTCCTGAATCCGCTAGCAGGGGGGGTTGCTGGATGAGTCCGCTGGTGCGGTGCTGGCTGAGTCTGCTGGAGAAAGGGGGGGTGCTGGCTGAGTCTGCTGGCGAGGGGGGGTGCTGGCTGAGTCTGCTGTGCTGGCGGTGGGGGTGCTGGCTGAGTCTGCTGGCAGGGGGGGGTGCTGGCTGAGTCTGCTGGTAGGGGGGGGGGTGCTGGCTGAGTCTGCTGGCTTCTATGCTATGCATCATACTACTAAAGAAAGGGGATACAGTAATAAATATGTTGTAACAGAGGTCATCACACCTTACTTCAGCAGCCGTTCAGTGGAGAGCCAGGTCCTTGATGATGTTTCTCTTTCTGTCACGGTCACTTCTCTACAGCCAGCCCAGCGCACAAGTCACATGTGACGTTCTTGACTAGGGATGAGCTTGCTTTGCGTTCGAAACAAATTAGAACAAAAAAGATCGTTCGCGGCAAAGTTCGAGTGAAACTAAACGGCCCATAATTCACTGCGGCATTGCGCGCTGATGCTTGGTCAAGCATGCACCATGACCCTGCATGCTTGGCCAATCACAATGTGCAAAAAACGAAGAACAATAATTGGCCAAAGACAGGGTGGCTTTGTCTAATTATGGCTCAGGGGGTTTAGTACATGCCCCACACTATAAAAGGCAGCCTGCAAGGCGGCCTTGTGTAGTGTGTTCCGGCTTTGTTAAAGAGATCAGTCAGACAGTTAGAGAGAGAAAGGTAGATAGAGACACAGGGCCAGATTTACAGAGTGATTACGCCAGCGTTACAGGAGATGCGCGGCGTAAGTCTAAATTTGCGCATGCAATTCGATGCTCTGCATCCCCAAAACGAGATACGCAAGAAATCTTCATTTTTTTGTCCGGCGTAATTTCGATAGACAGACGCATCCGTCCGTGCAAAACTGCGCTAGACACACCATTGTTTTGCCATTCAAATATGCTAATGAGGGAGTTACGGGGATCCACAAAAGAACGTTGTTGCAGCGCAGCCTACGCGCTGTGCGCAACAGCTGCACGGCCTGTCTAAAATTAGACCATATAAAAGGTGGTATAAAATTAGACAATTTGTCTACATGTCAGAGAAAGCAACACTGTTAGTGAGGAGCAGAGCAGTCACACCTGTTGCACAACAATCTGTATGCCAACATGCCAGGGACATCCTTGCTCATAGCTATACTACTGACTTTAGAGGAGCAAAGAAGGAGGAGGGCACGGAGGAGGGCACAGGAGAGGATATACCGCACCCGCATAGACCTCTTTGGCATGAGTGATTTTGAGGTGTATCGCATCTTCAGATTCACCCCTCATGCCATCCTGGAATTAACCACAACCTTGCAGGAGGACATCACCAGCCCAACACCCCGCTCACATGCAGTGCAGCCACTGGTCAAGGTCATGGCAACACTCCATTTCCTTGCCAGTGGCTCTTTTCAAAGAACAAGTGGAGTGGTGGCTGGGATGTCACAATCCTCCATGAGCAGATGTGTGCACCAGGTTGTCCCTGCAATCCTCAGACGCATCGCCAACCAAATCATCAAACCCACCACTGAGGACCTGCGGCTGAAGGCAATGACAGATTTCTACAGAATTGCCAGATTCCCACGCACCGTGGGGGCCATTGATTGCACACATGTGGCACTCCAGCCCCCCCATGAGACAGAGCACATATACCGCAATCGGAAGCATTGGCATTCCACCAACATACAGGTGATAGTCGATGCCCAAGGCCTCATATGGCACTTCCGTGCCAAACACCCCGGATCCAGCCATGACAGCTACATCTACAATCAGAGCCCCATCCGAATGGAATTCGAACAGAACGTGTATGGGGACACCTGGCTGGTTGGTGAGTGACATGGGTGGCAGGCATGACTGTCCCCTCCCATGATGCACACATCACAAGGGGCACATGCATGACTAACATCCTCCTGTCTTTTCCCTTACAGGTGACTCTGCATATGCACTGGGACCCCATCTCATGACTCCTATCCGGAACCCCCAAACACCAGGAGAGGAAAGATACAATGAAGCCCACGCCCAAACACGTGCAGTGGTGGAACGCACCTTTGGCCTCCTGAAGTCACGTTTCCGATGCCTGGATAAGTCTGGGGGGACCCGGTTGTATTCCCGAAACTTTGTGTGCCAGATGAATAAATGAATGAAAAACATATATAGCGCAGCACATGCGAACTGAATCGCCTCTGGGTGCTTGTTGTTCCTGTCTCCTTTGATATCAAAAGAGAGGAGTCTTGATCTTTCTCCTGAATGATCATCCCCGCAGCATTCACCTGGTCAGTAATGTGCTGCAAGATCTCACGCCTCCTGGCCGGGTTGGTGTTGGCACTCTCCGGGTCGTGGAGGAAACGCCCATATTGGGTAATGGCCCGGGCAATTATTTGTTTCTCCCCCAAAGTAAAATTCAACTTCCTCTTCCTCTCAGTCATACTCAAACAAAAACTCTCTCCTAAACAATCAGCAAAAATCACTCACAAAACCAAGCAGGAAAAATCAAGCAACAAAACAAACAAACTAAAATCTATCAACCAAAAAGTCTCACAAGCAGTCACCAAAAAACACTTTCAAATATATTCTACCAAACACTAGATCAAACAGTCCACAAATATAACAAAGACAAGTCACAACGCAACAAACCACAGAACAAAAGCACCTTGCTGTATAGGGAGGGATACAAAGGGATGTACTTTTGCAAAGGAAGTGCGTTTGTGTCTGTCTATTTATGCTGTCTGCGTAGTTCACAAAGTTGCCCGGGTCCACTTCCAATTTCACTGATTGCGCCGTTCCCGAGTTGTGAGCATGCGCAGAGAGGTGCTGACCATGGTCTGCTTCATGCGCGCATGCGCGAGCCGGCCGGCCCTTCATTTGCATGGGGTCACGGCTCATTTCAATGTAACACGCCCACGTCCTTCCCAATTTGAATTACTCCGCCTTACGCCTCTGAAATTACATTGCACAGGCGCTAATTACTGCGCAAATCAATCGAGAATACGGTGATTGCGCCGCTACATTGCGGCAGTCTAACATAAAGGAGGTGCGCTACGCCAGTCAAAAAATGCGCCGATGTACGTGAATCTGGCCCACAGTGTCTTTTCTACCAGATAGATAGAAAAATAGATAGGGCCAGATTCAGCAACACTTGCGCTGGAGTATTTCGATATGCGCCGCGTAACTGTGAAGATGCGCCGTCGTTTCTATGTGCCCGTACCCACCAAACTAGATGCGCCCAATAACGGGCCATTTGCGACCGGCGGAACGTTCCGACGCCAGAGTATCATCAGCGCTTAATTTCGCTTGGCGCATCAGTCGCGCCTATTGATTTCCCCTGCAAATATGCAAATGAGGGATTTTTCCCAATTCACGAACGGATTAGCACCATACGCTGGCTACATGCGCCGCGCGTATCTCGTCCGTCCGGCGCAAAGTTATTTCTACAAAAGGCTGCTTTATCTTTACTCCAGACGGCCACAGGTCAGCAGGAGAGCAGCTACAGCAGCGTTACCGACGATAAGAGCTAGCTGAGCACCCCCACTTGCAGGACAACACCTATGTCCATGCTTGTCTGTCAAATTTTACAGCCATGGAGGAAGACATCATAGGTCTCCATAGCCGAGATGACGGCTGTCAGCTCCTGGCCATTAAAGTTCAGCTTTCTCCTGTGTGTTTGCGGGGAACGGGAGCAGCCATCTCAGAACAAAAGTAACATCACTGCGGAGAGGGGGAGCAGGATATACTTTAGTGCCGGAATGGCGCTTCTACGGGCGCATTTAAACGCCCAACGGAAGGCATTGCGCTGACGTTTCCCGTGAAGTGGTTGCCGACGGAAGTTGTGAGCATGCGCACAAAGGGGGCGAGTGGAGCCTCACTCACTGCGCATGCTCCGTGGTTGATGCGCTGAACGTAAGCCTCTGCGCTGGGCTCCGCCCATCATTTACATATGATCACACCCACTTCCCCTTGCGTCGGGTTACGCCAGCGCATTATCGTTACTCTGGCGCAAGTTTACACGCAACTGCTATGTGAATAACAGTACTTGCGCCGAAAGGGTCTTCAGAGTAACGTAAATGAGAAGCGTTACTCCAGAGGAAAGATACTCCCATCTACCTGAATCTGGCCCATAGATGGATAGATAGAGCAGGAAGGCTAGTCAGTTTAGTTAAATTTACAGTGTGTAGAGAATATATATACATCCTTAGGAGTTGTACATATATGTATACACTGTATAGCTTAGCTAGATCTGCTATTAGTATTTGTCAGGCAGGAGATTGTGCTTGATGCAGTGCTCTAACGTGTTGTATTGCCTGCATAGTGTTTACTGCATAGCTGTTACTGCACGTGTGCTATTTATTTGCACCTAAACGCAGTCGCTGTTAATGCACGTGGGCTATTTAATTGCACATAAACACAGTCGCTGTAACTGCGTGTGTGCTGTTTAATAGCAACTAAATGCACTTGCTGTAACTGCACGTGTGCTATTTATTTGCACCCAAATGCAGTCGCTGTAACTGCACGTGTGCTGTTTAATAGCAACTAAATGCATTTGCTGTAACTGCACTGTGCTATTTATTTGCACCTAAACACAGTCGCTGTTAATGCGTGTGGGCTAATTGCACATAAACGCAGTCGCTGTAACTGCACGTGTGCTGTTTAATAGCAACTAAATGCATTTGCTGTAACTGTACGTGTGCTATTTATTTGCACCTAAACACAGTCGCTGTTAATGCGCGTGGGCTATTTAACTGCACATAAACGCAGTCGCTGTAACTGCGCGTGTGCCTAATAATAGCAACTAAATGTATTTGCTGTAACTGCACGTGTGCTATTTATTTGCACCTAAACGCATTAGCGGTCACATGTCACAGAGGTGGCAGGCTGTGCTAAGTGATGGCAGGATATTGGGAGGTGGGATGGCAGGGTGCTGGGAGTGAGGATTGCTGGGAGCAGGAATGGCAGGGTGCTGGAAGTGAGGATTGCTGGGAGCAGGAATGGCAGGGTGCTGGAAGGTTAGGATTGCTGGGAGCAGGAATGGCATGGTGCTGGAAGTGAGGATTGCAGGAGAAGTTTGGTTTGTGGAGAAAGCAGCAACTTTAAAGGACAAGCACAAAGGGGGTGGGGTCAGGGGAGGAGCCAAGGGGGCGGCAAAATAAGGTTTGCCTAGAATGTCAAAAATCCTTGCACCAGCCCAGAACACGTGCCACTACTATAGACACCCAGCAGGTGTGATATTAAAAGGAATTTTTCAAAAAAATGTTTCACTTTAGGCATCATTAAAATCGCTTCTCCAGAAAAAACAAGTGTTTTTAAAACTTTTTTTTCCATTGATACATGTTCCCTGGGGCAAGACCTGGGTTCTGAAAGACGTTTTCCAACATTAAATTGAATATTGGTCTTTAAAATGATAGTTTTTGAATTCGAACGTTTGAGTCCCATAGACTTCAATGGGGTTCTAAATGTTCGCGCAAACCCGCGGTCTGTTCGAACGTTCTGGTGGGAACCGAACGCGGGTATGTTCGGCTCATCCTTATTCTTGACGTACCCTGACCCTCCCCTGACGTGCTACATGACCTGCCTGGCTGCCTCTGAGACTCCTGGGAGGTGGAAATTGTAGTTTTCTGCGCCAATAAGTTCCTTACCTTTAGTGCGGCCGAACTACAACTCCCACAAGGCAGCATAGCAGCAGCCAGCTAGCCAATCGGCGGCCACCGCAGTCAACTGCTAGCAAATAATTTTTTTTTACAGACAGCCAGCACCACAGCCATTTTAAAGATTATGTAAGCGGCCTGGGGGGAAATCTCCATCTTTCAACCCAGCCCAGTCAGCCCCTGCCAACAGGCCAGACCTGCCACCCGCATATGACTCTGTACGTGAGGTCAGTCACAGGGCGATCGCCGCCCACGGGGTGAGCGGGCGGCAATTAGCCCCACAGTGGAGCGGAGAGCGGAGCTGGCAGAATGGGATGGCGGGCGGACGACTATTTGCCGCCCCCTGAAAGTGCTGCTTGGTACAATGGTACCATCGGGTCCCATGGTAGGGCCGGCCTTGCATAGTACACTAAGTGAAAATACTGCAGCTAGCATATTCACCTGCCTGCCTGTCAGTATATTAGGAAGAGAATACAAGAACAGATCTAGCTAAACTGAATACAGTGTATAAATATATTTACAACACCTGGGATGCATATATATCTCCATCACTCCACTGTAACTGTAACTGACTCGCCTGCCTGCTCTATCTAACTTAACTACTTCAGATCCGCGCTATCGTCAAATGGCGGCAACAGCGCGGGTCTGAATATCCAACATGCCGTCTTTTGACGGCCGCCCCTTTGGGCGTTCCCAGCGCGCGCTGTAGAGCGCGCTGCGGGGAAGCCCTGTGTTGTTCGTGTCCCTTGGACAGCGCCAATCACAGATCGTGGCAAAAATGTGTTAAAAGTGTCCGATGTGTCCGCCATAACATCGCAGTACCAATAAAAATCGCAGATCGCCGCCATTTCTAGTAAAAAAATAAATAATAAAAAATAATAATTCTCTCCCCTATTTTGTAAACGCTATAACTGTTGCGCAAACCAGCCGCTTATTGCGATTTTTTTTTTTTTTTTTACCAAAAATATGTAGAAGAATACGTATCGCCCAAAACTGAGATTTTTAATTTTTTTTTTAAATTGGGATATTTATTATAGCAATAAGTAAAAAATATTGTATTTTTCTTCAAAATTGTCGCTCTTTTTTGTTTATAGCGCAAAAAATAAAAACTGCACAGGTGATCAAATACCACCAAAAGAAAGCTCTACTTGTGGGGAAAAAAGGACGTCAATTTTGTTTGGGAGCCACGTCGCACAACCGCGCAATTGTCAGTTAAAGCGACGCAGTGCCGGAAGCTGAAATTTCACCTGGGCAGGAGGGGGGTGTATGTGCCCAGTAAGCAAGTGGTTAAATGAAATGACACCGCCGCAACACACTACACAAGGCCACCACGCAGGCGGCCTTATATAGTGTGGGGCGTGTACTAAACCCCCTGAGACATAATTGGCCAAATCACTCTGGCTTTGGCCAATTATGTCTCTCTTTGCTTATGGCACTGTGATTGGCCAAGCATGGGGGTCATAGTGCATGCTTGGCCAATCATCAGTCAGCAATGCACTGTGATGCCGCAGTGAATTATGGGCTGTAATGCGCCACTCGAATTTGGCACGAACGGCCAATAATGTTCAAAATTCGGCGAATGGCCGAACAGACGACGTTCGAGTCGAACATGGGTTTGACTCAAACTCTAATGCCGCGTACACACGGTCGTTTTTTGCGATGAAAAAAAACGACGTTTTTTAAAACGTCATTTAAATTGATCGTGTGTGGGCAAAACGTCGTTTTTTGTCTTAAAAAAAAACGACCAAAAAAAAATTCCAACATGCTTGAATTTTTTGTGTCGTTTTTCCAAACGTCGTTTTTTGTTTCACAAAAAGTCACCGTGTGTAGCAAAAATGTCGTTCAAAACGACGTTTTTCAACCCGCGCATGCCCAGAAGCTAGTTATGAAGCGAGCTTCAATGGAAAAGAGTGGTGAGAGGCGCGCGCGCGGAGCCTAGCAGGACGGTCATGCCGCACTAGAGCTCCGCTCCATGGAGGAAAAAACCGCGGATAAACGCAGCAAATAGGAACCGCAATTGAGCAGAAAACAATATATTTGATCGTGGGAGACACGGGGAACATTCCTCTACAAAAATGGTGCTCGGAGGTACAAGAAACAAGATAAAGCCGAATGTCAGCAGCGGCACTCAGCACACTAAAGGTACCACAAAAAAGGCGCCATTCTCCTCAGCCACCTCAGAGACTCCCACCTCAGGGAAAGATAGGAAAAGCGCAGCCAGACCAATGAAGCCCAATATTTCTTTGGATACCACAGAGTCAGACAGCGAGGATGAAAGCCAATTTAAATCCTCTCAGGCTACTAGTCATAATGCAGAAATCCCCTCAGAACTGCTGACACAATTTGAAAGAATGCTGAATAAAGCACTGAAACGCACTTCGGACCAAATCACCTCACACCTAACCAAGGAAATAAGAGACCTGGGAAGCCGAACAGAGGTATTAGAAACAAAAATAGAGGAACTGGAAATTTATACACAAGAATACCAATTTGAACTGGACACACTCAAAGAGGAAAACTTGGTGCTACAAAATAGATTAGAGGATTACGAGAACCGTGCAAGGAGGTCCAATTTGAGGTTTAGAGGTATCCCGGAATCAATTATAGACCTCCAAGGCACAACATTGGCGATATGCCAGGAATTGTTACCAGGAATTGCAGTAGAACGTCTGGAAATGGACAGAGTCCACAGAGCACTGGCCCCTAAGAAAGCAGAAGGTCCCCCCAGAGACATCATTGCCAAGTTCCATTACTACAAGACTAAGGAACAAATACTAGAAGCAGCCAGAATAAAAAATGACCTGTCATTCCAAGGTCACAGCTATCAAATATTCGCTGATATCTCGCAGCTAACTATATCCAAAAGGCGAGCAATGAAGCCTCTTCTAGCAGAACTCCAACAACGACAAATCAAATATCAATGGGGATTCCCCTTTTCCTTAAGGTTCACATACCAAGGATCCAAAATTGTACTGTATGTAGAACCTCTGACCAATTGCACCAAGCTTTACTTGATCTCAAAATTATTGAAAACCCAACTACAACAACCACTTCCCGCAGAAGAACTGCATCGAATTCCTCCCACAACAACTCACCTCGCCCTGAGAAGGACAATGGCACACAGCATTCAAACAAGCGAGGGAGATTCGCTCCCCAGACCATGGACCAAGAAGACACGATGGACTGAGCATCTGATGGAACTCCCTCAAACATTACCTCCTCTTCAACACGAAAGTTAAATAATGGAAGGACCCCTATATATTCTAAATACAAAAGGACTACATGCCCTTTTTTTTTTTCTTTTCTCTTCTTTTTTGACTCCTTTCCCCCCACACCTTTAAAAGAGCAAAATAGAGAATTAGACACACACACATTTCCTAAATAGACTTTCATCCTTACCTCACTCCCTCCTTATTCTTACACCCCCCTCTCCCTCATTTTACCTCACATCTCTCCATCATACTAATCTACATTCCCTCCCATGGCCCACAACCAACACTTCCCTTGTACTGTACAAACCTAGCGCAAATTCTCTCCTTGCAATCACAATTACCAACATTACCTTACTCACGGCTTAAACATCAACTTAAAACAAAACACATCGTTAACAATATCACTATAACATGTTCAGAGACTCACTAAGTCACAACACTACACCTTAAACCCATAAATAACACAAGTAACCAGGTTCTGACAAGACAGCTGTTTCTGCCAGATGTCTAGCACAAGAAGAGATCACCACTTTATCCCCACTTGTTTCCTCCCTCACCTCTAAAGCTTACTCCCCACCCAGCAAGAACCAAATTATACCCTGTTCATTTATTATTATAGCCAATTATAGTAAAACTGACACCTGAATAGGTGTTTCTACTGTGCACTCAACAAGCGGTACTCCAGTTCATGGAAAATACACGTGCCTCTCTAAAATCTCCTCAGGTCCCCATAGTATTATGTGGAGACTTGACGAGACCCCCTTTCCCCTTGTTGGGAGACAAATTCTCCCACCACGGGCAAACACTATGTACATAATGTTGATTAAATTCTTGTTAACTTGCTTTGTATTTCATCTTTCATTCTTCTTTTTTAAGGTTAATTGTTTTGGACCCTCCCTTCCCTCACCCCTCCTTATATCTGCATGGAGCAAATCGGACAACTACTCTACCAAGAATGACGGTAAGATTGCTAGATTGATTGAGCTGCCATGGCCCCGTTAAACTTATTGACCCTTAATGTGCAGGGTCTCAACGTCCCCCAAAAACGTACAAAGGCATTTAGATCCTTCCAGGCCAAAAAGGCCCATATTGTTTGTTTACAGGAAACTCACTTCACTCCCGACACAACCCCTAAATTCTATAATGCCTCTTACCCACAAGTTTATACTGCATCGGCTTCCACCAAGAAAAGAGGAACTTTGATAGCCTTTCACCGAACTACTCCTTTTACATTAAAATCTGAAATCAAAGACCCAGAGGGTAGATACCTTATCCTAACAGGCTATATTATGGACTCTGCGATTACAGTAGTCTCATACTACGCTCCCAATACCAACTCCTTACCTTTTCTATCCCACCTATTCCAAACAGTCAATACGCATAAAATGGGCTCTCTCCTGTTATGTGGAGATTCGAACCAGGTCCTCCTCCCATTCTTAGATAAATCCCCATATACGCCACCAAAATACCAATCTAAATGGACTCTCCCAGGCCTCCTATCCAAATATAACCTTGTGGACTCTTGGAGAGAATATAACCCCACAAAGCGAAACTACACTCACTTCTCAAACCCCCGCCAATCATTCAGTCGCATCGACCACATATTAGTGACAATTGGAATGACCCCAGAAATTCTAAATTCAAGTTTCATTCCCATTCCCTGGTCTGATCATAACGCAGTACTCACTACCATAGCATCTGCGATCCCAAAAAATCATGATCCTACTTGGTACCTCCCAGAAACTCTACTCAAACACCCTGCCCTTTGCCTACCCATCGAGCAAGCTTTGAAAGAATACCTAGAACTTAACACGAGTCCAGAAATATCCCCACTCACATTATGGGAAGCACACAAGCCAGTTTTAAGGGGAACATTTCAGCGAGAATTGGGAATCCTCAAAAAAAACCGAAGACATTTAGCGAAGCAACTTGAAACTGAATACAACTCAGCCTTTCTGGCCTTGCAAGACAACTACACCCCCACTAACAAAAAACGCTTAGATAAGGCACGCTTAGAATATGACTTATTCCTCACAGAATCAGCTGACAAAACACTTAACAGGTCAAAACACACTTTTTACAAAAATGCGAATAAGCCAGGGACATATCTAGCTAGATCATTAAACTCACTAAATAGAACGTTTAAACCCATAAAACTAAAGATAGCGAATAACGTTGTTTCTAGCAACCCTCTCAAAATTGTAAGAAAATTTAGTTCACACCTAAAAGCACTATACTCTGAAACAGGCACATTTAATGAAGCGGAAGCAAACTCTTTCTTTTCTCAAATTCAGTTGCCAAAGATGAATCATTTACAAAAATCGCAACTGGAAGAACTTATCACACAAGAAGACGTGTCCATGGCCATTAAAGATCTTAAATTAAACAAAAGACCAGGACCAGACGGGTTCTCTACACGATATTATAAAACTTTTACAGAACTAATCTCGCCAAGATTGGCAGACGCATTTAATGACCTGTTGAAGCAAAAGACCTTCAGACCCGAATCACTACTAGCTACGATATGCATGATTCCTAAACCGCATACGGACAACACCCTCTGTACCAACTACCGTCCAATTTCTATGATAAACACAGATATAAAATTACTAGGTACAATTTTGGCTACCCGTCTCAACAAACACATAGGCAAAATGATACATCGAGACCAAGTAGGTTTTATACCCTCCAGACAAGCGGGCGATAACATACGAAGGGCCTGCTTGCTAGCACATATTGCAAGAAAAAGGGGCATCCCTGCTTGTTTTCTGTCTCTGGATATTAAGCAGGCCTTTGATTCAGTCTCTTGGTCGTACTTAAACTATACGCTCCAAAACTGGGGATTCGGCCCAAACTATATCAAATGGATAATGGAACTATATAATAACCCAAGAGCTTATGTTAAGTACGCGGGATATAAATCAGACACCTTTAATATCAAAAGAGGCACACGACAGGGATGCCCATTGTCCCCATTATTGTTCGCCCTACTCATCGAACCATTAGCAATAAAGATTAGATCAGATCCCACTATACTAGGCATAGAACTAGGCGGCCTTAAGCACAAAGTATGTCTATTCGCAGATGACATTCTCCTATTTTTAGCATCCCCTCAAGTGTCAGGCCCAAACCTTATCCCAATACTGAACCACTTCGCAACTTTTTCAGGACTCAAGATCAACCCCAAAAAATGCCTAGCCCTGAACATATCACTTTCGAAACTAGAACTGACAGCAGCCAAAACAGGCCTTCCGTTCGAATGGCCAGAAAAAAGTATCCCATATCTAGGAACACACCTAACCGCAGCCACTTCTGATCTTTTTTCACATAACTATCCAACTCTCTTAAAACAAATCACAAACATTTTAACTGCATGGACCCATCTCCCATTGTCCTGGCTTGGAAGAATAAGCGCAGTGAAAATGACGATTCTCCCGAAATTACTATATCTCTTTAGGGTACTTCCTATCCCAGTACCTGCATACTTTTTGAGAATCATCCAGAGAAGAGTCTCATCTTTCATTTGGGGTTCTTCCAAGCCAAGGATAAAGCAACAGACTTTGCATCTCCCCAAAACACATGGTGGGCTGGGACTCCCAAACTTTGCACATTACTATAGAACGGCACAAATAGCTACTCTCACTAAATACCATGCGAACCAAGAATTACCTCTCTGGGTCTCGATAGAAACAACGGAATGTGACCCCATTCCACCAACCAACCTATTATGGATACCCCCCAAATTACGCAAAAACATAGATAACCCCATAATTAAGCACTCACTCTCCCTTTGGGATAGATTCAAGTCAAAATACCACTTACAATCCCCTCACATCCCAATGCTATCTTTTTATAAAAACCCGGCATTCTATCCAGCTTGGATTGCTCCCAAAACATTTAAAGAATGGATAGACAGGAATTGCATACACCTGTACAAATTTTTGGAACTATCGAACTTCCTGCCCTTCCCGTCAATTTGCAAAAAATACGGTATCCCTCACTCAGAACTCTTTAGATACCTCCAAATAAAAAACTTCTTCGAACCACACTTGAACCATACCCCGCCACTCGCCCAGCAGTCCCCCTTCGAAAGAATATGCAGAAAAGACCCACATGCTAAGGGCACGATATCTACTCTATATCAACATTTGCTAATCCACAACACAACAGGACCACCATATGTTCGGAAATGGGAGGAGGACCTGGGACTCGAATTAGAGACCTCGGACTGGAACCAGATATGGCGTAACACGAAAGCTGCCTCCCCAAACATAATAGCATTGGAAACCAATTTATAAAGTACTTACCAGATGGTACCTGGTACCGGCCAGGATAGCAAAATACGCTCCAAATTATACAGGGCAATGCTTCAGGGGATGCTCAGCTTTAGGTACGTTTTACCATATCTGGTGGTCATGTCCTAAAGCGCAAACGTTCTGGGCAAAGATCTTCAACATAACTAATGCGTTGACTGGGAAAACTAACCCTCCGAATCCTAAAACAGCCTTACTGAATCTGAAGCCCGAGTATCTAACAAACATACAATTCAAATTACTAATGCAACTCTTTACGGCAGCGAAACAAACCCTGGCTAAAGCCTGGAGAACCCCCAATCTTTCGATGACAGAAGTGAAAAATAGGATGAACGTAGCAATGACGCATGCCAAAATGGAAGCATTAGACACAGACACGATTACTAAATTTGAAAACCTATGGGGGCCGTGGACCTTGTACATTACTCCAAATTCCTTTAATGATAGAGTGTTGTTGCCATGGTAGCTCAATCAGTGTGCATATCTACAGAAACATCTAACCGATGACCGTGGAATCCGACTTGCTCCTGCAGACCCCCCTAACCCACTCCCCCTCCCCTCCACATATCTCCCCCCCCCCTCCCCTGATGGTTACCTTATATGATTTATACTGTACAAATTTTTATTAATAAGGTTGACATGTGAACTCAAGACGGAACTTACAAAATCGATATATAAGTAACTGCATTATACTGTCAATCAATACCTTTAATGCAACATCATCTTATATATATATCTTTTTTTTTTTCTCACCTCTTCTCTCCCATACGTTATGTTGCCTTATGCATGTTGCAATTGCTATGAAATAACCTGTATTCATAACAAAACACTCTTTATAACAAAGTAACCATTATACACTATCTGTATATTCTACTTACCAAGTATCAATAAAATATTTGACAAGGAAAAGAGTGGTGAACGTAACCTCGCTTTTTGTGAAAAAACGATGGTGTGTATGCAAAATTGTCTTTGAAAAGTGACGTTTCAAAAACGTCGTTTTTTACTTCACAGAAAACGTCGTTTTTTTCATCGCAAAAAACGACCGTGTGTACGCGGCATAATTGTAATGTCTGCCTTTATTTTGTTAAGCACTGCGCAAGCTGTTGGCGCTATATAAATCCTGTATAATGATAACAATAATATAGCACTATAAACATTGTGATGTAAAGTCAATAAACAATCAAGATTTTATTTTCAAATAAGTTAATCCATTTGCAGATAAAAGAGCCCAACACCAACTTCAGGAGTGATGATAAACCAGCACTTGGCACCCATGTATAATAAGCCAAACTGCTTTCCAGAAAGCAAGGACCCTTTTAGCGTGGTCACACACGCTCATAGATGTAACAGGCAAACACCACAATATTTCCAGGGTACCAGGAATCTAGGGCTAAAAGCGATCACCACATAACCAGCACCAATATAGATGGGGCAGATACATCCTCATAAATATAGAAAAGTCTCCATAGCATTATACGTTTCAATAAACGCAAATCCTTTATTAAGTATTAAACTCACATGTAATTCAGAGTACAAGAGCTTGTTTCAAACCAAAAAGATGGCAGCAGCATCTAGCATGCTGACGACATCCCACATATGCATTTCATCACAATTGACATCAGAGGCGTGGCTGTAGGACGGTAGCACAGTAATAAGTGCTAAAGAAACCGTAAACTAGCCTATAGTCCAAAACACTGGAAACAAGCCTGTGTTCCTAAAAAAACTGAAACAGCCCAAGCACTGGTGTTACCCAGTGTACATCTCAATATGGAGTGCAAACCAGCCAAACCAGTTACTTACATCAACAAGCACATTCCAAATTATAAGGAGCCAATCAATTAAGGTTAAAAACATTTTTAAAAGTCATCCATTTATAAAACTTGAATAAAAGTAAATAAAAAATAAAGTTCAAGTAAAAAAATCTGCACATAATAAATTGGACTATGCGCCATCTTGTGGGTATTATACAGAATGACATTGCAAATCAAAACAAATCTAACCTTTTTTCATTCAATATAACAGAAAAAAAAGATGAAAACCAATAGCTAATATCAATAATACTGTATGTATATTAAACAGAGGAATATACAACATTTTATAGTGATATAGTGATAACTAACTATTATTGATTAAGCAATTAACATCCCAATCAATATTCATCTCAAAAAAGGAGTATACGTTTTAAGGCCATGTACCCAGCGGATTTCCAGCCTAGAGATTTCCCATCTGACATAACAACCTCTCCAATTTGGGACGTATTTATCAATACCAAGAAATAAAGTGCCTTTGGGAATTATGTTGTGATAACGTGCATAATGCTGTGACACATTATGTCCGGAGAACCCCTGTCTAAATATTGGCCACTTGTTTTTTTTTTTAATTCTGAACTGCAAAGATCTAATTGTGCAGCCATCATATTGAACTAAATATACTATGTTAGTAGATAAACAGGTATTAAAAGATTTTATCTTATATATTTTGAATGTAGCCTTTGATTGAAGTTTACAAATATGCCTATATTTCAATCTTTCAACTGGCAAATGTTAAACTTCCAACAAGGGGACATAATCTTTAAGATCTTTAAGATCCCAGAACATGCTTGGTTTCCTAGGGCAAGCAACCACATTAGGGGCCACCTATAATAATACATTGTTGTATCTGCATTAGTATGAATAGCAACCTTACATTGACAGCATACCTATTCAGTGATTTTTTTTTTGTCTAGCATTTGGATATTTCAGTGTTGCTGTTGTCACATATCCTTTTTTTATTAATATTATTTGTTTTTTAGGAATTTGGTAACCAAAAACAGATACCAACTAAAGTAAACACAAAACAAACATTAGTGATGGAACAATAGCATGATCATACAATAGGGTCCAGAAACAGATGAGAGAGGGCTACATCTGTAAATTTAGAGGTGTGGCTCACATCAACACTGCTATACACCCATAGAACAATTAGAAGGTGCACATTAGGCAGGTATGCAATAAAGAGAGATGTCACACATACAATACTGAAAAAAGAAAAAAGGGGACAGACATCACCCCATGGACATGGGGAAGCAGTGGATGATTCAGCTAGCCATTTAGACTATACCTTGTTATATTTCCATGGACAATCACTGTTGATATATGTATCTTTGTACAATAGTAGACTATTTCTCACCAATCATTTCCAAAATAGAATAGATGGAGGAGTGGGCTTTTTCCAATGTAATGTTATTGCTTTTCTATCAGAGAAGAGAAGCAAACTAACCAAGGTGCGTTCTGCCAGTGTGGGTAGAATATTTTCAACCAGGCCTAGTAAACATACATGCATGGAAGGTTGTATGGTAACAGATGACAATTGATTTATCAAGGATTAACACTTCCTCCCACATTTCAGTGATAGATTGACACATCCAGAAAATGTGAGAAAAATTCCTGGGGCACTCCCACACTATCAGCATTCTGGCGAACACGAAGGATTAAACTTATGTAGACTGTAAGGCCGCGTACACACGATCGAATATATCTGCTGAAACTGGTCCACAGACCAGTTTCAGTGGACAGATTTGATCGTGTGTACGGGCTAACATGCTTTAAAACTTGTCTGCTGGAAAGCCCTTTGTCGGATATGTCCGCTGGTTAGTATGCCTAACCAGCGGACCGAAATCTCCCGCATGCGTCGAATGGATTCGACGCATGCGTGGAAGTATTTTACTTCCTGGTTCGGTGACGTGGCGGCATCAACGTCACCACCACGTCACCACCACGTCACCGCGCTGTCTGTGGGGATTTGGGTTTGATTGTGTGTACACAGATCAAACCAAAATCTCCCAGGAGACATGTCCGATGAAAACGGTCCGTCGGAAGATGGAAGTATGAGTTGAAGGTGGTGGTGAGTACATGTTCCAAATCAGATTGGACAATCATTGTAGGGGATTGTGAGAACTGACAGTGGAAAGCAAGGTAGAGTTGCAAATAATGAAACTGGTAGCATGCAGGAATATTGTAATTAGAAGAAAGTTGGGACAAGGTGACAATTTGAGAAGTCAACTTGATGTTATATTTGGTCAAATCATGTGGTTATGGTAACATGTAAAAGCGGGGCAGGGAAAGTTTAAGCCACAGGGGGGCATTTGGAGACACAGACAACCTTGGGTAACATTCACATGTCAGGCCCACGTTCTAGGCCCTTAGAGTGGAAATAGTGAAAGGTGTTAAAGGATAGGGAGCTTGAGGCCCTTTATATAACAGAAATTTAAAGACCACTAGGTGTTATATTCTTAATATATTCTTAATATTTAAAATTGTATTTGGTTGTAAAACATTGCATTGGGAATATACGTTTCCTTTATTAATTGAGTGTGGATGGGTCTTTCGAGCTAATAATCTCCTTATGTGACATTTAAACCAGAGTTTTCAAATTCTAGAAGCTAACAGGTTTGATGGATTTTGTAAATATTATATATATATATGTTCAAAAGGTATTCCTATGTGAGAAGGGGATTGTGTTTTCATATATTTCCTGAGACTGATCCCTTCCCCCATATCCTGTGTAGTATCGAATTTCATGGCATCCTGTAGAACCATTTCCTATGGAAACTGTGTTTAAGCTAGCTGCCTTCCCCCCATTTCCTGTGTCTGTAACTAATTAGACACTGTCAAGAGCTCAGCCATTTCCTATAGAAACTATGTATAAGTTTAAACCAGATGTGTCCTTAATATTTCACTCTTTTGCCCCACCCTTTGGGAGGGAGTGATGTAGGAGTGGTTTATTTTTTGGCACAAAGTCTAACAAAGGGAATAGCTTTATATAAGCTAAGTGCTTTATGAAAAAGGTCTTCTCTTCTTCACCAGGCAGCCTGCCTAATCACATTCTTCTTCAAGCATACCAGGGCTGTCTTAACCACTTTAGCCCCGGACCATATTGCTGTCCAAAGACCAGAGCACTTTTTGTGATTCGGCACTGTGTCGCTTTAACTGACAATTGCGCGGTCGTGCGACGTGGCTCCCAAACAAAATTGGCGTCCTTTTTTTTCCCACAAATAGAGCTTTCTTTTGTTGGTATTTGATCATCTCTGCGGTTTTTATTTTTTGCGCTATAAACAAAAATAGAGCGACTATTTTGAAAAAAATGCAATATTTTTTACATTTTGCTATAATAAAAATCCCCAAAAAGATATAAAAAAACTTTTTTTTTTCTCAGTTTAGGCCGATACTTATTCTTCTACATATTTTTCGTTAAAAAAATAAAATCGCAATTAGCGTTTATTAATTGGTTTGCACAAAATTTATAGCGTTTACAAAAAAGGGGGTCGTTTTATGGCATTTTTATTATTATTTTTTTTTTTACTAGTAATGGCGGCGATCAGCGTTTTTTTTTTCGGTACTGCAATATTTTGGCGGACACATCGGACACTTTTGACACATTTTTGGGACCATTGGCATTTTTATAGCGATCAATGCTATAAAAATGCATTGTATTACTATAAAAATGCCACTGGCAGTGAAGGGGTTAACACTAGGGGGCAGGGAAGGGGTTAAGTGTGGTCCTGGTGTGTTCTAACTGTATGGGGGGGGTAGCCTCACTAGGGGAAATCACTGAATGAATGAATGAATGACTTGTATAGCGCAACGCATGCGAACTGAATCGCCTCTGGGCGCTTTTTTTTCCAGCCAGTGTCTGCTTGATCTTCTGTCCATACATACCCCGTGATTCCCCGCTCTTTAACGAGCAATCGCGGGTGCCCGGCGGCGATCGTACCCGCCGGGCACACGCGTGGGACTCGCGGGCCGTGCGCGCGCACCGGACAAGCTGCTAAAGGGAGGACGTAGAGCTACGTGCTCCCGCGTAGCAGTGCCACCGTCCCGCAGTAATATGACGGCGGGCGGTCGGCAATCAGTTAATGAGAGGGCACACCTGGGCACTGCCCAGGGGCCCCAGCCACATGGGGGGCCCCTGCACTTTCCCTAAAGCAGCTGGTCCTTGAGCCCAAGCTGCCCTGAAATTGGGGGCCCCATGATGGCACTGAGAGTGATAGATACACAGGGGAGGCAGTCTGCCTTCTACCTACTTTGATGTCTGTTTACCTGCACTGTCATCATTGTAGGGGCCCCAGAGTATTTCTTTGCCCAGGGGCCCATGATCCTATTAAGACGGCCCTGAAGCTTACACAGGGTTAATCGGTCATCTTTAAAGATTCCAGAAGCACGTTTTTTAGGAACTATTTTTATATTTGAACTCTATCTTGGAACTTATTTGAAGCTATGAATCTACTGTAACTGTACTTATTATCCTTTATAGTGTGTATATTAAAACACTTGGTTTTTATTCGAGTTCACAAACACTTTGTCTCACAATACATTATTCATCAAGAAGACTAAATAAAGCCTTTGAAAGAAAAGCACAGCTTCTACACTAGGAAATTGACCACTGCAGCTTCTAGAAGTGTGGAAGGGTTGGTAAGGTCCAGATTTAGCCACCAGCCAGCTGTTACCAATTGCGTGGCTAAGAAATAGCTAGGAAAGTCAGGGAAAGCTAGGCCGGTCTGTGAGGTAGGGCACTTCAAAGTAGACAACTTGTATCTAGGAGTATGTGAGCCCCAAAGAAAAGAAGAGAAGAGCCGATCAAGGCATATAAAGAAGAAATAATATGAATTTTGGGAGAAATGTCATCTTTAGTAAAATTAATCCATCCAAGTAGGGATAGCGGTAGAAACTTCCATGCTTTCAGCCACAGCCTAACATCTTGAAGGATTGGGGCCAGATTAAATGGAAGGAAATACAAGGCCTAAAGTGAAACCTCAAGGTATCCGACTCTCTCAACCCACTGTAATGGAATATTAGGGGAATCTGTGCCAATTCGTTTCGGGGTCAATCGCGATTCCAATCATTTGCAAACAATAGGAGATCATTATCGTGGAAAAGGAAACCAAAGCCTGAAGGGATCCTGGAGAGATGGGCCAGCATCATTTGGAAACAATAGAAGATCATTTGCGTACAGGACCACCCTCTCTTCCAACCAGCCGACCCATAGGCCTTTAATGTGCAGGGAAGTACAAAGGGCCTCTGCCACTGGTTCAATAGCAATAGAAAATAAGACTAAAGAGAGTCGGGAAGCCCATTTTCCATAACACCTCCCACTCACAGTGATTTGCATCGACAATCATATTTATCTACTGTATACAGCAGGAATAAGTATTTATAAAGGACAAAATATAAAAATAAAGACTCACAACTACAACATCCTGGCTCAGGAACCCCCTGATTCTTCCCGATTCATACTGTATTGAAAAGCTTGTTCCATTCTCAATGTAGGTGTAAGATTTAGATGAGTCATAACGATTATGGGACACTGTTATGGAAAAATAGTTATTTTAAACAATGACTATACATTCATGCAAGCAGTAGTATATGTATCGTGTAGAAAGAGAATCAGTATTTTGGACAATGCACAATGAAAAGTAATCGTAAATAAATGTATTAAAAAATAGACAATGCCTATAAAACAAGTTCTAACATTATAGCTTCTAGAAAAGATGAGCTTTAGTGGTATGAGAGATCATATACTACACAGTGATGTCAGATAGCTATAGCTCTATGTTGGCACAGTAGCTTGTAGTCTCAAAGGTGGTGTATTTTACAGTGACCATACAGGAGTGCAGTTAAGAAACATTTGTTACACCATACCATGAATTGCCTTAAACAAAGAGGTTCATGGCAAAACCACCAGCTATTCTTTTGATAAAATCTGTAATTTAAAACAACTTTTAAAATTACATGAACAAGTTAAAACTTACAGTATGGAATTTTGTAAACTACTTGAGTTTAGTGCTTAGATCTTTACTAAGACAAATTGGAGTCTTCCAACTCTGATTTGTGAGGATTTTGATTATATATGATATACCATTTGTGCTGATGCTTCACTATCTTATATAATTTGATGCACGTTTTCAGGAACACACTCATGTAATTATCAGATCAAGATATTGATAGCAACAGGGTTATTGGGATTATAGTGGTGCCCAAAACAATGAAAAATACAATACAATATTATACGTTATATAAAAAAGGTAAAAATGTATTACATGAATAGCAACAAAACAAATATAGGGTTCAGTAAAATTAGCAGAGCATGATACAGAACATGTTTAACCACTTGCTTACTGGGCACATATACCCCCTTCCTGCCCATACGAAATTTCAGCTTCCGGCACTGCGCCGCTTTAACCGACAATTGCGAGGTCATGCGACATGGCTCCCAAACAAGATTTACGTCATTTTTTTCCACAAATAGAGCTTTTTTTGGTGGTATTTGATCACCTCTGCGGTTTTAAATTTTGCGCTATAAACAAAAAAAGAGCGACAATTTTGAAAAAAAAATTTTTTTACTTTTTGCTATATTAAATATCCAATTTTTTTGAAAAAAAAAGAAAATTTTTTTTCTCAGTTTAGGCCGATACATATTCTTCTAAAAAAAATTGGTAAAAAAAACGCAATAAGCGACTGGTTTGCGCAAAAGTTACAGCGCTTACAAAATAGGGGACAGAATTATGATTTTTGTTTTATTATATTTTTTTTTTTACTAGTAATGCTGGCGATCTGCTATTTTTATTGGGACTGCGACATTATGGCGGACACATCGAACACTTTTGACACATTTTTGGGACCATTCACATTTATACAGCGATCAGTGCTATAAATATGCACTAATTACTGTATAAATGTGATTGGCAGGGAAGGGGTTAACACTAGCGGGTGAGGAAGGGGTTAAATGTGTGCCCTAACTGTGAGGGAAGGGGACTGACTGGGGAAGGTGACCGATCTGTGTCCCTGTGTACAAGGGACACAGCATCGGTCTCCTCTCCCTGACAGGACGTGGATTTCTGTGTGTTTACACATACAGATCCACGTCCTTGTCTGTGTAACCGGCATTCACGCACATCGGCACTGCCGTGGCCGGAGGAGCCGAGGACATCTATTGACGTCCCCCTTCTATTGAGAGCCACCTTGTGGCCTTCAAAGTGCAATGGCCGGGTCTCCAAGTGGTTAATGGGCGTTGATATCCATATAGAGTGGGTAATCAGTACTTAAAGGGGTTGTAAAGGTACCTTTTTTTTCCCCTCTAAATAGCTTCCTTTACCTTATTGCAGTCTTCCTTCACTTACCTCATCCTTCGATTTTGCTTTTAAATGTCCTTATTTCCTCTGAGAAATCCTCACTTCCTGTTCTTCTGTCTGTAACTACACACAGTAATGCAAGGCTTTCTTCCTGGTGTGGAGAAAGCCTCTCGAGGGAGGGGGCAAGCAGGAGTGGCAGGACATCCACTAACACACAGCTCCTTTCTCTATCTGTAAAGTAGAGAGTGTCCTGACTTGCTTGCCCCCTCCCCACTCAAGAGGCTTTCTCCACACCAGGGAGAAAGCCTTGCATTACTGTGTGTAGTTACAGACAGAAGAACAGGAAGTGAGGGCCTACTACAGCTTCCAGGATGGAATATTCAGGTCAACGCCATACTTGACTCCGGAGCCTGCAGTTGTTTTTTGGACTCTTCTTTTGCCACCCAACATCACATTCCTCTGCGCCCTAAGGCTAAAGGACTATCTGTACATCTAGCCAATCGATCAGTTTTAAAATCTGGGCTGGTCACACAAGAAACCCTACCTTTAGCCACAGCCATTTCTAATAACCATCGGGAACTACTGTGTCTAGACGTCATTGAGTCTCCTCTGTTCCCCATAATCCTCGGCATGCCATGGCTCCAGGACCACAATCCTCAAATTAATTGTATAACCGGTGAAATCTGTTTCAGCTCCCCCTATTGCCAGCAACACTGCCTACAAGTAACCTTGTGTCCTCCTTCCCTGCTCTGTATGGACTCTGACTCCGTTCCCGAAGTGTACCATGACTTCCTAGATGTCTTCAGCAAAAAAAGGAAGCCGAGACCCTTCCTCCACACAGACCCTATGATTGTCTGATTGAGCTCCTGCCCGGAGCCGAAATCCCCTTTGGCAGAATCTTTCCCCTGACGAAACTGTAACTTGAGACCCTAAAGATCTATATTGATAAACATCTCAAGAAGGGGTTAATTTGCCCATCTACCTCACCAGCAGGAGCAGAAATTTTCTTTGTTGAGAAAAATTACCACTCTCTTTGCCCCCTCCCTGGATTACCGTGAGCTTATTAAAGTAATAATCAAGAACCGGTACTTTGTTTCAAAGACTGGGGAACACGGTTATCTTTACAAAGCTTGCTCTTCGAGGGGCCTACAACTTGGTGTGCATCCGGATCGGCGTACCCGCTTTGGCCACTTTGAATATCTTGTGATGCCCTTTGGACTGTGTAACACCCCTGCTACATTTCAGCATTTTGTAAACGATATTTTCAGAGACTATCTTGATCTTTTTGTCATCGCATACCTTGACAACATTCTTATTATTTCCCCTTCCATGGACAAGCATCGTGAACATGTCAAGAATGTGCTCGAATGACTTTGTTTTGGTGCCATTTGGGATTATTTTTTGCTAAATAAACTAAAAAATACCGACATTTTTGAAAAAATTTAATTATTTTTTTCTTTGTTTCTGTTCTAAAAAATAATGTGCTCAAGTGACTTTGAACGACTAGGGATGAGCTCCGAGTTCGAGTCGAACTCATGTTTGACTCGAACATTGCCTGTTCGGCGAACAACGAACAATTTGGGGTGTTCGCGGCAAATTTGAAAAGCCGCGGAACACCCTGTTAAAGTCTATGGGATAAATCTAAAGTGCTGATTTTAAAGGCAAATATGTAAGTTATTGTCCTAAAAAGTGTTTGGGTCCTGCACCAGGGGACATGTATCAATGCAAAAAAAAAGTTTTCAAAACTCACGTTTTTTCGGGAGCAGTGAATTTAATAATGCTTAAAGTAAAACAATAAAAGTGAAATATTCCTCACGTGACGGGTGGCCCCGCCTCACCAATATAAGAAATGTCACTAGCTTCAGCAGCGTCATTCGCCAGGTTGTCTTCAGTAGCGATGAGCTTCGCGTTCGATGCGAACACATGTTCGCATCGAAAAATTGCCCATTCAATCGTTCGTCGAAAACGAACAAAACGGGTCGTTCGCGCCAAATTCGAATGACGCGCAACGGCCCATAATGCACTGCGGCGTTGCGCGCTGATGATTGGCCAAGCATGCACCATGACCCTGCATGCTTGGCCAATCACAGCGCCCAAAAAACAAAGAGACCTAATTGGCCAAAGCCTGGGTGCTTTGGCCAATTAGGGCTCAGGGTTTTAGCACACCCCCCACACTATAAAAGGCTGCATCCCGGGCGGCCTCTTGTAGTGTGTTCCGGCTTGCTTTCAGAGAGAGAAGTCAGACAGACAGTGAGTTAGAGAGAGATAGAGACACAGGGGGTCATTTACCAAGCCTGTGCGCCATGACTCATGGTGCACAAGCAGGAGTAAAAGTGTTTTTGACATTTACAAAAGAGATACGCTGCCAGTGCAGTGTATTTCTCCATTTACTAAAATGCCTAATGCGCCCAGAAGAGGGTGCATGGCATGCCAGTACAGACCTGGCGTACGGCATTTAGTAATGTAAAGATCGGTAATTCGGGCAGGAGTTAATTAGGGGAGGGAGGGGGGTGATGCAGGGGAAGTGACATGTGTTTGAATGTGTGTTGCGGGCCGAATTGAAAGTGACTTTTGAGAACCGATCCCTGTGCGCTTGCAAAGTGCACCTCAAACTCCAGGGGTACAGTAGGCTCTTCGGCTTGGTCTGGAACGTGAGGGGGTTAAACCCAAGCCAAAAATGGCATGGGATTCCCCCCAGATCCAGACCAAGCCCTCATCCCAGGCACGCAGTCTGGCCGGACAGGAATGGGGGTGGGGACGAGCGAGCGCCCCCCCCTCCTGAGCCGTACCAGACCACATGCCCTCGACATGGGGGAGTGTGTGCTTTGAGGGAGGGGGCACTGCCCCCCCACCCCAAAGCACTCTTGTCCCCATGTCGATAGGGACAAGAGCCTCTTCCCGACAACCCTGGCCGTTGGTTGTCGGGGTATGCGGGCGGGAGCCAATCGGAATCTGGGAGCCCCCTTTAATAAGGCGGCCCCCAGATTCCAGCCCCCTACCCTATGTGAATGAGTATGGGGTCTTCGCCGCCGCTGTCTTCCGCCGCGACCCCCTTCACCACGAAGCTCCAAGCTTAATGGGGGAGGGCCGCAGGCTTCGTAGTTTTCTGCCGGGGTGGGGGTCGAACATCCCACTCCGGTCTTCTTGCCGTCTTCCACCGTGACCCCCTTCACCACAAAGTTTCCTGCTTATGGGGGAGGGCCGCGGGCTTCGTCGTTTTCATGCTGGGGGGGGCTCTCGATGGCCTCTTCTGCCTGGCGCCTCCGCTGGGGCCAGGGCTTCGCTCTGCTGTCTTCCGTCGCAGGGTGACACTTGCAGGCTTCTCCAGTTCTCTCCGCTTCTGCCTGGCTCCGCCGTTGGGGCCAGGGCTTCTTCTTCTATTCGATGTTGACACGACGAGGTCCGGCGCTGAAATGCCGACAGAGCGGTGGGCAACGACTTATATTGGCATAGTTATTCAAAACCCTGAATAGGGGATATACGTGTTGCCACAGTGGGGTGAGGCACATAAAGTATATGAATGAAAAAAAAAAAGTGTAAAATTCCATAAATAAATACAAAACTAATTAATCCAGATCATCAATTAGTACTCAATTCCAGAATACCGTCCCTGTAGAGTAGATGGTAAAATAGGGTTAAACAATGTTAATTAGCAGCAGCGTGAGAGTGTCACTGAATACAACAGCTCTGTGAAACAGGTGCCTTATGTTCAGCTTCAAAACACTTCAGTACCTTCAACGACACAGCCTTGGTCATTAGTGCAAAAAACAGGCTTCAGCCCCCCTTCACAATACACCACAGCAGGTGTGGGACATGTAAGAAAAGGGAAAACACAATAGTGTAATACAGCCAGACACGATAATACCGATGCCAATGCTATGCGCCGATCCACTCACGCTCTCCCCGTCTTTGAATCAAGCCACTCAGTAAAGAAAAGTGTAGAGGTCCTCACTCGGGAACTTCCGACAGATCTCGTACGGAAAACTCCTTCCCCACGCGTTGCGTCACTTGCCACGTGACTTAATCATGGGTAATGTCCATAGAGCATGTTAGTTGTTTCTAGCGCATATGTTTATATTTTTCACATTTGTTGTTTGGTTGGTAACCTTTTTCACATACTGCAGCTTTTTACATTTATTTATTAATTTTGTGGTGTATTTTGGATTTAGTAGCGCTGTAGTTCATCAGTTATACTTATATTGGCATAGGGCGTGGGCATGGTGATGCCACCATGTGACCTTAACCCATGTGACATCACATTCCCATCATGCCCAGTGATGTCACATGGGTTGAGGTCACATGGTGTACCACCACGCCCACGCCCTATGCCAATATAAGTCGTTGCCCAGCGCTCTGTCGGCATTTCAGCGCCGGACCTCGTCGTGTCAACATCGAATGGAAGAATACAGCGGAGAGAAGCCCTGGCCCCAGAGGCGGAGCCAGGAAGAAGTGGAGGGCACCGGAGAAGCCTGCGAGTGTCACCCCATGGCGGAAGACAGCGCAGAGAAGCCCTCGCCCCAGCGGAGGAGCCAGGCAGAAGCCGACGAAGGCGGCGGCGAAGACCGGGCTGGGTTGTCGCCCTTCCCCGGCAGAAAACGACGAAGCCCGGTGCGGGGCTGGAGCCCCCCCGGCAGAAGACGGCTAGAAGGCCGAGGAGGGGCGACGCCCCCCGTTGTTCTCCGCCGTTTTCGGCCGCCCCCCCGGATGCACAAAGAGCTTAATTTGGGGTGGGGGCCCGGCCAAACATGGCGGAGAGCATCGGTGGGTGTCGCCCCCCCGGCAGAAGGTGGCGGCGAAGACCGGAGTGGGTTGTCGCCCCTCCCCGGCAGAAAACAACGAAGCCCGGTGTGGGGCTGGAGCCCCCCGGCAGAAGACTGCTAGAAGGCCGAGGAGGGGCGACGCCCCCCGTTGTTCTCCGCTGTTTTCGGCCGCCTCCCCCCCCGGATGTAAAAGAGCTTCATTTGGGGTGGGGGCCCGGCCGAACATGGCGGAGACCATCAGTGGGTGTCGCCCCCCAGCAGAAAACGGTGAAGCCTGAGGGCCCAATGGGGTGGTGGTGGGGGGCCACGGCAGAAGACCCCCGGATGTGACTAATAAATTATTTTATTCTGTGTGGTGTCTTATTTTTACACATTTTACGATGTACCCCATACTCATTCACATAGGGTGGGGGGCCAGAATCTGGGGGCCCCCTTATTAGAGGGGGGGCAGTGCCCCCTCCCTCAAAGCACACACTCTCCCATGTCGAGGGCATGCGGTCTGGTACGGCTCAGGAGGGGGGGCGCTAGCTCGTCCCCACCCCCATTCCTGTCCGGCCAGACTGCGTGCCTGGGATAAGGGTTTGGTCTGGATCTGAGGGGGAAACCCACGCCGTTTCTTTGGCGTGGGTTTAACCCCTTAATTTCCAGACCAAATCTAAGAGCCTGTTGTGCACCTGGAGGGGGACCCCCACGCCTTTTTTTTTTTGGTGTGGAGTTCCCCTTTATCCGGGTCCTGTCAGGGGGGGAATGCCTGCTCATCTGTTCATACGATGTATGAACAGCGATCTGTCATTTCCCCTAGTCAGTCCCACCCCCTTTACAGTTAGAACACACCCAGGTAACATAATCAAGCCCTTCCTCGCCCCTAGTGTTAACCCCTTCCCTGCCAGTGACATTTTTATAGTAAGCAATGCATTTTTATACCATTGGTCGCTAGAAAAAAAGCTCCCAAAAATGTGTCCGCCATAATGTCGCAGTAGCCATAAAAATCACTGATCGCCACCATTACTAGTAAAACAAAAATATATTCCTAAAAAAAACATAAAAACGAACCCCTATTTCTAACTTTTGCCCAAACCAATCAAATGCTTATTGCGATTTTTTGGAACCAAAAATATGTCGAAGAATACGTATCGGCCTAAACTGAGGACAAAAAAGTTTATTTATATATATTTTTGGGGAGATTTATTATAGCAAACAGTAAAAAAGTTGTCTTTTTATTTACAAAATTGACGCTATATTTTTATTTCAAGCAAAAATAAGAAAAAAACGCAGCGCTGATCAAATATATCAAATTTTGTTTGGGAGCCACGTCGCACAACCGCGCAATTGTCAGTTAAAATGACGCAGTGCCGAAACGCAAAAACTGGCCCGGTCAGTGACCAGTAATATGGTCTGGGGCTCAAGTGGTTAAAAATTAAGAAAACACTAAAGTTAGCCCAATTTATGTGAAAGATGATGTTACACCGAGTAAATAGATACCTAACATGTCACGCTTTAATATTGCACACACTCATGGAATGGTGCCAAACTTCAGTACTTGAAAATACTCATAGGCAACACTTTTTATTTTTTTCAGGTTACCAGTTTAGAGTTACAGATGAGGTCTAGTGCTAAAAGTATTGCTCTCGCTCTAACGCACGCTATGATACCTCACATGTGGGGTTTGAATGGTGTTTACATATGTGGACGGGACTTACACATTTAAGGCCTGCCCACATATGTAAACACCGTTCAAACCACACATGTGAGGTATCATAGCGTGCGTAAGAGCGAGAGCAATACTTTTAGCACTAGACCTCATCTGTAAATCTAAACTGGTAACCTGAAAAAAAAATGGTGCGTGTTCACTTCTGACTGCGAGCTACTAGGGACAGGGGCGTTTTAATTATTAGTATTTAGGTTTGTTACGTAAAAATTCAATAAGACCTCCCCTTTAGGTTGTAAAGCATCAGTTCAGGGGAAAAAAACAAAAAAAACAGCTCTCATGCTTTCATCCGCCATTGCAGCTTTGATTCTGTTAATGCATCTCGAGTGAACTGGGCATGCTCGGAGACTTAGAAAATTAAGCTGGGTTTTTGTGCCTGAAAATGACAGCTTGTTTTTTGGCTTAGTAATTTAAGGACATCGTTAACAGGTGTAAGCAGTTACAAGTGCACACAAACTAGAGGCTGACATTTCTTCATGTGTTTCCAATTGGTTCATTAGCACACATGTTATAAAAAGCGTGGATAGAGCACATGTCAGCTGCCCTGAGAGGGGACAGACTTGCTGGCTGGCTGAAGTTGTCCTTGCTGAAGCTCAATGGAGCGAAGAGGGATTCAGAACACCTTGCGCCTTCAGGTTATGCCTGCTCATTTACAGAGGGTAAGTTTGGAGTTCCTTGTACAGAATTTGCTGGAGGAA
Organism: Rana kukunoris; assembly: GCA_029574335.1. Classification (NCBI taxonomy): domain Eukaryota; kingdom Metazoa; phylum Chordata; class Amphibia; order Anura; family Ranidae; genus Rana; species Rana kukunoris. Next base: position 410,333,366 of record CM056050.1, read on the forward strand.
TCTGTTGGTGTGGAACCACGGCACATTTATTGCATCCAGGATCATGCTGCACCAAGGTATTTTGAGGTCTCCTTTGTGCATAGCAATTTCTGCACTGAAGTTATTGAGAAATGTAAGGACTTGGAGAAAGCTAATCATGAATCCATAAGACCTTTTATAGTGGAACCCTTGTATGCTATGGAGGAGAAACCACTGGTGGTTCATTTATTTAACCCCTTCACAGACATTGCTTTGGTAGTGGCCTTTTTAAGGAGATACTGCTCTTCAGTGAAGGGAGGCTTCAGACTGTCTAATCGGTTGGGGATTTTTAATGGCAAATTAAAGTTTTTTGTCAAGTTGAAGGTGGATTCTGAAGGGATTGGTGGAGTGCGGCATCCACCAGCTAACCACCAGGAGGCTATGGAGGAATTGGCAGCAGCCTTACAGTGGGAGCCGGAGGTGCAAGAAGCTCCAGAAGAGGTAGAAAAGATGGAGACACTGAGTGCCAAGACTAAGGTGGACGCTTGGGAGAGCCCTAAGAACAGAAGGGCTAAGAAATTGAAGGTAGAGGCAGCCCAAGTTATAACAAGCAACCCCTTTGAGGTCCTGGCAGATGAGGGAGGGGAGATAGAATCATCAGCACTAAGTCCAGGGACTCCAGAAATTTTTCAGCCAGCCACATTGTCGCCAAGTCAGGAGTTTATGGATGATGAAAGCGTTGTGGCCCTGAGGAATGTATGCCAGTTTTCTGGCTTAAATGATAGATCTGGGGGTGAATGATGCACATCTGCATGTGAATGAGCATCAAGCTGGTGTCCCTCAATGTGAGGGGCTTTGGGTCTCCTGCTAGACAGTGTGCTGTTTTTGATGACTTGAAGGTCAATGGAGGAGACATCACCTGCCTACAGGAGTGTTTTTTTAATCGACCACCCAAGCCTCCGGAGTCGGTGGTGGAGTACATATGGTCGGCAGTTGGGGATACTAGGAATGCTGGGGTAGTTTTGTTTAACCAGAAGTTTAGGCTTTTTAATTTATATGCTCCTGTGAATAAACAGAAACGTCTTGAGTTTTTTGAAGTTCTAAAGTTACACGCAGTGGGAAGGAGACCTAGTGTGATCATGGGTGATTTTAATACGATCCGATTTGTGAAGGATCGAATAGGAGCAGCTGAGACTAAGTTGGATGCAATCAGCGCTATGCTGAATGGGGTAATTCAGGACTTAAATCTTAATGATGCTCATATTGTTCTGGGTTTGGTGGATCCATATTTCACGTTTTTTTCGGAGTGTGGGCGCACCAGATCCAGAATCGACTTATGTTTGTTTTCTGATGCGTTCAAATGTGCTAAGGTTAAACACAGGCCGGTAATTTTTTCAGACCATGTAGCAGTGTATGTTGATTTGAATATGGGGGATTGTATTAAGTTTGGTTCAGGTGTTTTGAGGTTAAATAGTTTATTGTTGCAAGACGAGCATGTCAAAGCCATAAACGAAAGGCCCAGCGTAACAGACAGGACACCCGAAGAGGCAAGTTTTGATCGGCGTGTTAAACTAAGACTGGCACCCTTCCGCTGGAGGGTTACTCCAGCGGAGATCATAGACCTAGTTATAGCGGCTGTGGATGCAAATTTGCTACAGCAAAGAGGTGCTGCAGCAGCAGAAGTCACAGCAGCACCAACTGAAAGGATAGGTACAGATACCAGCCGCCATGGAAGAGGAATTCAGAATGAGGTTGCAAGAGATGCAGATACAGCATAGAGGACCAGTATCAGAGGAGGTCCTGCTGGGATGGTGTGATTATATACGTTGCGTACTCTGGAAGAAAGCACTAGCTCTCGAGCAGCAACACCAGGGAAAAGTTCTCCCGTCTATCTATGTAAGGTACTGGTCGCAGTATGATGTAAGAATGCCGTTATTGGGGAAACAACCAAAGCAGAAGTGGTGAGTTAAGCAAGAAGAAAGAGAACGGCGCCCTCCAAGTGCAGCATATTTAAATCATTTTAATAAAAGGGGATTAAAAACACTCACATTTGAGTAGAGATAATCAGGCATGTCAAGGGTTAAGTGTGTTTCATCCGTATTAGTCCTGGTGGAGTGTGTACATCACGGGCTGATGGTTGAGATCTGAGTCCTGTAGCACTCCTGTCTGGCCAGTGGCTGGGATGGGGATCGTGGAGTGACGACAACATCACATCACAGAGCCTCCACGATCACCGTCCCAGCCGCCGGCCAGCGCAGTACACATTCATTGCAGACAGGATTGCTACAGGACTCAGATCTCAACCATCAGCATGAAACACACGTAACCCTTGTTATGCCTGATTATCTCTACTCAAATGGGAGTTTTAATCCCTTTTTATTAAAGATGTATAATGCTGCACTTAGAGGGTGCCGTTCTGTTTCTTCTTGTTTGTTCTCAGATCCTCTTTTAGCTTTTTGGACTGGCAGCCATCTACTAACTCAGCAACTTTCCTGTATACCTCCTTACATGGACTATATACCATATATGGACTCATATTGATTTTACCCCTTCCTTGCCCATCCACTTTCCTTTTATATATTTTATTGTTCTTTTTTGGCAGCTATATCCAGAGTGCGCCATATCAACACACTGTTCTGTGCTGAGTTAAGCAGGCTAATCCGGGCAGAGATGTGGTTGGACAAGAGCTACAGAGCCCTCCGGTGGTATGTAGCCCAAGAGTGCCTGTAGTCAGCGGATGACAGCCCCACGGAAGGCTTTAACCTCCCTGGCGGTATGATTCTGTCTGGAATTATGTACCAAAAGCGGTACAATTATTTTGCATGAAAATTTGGCATTTTATACTGTAGGCCTCTAATTCTTAGGAATAACTCACTTAAATCTGTCCAAACCAGAGTCTAGTAGACATCCCGGGTATGATAAAGTTTGAAACACTAAATCATAAAATCATAATATAATAAATAACTATAAATAATTATAACAAATGATAATGTAAATTATAATAAAAATTATTCAATAATGTAATCAAATCAAAATCACTGAAATTTGCTCAGTTGCAGAATTGTCGCTGTCATTACTTTTATTTTTTTATGACGGATTTCAACACAAATCGCTATCGCTCAATTCTGCAAGTGCTCATAATTTGTTATCGCTGTTTTCTAGCTGCTCTAAAACCATTTTTGACATAAAGGGACACTTTTGGTTGCTATGGACAATCTACAGTTTGCAGGCACAAAAAAAATGTTTTTATTATATAAAAGTGCATGTAGGACACAGGGCAGACCACTAGGGACAAGGGTGTGTGTATTTTTTACATACAGTACTGTAATCTATAAGATTACAGTATACTGTATGTAATGTGTTTGTTTAAATTTTTGAATTTGGTGCCGGTCTCCGCCCCCGTGCGTTGTAACGTCGCAGGGAACGGAGATTGGCGGCACGCGGGCACTGTGTGAATCGAATGGAGGATGCTGCTCACTCTGCACATCTACCCCGAGCGTGAATCAGGGTTACCGATTTTAGCATAGAAAATCCACCCCGAGTCACGCTCAGGGATACAGCTAAGGGGGTTAACTATGATTGCCTGAGATTGTTGTATTGGAGGCTGTATAGGGACCCTGACTTTGAAAGTGATCGGGAGTGGCGTTTGGAAGAAATAATGGAGCATAGAGAGCGAAGACTGAATGTCTCGGAAGGCCACTGGGCAGAGGAAGATTTGGAGTTTCTGGCTGTTCAGGAATGGGAGCTGGAGATCTCCTACAGACAGCTGCTAGATTCTGCTCAGCAGCAGGGTGGGGCTCCCTTTGCCTGGGACTATCATGAAATATCAGTTAACAACTCTGCAATCCTGGCTGAAGAATCGGCAGTGGAAAATCTGGAGATTGCTGAAGTGCTAACTGACCTTGATGATCCAGTTTCTGCTTGGGATGATATTGGATGGAGGAATTTACCTGTTCAGCAGCATGCCAGAGAATCGGCAGTGGAAAATCTGGAGGTTGCCATCCCTAAAGCCGAAGCAGATGATGTGGAGTCCTCAGCAGAAGTGCTGGCAACAGGGCAGCGTGCTACCAACCTCTGCCCAGCACTGGAAACAAATGTGGAGTTCCAGGGAGCTGGAGCAGTTGGCTCCCCTCTCCAGTGACAAGCTGAGGTACTAAAGCTTTTTCTCCCAGCTGAATCACTGGCAGCAGGACAGAATGCTACTGGCCTCTGCACACAACTGCAGCTTGAGCTGATATTGGGGGATGGGATTGCGGTCTCCACTCACAGCAACTCAGCAGAAGAGCTGGCAACAGAGCAGAGTTCCACTGGCCTCTGCTCTCAACTAACAAAAGAGGGAGTTCCTGTGGTAGTGGATGGGATTTCGGTTTTCACTGACACAACCCCCAGAAAATGGTGTGATGCTTAGACAGGAGGATGTCAACCCTGCTTTGCAAGCACTAGGAGATTTTCACCTACCACAAGTGGATGGGAATTCAGTCTCCACTTGTATACCCCAGGGATGCTGGGCAGTTGGCCCGAGATCCCCAACAGCATGAAAGACTAAGCCCAGTCACCATGTCTTCTCCCCAGGGCTGAAAGGACTCCAAGGAGAAGGGCCAGTCCAGGCTGGGGAGAGCCCCACCAGCGGGTATGTTCTCTGCATCCTTGGATTGCCATTACAGGGTACAAATGTTTTTGTTCTCCTTAAATTCAGGCAGTCTTTTTTTGGAGAGCCCAAACTCATCTAGAAACCCCCCCCCCCCCCCAAATGTGTAAAAAAAAATGTTCACCTTAAATTCAGGGAGAGTGGCAGAGTCTTTTTTTGGAGGGCCAAGCTCATCTAGAACCCCCGCCCACCCTAAAATGTGTACAAATGTTTTTGTTCTCCTTAAATTCAGGCAGAGTAGCAGAGTCTTTTTGGAGGGTCCAAAAACTCATCTAGAACCCCCCTAAACAATTCCAATGGGCCATCAGAGGGGGTGAGGAATCTGATAATTGGACCTTATATTTTTTTGTCTTTAAATACTCCTTTAAATCAATTTTATACTGATGTTGGCCAAGAATGTTTTTGTATAATCTGCTATAATGTATAATATTATGTGCAAAAGTACTAATTTATTTTTCTTGTTTGACTCCACAGTTTCCTTGAACACCACAGGAATGGCAGACTGTGGCATCCCAGTTTGCCCAGCAGTGGGACTTCCCCAACTGCGGAGGGGCAAGAGATGGGAAGCACATCCGCATAGTGGCACAACCACATTGGGGGGCTTATTATTATTATAACTATTAAGGTTTTAATAGTATAGTGTTGATGGAGGTGGTATCACCACAGTATGAATTTCTGTATGTGGACGTGGGGGAAGAGTGGCTGGATGTCCAATAGTGAAGTGTTCGTACGGATGGAGTTTGCCCAATGTCTCCAAACTGGTGGCCTGGCACTGTCACCTGATGACGACAACGTTGAGGGCCTTCCGTTTGTTTTTATCGCGGATGAAGCTTTCGAGCTGGGACCACACCCGATGAGGCCATTTCTCCTGAGGACTCTCACCCTGGAGAGGAGGGTTTTTAATTACCAGCTTGCCAGAGCCCGAAGGGTTGTTGAGAATGCCTTTGGGATAATAGCCAGCCGGTTACGCCTGTTCCTTACCTCTATACATATGGCGTACTACAAACATAATCATATTGTTTTCACCTGCTTCAAACTGCATAATTTTTACAGAGAAATGCACCAAATTATCTAGCCACTGTTGGGCCTGAGACCGGAATTTCAGATAATACCCTGAGGGGCCTGGATACTGGCCATACTGGCTTGGGTACATATATGTCTTCTGCTGCTGCTCCTGATTTCTGTAAAAGGGGGCCAGATTGTGCTCCCAACTGTATGTGCGTCTCAATAAAAAAATATATATATCAACACACTTGATGTCTGCCTTGGGGTCCAAAGGCTACGCAAAGTCGACGAATTTCTCCATTGTTGCCCTTCCTCTTTATTTTGTTACCAGAATAAACAGATATTTGATTTACTTTAAATACTGGAAACAACCATCCACACCCTTAGCTTTGTCCTGGGGTGCATGATGATCTATAGCAGTATTCTCTCTAGCTTGATATATTTATTAATATATTGATATGTTATTGTGATTTTTTTTTTTTTGATATTCTATAATAAATTTGTATATTTGTATATTTTTATGACCTAGTTGTCACCACTATTTATGGTTGCTCAGAAAATCCCACTCCCATTAGAGGTATTAATCTTTTCTACCGATTCAGGGATGTTGGCAACATCATGCCCCTGAGCCTAATCTTTTCATACTTTAAATACTTGCCCTTGTGTTTTTCTTAAAAATGACAGTTTGGTTGGGAGTAGGCAGGTACATTTCATAAATACAATGTCCAATTGACAAGGGACACCATCCAACCTCCTTGAGGTAAAAAAAAAAATACAAGATAATAATGTTGTTGTGGTAAGTTGACCATAAAATAAAAATGGAGATCATGAGAAAATATTCAAACCCCACAAAAAAAAATAGGAGATTCAAATCACATATTTTTTTTTATGAGATCTGGCTTTAAAATCAAATACGAATATTCATGATATCACAAGAAACAATAGAGAAACAAGGTGGTCAGAACTCTGTGTGAATATCAGAAAAGAGAACAAATAGTGATCCTATTATACCCAACCTAAATTTGGTAACATAGACGTGCCTCCATCCCCATATATATTATTTATATTCATTCTTATGGAAAATGTGTATTGTATATATTATATTCCTTTTTATTACGTACATATACTTCCCTCTTTCAAAGTCCCAAAACCCCTTCTTTCTTTCTTTACACATCTGTGTGAATATCAGCAGCAAAAAAATAATATTATTCTAGCATTAGAAAGAAGAAAATAATGCGCTTCATTAAGCAATGCAATAATTTGCAGCATGACGAATGTGCTATCACCATTACGAACACTAGTTTTATCATCTCCTAATTTCTTCTGAGAAGGCATGATTTTTTTCTCCGTCAGGGTTCCACACAGACGATCGAAATTTCCGATAGGAATTTTTTCCATTGGAAAAAAATAAAACAAGTTCTATTTCTAAACTCTGATGGAAAAAAGTCTGATGGGGCCCATACATGGTCAAAATATCCAATGAAAAAATCCCATCTGACTTTTTTCATCGGAAATTCCGATCATGTACATAGGGCCAGATTAAGGTAGAGTGATACTCCAGCCTAACTCTCACTTTGAGCCGGCGTTTGTTTTCAGTAAGCAGAAAACATGAAACGCCGGGTTGGAGTTACTATACGAGTAATTGTATTTCGCCGTCGTATCGTAACTTCAATTTTAAAAATGGCGCGCGGGGTGTTCCCGCTGATAAACGCAGAGAATATGTTAATCAGCGGGAATCGGAAATTCACGATCGTATTCGGGCGCGACGCAGTGACTTTCCGACGTTTCCGTAAGAGATACGCGGCGCAAAGATAAAGCAGCCCTCTAGTGGAGTATCCTATGTTAAGTATGGCCGTTGTCATCGTGTCGCCAAAAAAAAAAATTCGAGCCGTTTGCGTAAAACGTCCGTGAATGGGGATTGACGTCATTGACGTTCCCTGAAAGAATTTGGAGCATGCGCACTGACAGTCGACGCATGCGCAGTACGTTCGCCGTGGGATCACGCATAGTTAACATAATACACGCCCCCTACCCGCCCAATTTGAATTCCGCCGGCTCATTTTCGCTACGCTGCCGCAACTTTAGGAGCAAGTGCTTTGTGAATAACAGTACTTGCTCCTAAAGTTACGGCGGAGTAACGTAAACGAGAAACGTTACTCCAAAGTAAAGAAGCGCCCATCTACCTGAATCTGGCCCAAGGTATTACCCCCAATCTATCTGATATCTTCTCTGCTAACTATCTTCCACTACTATGAAAAATAACTAATCTTCTTAAACAATGGTCCTCTTTGCCAATATGGATTGGTAAAATAAATGTAATAAAAATGACTGTACTACCTAAAATGTTAGATCTTTCTCGTGTATTACCCATTCCCAACTCGGCATACTTCCTTAGGAACCTACAACATAAAACACAAGCATTTATTTAGAACTCCTTAAAATCTTGCTTACCTACCCACATTCTTTATCTTTCTAAACTCAGGAGGATTAGGTTTCCCTAATTTTACTCATTTCCATGCAGCACAAATAGTGCATATTCCTAAATATCAAGCAAAACACAAGGTCCTCCTCTGGGTAGTGATTGAATCAATTGACTGTGATCCGATCTCCATACCAAATCTAATATGGTCCACCTCTGACCATAAAATAATTAAAAATAGGATTACTAAACATACAATTGTTATATGGGATAGATTCAAAGTAATCAAAGGACTACAATCTCCACATATACCTCTTGTATCTACCCCCTCAGGAGCCGCTGGTTGATTTGGGATCGGCATAATAAGTTAGTGAGCAGAGCAGTAAGCGAAAGGCCAGCCAGTAGATAAGGTTTTCCAAATGCTTTATTTATTTATTTTTGTTTACAAAAAGCTTTATATGGAAGACAATGACAAGACAGAGTAACTTTGTTTACAGTATAAAAGTGTTAAAGGTAAAAAAACATTATACAAGGATTATACAAATATAAGGGAGCAGTCGTGAGGCTAACAATTTTACATGGACTAGGGGATGAGGCCGGATACTCATTAGTACTAAAGAATATGTGTAATTAGAATATGGGTAATCAGCAATATGAACAGGTAATTATCTCAGGGCAACAACCAGTAGTTCCATTTATCATGGTATGTTTGCATACTATCTGAGAGAGTGTGATAGATTCTCTCAGATAGACTGAGTGTGTCCATTCTGGAGATGACCTGAGGCCAAGGCAGGCTATCTGATTTTCAATTGCAAGCAATCATCCACTGGATTGAACCAATTAGAGAATGGAGTAGTATGTTACACGGATGGGGGACGTTGGGAGCAAACAGCAAGCAAGTCAAGGGTGAAAGAGTGATTATTACATTTTGAGGAGGACTCCAGCCTGTTAACAGCAGCCTGCCATATGGGTTTTAGAAGGTCACAGCTCCAGAATATGTGAAGGTAAGAGCCCTCCACAGGACATCCCCTGAAGCACATTGGTGAGGTGGAGGGATAGAAAGTGTGAATTTTTGCAGGTGTCATATACCATCTTTTAAAGAGCTTCAGTGGGGATTCTCTGAAGTTAGTGTCTAAGTTGCTTTTGCGTAGGTTATCTATCATTTTATGCCAAGTTTCTATGGGTAGAGAGCAGGCTAAGTCTCTTTCCCAGCTGAGCATGGGAGCAGTTTTATCAGGTTGATGGAGATTGTTTAGGAATTTATATATACGAGAGATCCATCCCCGCTCCCTGGGTGAATTGAGGCAGATGTCCTCAAAGGTGGTATGGGGAGATGTGATGGAGAGGGAGTAGTGTTCAGCATAGAAATTTCTAATTAAATTGTAATGAGGAAGCTCAGAACTGGGAAGATTAAATCTTGATTGTAATGAGGAAAAAGAGGAGAATTTTTTATCTAAGAGCATGGAGTTAAGGTCTGTCAAGTTTCTCAGTGTCCATTCATGGAACTCCAAGCCGTCAGGATGCGCAGAGGGGAATCTATGGTCCCCTATATATGAAGATAGAGGGGGGATCAGTGAGGAGAGGTGGAAGGTTTCATTAATCTTATTCCACAACTGCAATGAGTGGGCAACAATTACATTTTTTTTTGAGGCGTTAAAATGTTTTTTGGAATTGGACCATATCAGATTTTTTAAAGAAGTTGGGGAGAGGGCTGAGGATTCAACCCTTAGCCATGGGATGGATCTATCTGAGGAGTGCCATTGAGCAATATGTGTGAGTCTAGCCGCCAAAAAATAAAACCAGAGGCGGGGGAGACCTAGGCCACCGTTGATTTGTGCTTCATGCATAAGAGTATAGCTACACCTTGGTTTTTTATTCAACCAGATGAATTTATTCAGTTCCCTCTGTATTGCCTCTATACGGGTTTTTGGTACGTTAATGGGGAGAGCTCTAAAAAAAAAAGAGGAGTTTGGGCAGGATTGTCATTTTGATAGCACATATCCTCCCTAGAAAGGAGATATGGTAGGAGGACCAGGTTTTGAGTATTGTTCTAATATGAGAGAAGAGGGGGATGTAATTTGCAATATATAATGATTTATGGGAGGGGGTAACATTGACACCTAAATATTTGAGTGAGGTGGAAGACCATGTAAATTTAAAACTCTTCTGTAAGAAGGAGAGAAGGTCTGGGGGGTAGTTAATTGGTAGGGCTGAGCACTTTTTAATGTTAATAAATAGACCAGAGAGATTGTGGAAGGAATCTAATTCCGTCAGAAGATTGGGTAATGATGACAAGGGATCGGTTATAAAAAGAAGGGCGTCGTCAGCATATAGATTTATATTAAATCGTTTTGTCTAATTGCTTGGGCGAGGGGTTCAATTGCTAGAGCAAATAAAAGAGGGGAAAGGGGACACCCCTGTCTGGTGCCCCTGCTAAGGGGGAAAAAATCTGAATTATGTCCTGGAATTCGGATCCTGGTCTGTGGGGCGTGATATAAGGCGTTAAATCCATGAATAAATTTGTCAGATATACCAAACCTGGGAAGGAGTTGATTTAAATATGACCAATTGACGCTGTCGAAAACGTTGTGTATATCTAGACTTAACAAACAGACCGGGCGGGAGAAGAAGTTGGCGTCTTGTATAATGTTAGTTGCAAGCCTAATATTGTCCGTTAACTGTCTGCTCGGGATAAAACCAGATTGATCAGCCTTAATGAGGGAGGTAATGACCAAGGCTAATCTGTTGGCTAGCAGTTTCCCGAATAGTTTAATGTCATTATTTAGTACAGATATGGGGCGGAAATTTTGAGGTAAGGAATAATCTTTTTGGGGTTTGGGAATCAAAGATAGGTTGGCTAATAACATATCATCTGAGAATTGTCCTCCTGTCAAAACATGATTAAACAATCTGGTGAGGTTGGGGACAAGAAGGGTGGCAAATTTTTTATAGTATGTGGTTGAGAAACCATCAGGGCCTGGAGCAGTAGATGTTTTTAGAGATTTTATAATATGCACAATTTCTAAGTCAGAGCATGGTTCATTTAATATAGCTATTTGTTCACTTGTAAGTGTGGGGAGTCGATTTTTTTCTAGCCATTTTAGTGAATCGGGGAAGGGGTGCGACTGGGGGCCCGATAATAGGTCTTTATAGAAGGAAGTGAAAATTTTCATAACCTCCTGGGGATGGGAGACTAGATTGCCGCTTGAGTTTCTCAGTTTATATAAATGGGGGGGGGGGGGGTTTAGAGTCTGAGTTCAGTTTTCTAGCGAACATTGTTGAGGCTGAGTTTCCGTGTAGTAAAAATTTTGATTTTGAAAATCTCATTGATTTCTCTGTATCCTCAGACAGCAGTGTGTCCAGGGCTAGACGTTTTGTCCGAATACGGTTGGTTAGTTCTGGTGTAGTGGATTGATTAAGTTTGTTATAGATGTCATGTAGTTCTCTAGTGAGACATTTAATGTCAGCTAATTTGGCTTTTTTTTTAGCTGCCGCGATGTTAATAAAATGGCCTCTCAAAACAGCTTTATGAGCGGCCCAAATGGCTGTAGGGGGCGAGTCTTCTGGCTTATTATCTGTAAAGTATTCCTCTATGTGTGTGTAGATTGTTTGAAATGTGGAAGGGTCAGACAGCAGTGAATCATTTAGCCTCCAGCTGAATGTAGTAGGGGGTAATCCTATATGTGTTGTTTCGAAGACCACCATGTTATGGTCAGACCATGGGCATGGGTGGATTGTAGCTGAGGGGGAGTTGGCTAACAAGATGGGAGTACAGAATACGTAGTCCAGCCTTGCGTAACAGTCATGTGGGTGGGAATAGTGAGTATATTCTTTGATGCCGGTGTTATGGGCTCTCCAGGCATCAATTAATTGAAACTTGCTAAGTTAACGGTTGATTGATTTGGTAAAAGCTTTAGAGGAGGGGGCGACTCTACTCCTGTCTAGTGCCGGGTGGGCATCTAGGTTAAAATCCTCGCCGATAATCATATGTGGGGAGATATATTGGTCAAGGACATCAAAGAATTTGTTAAAGAATAATGTATGTGAATCATTTGGGGCGTATACTGAGGCTATTGTGAGGGAGCGTCTGTTTATGTTGCCCTTTAGAATGATGAAGCGGCTGTCCGCATCTTTGTAAACATTAGATATTTCAAATACGGACCAGAATGACAACCCCTCTGGACTTATTAGAAAAAGTGGTGTAGTGAACTTGATTAAAAGATTTATCAAAGTATTGGGGATGATTTGTGGAAGAGAAGTGCGTCTCTTGTAATAAAATAATGTCCACACCCAGTCTTTTATAGTGTTTGAAGGCCTTTTTGCGTTTATTGGGGGACTTGAATCCCTGCACATTGTGCGAAAATTTTTAAGGCCCATTGTGAGGTGTATGAAAGTAGCTGGGAGAGGTGTGTGAGATGAGGTGCGGATTACCTAGTGATACTATGATGTGGTTAAATTTTGTTATAAAGGTGTGTGGACTGCAAATATCCTCTGCAATAGAGAAAAGGGGATGCTTGTTCAATGGACCGTGGTTTGGATTAAGAGAATTTACCTTGTAGGCATGTAAACATATCATATCTGTCATCAACATACAAAATGTGTTCAGTAAAAAGGGTCTTCCATTATGAATATCAAAAATATTAACAAAAAAATGAAAAAAAAGGGGGCTAAGGGAAAAAAGGACCCATAGCCAACGAAGTTGAACCAAAGGACAATACTGTCCTAATTCTACCGGTGGAGATCTCTGCAGCATCCCGAAATCGGGGAGTGCAGGAGCACACAAGGGTAGAAGGGGGGCAAACTAGCGCCAGCACGTGCTCTAGGCATTTTAACAGAACTATAACAATTTAAGGTGCATGGTGATAGAATTATACCATGTAAACAGATAAACATTTGAGCAAACTTATATAAGTGGGTGTAACCATAACAGGAATCACTTAGGGTACAACCTGGAGAAATGGAAGTAGAAATACCACTGCATTGGGGGGGAGGGGGGGGAAGACTGCCCATCACTGATCCGTTAAATAATAAACAAACAGGCAAGGTAAAGGGTGAGTCGAACATATGACTGGTCAGTGGAAAGGGACTCACTGAGCAGTCTAATAATCAATCACTTTAGGGTGGAGCTCTCAGAGGAGTTGTAAATATCTAAGAGAGAAAGTGGGGAAGGGAAAAGGTATAATAAAAAAAAAAAAAAGAGTCCTAGTCCCCAAAGTGGAGGGAGAAGAAAAAAAAAAAAAGTATTTTCTCTCCCCTCTCCCTTGTCATTTGAGACATACCCATTCCTCCTGATGGTCTTTTAATAAGGAGTCTCTGTGATGAAATTCTGCGTTGTTGAAATTTTCTACTTGATCACGTATGGGTCCCCAAACATTGATGTTTTACACTAGAGGGGGTAATCCAGCTGCAGGATGCATTGGGTTGAAGGGACGATTCCATCCATCATGGTTTCGTTGGGAGCGCCTGGATGCGGGGGTGGACCACCCGGGAGATGATCTTGGTGTGGGAGGGAAGCGTCTGGGTGGTGAATTTTCCAGTAGGCCAAGTTTAGCAAGAAGCTCTTTGCCTTCAATGATGTTATAAACCACATGTGTGTTTCCATTGTGTATAACAAAGAGCTTAAATGGAAAACCCCAACGATGATTTATTCTCGCCGCTTGGAGAACACTGGTGACCTCCTTCATTCTACGTCTTCTGTCCAATGTTGCAGGGGATATATCAGGGTATATTTGTAATCTAATTCCGTCGAGTTCAATGTTATGTGCTTTTCTGGAGGCTCTCATTATGTCTTCCTTGACAATAAAATCTCTCATACACATGATGACATCACGCGGTGGCTTGTCTGGGGTAGGTTTAGGCCTTAGAGCTCTGTGAAGTCTGTCACATGCAAAGGCAGACAGAGGTTTATCAGGGACAAGGTTGTGAAATAATGTAGTGATGGCTTGTTTTAGGTCTGTGATGGATTCTGGGATGCCGCGCACCCTAATGTTATTTCTTCTGTTTCTGTTGTCCAAATCTTCTATGTGGGCTTGCATAAAAGAGAAACTGTCAGCTAAGTTCTCATAATCTTTTCTGAGATCATTATGAGCTAGGGCTAATTCTTCATGCTTAGTCTCCAGTACATCTGTGCGGCCTCCTATGCTGGCAATCTCCTGAGAGAGTACACTGGTTAATCTATGAAGCTCTGATTCCAGCTTGCCCACCAACTTCTCATAGATGGCAGTCAAGCTGGCATCCAGGTCTGATTTAGTGAGATGAGGGGAGTACTCACCGTTGCCTGGAGGTAAAGTAGGAGTCTGCTTGGAGCTGCTGGAGGCCGCGTGTGCGACGGCGCCATCTTGGGACATCTTCTTAGGGCTTATGGAGCGCTCCAGGCCCAGGAGGTAGTTTGTGAGCGAGTGGTTGGAACGGCCGTTTCGCCGTTTTTTTTTTTTGCTGGCATGCACCGGGGAGTTCCGCGGGGGTGCTGGAGCTGTTTTGGGTGCAAGATGTGATCGGATGGCCCCGGGATTTTAGCCTAGCAGAGCTGGTCTGACCGAGCACAGCTCAGAAGCGTCCGGTCTGCATCGCGTCGCGCATGCGCCCCCCCAAATGCTTTATTTCTTGGGTCCAACACGACCAACACCAACAAGGAGGTAGACAGGACAGATTGATGATTAAAGGAAACCTTGCAGTATCAGGCTTGAATGAACAGGAGAGCAAGCCTGCTCTCAGTAACAATATAATGCGTCGCCACTCTAGCCAGAGTGTGTGAAGTGAACCCCGGACAGACTTTTGCCACAAGCCTGGCAGCCGGAATTCCACTTTTAAGGTTGCTGAAAGGAACAGGCCCTTGCTATGGACCTGGCTTTGATTGGATTTAAGATGCCAGATGAGGCCTCTGACTCAGGCTTTATGCTGACAATGTGAACTGCAGAGCGAATCCTTCTAGTCAATTACAATTAGGTGACCGGTTGACAGTTGAAGTGTACCTGTCAGTGTGTCGGTCACTAGATCCCCGATGGTTCATTCAAGTCTCTCAGATAACCTGCCTCCGGGTTCGCCTTGAGCCGATTCCCCACCGCACAGCCAGCGGCCTAGGACCTTTTTCGTAGTGTTAAGGGGACCCTGCAAGCCACTGGGGCCCCTCGGCAGCATCCGACAGGAACTCTGCATAACTTTCGACCCCAGCCTGGTAGGCCATATCGCCGGGGTCTGTTGGATGCGCACACCCTAAAGGTGGGTGCCGCAACTGTAACCAGGAACCCGTGAAGAACCCCGCCTTTAGGGACCCATGAGATGCGCTCCGGGCGGGGCGTTTCTTCCTCCTCCAAGTACCGTACAAGGCATGGGATCTTCCAAAACCCTGCGACTCGGGAAACTGTGGCTCAAATATGTAGTCCAGGAGGGATGGGATTCAACGTCCGAAGAGTTTGGTTTCTCAGCAGGTAGATAATTGTAGACCTTGGATGGGTCTCTGGGCCAGTCCAGGAGGGAGCGCTGAGGCGGTAGGCCTCGACCACGGCTGCAGGAGGCTGCAGCAGGCTCTTCTCCAATTGAGGCACACCACACGGAGATCACTGTGAATGTGGTGGTCTCGTCCAGGGTACTGGTCACATCCGTTTGGCTGGTCACGTTGGTTGGGTCATCTTCGGTCATCAGGCTTACCTCCGGGGAGCAGGGTGGTAAGGTAGCCAAATGTAGGGTCAAGGTTGATGAGATCAAGATGACCTCATTGTTGGGAGCCTCCGGCTCTGCGATCTCCACCGATGGGGAGGGCTCCAGCCTTGTGACTTCCTCCTCCGCGGTGACGGCAGCTGTAATAAAGTTCACCCTATACTCCCTTGGAGTCTTAACAAGCGATGAGGCGATAAAGAGATAGGCCCGGCATTGCCGACATCGGGTGAATGGCTGTATCCGGACCGATAAGTTCTCGAAACAAGGGCAAACGTGCAGTACAGTGGGTGACCGCGATATTGTGTGAATCTCGCTCCCTTTCTCGGCGAGATTGAGCACTTGCGAGCCCCATCGCGGGAGCCAGCGCCGAGCTGGCTTGCCGCGATGGAGACAAAGCTGTCATAGAAGCGACGGGGATTCCCGCCATTTCTACACGTGGGCGGAGTTTGTTATGAATCCTGAAAAGGGTAGTTCCCCGCCGGATTTTAATAAAAAATCCGGCATGGGTTCCCCCCTCAGGAGCATAACGGGCCCTTAAGTCTGGTATGGGTTGTAAGGAGACCCCCCCCTACGCCGAAAAAACGGCGTGGGGGTCCCCCTACAATCCATACCAGACCCGTATCCAAAGCACGCCGGCTGGCCGGTCAGGAAGGGAGTGGGGGCGAGCGAGCGCCCCCCCCTCCTGAGCCGTACCGGGCAGCATGCCCTCAAAATGGGGGGGGTCAGGTGCTCTGGGGCAGGGGGTGCACTGCGGCCCCCCACCCCAGAGCACCCTGTCCCCATGTTGATGAGGACAGGGCCCCTTCTAGACAACCCTGGCCGTTGGTTGTCGGGGTATGCGGGCGGGAGGCTTATCGGAATCTGGAAGCCCCCTTTAATAAGGGGGCCCCCAGATACCGGCCCCCCACCCTAAGTGAATGAGTATGGGGTACATTGTACCCCTACCCATTCACCCGGAGGCAAAGTGTAAACACAAATAAACCACACATGGTATTGAAATATTTTATTAGTTGGCCGCCGGGGGGGGGTGTGTATGATCGCTTTTATAAAAGTGCTTCTGCAGGGGGGTGGGTGCCGCTGTTCTTCGCCGCCGTCTGGTTCTCTTCCGCCACCGGGGGGGGGCGTTTGGATAAAAGCGCCCACCACCCGGCGGGCTTCCTTCGACATCATCGGTGGCGGGGGGAGGTCTTCTCCTACTCTCCGGGGTCTTCTCCCACTCTCCGGGGGTCTGCTCCGGCTTTCCGGGGGTCTTCTCCGGCTCTCCGGGGGTCTTCTCCGGCTCTCCGGGGGTCTTCTTCTTCAGGACTCGCCACCGCTATCTTCGTGCGTTAGCTCAATTACTAGCGGCGGCCAGTCCCCTCTTCTGTGACGTCGTCGTCTTCTTCTCTTCTCCAGATGTTGACGCGACGCTTCCTTCCGCTGTTATGGCGGGCGCGCGGCTCGCAGTGAGTTATATAGGCCTGTCTTATGACGTCGCAGTCCCATCATGCTCCGGTAGGTACCACGTGGGTAGGTAGCACTTGGTACCTACCCCGGTGGCGGAAGAGAACCAGACGGCGGCGAAGAACAGCGGCACCCACCCCCCCGCAGAAGCCCGCCGGAGGGGGGCACTTTTATAAAAGCGATCATACACCCCCTCCCCCCCGGTGGCCAACTAATAAAGTATTTTATTTCAATACCCTGTGTGGTTTATTTGTGTTTACACTTTGCCTCTAGGTGATTAGGTAGGGGTACAATGTACCCCATACTCATTCACTTAGGGTGGGGTGCCGGTATCTGGGGGCCCCCTTATCAAAGGGGGCTTTCAGATTCCGATAAGCCTCCCGCCCGCATACCCTGACAACCAACGGCCAGGGTTGTCAGGAAGGGGCCCTGTCCTCATCAACATGGGGACAGGGTGCTCTGGGGTGGGGGGCCGCAGTGCGCCCCCTGCCCCAGAGCACCTGACCCCCCCATGTTGAGGGCATGCTGCCCGGTACGGCTCAGGAGGGGGGGGGGCGCTCTCTCGCCCCACTCACTTCCTGACCGGCCGGCGTGCTTTGGATACAGGTCTGGTATGGATTGTGGGGGGACCCCCACGCCGTTTTTTCGGCGTAGGGGGGGTCTCCTTACAACCCATACCAGACCTAAGGGCCCGTTATGCTCCTGAGGGGGGAACCCATGCCGGATTTTTATTTAAAATCCGGCGGGGACTTCCTTCTCAGGATTCATAACAAACTCCGCCCACGTGTAGAATTGGCGGGAATCCGCGTCGGATTCCCGTCGCTTCTATGACGCACTCGCTGGAATGTGCTTTTACTATTCCAGCGAGTGCGAGATGTCGGCAGCCTGTCGCCGAGAATCAGCGCGATGCTGTCGTGCTAAAAACACATTCTCGGCGGCAGGCACTGTATGGCACGCGCCTACAACGTGTCCGGACAAGTTCTTCAACTGGGGGGAGCCACCCACCCCACCCCTGAGTGAGACATAAGATAAAGTTTTGCGCCAAAGTGAGGAAGGTAACACCCATCTTCTCACCAAACCACCAGTTTGGCGATGTCTGCCTTCTTGCAACCGGGTGTTGTCGCTCAGCGATTGAGACCCCCTACCACTTCACCGGGGGTCTCCAACATGTTTGCCCCACCTGGAGTGCCAGTGACGGACACCGGAGTCCGTATGTCCACAAAGGGACAGTTTGCCCTACTGTCGAGTGGGGGCACCGAGATGCTGGGACTGATTTGCCGTTGTTGCGAGAACTAATCAGTGCAGATCCAGCCATTCGCCCAATGTCAGCAATGCCGGCTGTTACCTATGGCAACGAACTGTGAGTACTTTATTATTAAGAGCAGAGAATCGTGTATTGAATTGTCCGGCATCCAGAGAGTTAATCTCAAGTCCTATAAGCCTGGGCGGCACAGCCAGCGGCCTAGGACCTTTCTCGTAGTGGTAAGGGGACCCAGCAAGCCACTGGGGCCACTCGGCAGCATCCGCCAGGAACTCCGCGTAAGTTTAGACCCCGACCTGGTAGGCCATATCGCCGTGGTCTGTTGGATGCACACACCCTAAAGGTGGGTGCCGCACCTGTAATCAGGAACCCGCGAAGAACCCCGAAAAATGGCACCTGCCACAGATATACCCCTCCCCAGCATGCCCCGCGAGGGAAATCTCCTTCAATTGGCTGCTGGGGAAAAGTGGCTCCGTTAGAACCCCTCTGACGCCATCTGTCGTGCGGGGTGAGAATGACACCCCCGGAGACCAGACTGACCCACAGGACAGTTCTAAATTGACAGCAGCCAAAATTTAACGAAATTAAGAGTGAGAGCAACATAACTCTCTCACTCCCCCACTAACTTTAGCGTAGTGCCCATACTGAAAGTAAGGGGGCGCTACAATCATTTATTAGAAATCCACTTTTCTACCCGGCTCATACATCTCCTAAAACTTTTAAAAAATTGATTACTGCTGACTTAACTCTATAACCTGACAATGACCACTTCACTTAAAACATTTCCTGAAATATGTGAAAGCCATCAATTTCTTCCATTATCTACAGATCAAGAATTGTTTTATGCCATTTATAAAAGGTAGAGAAAATATTTGTGACATAACGCATTTTGAACGTATATGTAAAAATTACCCCCACTCAAAAGGTCTCATATCATTATTATATAGTCTATATGGCATAGTAAGGTACGGCGAAAAAACTATGATCAAATCCCCATAGTAAAGTGAATAGGGTTAATAATGTGATCTAAACAATTAACGCTTCAAAAAACAATATTAAAATGTGTGAGTAGCAATATATCTGTGAATCAAAACTTATTGATATAACAATATGAAACAGCACCCATCAAAAGGAAAAGTTTGAGGATTAATATAAATAAATAAATACAAAAAGATGACTAATCAAAATAATATCATAGTCCCTAAATCCACAAGTAAAAAGGTTCAAAGTCCCAATTGTGAAGAGTTGAAAAAAATAATGATCATAATGTATTGAAAAATTAAAAACGTAATTCCATAGTGCAGAAGAAAAAAGCTTGTGATGATAGAACCTTCATCCACTGAAAAGACACCCAGAAGGGGGGCACATGCGCGGCGCGATGCTGGTCGGACGCAGCTAGCTTGAGCTCCTCCGGACCGTGAGAGCCAGGCACTGATCCCGGGGCCATCCTGCACCCAAAAACCTCCAGATTTCACCCATCACCCCCGCGGACACTAGTGCATGCCCTCTGGCAAGAAGAGGCGCGGACGCCGCTCCACACACTCGATCACTAACTTCCTTCTGGACCTGGAGAGGAAGATGTCCCAAAATGGCGCCGGCCACCATGCGGCCTCCAGCAGCTCCCCACAGGCTCCTGTTCTACAACCAGCCAACAGTGAGTACACTCAGCCTCTCTCCAAGGCTGACTTAGATGCAAGCCTGTCTGCTATCTATGAAAAACTTGTGGGTAAAATAGAGCAGGAGCTACATAAATCCACCAGTCCCCTGTCCCAGGAAATTGCCAGTATAGGAGGCCGCACAGACATCCTGGAAACTAAGCATGATGAACTAGCCCTTGCACACAATGACTTGAGAAACGACTATGAAACACTGGCAGACAGTTTCTCTTTCATGCAGGCACATATAGAAGATTTGGACAATAGAAACAGACGCAATAATATTATAATACGTGGTATCCCAGAATCGATCACATATCTCAACCAAGCAGTCACAAAACTATTCCAGAATCTTCTATCTGAGAAACCATCATCTGCATTTGCCTGCGACAGAATGCATAGGGCATTGCGCCCCAAACCAACCCCTGATAAACCTCCCAGAGATGTGATCATGTGTTTAAAAGACTTTATCACCAAGGAAGAGATCATGAGAGCTTCCAGGAATTCCCCCGAATATCAGGCTTGATGGGGTTAAACTGCAGATCTACCCTGACATTTCCCCAGCAACACTAGATCGCAGACGCAGGATGAAAGAGGTCACTAACATCCTTCAATCAGCTAGAATCAAATACAGATGGGGCTTCCCTTTCAAACTGTCAATTATGCACAATGGTTCCACATACACTGTGTACAATGTTTTGGAAGGAAAAGATCTGCTGATTAAGCTGGGCCTGTTGAATCAAGAGCCCCCGCAGCGCTTCCCTGTGACCCCGAGATCCTCCCCCATCTGGACTACTCCATCTTCCAGACGCAATCAGAGGGAACAGAGAAGATGGATTCACCATCCTATTCAAGACCATGCTGCATGACCAACTCTGACTGTCTGAATGTTCCTCATATGTTTCTATTCTACAATTTTTTGAACCCTGCCTGCAAGACCTTTTTGTCCACCCCCCCCCCCTTTTTTTTTCTCTCCCCCTCTCCCTTTTTTTTTTTCTTCTATTTTTCAGATGTTTCTACGATTTGGAGAACCTGTCCGGATTCCTTCATCTTATGGCCCGCCCCAGATGCCCAACACCATCACAACCAGAAACTGAGTGTCTGCCCGGAGAGGCGTGAACTGTCTCAATACCTGGACTCTGGGGTTCCCTGACCCATGTCCCAACTCTCCTGGACTTCCTTACGAAGTACTTTGTATCACAGGTTTGCCCCCTACATTGCTGGGGACCCCCCTTCCCCCATCCCCCTTTCCCCACCCCCCCTCTACTACCCTTATCCCGGGGCCTTTAGGGCTCTGTAACAATGTCCTTCACCCCCACCCCCCTTGTCTCCTGCTTATACCCCCCTCCAGATGTTATGTTTTGTATCGTTTTATCTGATTGCTCATGATTCCACACGGCCATGCCAGATTAGTTTTCACACTCTACACGCCTGGCTCGTCCGCCGTCGCTAGATTGTCCCCCATTCTCCCTGCGCGGCCTGCTGGCTTGCCCAACCCTTGGGTGTGCTTGCTGGCCCTGCTGGTAGAAATTGGACTTGTTAGTCCACTCTTGTTTTTGACTGGACCTTTGGACCCCCTGTCCTCTGGCCCCCCCTTCTGGCTTTGTTTAGTAGCCAGCTTTTTCGCCCTAGTGGCAGTTAATTGTAATGTTAATTTTTTTGGAAGACTTTTTTTTTCTTTTTCTCATTGTTCAGTCCGGTTCCTACTGAATCTCATACCGCACACAATGCATTTTTACTTTGTATACTGTACCCCTGATATGATACTATTGAATGGGTTGCCTTGCTACTGTAATGATGTTCTCATGTTAGCTTTTTGTGTTGTACAGGATCTCTATTCTCCCCTCTCACTCAGCACTCCCCCCCTACAAAGTAATGGGTCTTAGAGTCTTTTCTCACAATGTGCAGGGTTTTAATTCCCCTAATAAGCGTAAGAAAGCTTTTAGACATTATAAGAGACTCGGTGCAGACATCGTTCTAATGCAGGAAACCCATTTTTCTACGGCCAACCACCCCCAGTACTTCGATAAAACTTTCAGCCAATTCCACTACACCACCTTTTCCAATAAATCACGCGGTCTAGCTATTTTTATTAGAAATACAGTGATTTTTGAACTACAAACTGTCTTTAAAGACACTGACAGTAGATTTATTATTATGAAAGGTTGTATCAATAGACGCAAAGTAACAATAGCCTCTTTATATGCTCCTAACGAAGCTCAAACCTCATTCTTTACAAAAAATTTTGATACCCTCGATCTCTATAACTCCCCACATATGATCATTGGTGGTGACTTTAATCTAACCGCTCACCCTTCACTAGACAGAAGCAGACCAACCCTCTCATCTAAAGCCTTCATCAAAACCATAAACCGCCACATCAACAGGTCCCAATTGATTGACACATGGAGAGCACATAATGTTGGCATTAGGGCCTACACACATTATTCCTATCCTCATGATTGTTTCGCTAGGCTGGACTATGTGTTCTGCACTCCCATACTCCTGGCCAACTCATCTAAAACAAAAATCCATCCTTGCCCTGGTCTGACCATAACATGGTAGAATTTGAAACCTCCCACATTGGGCTAGCATCCACTACATTCAAATGGCGCCTTAATGACTCCCTTCTCTCCGACCCCTCCACCCTCCAACAAATTAGATCCCATATCGAAAACTACTTTCATGATAATGTTCCCACTTCTATTTGGGCGGCCCACAAAGCGGTCCTGAGAGGACACATAATAAATATTGCCACAGCAAAACACAAAGCTAAACTTACTGACATAAAATGCCTTACTAGAGAGTTGAGTGACCTATACAATAAATTGCACTCCTCCCCCTCACCGGCACTGACCGACCTTATCCACACTAAAAGACAAGCCTTAAACACACTACTATCGGAGGATACAGAAAAATCACTCAGGTTCTCTAAAGCCAAGTTCCTGTTGCAAGGAAATTTGGCCTCTACAATGTTTGCACGCAAATTAAATCATGATACCAAACCCCCCCCCCCACGTCTACAAATTGAGGAACGCAAAGGGCAACTTGGTCACCCACCCTCAAGACGTTCTTCAGGTGTTCACCTCCTTCTACAAAAATCTCCTATCTGGCCCTCAAACTTACCCCAAACCCTCATCCTTAGATTGGCTCAACTCCCTTCATCTCCCTAAATTAAGTGACTCTCAGATCTCCTTACTGAATGAGCCATGCACAGAGGCTGAGATCTTAGATATCATCAAATCTATTAAAACTTCAACCGCCCCGGTCCTGATGGCTTTACAGCAGCTTACTACAAAAAAATTGCCCCCCTTCTAGTACCAAGTCTCACCAAGCTATTTAATTATATTCTACAAGGCGGTCAATATCCTGAGGAAATGCTGCTGGCAAATCTTTCCCTGATACCCAAACCCCAAAAAGACCATTCTGTACCACAAAACTACCGCCCTATATCAGTTCTTAACAACGACCTAAAACTCGTTGGTAGATTACTTGCAGACAGATTGTCCTCGGTGATCACCTCCATTATCCACGTTGACCAAACTGGCTTTATACCGGGTAGGCAGATTGTTGATAATATTAGATTAGTCACTAACTTAGTACAAGACGCAAACCTGCACTCACGCCCCTTATGTCTACTTAGCCTTGATATCCACAAGGCATTCGACAGTGTCAACTGGTCATATCTAAACCATCTCCTCCCTAAATTTGGCATCTCAGAAAGATTTATTCATGGCTTTAACGCCCTTTACCACCTTCCTAAGACCAGAATCAGAATACCTGGCAGTAACTCAGACTTCTTCCCCCTTAGCAGGGGTACTAGACAGGGCTGCCCTCTTTCTCCCCTCCTTTTTGCTCTTGCCATAGAGCCCCTTGCACACGCCATCAGACAAAACGCTAACATACACGGCTACCACAAAGACTCCCACCAATTTAAGCTTAGTCTATATGCAGACGACGCTCTCTTATTCTTGAGACCCCCATACCTCTATTCCCAATCTTTTATCAGAACTTAACACCTTCCATAAACTCTCTGGCCTATCAATTAGCACAAATAAATGCTCCATTCTACCCATTAACTGCTCCCCTGATCTTATTTCCCTCATGAAGCAAAACTTTAACTTTATTTGGTCCTCCACGTCACTTAAGTATCTTGGAGTTCACATCACAGCCTCGCATAATCTGCTATACAAAACCAACTACCTCCCCTTGTTCTCGCACATTAGTGCATTGCTTAAGATTTGGTCTGCCTATCATATTTCCTACCTGGGCAGAATATGCGCTTTTAAAATCACCATCCTCCCTAAGATCTTGTACTTCTTCAGAGCATTACCCATTAATGTCCCCAAAACTTGCCTAGAAGCCCTGCAGAAGGAAATCAACAAATTTATCTGGAATGGTAAGAAACCAAGAAGCAGCTACTCTCTCATGTATAGATCCCAACGTGATGGTGGACTCGGTCTACCAGACCTATGGTACTACTTCCTAGCTGCTAAACTAGCACATTTTGCTCAATGGTTCTCCACAGACCCAGACATCCCATGGCTCAGGTTTGAGACATCTTCGATATTGCCCCTGAACATTAGGGGCATTTTGTGGTTAAACATAATACCACACCATGCTCTCTCCAAGAAAAACACAATAATTGCCCAAATGCTGCAAATTTGGAAAAAAATTAAACTTAAACATAATCTCTCCTCCCCATCCCCTCCCCTTGCTTCGTTTCTTGGAGACCCCAGATTCCTCCCCGCATTTCCAGACAAGACCCCTTTTGATTTCTGGATTTCCAGAGATCTCACCACGTTGAAATCCTTCACTTTCAACTCAAAATTTCTCACCTTCGCTTCCCTGCAACTCAAATTTAACCTTCCACCCTCCTGTTTCCACCAATACATACAAATCAGAGACTTCTTCTCACTATACTTTTCCACACAAATTTCCCCTCCTAGTACACTGTTTGAACATATCTGCACAACCTGCCCCAGAGACAAAGGTTTAATCTCTTGTTTCTTTAATAACCTTATTACCTCTCTCCAGCCAGAAAAATCAGCCCCAATGTTGCGCTGGGAATCAGAACTTAACTCCACTTTTACTCTTGACCAATGGGCCAATATGACTGATAATCTCCGTAAGAGTAACCGTGCTGCGGCCTTCAGAGAAACCCCCCTAAAAATATTTACCAGGTGGTATATGACCCCCGCTAAAATTCACTCCTTCTATCCCAATACCTCCCCGAGCTGCTTCAGAGGTTGCCCAGAGGTTGGTAACAACTTTCACATTTTTTGGGATTGCAAACACTTATATCCTATTTGGCTTGCACTTATAAACAGACTAGAAAGCACTCTCAACAAAAAAATCTCCCTCACCCCATCTATATGTTTACTTTATGCCACGGTCCCCGAGGTTCCACCCCCATGCAATAGACTGATCCATTCTCTAATCAGTGCTATACAATGGATGATTGCCTGCAACTGGAAATCACAGGACCTACCATGGCCCCAGGTTATTTCCCGAATGGAATCTATTAGACTCTCTGAAAGAATCCACCACACTCTGT
This sequence comes from Rana kukunoris, assembly GCA_029574335.1. Taxonomy (NCBI): domain Eukaryota; kingdom Metazoa; phylum Chordata; class Amphibia; order Anura; family Ranidae; genus Rana; species Rana kukunoris. The sequence goes on from CM056050.1 coordinate 410,358,968, forward strand.
TTGACACTATGCATCTCTTTACTAGTAAATGGATTTTTTGGTCTCTGATACCCTAAACTTCCCCTGCACCCACTATCTTTCTAATATACTAAGAATTGCCGATAGCTTGATCCCACTTATATCCTTAACCAACAGTGTATCTCTCACCCCTACTTGCCTCAAATGTAACCACTGCTTTCATATTTTTGGCTATGTATATCCCCACTATCTCTCTATACACCCTCATTGTATCCATGCTCCCAACCCTCTTTTATGTTTGGCCATTATTTTACACCATCTCTGTTTTTTCTATCCCAATGCATTGTACTGAACTGTTTTATTACATGTCTTCCAAATAAAACTTTTTTGAAAACAAAAAGAAAAGACACCCAGAAGTGAGTATTGAGTCTCCTTACCACAGATAAATGACGGCTGGTCTCTCCAGGCACAGGGGTTTACAGTCTCCCAATAGACTCCCTATGCTAGTGTCTGGATATCAGAGATTTGTGACCAATCCTTGCAACTCAAAAGGATATAAACAAAAGAAACTCCATAGTGTAATACTTTAATGCAGGGTAATAAGTAATAAGCTAAAAAATATTACACTTACAAGATTGAGATGCGTAATGTGCGGTATTTTAAAAGTGAAATAGATACGATCGCGGCATCTCCACAAGGCTTCCTGTGTTTTTTGCTAGCTGTGACCATCGATAAGGCGTGATGACGCCAGTGTGGCCTGTGTCTCTGACGTCATCACACCTTATCGATGGTCCAACAAACACAGAATTATGTTTTTATTTGTTTAATACACAGTTTTATTTTATGATCATTATTTTTTTCAGCTATTGGGACTTGTGATTTTGGAACTCTGATATTATTTTTGATTACTGTTTCAGTCATCTTTTTGAATTTTATATTTATTTATATTAATCCTAAAACCTTTCAAATAACTTTTCCTTTGATGAGTACTTTTTCACATTGTTAACCAGTTGACCACTGGGCACTTAAACCCCCTTCCTGACCAGACCAATTTTTTTCATACAACATTGTACCCATTTGAAATTTTTGTCCTTTTTTTCACCACAAATAGAGCTTTCTTTTGGTGGTATTTGATCACCTCTGGGTTTTTTATTTTTTGCGCTATAAAAGAAAAACGACAAAAAATTCTGTAAAAAATAAATAAAAATAAAAATCTTGTTTCTGTCATATTAGCAGGTTATTTCTCACACACAGCATATGCATACCACAAATTACACCCCAAAAAACACATTCTGCTATTCCTCCCGAGTATGGCGATACCACATGTGTGAGACTTTTACACAGCGTGGCCAGATACAGAGGCCCAACATGCAGGGAGCACCATCAGGCGTTCTGGAAAAACCAGACCAATCCCTAGAGAATACAATGGCGGCCGTTACAACTTTTTATCTCGCATGGTATTTCGCAGACATTTTTTGAACATGTGTTTTTAAAAAAAAAAAAAACACAGTAAAGTTGGCCCAATTTTTTTTCATAATATAAAAAATGAAGTTACGCCGAGTAAATAGATACCCAACATGTTACACTTCAAAATTGCGCACACTCATGGAATGGCGCCAAACTTCACTACTTAAAAATCCCCATAGGCGACGCTCGAATTACCTTTATTGGTTACATGTTTTTAGTTACGGAGGATGTCTAGGGCCAAAATGATTGCTCTCGCTCTAACGTTCGCAGAGATACCTCACATTTGTAGCTTGAACACCGTTTTCATATGTGGGCGGGACTTACGTATGCGTTCTCTTCTGCATGCGAGCACACGGGGACAGGGGTGCTTTAAAAAAATGGGTATTGCAGAGCATTTGGGTATTGCAGAGTATCGCGCAGGGTATTGGGGTATTGCAGAGTATCGCGCAGGGTATTGGGGTATTGCAGAGTATTGGGGTATTGCAGAGTATTGGGGTATTGCAGAGTATCGGGGTATTGCAGAGTATCGGGGTATTGGGGTATTGCAGAGTATCGCGCAGGGTATTGCAGAGTATTGGGGTATTGCAGAGTATTGCAGAGTATTGGGGTATTGCAGAGTATTGCGCAGGGATAGCTGAGCTGGGATGGATGGATGGCTGGATCTGTGACTGCATTTGTCATAGATCCAGCCACAGCGCTGCTGCTGCCTCCGCTCTCCCCCCCTCTCCTCTCACACTGTACCGAACGGTACAGAGAGGAGAGGGAGGAACCAGCGTCATCAAATGACGCCGGTTTTTTCACAAGTGATCGCTCCGTCATTCGACGGAGCGATCACATGGTAAACGGGCGCTATCAGTGGCAATTTACCGTGATCCGTGATGCGCCAGGTCTTCTAGACCCGGCGAGCACGGACACTTCCGCAAGCGCGTCCCAGGGGACGCGCAAACACGGAAGTGCACGAGGACGTCCCAGGGACGTCGTCTCACAGTTAACCCACCGCGCTGTAGCAGTAAAATGTCTATGGCGCGGTGGGCAAGTGGTTAAATCAATACGTTTTGATTTACAGATATATTGCTACTCACTCATTTTAATATTGTTTTTTGAAGCGTTAATTGTTTAACCACTTGCTTACTGGGCACATAAACCCCCTTCGTGCCCAGGCGAAAATTTCAGCTTCTGGTACTGCGTCACTTTAACTGACGTTTGCGCAGTCGTACGACGTGGCTCCCAAACAAAATTGGCGTCCTTTTTTCCCCACAAATAGAGCTTTCTTTTGGTGGTATTTGATCGCCAGTGCGGTTTTTATTTTTTATTTAAACAAAAAAAGAGCGACAATTAAAAAATATATATATATATTTTTTACTTGTTGCTATAATAAATATCCCAATTTTTTTTTTGTTTTTAATATTTTTTTTTCTCAGTTAAGGCCGATACGTATTCTTCTACGTAATTTTGTAAAAAAAAAAATCGCAATAAGCGACTGCTTTGCGCAAAAGTTATAGCGCCTACAAAATAGGGGACAGAATTATGATTTTTTTTAAATATTTTTGTTTTACTAGTAATGGCGGCGATCTGCGATTTTTATTGGGGCTGCGACATTACGGCGGACACATCGGACACTTTTGACACATTTTTTGGCGCCATTCACATTTATACAGCAACCAGTGCTATAAATATGCACTAATTACTGTATAAATGTGACTGGCATTAACACTAGGGGGTGAGGAAGGGGTTAAATGTATATCCTGGGTGTGTTCTAACTGTGTAGGGGGAGGGGGGTGACTGGGGGAGGTGACCGATGCTGTGTCCCTATGCACAAGAGACACAGATCGGTCTCCTCTCTCCCTGACAGGACGTGGAGCTCTGTGTTTACACACAGAGCTCCACGTGCCTGCTCTGTCACCGCCGATCGTGTGTACCTGATGGACACCGCAGCCGCCGGGTACACGCATCGAATCCTCGGTGATGTGACGGCACTGTTTTTCCCCTCTGCGCGCCACCCAGTGGGGCGCGCGCGGGGTATTACAAAAACATTGACGTCCAAAGACGTGACCCTGGCGCCTTAGGTCCGCGCTGTTGACGTCTTTTGGCAATAACGCGGACCTGAAGTGGTTAAATCACAGTATTAACCTTATTCACACTACTCACATCCCCTTTTATTATGGGGATTTGATCATAGTTTAGCGCTGTACCTCACTATACCATATACTTTTTGAGTTTGTATTAAGCTTTTTGGTAGAGGCAGCTTTATTACCTTTCAAATATCCTGTTTATTTATTATCATTTTCTAGCGCAGCGTTGACCTTCTGTTTTTTTCTATATTTAAAAAATGGGAGAGTGATCTTGGTTTTTACATGGATTCATCCAAATGGGACAAAATCTGGGCCAATACCAACATATCTTTTCAAAATGTAGTAGCCCTAGAGGCAAACTATAAAGTACTTATGCGTTGGTATCTGGTTCCTGTTAGGATTGCGAAATATGCTCCCCAATACTCTCCACTTTGCTTTTGCGGCTGTGGTGATCCAGGAATGCATTTTCATATCTTTTGGGATTGCCAAGTAGCAAAAAATTATTGGAAATAAATATTCCAAATTCTCTCAAAATTATTCAAGAAAACTATCATCCCAGAACCGACAATTGCGCTTCTAAATTTAAAGCTTACCCAAATCTCTCATACCCAATTTAAGCTTCTTCTACAAATTACCACAGCCGCAAAGCAGACCATTGCCAACGCATTGCCAAGGCAAATCATCATTAATGTTTTCTGAAACTACAAATAGAATAAATCAAGCCATGATCCTCGTGAAAACAGATGCCATATCCAACGATAATATACATACATTTGAGAAAATATGGAATCCTTGGGTGACCCATTTTTTTCTCTTAACTTTGACACTTCTTTACTAAGACCTTGGTAACTATGTAACTTTGTTTTGAATAACTGCCGTATAGATACTATGGGCCAGATTCAGAAAAGGTTTACGCCGGCGTATCTCGAGATACGCCGACGTAAGTACAAATGTGCGCCGTCGCATCTTTGCACCAATTCACAAAGCAAGACACGCCGAAAAACATGGCTTCAGCCGTCCAACGTAACTTGCTTACACCGGCGTATCGTGGGCGCATAGTTACGCAAGACGCATTCGGCGTTCCCATGTTAAATATCCAAATGAGCAAGATACGCCAAATCACAAATGTAGATGCATCCGGCGCATTAATATACGCCGTTTACGTAAGGCGTTTTTCCGGCGTAAAGATAAACCACCAAAAAAGATGGTGCAGCCCATGTTAAGGTATGGACAATTGGAACAGCCATCGTTTTTACATCGTTTACGTAAGTCGTACGTGAATGGGGCTGTGCGTAAGTTACGTTCGACGTCTCTTAGGCATTCTATCCGACGTGATTCAGAGCATGCGCACTGGGATGCATCTATAGACAGCGCATGCGCCGTTCGTTCGGCACCTCATTTACATGGGGTCACGTTTCATTAACATGTATCATGCCCACCTTCCACCTATTTTGAATTAGGCGGGCTTACGCCGGCCCATCTATGCTACGCCGCCGTAACTTAGGGAGCAAGTGCTTTGTGAATACAGCACGTGCCTCTCTAACTTGCGGCGGCGCAGCGTATATTCGATACGCTACGCTCGCACAAAGATACGCTCAGCTACCTGAATCTGGCCCTATATATACTGACTTATTTCTTCTTATCTTTACTTTTCTTTTAGTCTTTTCTTTTCTCCTTATTCTATCCTGTCTTTTCCTATTTATTTTTATATAATAAAATGGTAGCGAAACACTCACTTTTACTATATTCAATTATAACACAATAATAGATAGTAAGCGCTAATGTCCAATTATAAGTTACTGCATCTCGTAGAAATTAATACTATTTCTTTATTACATATCACTATATGCACACTGAAGCTGATAAACTGTAGTTTATTGGCGTTTTGGCTTTTTTTTTTTAAAGCCCATAAACTGAACTCTATGTTAGCCTATGTGCCTATGCTACATGGGCGTTTTTTAGTATTAATGAGCTTTGGAGTTTATTGGCTTTTTTCTGAACGCCATAAATTTGCATCCAAAGTGCCGTTTTTCAGCTGGAAAAAACGCAAAGAGACGCAAAACGCTCAAGAACGCTCATAAACATTCAAAAATGCTCAAAAAGCCAGAGCCAGTGTTTTTTAGCTTTTTTTATCCATTGAAAAAAAAAAAAAAAAAGCTACACTGAAAAACGCTAATTAAAGCTATTGCAAAAATGCTAAAAAAAGTTGAAAGGCTCCCTGCAAAGCTACTGGCGTTTTTTATAGCTTTTTTTAGATTCAGTGTGCGTGGAGCCTAAAGTTTAAACAACTTTTCCTTTTTTTTTTTTTCTTGATAATATTATTTTTAAAATTGATTGTAACACCTTAGTTCTTTAAATAACATACTTAAGTCTTCAATTGATTGTAAATACAAGTAATACTAAAATTCAACTAATGCTATCATCTAATGTAATCAATATTTTGATAATTGTACCAATGTTTATATTTACAAAATCAATAAACAAATTTGACAAAACCACACAACATCAGTATTAAAGTGTGCAAGAGGTGTGCACTCAATGCCCTCATTCTTCCCCCTCCTAAATTCCTCTTAGACCGCGTACACACGATCAAATCTGTCTGCTGAAAATGGTCTGCCAGACCGTTTCAGCAGACAGATTCGATTGTGTGTATGAGCAAACAGACGGATTTGGCCTGCCGACAGATTTGAAAGCATGCTTTCAAATCTGTCGGCTGGGAACCCGTCCGCCCGACATGTCTGCTGGTTAGTATGCTAACCAGCAGACATATCTGCTCGCACACGCGTCAAATGGTTTCGACGCATGCGCGAAAGTGTTTTACTTCCTGGTGCGGTGACATGGCGGCGTCAACGTCACCGCCACGTCACCGCCACGTCAGCGAGCTGTCTGCCGGCGGGGATTTTGGTTTGATCGGGTGTACACGATCAAACCAATACATCCCAGCAGACAGATCTGTTCAAATCGGTCTGTCCGACCGATTTGAACAAATCTATTTGCTCGTGTGTACGGGGCCTTACTATAAACCTGTAAAAGGTTAAAAGCAGACAGAGAAAATGTAGTGCAGGAAATGTGGCAAATCCAACTAACATTTTCATGGGGACCTACTTCTCTTATATTCCTTTATTCTTGCTCATTCATATCCCACTTTGATACTCAGTCTCTGTTCATTTTTTTTTTTCCTCCGTCAAAGGGTTTCGCGGAATCTTCTTCCCTGTTATTTCTTCTATATATTCTAAAACTTCTTTCCAATACTCTTGTATTCTCGGGCAGTCCCACCAAATATGCATCGTCGTTCCTACTTATTTACACTCCCTCCAACACAGTGAAGAGTTATTTGTATGTATTTTACTCATTCTCTCAGGAGTCAAATGCCAACGTACCATACATTTATAATTTGTTTCGATTGTGGAGATGTCAGAGGCAAAATTAAACACTGCACCTATCATTTGTGAGTCCTCTAACTTTTTTTCAATATCGTGACCCCACTTTTCTACACACGTCATTGTTTCCCTGTGTCTCTAAGTCGGTTAGAATTCCATATAATAACGCTATTCCGTGTTTTAGTAGCTTTTCAATGGAACATAATTTTTCTATTGGGTTTAATGTTGAATCATCTCTGATCTTCTGTAATAAAGTGCTCACAAAGTGCTTCTAGTGTGTTTAAATTGTGTCTTGGCCTTATTTTACCTCGTGTAACAATATCGCCAAATTTTTTAGCTCCCAGTTGCTTTCCCATCTGTGTCTTGTTACCTGGTGGAAAAAAAATTGTCCCGGCTAATGGAATTAGTGGAGAATTGTATTCCCATTTTTCCCTCCTGTGTAATGTATCCCATATTTTAAATACATTTTTCATTATACTGTGAGTGTCTGTGCCCCATTTTCTAACTTTAGGTGGTATCCAACATTCTTATTTAATTGTATCATACTTATTGTGTCTTCCATCTGTACCCACTTCTTAGTGTATATACAGTATTTGTCCATTCTGCTAGCCTTGCTAATATTACCTCCTGATAGTATCTTTTTATATCTGGGAGCGCCAACCCCCCATTTTTTTTTTATGGCTTAGACATGTGTAGTTTACTCTGTCCCTTTTGCCCTGCTAAATATATTTTAAAATTACTGTTTTAATTATCTTGAAGAATCTTTGTGGAATTCTTATGGGAAGCATTTGAAAATTGTAAATGATTTTCGGAAATATAATTTTAAATGCATTGGGCCAGATTCACGTACATTGGCGCATATATTGACCGGAGTAGTGCACCTCCTTTACGTTAGACCGGCACAATGTAGAGGCGCAAGTACCGTATCCTCGTAGTATTTGTGCACAAATTTGCGCCGGTGCAACGTAATTTTCGAGGCGTAAGGCGGTGTAATTCAAATTGGGAAGGACGTGGTCCATTTAAATGAGCCGTGACCCCATGCAAATGAAGGGCCGGCCGGATTGCGTATGCGCACATGAAGCAGACCATGGTCAGCACCTCTCTGCGCATGCTCACAACTCAGCACGGCCCAATCAGTGAGATTGGAACTAGGACCGGTCAACTTAGTGAGCTACGCAGAGAGCTTAAATAGACAGAGACAAACGCCCTTCCTTTGCAAAAGTACATCCATTTGTATCCCTTCCTATACAGCAAGGTGCTTTTGTTCTGTTGTTTGTTAGCGTTTGTTGGTTTGTGACTAGGGATGAGCCGAACACCCCCGGGTTCGGTTCGCACCAGAACGTTCGAACAGACCGCGGGTTCGCACAAACTTTTCGAAGTCTATGGGACCCGAACGTTTGAATTCAAAAACGATCATTTTAAAGACCAAAATTCAATTTAATGTTAGAAAACATCGTTCAGAACCCGGGTCTTGCCCCAGGGAACATGTATCAATGGAAAAAAAAAAGTTTTAAAAACGGCCGTTTTTTAGAGAAAAGGACACCCCTCAAACATACTGTAATTGGAGCGCAACAAGGAGCCACGTGCAAAGTATTGCCTCAAAAATTGTTATTAGGCGCCCCTGTTAGACAGGGGCAGAAAAATTGTGCCTTGGGCACAACACAACACTGCAACCCCTCCCAATAACTCCAATTGGAGCGCAACAAGGAGCCATGTGCAAATTTATGCATCAAAAATTGTTGTTATTAGGCGCCCCTGTTAAACAGGGGCAGAAAAATTGTGCCTTAGGCACTTGGTGGCGGAGCCCAGAAACACAACATTTCTTACTAGCTATCAGCAAGAAAAGTGAGGAGGAGAAGGATATTCCATCAGCAGCATAAGAGGACAGTCACTCAGCATCAGCATACGCAGTCTAAAAGGGATCTGACATTTCAACAAAAAAATATTATTCAGTAACATCAGCATCAGGTGCTTGGTAGCTGGTGTTGATCCAAGCCTGATTCATTTTGATGAAGGTCAGTCGATCAACAGAGTCGGTGGAGAGGCGCACCCTGTGATCGGTAACAAAGCCTCCAGCAGCACTAAATGTGCATTCTGAAAGAACACTGGATGCAGGGCAAGCCAGTAGCTCAATTGCGTACTGTGCAAGCTCTGGCCAGTGATCCATCCTCAAGACCCAGTAAGTCAGATCTTGCCCCTAGGTATTGCCGTACCATGTAAACCAGACGCTGGCGATGGTTGCTGGAACCGGTCAGACCTTGGGGCTGTGGACTAAAAAACTGTCTGAAGGCATCGGTCAGACGGCCACCTTCTCCACCGCTCCTTCTGTGACTCACCGAAGCCTCAGCAAGACGTCGCCCAGAGCCAGGTTTTGGTAATCCCCCCGGTTCTGGGAAAAGCATTGCTCAGACCCTTCTGCAAGGCCTCCCGCAGAAGTTTCATTTTCTGCTCCCTCTGCGATGGCAACAAAAGGTCCGCAACCTTACTCTTGTAATGTAGATCAAGGAGAATTGCCAGCCAGTAATGATCCCTCTCCTTGATAGCACATACACGAGGATCCTTACGCAGGCTTTACAGTATCAGGGAGGCCATGCAGCGTAGGTTTGCAGAGGCATTCGGGACACAGTGCTCTGGGTCACTGAGGACGACAGGATCCACAGGCACCTCATCCCAGCCACGTAAAAGTCCACGTGTTCCTTGGGACTGTAAATGATCCCTTGAAGACTGCTGCTGATGCTGAGTGCTAGGCTCCACCTCCATGCTGCTGATACAATCATCTTCCTCCTCCTCCTTCTCCTCTTCCTGTGTGCTAGGTGGGCAAGCAGGCCCACTGACTGGGTAAAGGGGGCCTTGAGAGGTAAGGAAGTCCTCCTCTTCCTCCCTCTGTTCTGCCTCAAGGGCCCTGTCCATTATTCCACGTAGCGTGTGCTCCAACATGTGAATAAGAGGGACAGTCTCACTGATGCATGCACTGTCACTGCTCACCATCCTTGTGGCCTCCTCAAATGGTGACAGGACAGTGCATGCATCCCTGATCAAGGCCCACTGGCGTGGGGAAAAAAAAACTAGCTGCCCTGACCCAGTTCTGCTGCCATATTGGCACAGGTACTCATTGATGGCCCGCTGCTGCCTGTGCAGCTGCTGCAGCATGGCTAACTTAGAGTTCCATCTAGTGGGCATGTAGCAGATTAGGCGGTTCTTGGGCAGGTTGTATTCCCTTTGGAGGTCAGTCAGCCGAGCAGTGGCATTATATGACCTCCGGAAATGCACACAGACTTTTCTGGCCTGCTTCAGGACATCCTGTAAGCCAGAGTACCTGCCCAAGAAACGCTGCACCACCAAATTCAGGACATACGCAAAACAGGGCACATGGGTGAGTTTTCCCTGTCGCAGGGCAGAGAGGAGGTTGGTGCCATTATCGCTGACCACCATTCCAGGCTTTAGCTGGCGTGGCGTCAACCACCTCTGAGCCTGCCCCTGCAGAGCTGAAAGAACCTCTTCCCCAGTGTGGTTCCTGTCTCCTAAGCACACCAGCTCTAGCACCGCATGGCATCTCTTGGCCTGCATTCCTGCATAGGCTCTCGTATGCCTACGGAGCACGGCTGGTTCTGAGGAAACATCAGCACAGGAAGAGGCCACAGAGGAAGACGAAGAGGAGGGGGTGGAGGAGAGAGGTGTGTCACTAACAGTAGTAGTGTTTTGGAGGCGTGGTGGCGGAACAACCTCCAAAACTACTGTACCTTGCCCTGCGTCCTTCCCAGCTGCCAGCAGAGTCACCCAATGGGCCGTAAAAGACAGGTAACGTCCCTGTCCATGCCTGCTGGACCATGAGTCAGCAGTAAGATGCACCTTACCACTGACTGCCCTGTCCAGCGAGGCATGGACATTGCCTTCCACATGCCGGTAGAGAGCCGGAATCGCCTTCCGAGAGAAAAAGTGGCGTTTTGGTACTTGCCACTGAGGTATTGCACATTGCACAAACTCATGGAAGGGGGCAGAATCCACCAACTGAAAAGGTAGCAGTTGAAGTGCTAGCAATTTCGCTAAGCTAGCATTCAACTGCTGGGCATGTGGATGGCTGGGATTGTACTTCTTTCGGCGCTGCAGCAGCTGGGGCAGGGAAATTTGCCTGGTACTATCAGTAGATTGACCGCTACTACTAGCTTGTGACACACCTATTTCTACACCTTCACTGCAGGCTTCAGAGAGGACTGGGGGTCTACTGGGGTTGGAGGTCCCAGAAGGGCAAGGGGGGGTACGCTTTTGTCTTTGGTGTGGGTCTTTCTGGTGTGCTTGCCAACGAGCTGCATGGCAAGTTAACATATGTCTGGACAAGCATGTGGTACCTAGGCGGTTGATGTTTTGGCCACGCGAGATATACGCTTACGACATATGTTGCAAATAGCAAAGGTACAATCTTGTGGACATGTTTCAAAAAAGGCCCACACCAAAGAACTTTTGCTGTACTGGTCAGACACAGCAGCGCAATGCACAAGCGCCGTAGATGTGCGCTGTAATGCAGTTGGTGTGCCCTTAAGCTGACCCCTGGAGGGCATCCTGCCTCTTTGGAGATGTGCCTGTGCCTCGTCCTCCTCCTCCTCCTCCTCCTCCTCTTCCTCTTCTCTCCTATCAGGCACCCAGGTAGAGTCAGTGACCTCATCATCCCCTCCCTCCTCATCACTGTCAACAACCCGGCAGTATGCTCCAGCTGGGGAAACATCACTCCCAGATTGCTGTCCCTCTCGGACACCCCCTCTCCCTGGGCTCACATCAATGCCTTCCTCTATCTGTGTTCGGTCATCGGAGTCTTCAAAACGCTGCGCATCTTCCTGCAGCATGTACGCAACACTGTGTTGAAACAGTTCGGGGGACTCCTCAGGAAGACATGGTGGGACTAGGGAAGTATTGTGTGAAGCCATTGTGCAGAGGGAAGAGGACGCCTTGGCAGCTGCTTTGCCAGACAAACTTAAATCAGTCTGTGTGAGAGAGGATGAGGACGGCTTGGTCATCCACTCTACTAATTTCTCAGCATGTTGAGGCTCAACACGGCCAGCTCCCGAAAAGAAGGACGAGCGGCCACGGCCACGGCCACGTGCTGAAGAGGATGCACCACATCCACCACCAGCGTTACCTCTAGATGCAGAGCCTGCTTGCCCTCGTGACTCTCTGCCTCTCTTTGTTGTCCTTCCAGACATATTGTTCAGGTGATATGTAACAGCACACGTGCAGTGACACTAACTGCGCTCAGGTGATATGTAGCACCACACGTGCGGTGACACCAAATGCGCTCAGGTGATATGTAACAGCACACGTGGGGTGACACCAAATACGCTCAGGTGATATGTAACAGCACACGTGCAGTGACCCTAACTGCGCTCAGGTGGTATGTAACAGCACACGTGCAGTGACACCAAATGCGCTCAGGTGATCTGTAACAGCACACGTGCAGTGTGTAACGCCATGGCCGTTACGATACTTAGATCGAGCGCAGCTGTATCTTTTCCTAACAGCTGCGCTCCATTCCGTGACTTGACCACGTCACTTCCGGTGCGCGGACGTCTGCGCTCCACGCTGGAACGCGGAAGTGCGTCCCAGCGTGTTCTGTCTCCTTCCCTTCCTACCCGGGCTATTTAAACTCCTAAGGATCGGCGGCAGGGTGTTTGGTTATTCTTGTTGGACCCCTGCCGCCACCTAGGACCCGTGGAAGCCCTGCAAGGTACCTCACCTCTGGCTCTCTACACCAGAGGACTCCAACCTTGCCTGAACCTCAGATCCAGCCCTACCAGAGCCTCCAGCTATCCTGCAAACTTCCACCAAGTTGGGACTGAAGTAGCAGCCTCCATCTGCATTAAAGGACATTGGTACGTACGCTTCCATTTTTATGAAAGCAAAGAAGCCCTTACCATTGCCACCCGCAACAAGTCACAAATTGATTTTAAGGGGGCAAAAATTAAAATCTTCAAACGACCTATCACCCATTACATTGGCTAAACGCTGTGCCCTGCGCCCAGTCACCTCCCACTTGCAGCAGAACCAAGTTACATACCGTTGGGGCTTCCCGTTCCGCCTGTCTGCTACCAAAGATGGATCGCAACATTCCATGAGAGATCCACAGGAATGCAAGGCTTTTATCCGGAACCTTGGTCTCCCCCCCATACCTGAGGAGGACTTACAGATGCAGATCCCTGCTCCACGACCATTCTCTATGCCTGGGAGGATCTGGACACCGGTACGTCAGAGGTCACGAAAGGCCCCAATCACTCCCCAGAGAGTTGGACAGTCCAAAGGCTCCACTTGAGACTATATCTCTGCTTCCCTCCATCCTTCATCTTTACGAGTAGGTCATCCCACAGACCTATACCCTCCGGGACTCCGGGCTCGGAGTCTGATCCTGGGCCTCCAATATGCCCCACGTAAGTGTTCTTTTTGCTTCATTTTTGCTTACATACCCATTCAAAAATAATATGTTGACAGTTCCCTGTTTTTCCATGAGTCTATGATGTTTGGACCGGGCTGGGCTTCAGTGACTACCCTTGCAGGCTACCGTGCCCCACCCTCAACATGGTCTTGAATTATGACCATGACCTCCTGAGGGGTCCTCCCCCCTCAGGCCTACCATCTAATTGGTACATACTTTTTGTCATTGTTTTAATTTTTTTTTCTTTTTTTTCTCCTTGGATCCTTTTTGATCCTACTCAGGGCTTACTTAATGCTGCTTTACTTTTATTTTATTTTACCTCAATTGTTACTATTATTTTTTGCTGGCCTTCTGTTTTTCATTTTTTTTTGGATCTAGGGTCCCTTTTTGACCCATGTTTGTTACTCAGATATCTATTTCAGTTATCACCTCATTGTCATTTGATTGTTCATTCTATTTTAGTTCTTAAGAATTATGCATCATGGTGTATATTTTTTTTCTGTTTCATGAATGCAATGTGTGCTCTGCTCATACAGTTTGAATATGGCTGTCAGTGTATTTTCATGTAATGTTAAAGGTCTGGGCTCCATCCGTAAACGCTGGTTGGCGTTGAGGGAGTTCAGGTCCTCTGGGGCAGAGGTGATCATGGTTCAGGAGACACATTTCAAGGAAGAGGGTTCATTTAAGTTTGCTTCTAAACACTTCCCCACTGCTTTTGTGGCCTCTGACCCCTCTGGTAAGGCGGGGGTGGCCATCCTGCTGAGACGCTCCTCTGCCATTCGTGTCAAATCTTCTTACTTAGATCCCCGAGGTAGGTATATTATCCTGAGCTGTAGTCACCAAAATACCTCATTCACCCTTGCCAATGTATACGTGCCTAACTCAGGTCAGATTGGGTTTTTAGAGGACTTTTTTGAGAAACTTCAACCTTTTTCCCAACCCTTTATGGTTATTGGAGGCGATTTTAACCTGTGCATGTCCCCAATCAAAGATAGATTTGCCCTCTTTGCAAAAGCCCCACCCCCCCCAAGCTCATAAGAACTCCTCTTCATTCCGAAAATTGATACGGGCCCATAACCTTTATGACACTTGGAGAGTGAAACACCCTACTGCTAAACAATTCACATTCTACTCCCCCCCTCACAAGCTATATACAAGACTGGACCATTTTTTTGTCTCAGCGCCCTTATTGACTTATGTGGTCCACTCAGAGATTAACCCAAATCACTTGGTCTGACCACGCACCCATAATATTAGATCTTCTGTTAGCCACACCTACACCCAGAAAATGTCACTGGCGTCTTAATGAATCCCTTCTTACCACATCTGATGTTCACCTCCATCTGCAACAGAAACTGTCTGAATTCTTTGAACTCAACGAAGGCTCGGTCTCTGAGGTGTCCACCTTGTGGGAGGCCCATAAGGCTTTCTTCAGAGGGGAGTGCATTTCCTCTGGTTTCCGTCTTAAACGTGATCGAGAACATCAGAGGAAATCCCTTCTAGCTGACCTATCCAAAGCAGAAAAACTTTTACTTACTCTCCCCACAGTGACGCGTCTTAGGACGGTAATTTCGTTACGTAATCGCATTACGTCTCTAGACTCGAATAAACATGCTAAATCTTTGCTTTGGTCCAAACAAAAGTTCTATGACTATGCTAACAAGCCCCATAGGATGCTGGTTCATAAACTGAAGCCGAGACCCACAGCTTCTATTCCTGACTTTCTGTTGCAGTCTGATGGGGTCCCCACATACTGTCCCCAAAATATGTCGCGGATCTTCGGTGACTTTTACAAAAAACTGTATAATTGCCTTTCCATGGACCCTAATTCTCAGTTCACTCAAGAAAAATGTAATACCTTCATAGAATCCCTGAAACTCCCTTCAATTTCACCTGAAGATCGCGCGGGTCTAAATTCCCCTATCACTGTTGAAGAACTGGGAGTTGGGAGTAAACCAACTCCCATCCCACAAATCCCCCGGCCCTGATGGGTTACCCTATTCCTACTATAAAATTTTCCTTTCGATCCTGACACCCCATATGGTTAAACTGTTTGCTTCTCTGTCTGGAACGATCCCCCATTCTCAATTTTTACACGCCTTTATAACGGTCATCCCGAAACCGGACAAGGATCCGTCATTACCGGATAATTATCGCCCCATCGCCCTCCTAAATTCTGACTATAAAATATTTACAAAAATTCTGGCTAACAGACTATCTCTACTCCTCCCCTCACTCATACATAGAGACCAGGTGGGGTTTGTTCCCACTAGACATGCAGGAGACAACACTAGGCGTACTATTGACCTTATTGACTTACTGACTAAGACGAAGAAACCTGCCATGATACTCAGTTTAGATGCCCAGAAGGCTTCTGACTGCCTAAATTGGTCATTTATGTTCGCTATTCTTTCCAGGTACGGCTTCAGTGGTCCCTTTATGCAAGCCCTAAAAGCGTTATATTCCACACCCACTTCTCAGGTCCAGTTGGCCTCTTGTGTCTCCTCGCCATTTCCCCTGAGCAACGGTACTCGACAGGGGTGCCCCTTATCTCCCCTACTTTTTGTCCTCAGTCTGGAGCCCTTGGCTGAGGCCATTCGCTCTCACCCAGATATAAGGGGGGTGACGTTGAGACATAGGGAATACAAACTGTCCCTGTTTGCCGATGACGTCTTATTGACACTGACCCATCCCCATATTTCACTCCCCTTGCTCCATACCACTCTAAATCAATTTGGCTGTATTTCAGGTTTCAAAATTAACCCGACCAAGACTGAGGCCCTCCCTGTGAATGTATCGGCAGAAACGCTCTTGGCCCTAAAAGAAAACTTTAAATACAGATGGTGTTCTCAATCGCTCTAATACCTCGGAGTTTACTTAACACCTTCTTATCTTTCACTTTTTCAGGCTAATTTCCCTCCTTTGTTCACGGAAATCAATAGGTTGCTTAAGACCTGGACGAAGCTTCCCCTGTCCCTGCTTGGGAGGATAAATGTCCTCAAAATGTCGGTAGTCCCTGAGCTCCTCTACCTTTGAGACCCTACCAGTGATGGTCCCAATGTCCCAACTGAAATTACTCCAACGAAACTTTTTAAACTTCATATGGAATAACACATCCCATAGGATAGCTAGCACAGTTCTTTTTGCAGCCCGCGATAGAAGAGGTTTGGGGGCGCCCGACATAATCAAATATTATTTTGCCACACATTTGAGAGCTATAACCTCCTGGACGTCCAGATGTGCACCTAATAGGTGGTCGGAAATAGAGATGAGCATTATGGTACCTGCCAACCCCTGCTGCTTGTTATGGCCATCCTCTGACAAGTACATCTCCCAGCTGTGTAAAATCTGTTTAAGCCCTATGCTGTTTACACTTTCAATCTGGAAGAGATGCTCTGGGTAATACCCCCTTTCATCCCCATGCTCTCCTTTAGTGAACGTTATCTTTAACCCAGAAATCCCTGACAGCTTATCATATGAAGCCATGTTACCCTGGACAAAAGCTGGTGTATTCCAGCAACGCCATCTAGTGCATCCAGTGACACGTACATTTCTTACTTTTCCTGAGCTGCAATCGAAATACAAAATCCCGAAAACTCTCTTCTACTCCTTTTTACAAATCAGGCATTTCATTTCCACTAGAATCCCACATTTTACTTTAGTTATGCCCACGGAATTTGAACTGTTATGTTTCAGAGGCCCTTATGAACCCCGCCTAATATCCACCATTTATAAGATTTTACATGATACCCCTCAGGTCACAGAGCAAACCCATTCCTACATGCGGAAATGGTCCCATGTTTTAAATAAACCCATTTCTTTATCCGAATGAAAGAGTGTTTGGGAGGCTACTTCCAAGGTATCTAGATGCGTAGCTCAGAAGGAAACTGCCTATAAAATATTAATGTTTTGGTATAGGACCCCGGAATTTTTATTGGCAAGGAAGCTGACACCTTCTGGACAATGTTGGAGATGTGGTTCTTATTTAGGCACCCACTATCACATATCGCGAAAGGAAGGCCGAACGAGCTAACACATACCTTCCTACACCTTTCAAGAGGTCCAGATCACCCCCCAAGGATGTGCCTATGGAACTTGGTGCCATTAAAGGACCGTTGTCCTCAGCTGAGAGGCAACGCTGCAGAGCTCAAAACCTTTGTTTATACTGCTCAGCCCCAGACCACCTTGTGTCCAGTTGTCACCTCCTCAAGAGGAACTATGAAGGTAAATTTTTCCACATTAGCAAGCCTATTTCTAGTGGAACTACCTCTAACCATTATATTTTCTTTCCCCTTACCTTACAGTGGGATCAAAAAAGGATTATCATTAATGCAATGGAGATCCGCTGTCGACAGCGGAGCCTGCGGCAACTTTATAGATTCAAAAATTGTAGAATCTAATAAAATTCCTTATGTGTGTAAGCAATTCCCTGTGTCACTCACTTTTATTGATGGCTCTAGCTCCTCCTTCGGCCCAGTCTCATTCCAAACTTCCCCCCTCCTGGTGTCCTGCGGGACTGGCCATACTGAGACCCTTGTCTTTGACGTTATTACGTCACCTGTATTCCCAATAGTTCTCGGTCTACCTTGGTTACGTCTCCACCAGCTTACCTTCCAATGGTCTACCAGTTCCCTAACTTTACAGTCCAATTACTGCAAGGAAACTTGCTATCCTATTATTACGATCTCCTCTACAGAGATTCATCACGCTGCTCTCCCAGGTTATCTACATGATTTTGCGGATGTCTTCAGTAAGGCCAACGCTGAGCAACTCCCTCCACACCGCATCTACGATTGTCCTATTGATCTTATTCCTGACACTCCTATCCCTACTGCACAAATGTATCCATTGTCACAACCAGAGCTCGTACATCTCAAAGATTACCTCGACGAGAACCTCAAGAAAGGATTCATCAGACCTTTCACCTCTCCAGCAAGTGCAGCAATGTTCTTTGTTAAAAATAAAGGACGGCTCCCTCCGACCAATAATTGACTACCAATCTCTTAATAGCATCAATATAAAGAATAGATATCCCTTACCACTAATCCCAGAACTCATTGAGCGTCTCCAAACCACAAAAATTTTCACAAAATTAGACCTCAGGGGTGCCTATAATTTGATTAGGATCCGTCCAGGTGATGAATGGAAGACTGCTTTTAAAACTCGGTACGGTCTCTACGAATATACTGTGATGCAACGCACCCGCCACATTCCAGTGGTTCATCAACGATATTTTTCGCGATTTTCTCGACATTTGTGTTGTTATTTATCTGGACGACATCTTAATTTATTCTGACACTCCTGAGGAACACACCAAACATGTGCGTTGGGTCTTGGCCAGACTCAGAACCCACTCCTTATTCGCCAAACTTGAGAAATGTGTTTTCTCCCAGTCCAGTATTTCATTCCTCGGATATCTTATTACTCCAAAAGGTATCCAGATGGACTCCTCCAAAGTAGAGTCCATCCTATCCTGGCCTGTTCCTCATTCTAGGAAGGCTCTCCAGCGATTCCTAGGATTTTCAAACTATTACAGAAAATGTATTAAAAAAATTTCAACCATTGTGAAACCACTAACTACTCTAACCAGCACAAAGACACCTTTTTCTTGGTCTGAAGAGGCACAGAGATCTTTTGACATGCTCAAGCTCAATTACACCTCTGCTCCCAAACTTAACCTCCCTAACCCTATATACCATTTTACACTAGAGGTTGATGCCTCACATTTCGCCTTGGGAGCTGTGCTTTCTCAAAGACCAACCTTATCCGATACTTTGCATCCAGTAGCCTTTTACTCCAGGACCTTATCGCCAGCCGAGAAGAACTATCCTATTGGGGAGAAGGAACTTCTTGCTATAAAGGTTGCTTTGGCTAACTGGAGACACCTATTGGAGGGTTCCACACACCCTATCACCATCCTTACTGACCATCGCAATTTGCAACATCTCAAGGCCTGGAAGACCTTGTCCTCTCGCCAAGTTAGGTGGAGTTTATTTTTCGACAGATTCGATTTTATCATTTCTTATCGACCGGGTACACAAAATATTAAGGCTGACTCGCTATCCCGGATGTACGAAGACCAGACGACTGAAATCCCACCGCTTTCCATTATTCCTCCCAACCGATTCATTGGAGCTTCTACCACCTTTAAACAGTTGCTTACTCAAAGTCTTTCCAAAGATCCTTCCCAATTACCTAAAGATCTCATAAGACAACCTAATGGACTATACACTTTCAACAATAAGATTTACATTCCACCTGACTTACAACTCATACTCCTTAAACAACTCCATGATTCTCCACTGGCGGGTCATCTTGGTATTCGTAAGACCATTCACCTTGTTAAGAGAGATTACTGGTGGCCCCAGTTATCAAAAACAGTTCAAGATTATGTCAATTCCTGTGTGATTTGCACCACCAATAAACATTCAAGGAAACCTCCCTATGGTCTCCTAACTTCCATCCCAATACCTAACAGACCATGGGATGTCATATCCATCGACTTCATAGTTGATCTCCCGAGGTCACAGGGTGCTAATACCATCATGGTCACAGTAGACTTATTAACGAAGACGGCTCACTTTATTCCCTTAAAGAAACTACCAACATCTCTAGAAACAGCGAAAGCTTTCATCTGTCATATTCTTAAGCTCCATGGATTGCCTTCCCAAATCATCTCAGACCGTGGCTCCCAATTTATTTCCAGATTCTGGAGAGCCCTCTGTCAAGCCTTACAAATAGATCATCGTATGTCGACTGCCTACCATCCTCAGACAAACGGACAGACCGAGCGTGTCAATCAGACACTCGAACATTATCTACGTTGCTACTGCACCCATCTACAGGACGACTGGTTCCATCTGCTGGCGCTCGCGGAATTTGCGTATAACAATGCCACAAGCTCTTCCTCTCGTTTCTCACCATTTTACGCAAATTACGGTTTCCATCCCAACAGTTTGCCATCTTCCTTCTCTCCAAATAATGTTCCCGCTGCGCAACATTATCTCTTGACCTTAGAGAAGACTTTGAGTACTCTTCGTTCCAACCTTGAAGCAGCTCAACATAGACAAAAAAGATATTATGATTCCCATAGAATTCCATCATAGGTATCCTAATCGACCATCTCCTACAGGGTGCACTATTGGTGCCCCCTTGGGGGGGGGGGGGTATGTAACGCCATGGCCGTTACGATACTTAGATCGCGCGCAGCTGTATCTTTTCCTAACAGCTGCGCTCCATTCCGTGACTTGACCGCGTCACTTTCGGTGCGCGGACGTCTGCGCTCCACGCTGGAACGCGGAAGTGCGTCCCAGCGTGTTCTGTCTCCTTCCCTTCCTACCCGGGCTATTTAAACTCCTAAGGTTCGGCGCCAGGCTGTTCGGGTATTCTTGTTGGACCCCTGCCGCCACCTAGGACCCCTGGAAGCCCTGCAAGGTACCTCACCCCTGCTGGCTCTCTACACCAGAGGACTCCAACCTTGCCTGAACCTCAGATCCAGCCCTACCAGAGCCTCCAGCTATCCTGCAAACTTCCACCAAGTTGGGACTGAAGTAGCAGCCTCCATCTGCATTAAAGGACATTGGTACATTACAGTAACAGCCAACTGGAAGGATTCATCCGCACTACCAGCCAAACCGCAAGTACCTTATTAGTCTGGAAACAAACGTACTGTTAATAGCAACTTCTGTGCTTAGAAGGACTGTGAAGTACTTCCTTAATTACCACATAAACATCTCCGGGAGTTCTGTCTTATAGTATGCTTGTCTGCCTTACCATTGATACTGGGATTAACCCCTAGTCTTGTGCTCATAGTTAATCCTGCATCATTACCTTATCTAGCAGCTCAGCCATTCATTCTTTGTAGAGACTTGTACTTTAGTTTTGATCTACTAAGCTTATGACTTAATAAGCTAAGTTTAACATTGTTTTGTTCCCACCGGAGGATGTGATGATCTAAACCCAGCTCTTAGTTTATCTTGAGAGTGGTTGGTGGTTGTGACCTGAGAGGCCTCTAAAGCTGGGATCCAAACTTATAGCCTAAATTCCAAGTTGTCCGCAGAGGCCTTACACAGTGACACCAAATGCGCTCAGGTGATATGTAACAGCACACATGCGGTGACACCAAATGCGCTCAGGTGATATGTAACAGCACACGTGTGGTGACACCAAATGTGCTCAGGTGATATGTAACAGCACACGTGCGGTGACACCAAATGCGCTCAGGTGGTATTAAACAGCACACACACAGTCAGAGCGACTGCGTTTCTGTGCAATTCAATAGCCCAATTGCATTAACAGCAACTGTCTTTCTGTGCAAATAAATAGCACACTTGCAGTAACAGTTAATGCGTCTATGTGCAATTAACTAGCACACGTTGACTAACACGGAGTACTATGTTTAAGGTAAACCCTAAAGCACAATCTCCTGCCTGACAGATACTAATAGCAGATCTAGCTAAGCTATACAGTTTATAAATATATTGACAACTCCTAGGGATGTCAATATATTCTCTACAAACTGTAAATTTAACTATACTGGCTACTAGCCTCCCTGATCTATCTATCTATCTATCTGAAAAGACACTGTGTCTCGATCTATCTCTCTCTCTCTCTCTCTCTCTCTGTCTGTCTGACTTCTCTAAGCATGCCGGAACACACTACACGAGGCCACCCGGGAGGCGGCCTTTTATAGTGTGGGGCGTGTGCTAAAGCCCTGAGCCCTAATTGGCCAAAGCACCCAGGCTTTGGCCAATTAGGTCTCTTCGTTTTTTGGGCACTGTGATTGGCCAAGCATGCGGGGTCATGGTGTATGCTTGGCCAATCATCAGCACGCAGTGCCGCAGTGAATTATGGGTCATTCGAATTTGGCGCGAACTACTCGATTTGTTCGTTTTCGACGAACGATCGAACGTGCAATGTTCGATGCAAACATGTGTTCGCATCGAACATGAAGCTCATCCCTATTTGTGACATGTCTTTGAGATATTTGGTGACTGTTTTGGAAAGAGAGTGAATCTAAAGATGCGAGACACCTCAGAATCACTCATGCCAAAGATGTCTATGCGTGTGCGATATATCCTCTCCCGTGCCCTCCTCCGTGCCCTCCTCCTTCTGCGCTCATCTAAAGTCAGTAGTATAGCTATGAGGAGCAAGGATGCCCCTGGCATGTTGGCTGTGACGAGACCCTTTCTCGCCCAGGTCCTGCTCTCCCGACACTCCTCTGCTTCTATTCGATCAGATTGAAGCTTGCAACATCTGATGGTCCAGTCATCCAAGATTCCGGGATCCAACCTACAGCTATGTGCCGATTGGATCCATGAAGAACACACACCAAGCGAGTTGTATGTATGTTCAACCAGAACTCTTTATTGAAAGTACACAGCACACTTTTATACATAATTTGGAACATCCCGCCCCCAACAACCGCTTTTCTATTGGTCAATTGTAAAGTACATTTGTGGTTTTTCACTCAGGTCCTCTTCCATGCAAATGAGGACTTCAAAATGACTCAGCAGAGATTGGTCCCAAAGCTTGAATAGCAGGACTATGTGTATTGAGATAGAAGCCCCCCGGGGGTAATTACTACAATGAAGCAATCAGAACAACAATTAACATGAGTCAATTATCTATTCAGGTAGCCGGTTGAGGTGGCTAGGCGTCTCGTCTCTGACAAAGGCTAGTCATCTGCAGAACACAATGGAAAGGTATTTTACAAGCCACTTAGCATTCCAATAGTCCTCAATAGGCTGATTCCGTTCCAACCCACATCTAGATAGGACATATTGCAGGATGCCTCTGTCTATCCACAATGTCTCATCTTCTGCAATACATGAATATGGATTTCACGTAGAAACACTTTAATATCTCACGATCCATGACATTGGCATACAGATTGTTGTCCTGCAAGTGTGGCTGCTCAGCTCGTCCCTAACGGTGTTGCTTTAGCTGACATGTAGACGGATTGTCTAATTTTAAGGCTGCTTTTATAGTGCCTAATTTTAGACAGGACGTGCAGCTGATGCGCACAGCGCGTAGCCTGCGCTGCACAAACTTACTTTTGTGGAGCACCTGCGCTGCACAAACTTACTTTTGTGGAGCGCCGTAACTCCCTCATTTGCATATATGCCTAGCAAATCAATGGTGTGTCTAGCGCATTTTTTGCGCGCACGATGCGCCGATCTATCGAAATTACGTCGGTCGAAAAAGTCTAGATTTATGATGTATATCGTTTTGGGGTATACGGCGCATAGATACGCAGGCGCATATTTACAATTACGCAGGCGCACCTCCTGATACTCCAGCGTAAGTGCTTTGTGAATCTGGGCCATTGATCCTACCTATCCAAGAGATCGGTTTCCTTGCTAAGTTTTTCGTATCTTGTTTTATTTTGTTAACTAAGGGGATATAGTTGGCAAGATAACGTTTTTCTACTCTGGAAGTAATCTTAATTCCTAAGTATGTTAATGTTTTTTTCTCCCAAGTAAATGGAAATTCTTCCTGAAGTTCTTTTTCTTCTTTTGTGTCTATACCAAGGTTTAGGATTACTGTTTTTATGGGGTTTATTTTAAAATTGGAAAGTTCCCCGTATTTTTTTATTTTTTTCATTACGTTGAAAAGTGAAAGTCTGGGTTTGGTCAAATATAGGAGTATGTCGTCTGCGTATGCCGCCACCTTATGCTCCTCCTCACCCACTCTCACCCCCCCCCCCTATATCCAGATTGTTTTGGATTTTAGCCAATAATGGTTCCAGCGCTATGACATACAGGGGGGGTGGGAGCCGGCAACCCTGTCTGGTTCCATTCATCATTTCAAACACAGACAACACACTCCCATTGAACTTCTTTACTCTACCCGTCGGGCGGTTATATAGGTTTTTCACCCATTTCATATACCTGGGTCCAATACCTATAGTTTGCAAAGTTTCCATCATAAACCCCCAGTCGACTCTGTCAAATGCTTTTTCCGCATTTTCTATTGACATTTGCTATTGACGACTGGGATTTTCTTCTTATTGCCCTCCTGTAATAGCAGTATGGTTCTTAAGCTATTGTCCCTCCCTTCTCTTCCTTTTACAAATCCCGCCTGGTTGTATTTATTAAATCGGGCATTAATGACTTTATCCTCGTTGCCAATATTTTTGCATATCATTTTATATCGGCATTCAACAATGCTATTGGGCGGTAACTAGAGCAGAGAGATCCATCTTTTCCAGTTTTGGGAATGATCGAAATATTGGCAAGGAGAGATTTTGTCATACAGTGTCATACAGAGTATAAAAATGACAAAACATCTGTAAAATTTTTCCAAAATATTGCATAGAGGAAGAAAAGAAAATATATTGAACATAGAAAGAACAACCGTAATACTATTAAGTCCTTTAGTCTAGGGATATTGACTTGAGTCCCCATGGTGGGGCAGGAGCAGACCTATACAGCCATCAGATTTGACATTCAAAAAGGGAAGCAACAAGAGGGTAAACTGGTTGGATCCGAGGCATGGGATGGACCCTAGTGCTCCTGAAAAGGGAACTCAACAATGATCCAAAAAAAAAAGTGGGAAAAAAGGTGGGGGGGAGCGTGAGCACCAAGGACAAGTTGTAGATGTAGAAGTAAATAGACAGCAAGGGATTTGCTGAAGTTGCGAATGTGGCCGTCCCTGTTATCATTGTTGGATGAAGGTAAGGGAATTTGGTGTCCATAAGGGGTAGGTCCCCAGGTGCCTTGTCTGGAGGTAGATCCCTTTCCTTGTTGAGTTGTCAAGTTGGAGAGGACGAGGCCTAGAGAGGCAGGGGGGAGAGCTGTGATATAAGACGGAGAGCTTGTCAAAATTAGCCATATCCGTAGGAGTAAGCGCAGAGTCCATGAATGTTTGCAATAGAAGCGTGTTTCGGTCCGCTCATGTGTTAAGTCTGTATTGAGTTTGTCCTTGAAAAGTAAATGCAGTAATTCCTTTTTGAGTTGGGAAGTGTTTGGGCAAACGTTGGATATCCAGTTCTTTAGGATGGATCTTCTGGCGAGCAGAAGGCAGATTAGAATCCAGTCTTTGCAGGAGGGGGCTGGTAGAATCGACCACGGTAGCAGTTGGGGGTCCCAGTGACCAAAAATGAGAAGCAGGGGGTCTTTGGGTAGTTTTAGCAGTGTTACTTCGAAAATGTATGAAAGGACTTGATCCCAAAAAGCTGAAATGTAAGTACAAGACCAGAAGCGATGAGTCAATGATGGCCTGGGGTGTTGGCACAGAGGGCAAGTTGGGATGGTTTGGGCCTGTTTGGCAAAAAGAAAGGGAATGTGGGCCCGGTGGATGATTTTGAGCTGGGTTTCCCTCCAGATCTCGTTGGGGATCAATTTGTGGACAGTGTTGAGACCATAAAGAAGCTTGTCCACCAGGTCGGTGTCTGGGAAGTCTTTAGAACAATTGGCAGCTGACGAAGATGCTAGGGGAGGAGTAGTTTTCAGGAGCAGAGGCATGTAGATGTCTGAAATCTTGTAAGAACCCTGAGAGAGGAGGGTGTCCAAAAGAGATTCTTTGAACCTTTTGCTGTCGTCTCTGCAGGCATTTTTCAGGAAGCTTACGCATTGTCTGTATTGGAAAATATGTGACAGGGGGGAGTGAGAACTTGACGGCTAGGGTTTGAAAGCCGATGGGGCGGCCAGTTTGCGGGTCACAAAGCAAGAAAAAAATCCTTGAGTCCCTTTTGCTGCCAGAAGAGGTACGGCTGGTTTTCCAGGCCAGGGAGGAAGCTCGGATTCCCCTGAATTGGGAGGTGGCGAGAAATAAAAGGCGACAATTTAAGGCTCTTCCTAGCTTCCCTCCATGCGATGACTGTGACGCGAAGCAAGAGATTATGTTGAGGTGGGGTGGATTTCCAATGACAGTGGAGGAGGGCTACCAGGGAGAGAGGGTGGACCATTGCGGTTTCTAGGGGGAAGTAAGAGTAGCAAGACGACCGGGCTACCCAGTCCAAACCAGTTCTTAACAAGCAGGTTATATTGTAAGTTCTGATATTAGGTAGGCTGATACCCCCCTCGCATCTGGGAAGATAAAGCTTAGGGAAAGCTATATGTGGCCGTTTGCCTCGCCAGAGAAACTTAGATATAGCCAAATTGAGTAGGTTAATGTCTTTATGACGTAGAAGCAGGGTAATGGTTTGTAACGGATATAACAGGTGGGCAAAACTGACCATTTTTACTAGATGGCATCTTCCCAGGAGCGACAGGGGCAGATCCATCTAGTTATCCAATTCTTGAGAGATTTTCGTGAACAGGGGGGGATAGTTGAGATGATAGAGAGAGGAGGGTAATTTCCCGATTTTGCAACGGTAAAGATGGAGGTTTGGGCCCAGGGAGGGTCTGAGAGGGAGTCTATGGGGAGGATTTTGCTTTTGCTATAATTTATGCAAAGGCCCGAGCACTGTTTAAATAGATCAAACCTCACTTTGATCGTGTTCATGTCTTGAGAGGGGTTAGCTGAGAATATAAGGATATCGTCAGCGAAGAGGGATGTGCGTAGTTCATGCTCGCCAATTCTAATACCATGTAGAGGGGCTACTTGGGCCAGGTATCTAGATAGGGGTTCAAGAGCAATGTTGAAAAGGAGCAGAATTCGTGGAGGCAGAATTCGTCCGATAGGAGGCCTGCGGCCACCAACCTGTCTGCCGGGGCAGTGTACATGGTGTTGATGAGATGGGCAAAGGGACCGGAGAATCCTATTTGCACCATGACCATGGAAAGCCATTCAAAATTTACGTTGTCAAAGGCTTTCTCAGCGTCTAAGGTGATGATAGCATGTTCCCCCTTTGGGTTACATTTAGCATGTTCCAGGGTTATCATCACCTTTCTAATATTCATGGTGGCCGTCCTGCCTTTCACAAACCTTAATTGGGCAAAGAGGGTAAGATGGCTGCCAATCTGGTGGCAATAATTTTAGAGAGAATCTTGACATCGAGGTTTAGGAGTGAGATGGGTCTATATGACCCTGGCTCTAGAGGGTCTTTCCCCTTTTTTGCCAGGAGTTTAACGATTGCTTGGTTGCCCATGGGTAGGTAGGAGCCACCTGACCAAATATGTTGATAAACTTTGTGAAGGGTAGGTGTCAGGAGTGTGTGCATAGATTTGTAAAATTCTCCCGTGTAACCGTCTGGGCCGGGGGCTTTAGATGGGGCAAGGTTCTTAATAACGGTGTATTTCAGGAAGGGAGATGGGAGCATTCAGAGCTTCCAGTTGGGATGGAGATATTTGGGTGAGGGCCGTTTTCTGAAGGAAATCAAGTGCAGTTGGTACAACTATGGGGTCGGGAGCATAAAGGGAGGCATAGAAGTGGAGCATAGCTACATTTATGTCTTTTTGGGTAGTTTTGATGGTGCCCGACGAATCCCTGAGGGAGGTAATGTGGGTCGAGCAATTCGGGCCCTTGCATAGTCTAGAGAGTAACTTGCCGACTTTGTTGCCAAATTTGTGGAGAGTGGCATCCAAGTGTGCCTTTTTGGTCTGTTCGAGCATCGCAGCCCACGTGTCAAAGGACTGCTTGGCTGTAAACCAAGCTTTCCTGTTGTCAGGAGAGTCGTCAGCGTAAAGGGTACGTTGGGCAAGGTGAAGTCTTGAGCTGGCCAATTTATAGTTTCTGAGGGTGTTTCTTTTGTAAGAGGCGGCATAGGAGATTATATAGCCCCTTAGGAAAGCTTTACCAGTTTCCCAGAATAGATTGGGGTTGTCAGAGTGTAGCGCATTAGTTGTGGTGTATTCCGACCAAGAATTTGCCATGTGGTGCTGGAACTTTGTGATTCGCGTGTAAGTCAGGATTGTCAAATGTGGTTGTGACAGGTGCATGGTCAGATATCACAATGTCAAAAATTTCGGTGTCTGACAACAATGGGACTAGGGCATCTGAGCAAAACAAATAGTCTATTCTCGTAAATACATTATGGGGGTTAGAGTAAAAAGTGAAATCCCTATCCGCCGGGTGTGGTAAGCGCCAGATGTCATGAAGATGGAGGGATTCCATCGTCGATGCCATGAGCGTCTGATCATTGGCATTTGGGGGGGTACGCGAGTGCTTGAGGGAAGACCTGTCGTCCAACAGGTGCATAGTGGAGTTAAAGTCCCTGCCGATCAAGTGTGGGAGAGATGGATCGCGTAAGAGCCAAGTTGTAAGTTCCCCAAAAAACTCTTGTAGGGTTATTGGGTGCATAGATGTTTGTGAGTATCAAGATCCTGGTACCCAATTGGACCTGGGCAGATACAAAGCGGCCCTCGGAGTCCGTGTCCGTAAACAGGACCATACAGGGGAGGTTTTTGTTTATGAGTATTAAAACTCCCGCCTTGCGTCCATTAGAGTCGGAGCCAAGCACCGTGCCCACCCAGAGTTTTTTCATGCAGTGAAAGTCTGGGGTGGCAAGGTGGGTTTCCTGGAGCAGGGCGATGTCAGTCCTAATTCGTTTAAGGTGGCGTATGATTTTCATTCTCTTATTAGGGGAGCGGAGTCCTTTAATATTCCAAGAGACTACTTTCATGTTGGGAGGTCACCAGGGGGCTATGGGCTGGTGTTGTATCGGTAAAATGCGGTAGTATTTGGTGGCAAGCGGTTGGCATATGTGAAAATACAATGGAGTTTTAGCTATCTGAGGAGGGAGTTTAGTACGAACGTGATATAGAGCAGAAGGAATGGCGAGGGGGAGGGGAGGGGAGCGCATAAAACATAGAAACTGAAAAACACATTTAAAGGAACTTCTCTTTTTTCCGCATGGAGTCACTGAGTAGGCCAACTCCCAACACAGGACTCGTCGAGCTGTTAACCACCCACGGTTTAGGGATTAAGTAGTTAAGTATTCAGCAGCTGGAATCATGTGTGGAGAGAGAGGACCAGGCAGGGATGCCAGAGGAAAATAAATCAGGTACAGGCTGAGACATTAAACAGTATGAGGCAAAACAATGATACATAAAACAATGCAAAAATAAGTGGAGAAAGAAATTTTTCGGCCTTCCGGGAGAAGTGATGAACAATGAGGAGGAGGGAATAAGAGTGAAACCGGCTTACAACCTGAGGAATAACTGATCGGCTGAATGAAGAGTCACTGGGGCCGCGTCTAGCAGAAGCAGGGTTAAATCAGCGTCAATAAGGTGTAAGTCTTTGTTGATCCGGACCAGAAGCTCTGAACTTTTTGGAGAGTCTTTGCGAGGACTTCTGTCTTCAAGGGCACGGTTGGTGGGGCCAGACCTGGGAGAAGGGCTGAGCTGTGGGCCCGAGTGTTGCAATCTCAGGAAGGCATCCGCTTCGGATGGTTTAATGGAAAGAGAGTTGGTCACCGTTGGGGGCTTTAAGCTGGAGGATGGCTGGGAATGCCAGGATAAATTTGACTTGTAGTCGGTGAAGCTCTGAGCAGATCTGTTGTAATGCTTTTCTTTGATACTTCTATGGAATAGTCCGCAAAAATTAGGAACTTCATCCCGTCGATCTGGAGAGATCTGGACTGCCTGAACTTCTGTAAGATGAGAGCTTTGTGTGAATAGTTGAGATATTTGGCAATTATGGGTCGAGGTGATTTCCGATTGGAGTTAAAGGACCCCATACGGTGGGCGTGCTCGACCGTGCATGGGCCTGGGAGACCTAGAGCTTCAGGAATAGGATTCGAGCATAGATCCCTGAGTACCGCAGGTTGTAGCGATTCTGGGATGCCCACGAAGAGCAGGTTACTCCTTCTGGACCTATTTTCCAAATCATCCAGCTTCTCAAGGATGTACCTGTTCGTCTTGTCTTGGGCCTGCTCTGTGGACTGGGCCTGGTACAATTCTTCCTCCACATTAACCATGCGGTGTTCGGCCTCATTTAATCTGGAGGCATGCTCCCCTATCTGGGCCTGGAGCTTCTGCATGCCAGCAGAGACTGCCTTCTCCACAAAGGCCACAATCATTGGAGACAGGAGAGCTACCATGGCCTGGGCAATGAGCTCTGTATTTGGGTACCCTGCATATGGAGGAGCTGGAGGAGCTGAGACAGCCTGAGAGGAGGGGAGGGGGGCCACTGTGCCGCTTACCTCCATCGCAGGAGCCGTGTCTACGGAGGGTTCCGTGAAGGCCGAAGCCGGGGACTCGATTTGCGGCTGTCCCGTTTGCGCCGCCACGGCCGCGTACGATCGTGGGCCGGTTTTCTCCACAAATCGGTCCATCGTATGGCCGGGGGGTGGAGGATGATGCTGCTGGTGGTCAAGGAGGGGTCTGCCGGCTTTTTAAGCCGATTTACGAGCCTGGCTGCGGGAGCTGAGGAGGGGACCAGCTACTCCATGCAGCGCAGAAACCGGAAGTCCGAGATTCTTTTCTTAATTCCTGCTCCTCACCCAATTTATTGAAATAATAACACAGCTCAGGGACCAAAAGTTCTTTGAATTTTTTATAATACTTAATCTGTAATCCATCTGGACCTGGACTCTTTTCTCCCGATGTTTCCTGAAGGGCTTTATAGATTTCCTATTGAGTTATTGGATCTTCTAGGAATTCAACATTCTCTTGAGATATTTTTGGTAAATTAGCTTCCTCTAAATATTCCTTAATTTTTATTGTTCCATTTTCTTCCTGTTTTTGGGTTTCCCTCTTTCTGATAGAATATAATGTACTATAAAAAGTCTGAAAGGCCTCTGCAATTTCAGAAGTTTTATATCTCATCTGTCCTACCTGTTTTTTTATTGTTTCAATATAATTATGTTTTTTTTTCTTTGGATATTCTGGCCAAATATTTCCCTGGTTTGTTCCCCTATTTATATCTTTCTTTTACAACATTATTGAATATATTTCTAGTTTCTAATTCCATCAAGTCTCTTAATTAGAGCTCTCTTTGTCACTATTTTCTGATATATTTCACTTACACCTTAATCTTTATGCTTTTGTTCAAGTTCCTTTAACTCCCTTATTATATTTTTCCTTTTTACTTCTCATCTTCTTTTCCCCTGCCCCTATGGAGATTAACCCTCCCCTGATGTACGCCTTATGAGCTTCCCATATTATTGCAGTACTGATGTCAGATGTATTGTTTGTCAAGAAATATTGCTCTCTCTCTTTTTTTACTACCTTACTTAGTCTCTGTTCTTTCAGAATTCTAATTGTACAGCTTCTCTTCATTCCTGTTTAAGTACACATTTGACTTCTTACCCCTTGTTATGTCATTACTCATTACTGTGTTCCTTACCTTTTGTCTCATTTCATTCCACACGGTTATGACCCTATTTTGCTGCTCTCAATTTGTTCTAACCATTGTACTGTAATTGCATTGTTATGCTGAAGACTGTATTATCTGTGCCGAAAGCTCCATTTAGGGCAATTCATAGAAGAAATCTTATTTTAGCCTGTAGTTTCTTTATCTACTGCTTGTCGCCTATTTTTCAGGGATAGATGCTTGTTTGTCTAGACTTTTCTTACTATATACGAGGTCACTCTTATATAATGCACATTTGCAGTAGCTTTAATCTAAACTGGTTGTACATGTGCTACACTAACCAAAAAGTTGTGCTACAATAAAAAAGGATTCAAAACTCACCAGAGAATTATGTAAATCTAAAGAAAGAAAAATCAAGGTATACTTAAAATAAAATAAAAAACATTAGCAATATTATTAACCTAAGGCATTTAAAACACAATGACTTACCACAGGCACTGTAAAGTGGAGAGCAATGATGAGATGGTACCCACAGGTTGGCAGATCCTGTATCAAATACAACCTTAAATATCTGAGGAGGAGTACCGATACTGATTTCCCCAAAGTATTGAGTCTGCAATAATAAAAAACAAATATTTTAATTTGTCTGTTTTTCTAACTTGATTTGTTTATTCTAATGTTTCTAGATAAACAAATGCCACGTCAAAGTTGAATCGTACACTAAAATTAAATTATAACATTAATGAATTAATTAAAAACTATACAATTTATTGAAAGAGTAACCACTTTTTTTGAGAAAAAAAACATTTCCCTCTGGGGGATCAATGTACATTGCAAGGAATTATAACAACCTATGTTACAGATACCTACCTTTTGTTATTCTGAAGTAATCCCTGTATGTTTCTCTGAGCCTCAGCGATGAGTGGGTCTAATGGGAATGGTTTCATAATTATCTATCAGGTGTGCACCTGCAGGGCACTAATGAGGAAATCTGCTGGGCCAGCATCCCTTTAGACATGTTCCTACTGAGAGTGTCTCACCAAAAATGTCATTTTTGCAGAAAGGGATGCCTGAAATCTGACTTCTATCTTTGGCAGAGTTCTGGAAAAATCAGTGAGCCAATCACACAAGCAGGACATTATGTTTCTGGGGGTGGTCAGTGCACACTGTGTACATAACAAATTCAGGTAGCCATATTGCAATGCATTCTCAGAAAATTACAGTGGCTTCAGATTGGAAAGGAAAGGTAATTTTGAATAACATTTAATTACAATATGACTTGTGTCAGTCTTACAGGTTTAATGACAGCCAGCATTACTTAACCACTTCAGTACCTGCCCATAGTCATATGATGTCCGCGTATGGGATCTCTCATCCTGTGCGGGCGTCATATGACGTCCATGTCTTCCCGGCAGTATAGGGGGCACGCACACACTCATTACAGAGCAGGAATGTGGATCTGTGTGTGTAAACATACAGATTCACGTCCTTTTATGGGAGAGGAGACAGAGTGTGTGTTCTAAGTATATAGAAACACCGGTCTATCTCCTCCCCTAGTCAGTCCCATCCCTCCACAGTTAGAATCACTCCCTAGGTAACACATTTAACCCCTTGATCGCCCCCTAGTGTTAACTCCTGCCCAGCCAGTGACATTTACACAGTAATCAGTGCAGATCGCTGTGTAAATGTCAATGGTCCCAAAATAGTGTCAAAAGTGTCTGATCTGTCTGTCGCAGTCATGATAAAAATCGCAGCTCAATGCCATTACTAGTAAAAAAAAATAATAACAAAAATGCCATAAATCAATAACCTATATTGTAGGCGCTATAACTTTTTTGCAAACCAATGAATATACGCTTATTGTGATTTTTTTACCAAATATATTTGGAAGAATACATATCGGTCTAAACGGAGAAAAAAAAGTTGGATATTTATTATAGCAAAAAGTAAAAAATATTGGCCCAGATTCACAGAGCGATAACGCCTGTGCAACAGGAGATGCGCGTGCGTAAGTCGAAATGTGCGCGTGCGTTTCGTTGCGCGGCATCCCCAGAACGAGATACGCAAAAAATCGAAATTTTGTCCCGCGTAATTTCGCTAGACTGGCGCATCCTTCCGCGCAAAAGTGCGCTAGACACACCATTGATTTGCTAGTCAAATATGCTAATGAGGGACTTACGGGGATCCACAAAACAACGTTGGGGCAGCGCAGGCGACGCAGTGTGCGCAACAGCAAAATGTCCTGTCTAAAATTAGAGCATATAAAAGCTGGTCTAAAAAGAGAAAAAAAGTCTACTTGTTAGATAAAGCAACACTGTTAGTGAGGAGCTCAGCAGTCACACGTGTTGCACAACAATCTGTATGCCAACATGCCAGGGGCATCGTCGCACATAGCTATACTACTGACTTTAGATGAACAAAGAAGGAGGAGGGCACTGAGGAGGGCACTGAGGAGGGCACTAAGGAGGGCGCGGGAGATTTTTTTTTTTTTTTTGCTTATCTAAACTTTACAATTTAATTTAATCTA
This sequence comes from Rana kukunoris, assembly GCA_029574335.1. Lineage (NCBI taxonomy): Eukaryota > Metazoa > Chordata > Amphibia > Anura > Ranidae > Rana > Rana kukunoris. Next base: position 410,392,931 of record CM056050.1, read on the forward strand.
ATCTAATACAATATTCTTATCTGATACAAGTCCCTCACTCTTCACGGGAGAGGATATATCACACACGCATAGACATCTATGGCATGAGTGATTCTGAGGTGTCTCGCATCTTCAGATTCACCCCTCATGCCATCATGGAATTAACCACAACCCTGCAGGAGGACATCACCAGCCCAACACATGACACCACCCATGACAACCATGACAGCTACATATACAATCAGAGCCCAAGCCCCACAAATTTCGAACAGAACATGTATGGGGACAGCTGGCTGGTTGGTGAGTGACATGGGTGTCAGGCATGACTGCCCCCCCCCCATGATGCACACATCACAAGGGGCACATGCACTACTAACATCCTCCTGTCTTTTCCCCTCAAGGTGACTCTGCATATGCACTGGGACCCCATCTCATGACCCCATCTCATGCCAGCTCACATATGCATCTTTGCACGTTAAACACACACATGAATCATGCCACAATGAGAATGCATGCATGCACACCACTGTGGTCCCTAGCACACACACCCCACATCCTCATCCATGGGATTGGCACCAGTCCACCATGCAGGACTTGTGAGCTGCAACGCCACGCCACGCCACGGCTCCAATTATGTCACTGTCACATTCATACACCATTCACACGGACCTGGGGATCACTTCTCCACCACAAATGAGGGTGACACCCCTTTTCCGGCAGGAATATCACCCCCACATTCCAAAATCATACACAAACAGAACCAAAAAAATTAAATAAATGACGAGCAAAAAAAAAAAAATGCCCAGCAAAAATATATTTTAAACAAAATAACAACAAAGAAAACACATAAAAGACAAAAATCACTCTGCAAAACAGTGCCCAAGACACGTCACAAACAAACAAACAAACGCTAATAAACAAAAGCACCTTGCTGTATAGGAAGATCCCAAAGGGATGTGCTTTTGCAAAGGAAGTGCATTTGTGTCTGTCTATTTATGCTGTTTGCGTAGTTCACTAAGTTGCCCGGGTCCACTTCCAATTTCACTGATTGCGCCGCTCCCGAGTTGTGAGCATGCGCACAGCGGAGCTGACCATGGTCTCCTTCAAGCACGTATGCGCGAGCCGGCCGGCCCTTCATTTGCATGGGGTCACGGCTCATTTCAATGTAACACGCCCACGTCCTTCCCAATTTGTATTACTCCTCCTTACGCCTCTGAAAAAACATTACGCATGCGCAATTTTATGCGCAAAAGCTACGAGAATAGGGTGATTACGCGACAAAATTGCGCAAGTCTAACGTAAAGGCGGTGCGCTACGCCGGTCCAATAATGCGCAGATGTACCTGAATCTGGGCCATTGTGTTTTTTTTTTCAAAACTGTTGCTCTTTATTTGTTAATGGCGTAAAAAATAAAAATCGCAGTGGTGAAAAGAAAAGAAAGCTCTATTTGTGAGGGAAAATTTTTATTTGGGCACAGTGTTGCATGACCACAAAATTATATATGTGAGGGTTTACATCCACTTTAACCATGACCTCGAGGATTTTACCCCCTTCGTTTAATTTTTTCTATACGGCACTGTGTTACTTTAACAGACAATTGCGTGATCATGAATTTATATATTATTTTCCTCACAAATAGAGATTTATTTTGGTGGTATTTGATCACCACTGGGTTTTCTCACACTAACTGTCACTTTTGACACTTTGTGGGAACCAGCGACACTAATACAGTGACCAGTGCTAAAAATATAAACTGTGCTAATGACATTGGCTGAAAGGAGTTAAACATCTAAGGGGGTGATCAAAGAGTTAAATGTATGGCTAACCTGTGTTTATGTGTGTACTGTGAGGTGCTTTCACTAAGGGACGTGCTGGTTTTCATTCCCTGCTTTGCAGGGAAACAAAAAACAGCGCCTCTCTGCTGACAGGATAGAGCTCTGTTTTGTTTACATAGACAGAGCTCTGTCATTTCTTCCTTCTCTCCAATCAGCGTGTGCTGCCAGTCACCCATTGACCAGCACCCGCTGACTGGCTTTTGCTGTGGCTAATCACAGCACAGCCAAGGAACTTCCAGTGTGCACACATCCTACCAGAAAAATTTGAATCACATATACAGTGCCTTGTAAAAGTATTCACCCCCTTGGAATTTTTTGTGTTTTGTTGCCTCACAACCTGGAATTAACAATGGATTATTTGAGGATTTGCATAATTTCATTTACAGAAAATGCCCTTTATTTGTTTATGGCGCAAAAATTAAAACCGCAGTGGTAATCAAATACCACCAAAAGAAATCTCTATTTGTGGGGGGAAAAAATATAAAAATATAATTTGGGTACAGTGTTGCATGACCGCACAGTTACGGTATATATGTGAGGGTTTACATCCTCTTTCTTTTCCAATATTTTTATTGAGTTTCAAAAAAAAAGTACAGCAGAAAGACAGGCATGGCCTGTCCGCATACGTAACATTAAGTAACAGGTACAAATGTTAGTCATTGAGGGCACAACAATATAATCAACAGATAGCATCTACCTGGGTCCATGACTTAAAGCCATCAACAGCTATGAGAAAGGAAGGGCTAACTTAAAACCATCACAGGGCCCTTCAGCTGAGAGTCCACCTAATCTCGGGGACCCGTCCCTCATAGACAATCAAAAAAAACAATGGCAGGAATGTACATTAAGAACGCAACAATAAAGGATAACAAAAGAAAAGAGAAAAGAGCCCTAAAAGAGAAAGTAAGAAAAGAATTGGGAAAAAGAAAGGAAAAAGGAGATGAAGAGGGGAGTACTCCAGTCGAAAGGGGTATCTCTCCAACAACAACCTAAATCCTCATGTGGTCGTGAGGTAGTCGATCCAAGGGTCCCAGACTCTATGAAACCCCTCAATCTTGTCCGCTAGAATAGCAGATAATCTCTCGTTCACCATTATCCAAGACAATTTGTTCTTTACCAAGTAAAAGGGAACAGTAGGGGACTTCCAGGACTTCGCAATAGAAATCCTAGCCGCCACAAATATATAAGCTATCAGCTTTTTCGTGCATTTCGGTGCTCCATCAACTGGACGCCCCAACAATGCATTCAGAGGCGACTTGCGGAGGTTGACATGGGTCAGTGAATAAATGAAATTGTAAGTGCGTATCCAAAATCGCCTCACCCTCGGACACAACCACCAGATGTGGTACATATTACCATCCGCAGTACAACCTCTAAAGCACCGCGGGGATGCCCCGGGGACGAAGGTTGCCACTCGCACAGGAACCATATACCACCTCAGCAACACCTTATAGTTTGCTTCATTCAAAGATGTGTTGATACAGGACTTAGAGGCATTTTGTGACAATCTACTCCATTCAGCAAGATCCAAAGACTCCCCAGTATCTTGTTCCCACTTCAACATGTAATCTAACTTTTGGGAGCTGGAGGATAGAAGACTGTAAATCTGTGATATATGTCCCGTGTGTTTGTCAAAGGTCCTGCAAAAGTGCTCCATGGCTGTGCGAGCAGTAATGTCAGAAGCACGACTCAGTGAATCCAAAAAACGGGCAATTTGAATGTAATGAAAGAACTCAGAGTTTGGAAGGGCATATTTCTCCTGCAGGACCGATTTTGACAAGGCTCCTCTATGATCACAAAAGTCCGCTATCCTCAGCAGCCCCTTATTGGTCCACCAGGAAAAGTCCTGGGGGCGGAGACCCGGGGTAAACAGAGGGTTATGGAACAGTGGCGCCAGAGGCGCATGTGGAGATTTAAAATTGTATCTGGTCACTATGCGGTCCCACAAACTGAGAGAGAAAGACAGAGAGGGACACATTATGGGCGGTCTATCTTTCCCCCTGAGCCACAGTAGGTGGGAGATCTCTCTCCCCGGGCACATGGAGGATTCCAATTCCATCCAGAGCGGCCTGGGTTGGGCTGAATGAAAGCGGGTCAAATGAGCCAATTGGGCTGCATGATAATATTTAAGAAGATCAGGCACACCCAGCCCCCCTCCCAATTTGGGTGTATACATCGTTCGCCTGTTCACCCTGGGTCTCTTATTATCCCAAATAAAAGTCAACAGATTAGCCTGGAACTTCTTCAGATCTGCACTCACTATTGCAATAGGGAGGGTTCTAAATAAATACAACACCTTAGGTAGAATAGTAATTTCACTGAATACAGCCTACCGAACCACGACGGAGGATTTCCTGACCACCTTCGGAGATCGTCCAACAACTTTCGGAACAGGGGGGGGGGGGGTAGTTCTTCTTATAAAGCGTGGATAGGGTCAGGGAGATGCCCAGGTAAGGCAGGGCATCCTCCTGCCAATTGAAGGAGAAAGACTGTTGAAGGGCTCGAATTATGTGAGGTGGTAGGGAAATATTGAGGGCCTGAAACTTAGAGTGATTCACAGATAGTCCCGTGAATGATGCAAATTTTCCTAAAACTAAGTTCACATGGGGCAAAGAGGTGACCGGGGAAGAGAGGAGCAATAGAATGTCATCCGCAAACATCGCGCATTTATGTTCGCGGCCCCCACATCTTACTCCCAATATGTCCGAATGCGTTCTAATCTTGATGGCGAGGGGTTCCAACGCCATAATGAACAGCAGGGGAGATAAAGGGCAACCCTGACGGGTACCCCTACCTATAGATATATTTGGGGAGCGATAACCTTTAATCAAGAGATTCGCAGTAGGGGCGTCATACACTGAGCGAAGCGTCGTCAAAAAATGTACCCCAAATCCGTAATGTTTAAGTATGAAAAAGAGGTATTCCCAAGACAAGGAATCGAAGGCCTTACATAAGTCCAATGACAATAGCAAGGCTCCCCGCTTCCCTCCCCCGTCCCAGCCAGAATTCAGAGCCGATATTATATCAATAACCCGTCTAGTCTGATCCGATGCTTGCCTATTAGGCACAAATCCCACCTGGTCTGGATGAATATATTTAGACAAAAACAAATTCATACGCGTGGCCAGAACCTTTGTCAATAATTTGAGGTCTACATTTATTAACGATATAGGGCGGTAATTCGCACAGTCCCCGAGATCTTTATTGGGTTTGGGAATGACGTGTATAAAGGCCCTGTTTTCATGTGGGGGAAGGGGGGAACCTCTTCGTAAGTCATTGAAAAAGGCACAAATATGTGGGGTCAATATTTCGGCATTCTTGCGGTAATAATGACCCGTGAATCCATCAGGGCCCGGCGATTTCGATGGGTTCAAAGTCTTAATGACAGAGGCGATTTCGGTTGGCGTGAACTCCGCCTCCATTATTTCCGCATGGTCAGTAGACAATGTGAGGAGGGGCAGGTCTCGCAAGAAGTCCTCCGCCCCCGTCACATCAAACGCCCCCGGGGGTGTATATAATGTGGAGTAAAATGTGGAGAATTCCCTAAGGATGGTCTGGGGATTCTGAGTGGACAAGCCTGATCTTAACCGCAATTTAGGGAGAGCAGGGCTAAAAGGCCTAGGAGTCAGCTTCCTCGCCAATAATGTATTTGGTTTGTCACCCAGGGTGTAATAGCGGTGACGGGCCCATCGAATGGACTTTTCTGCTTTCGTAGTCAGGCTCAAGTTCAGAGCTGTACGGGCCTCATCAATTTGATTCCTAAGGTCCACATGCAGGTTAGCTGTTTGATCGCGCGTGAGTCGGTTCAACTCCTCCTCCTGACACCGAATAGTATGCTCTCGTTCACGCTTCACCCTGGAGGCCAACTGAATTAATGTCCCCCGAATGGTGGCCTTATGGGCAGCCCATAGTGTTCTCGGAGAAACCTCCGGGGAAGAATTATCCCGAAAATAATGCTGAATAGCCCTCTCCACCTCTTTTTCGAGGACAGGGTCGTTCAGCAGGGACTCATTTAATCGCCACGGCGATGGGCCTGATTTAGACCAAAGGTCTGTCAGCACCATTTGAACTGAAGAGTGATCCGACCACGCCACAGGGGCTATCTTAGCCGAGGAGACATACGGAAGTAGGGGGGAAAGCGTGAACAGGTGATCTATACGCGAATACGTTTTGTGGACATGGGAATAATACGTAAAGTCCCTAGTAGTGGGATGGGAGTCGCTCCAGACGTCGATCAAATCATAGCTGTGAAGGAGACGCGCCAGAGCACAACTCCGTTTAGGCAAATGTTTCAGCACTGCTCTCCCAGTGTTAGATTTATCAAGAATCCGGTCCAATGAGGTATTGCTGTCTCCCCCCAACACCACGTGACCCGCTACATGGGGCATAATCACCTCCAACATGGAGTGGAAGAAGGACAATTGACCTACATTAGGGGCGTAGTAGGACAGAAACGTCACCTCTCTATCATTAACTTTCCCCACCACCATGACATAACGGCCTTCCTTATCCCTGATCACAGTCGAAGGGGTAAAAGGGACCTTCTTTGCAAAACAAATGGCAACACCCCGCTTCTTGTCAGGGCCATTAGACAGGAAGAACGTTGTGTATCTCGGATTTAAGTATCTAGGGGCTGAGGTTTTGGAAAAGTGCATCTCCTGTAAAAGCAGAACATCCGCCCCCATTTTGTGGTATTGCTGAAACGCTTTAGATATTTTAGCAGGGGAATTGAGGCCCTGGACATTATGGGTCAAAATAGTGTATTGTGCCGGAGGTCTAGAAGCCATAGTGGTTCGGTCTGCTGTACTCACGGTTTAGAAGCTTTAGGGAGCAAGTTCCAGAGATCCCCCGAAGCGGCAACCATATCCCATTCCGGTGTGGGAGTGCGCCCCAGGAGAAGCAGATTTGGAGGAAAGAAAAAGAGATCAGATTAGAAAAAAAAAAAACAATGAAAACAAAATCACAATCAACATTTTAGAAAATAAACTAGAGCATAAACAACTGAGAAAATGAAGTAACACACTGTGAACCCAGTGTGTCCCTAGGAGCAATAGACTCCCAGCAGTTAACGTAAAGTTGCCTTCACCAGCAAGGAGGAGGCAAGTTTACCCGAAGTGGCACACGTTTCCACCTCAGCCCATCTCAATCGCTGGATGAGAAGAACAGGCGGGATCTGCCTATAGAACTTCGGGAGGAGAGCGGAGGGGAACCCAGGTCAAGAGGCCGCTGCCAGGTCCGTAGAGCTAAAAGAAAAACCGCTGTACACCAAAAAAAACGGTCCAGCAATACAAAAACATTTGCTCAGAACCCTTTTCCGGCAGAGCCCCATCCGCAATCCAAAAAGGGCCAAAAAACACACAAGAAAAAAAAAATCAGACATTCAAGTGTTCACGGGGAACTTCTTGTACTTCTTGGGACGGCCTTGCTGGAACCAGAGGGGGGACACTGGTCTATCTCCCATCTCGGAGACTCTGGGGGGGGTTCGCGACTCCGTCGAAATCAGCCCCAATTCCTGAAGCAGTTCCTCGCCAGACTGAAAAGTAGAAAAGGAGTGGGATTTCCCTTTATACGAAAAAGAAAGTCTAAATGGAAACGACCAGCGATATTTAATGTGATGGTTGATAAGGTGGCCCAAAAGAGGCTTCAACGCCCTTCTCTTCTGAATCGTTGATTGAGAAATGTCGGCAAAAATCTGGACCGAATGCTCCAAAACAGGTATGTTCCCCTGCAACCTGGATGCCATCATCACCTTCTCCTTAATCCTGTAATAATGTGGTTTTACAATAACATCTCGCGGCAGGCCATCTGGTCTGGGAGCCATCAAAGCACGATGGACTCTGTCTAGCTCCAGTTGGTGAGGGGAAATGTCCGGTATCAGCTGCGTCATCAAAGCGTGGATAGCCTCCTCCAGATCTAGCACCGTCTCCGGGAGACCCCGCACGCGAAAATTGTAGCGCCTGGATCTATTTTCCAAATCTTCGATTTTCGCGTTTGCTTGATCCAGTTGGTCCTGAAGGGAAGTAATCATCCTGGAATTTTGATTCACACGCTTAACAGTGCCATCCATCTTAGTCTCGATACCGTCCAACCGCACTTCAATATTTTGAAAATCAGCCTTCATCCCCGAGGTGATCACAGTGCATGCCTTTGTCAATTCTTGTTGTAGAAGGGCAGAAAATCTAGCCAATAGTACCGTGTCCCCTGAATAATGAGTAGCAGCAGGCACTGGGGGCTGCGAGTGCACAGAGCTAGCTTGACTATAAGTCAGTTCAACAAGTTCCGCCATCTGCCTGTCGGTGGAGGAGGCAGGGGAGACAGGGAACAGTTCGGGCCTGTCAGGAGAGCTGGAAAATGGGGAATGCTGCAAGCAGCCGCTCTGAGGGGAGGGGGTCGCTCCCTGGGACTGTGAGGAGAAGGGGTCCCTGTGGATCTCAGCCTGGACAGTGACCATAGGGCCTTGAGCACCAATCGTGGCTGCAGCTGTAGGGAACACATTGCCCCCCCTCCCAGTACCTGAGTCCTTCAGCGCCATATGAGCCAGGGGGGGTTGCAGGGGTGGGAAGTCATCTGCCTCCTGTATAGCCTGCAGTGCCGTCCAAGGGGGATGTACTGCCATCTGTGAGCTTCCCCGCACCTCGCCACCCTCGTTCTGCCTCTCCGCGGTCTGGGGGGTGAAGTCTGACTCTGAGGGCCACCACGCGCTGAGTCTCCCTTCCCCGGCGCCATCTTGCCTTGCGGGGACTGCTTCAAGGCCCGTGAAGCCCGGGTCCGTCGGACGGGATTAGAGGGTCGGCGCTGGTTAAATTTGTTCCCCGCCGACCTCCGCTGCATGGCCCGTACAAGAATGTCGGGGGGAGAGCTGATCCGCTCGCTCTGATTGCTGATTTTAGGCTGTATTGGGCTGAAGGTGTGCGGAGCTCTTCAGACCATGTCCTCCGTCGGCGCCGCGCGCATGCGCACTCGGTTTACATCCTCTTTAACCATGACCTCTTGAAGGTTTTACCCCCTTCATTCCCTTTTTTTTCTATAAGGCACTGTGTTGGTTTAACTGACAATTGCGTGATCATGAGTTGATATAATTTTTTCCTCACAAATAGAGATTTGATTTGGTGGTATTTGATCACCACTGTTTTTTTTTTTTATTATTGTTTGCGCTATAAACAAATAAAGACCATTTTGGGGAAAAAATTCAAAACAATATATTTTTACTTTCTGCTATAAAACATATCCAATATTTTTTTTTTTTTAATTCAAATATCTTCATAAGTTTAGGCCAATATGTATTCTCCTACATATTTTTGGTATTTTTTTTTTTCAATAAGCGAATATTGGTTTGTGCAAAAGTCATAGCGTCTACAAACTACAGTATCCAGTATATACAGAAATTTCCAATACTAGTAATAGCAGTGATGGCACTTATAGTAGGACTGCGATAGTATGGCAGCCAATCTCACACTAACTGACACTTGTGACACTTTGTGTGAACCAGTGACACTAATACAGTGATCAGTGCTAAAAATATAAACTGTGCTAATAAAAATTGGCTGAAAGGAGTTAAACATCTAAGGGGATAATCAAAGGGTTAAATGCAGTGGCGGCTGGTGCTCCATTTTTTTGGGGGGGCGCAAACAAAACCCTAGCCAACCCCCCCCCCCCCTCCGGCAACGTCACTCGCAGACAATGGGACCTGCAGACAGACAGATAATTGAATAGACAGACAGACAGACAGACAGACAGACAGACAGACAGACAGACAGACACAGAGATAGATACAGAGATAGATACATAGATAGATAGATACATACATAGATACATAGATAGATAGATACATAGATAGATAGATACATAGATAGATAGATACATAGATAGATAGATACATAGATAGATAGATACATAGATAGATAGATACATAGATAGATAGATACATAGATAGATAGATAGATACATAGATAGATAGATAGATACATAGATACATAGATAGATAGATACATAGATACATAGATAGATAGATACATAGATAGATAGATAGATAGATACATAGATAGATAGATACATAGATACATAGATACATAGATAGATACATAGATAGATACATAGATAGATACATAGGGCCAGATTCAGGTAGATGGGAGCATCTTTGCTCCAGAGTAACGCTTCTCATTTGCGTTACGCTGCAGAAATTTTAGGAGCAAGTGCTGTCATTCACGAAGCACTTGCTCCTAAAGTTGCGGCAGCGCATCGCAAATGAGCCGGCGGAATTCAAATTGGGCGGGTACGGGGCGTGTAGTATTAAAACGAAGCGCGTTCCCGCCGCGAACGTACTGCGCATGCGTCGAGTGTCAAAACATCCCCGTGCGCATGCTCCAAATTCTGTGAATGAACGTCAATGACGTCACATTCCCATTCATGAACGTTTTACGCAAGCGACGTTTTTTTTTTTTTTTTCGACGCGATGACGACGCCTATACCTAACATAGGATATTCCAACCCCATGTAGGTGTAACTATGCGCCGCGTATCCCGTCCGGAAACGTCGTAACGTCACGCCGGAATGCGATCGTGAATTGCCGATTTCCGCTCATTAACATATTTTTTGAGCGGAAATCGGCGGGAACGCCCCCGGCGCCATTTTTAAGTTGAAGTAACGATGCGATGGCGAAACTCAGTTACGCTGCTCGCATCGGAGCTTCAACCCGGCGTTTCTTGTTTTCTGGTTACAGAAAACAGAAACGCCGGCTTAAAGTCACAGTTAGGCTGGCGGATCACTGGATCCGCCAGCCTAACTGATAGATAGATAGATAGATAGATAGATAGATAGATAGATAGATAGATAGATAGATAGATAGATAGATAGATAGATAGATAGATAGATAGATAGATAGATAGATAGATCCAGATTTAGCAACACTTGCGCTGGAGTATTTCGATATGCGCCGCGTAACTGTGAAGATGCGCCGTCGTTTCTATGTGCCCGTACCCACCAAACTAGATGCGCCCAATAACGGGCCATTTGCGACCAGCGGAACGTTCCGACGCCAGAGTATCGTCAGCGCTTAATTTCGCTTGGCGCATCGGTCGCGCCTATTGATTTCCCCTGCAAATATGCAAATGAGGGATTTTTCCCAATTCACGAACGGATTAGCACCATACGCTGTCTACATGCGCCGCGCGTATCTCGTCCGTCCGGCGCAAAGTTATTTCTACAAAAGGCTGCTTTATCTTTACTCCAGATGGCCACAGGTCAGCAGGAGAGCAGCTACAGCAGCGTTACCGACGATAAGAGCTAGCTGAGCACCCCCACTTGCAGGACAACACCTCTGTCCATGCTTGTCTGTCAAATTTTACAGCCATGGAGGAAGACATCATAGGTCTCCATAGCCGAGATGACGGCTGACAGCTCCTGGCCATTAAAGTTCAGCTTTCTCCTGTGTGTTTGCGGGGAACGGGAGCAGCCATCTCAGAACAAAAGTAACATCACTGCGGGGAGGGGGAGCAGGATATACTTTAGTGCCGGAATGGCGCTTCTACGGGCGCATTTAAACGCCCAACGGAAGGCATTGCGCTGACGTTTCCCGTGCAGTGGTGCCGACGGAAGTTGTGAGCATGCGCACAAAGGGGGCGAGTGGAGCCTCACTCACTGCGCATGCTCCGTGGTTCATGCGCTGACTTTAAGCCTCTGCGCTGGGCTCCGCCCATCATTTACATATGATCACACCCACTTCCCCTTGCGTCGGGTTACGCCAGCGCATTATCGTTACTCTGGCGCAAGTTTACGCGCAACTGCTATGTGAATAACAGTACTTGCGCTGAAAGGGTCGTCAGAGTAACGTAAATGAGAAGCGTTACTCTGGAGCAAAGATGCTCTCATCTACCTGAATCTGGCTCATAGATAGATATATAGATAGATAGATAGATAGATAGATAGATAGATAGATAAGATAGATAAGATAGATAAGATAGATAAGATAGATACAGAGGGGTAGATTCATGTAGATCAGCGGATCTTTTGATCCGCCTGATCTATCTTTTTTACGATCCGCCTGCGCCAGTTTTTGAGGCAAGTGCTGTATCCATTAAGCACTTGCCTCGTAAGTAGCCCTGGCGGATCGTAACTCCCCCGGCGGAATGCAAATTCCGCGGCTAGGGGGAGTTTACTATTTAAATCGCGCGCGTCCCCGCGCCGATCGTACGCGCATGCGCCGCCGGCGAAATTTCCCAGCGTGCATTGCTTTAAATGACGACGCAAGGACGTCATTGTGTTAGTCGTTAACGCTATTAACGTATGGCCGTATTCCCGAACGACTTACGTAAACAACGTAAAAAATTCAAAATTCGACGCGGGAACGACGGCCATACTTAACATAGGATCCGCCGCACTTACCCCACATATAGCAGGGGTAACGATCTGCCGGAAAAAGCCGAACGCAAACGACGTAAAAAAAAAGACGCCCAGGCATTCGATTCTGAATCGGCGGTTCTGCTCATTTACATATTCGGCGCGTATAAGAACGGAAGCGCCACCTAGCGGACGGCGGGAGAATGCAGCCTAAGATCCGACAGTGTAACTCACTTACACCAGTCGGCTCTAAGGGAGATCTATGCGGGACCTGATTCGAGGAATCAGCCGCATAGATCCGAGCGTCGGATCTCACAGATCCGACGGTGTATCAGTAGATACACCAAGATAAAGGGAAAACCGCCGCTCCAGACGACACTCTTCAGTGGTAAGTAAAGTTCAAAAACCCAAATGGGTGCAGGCAATGCGTGGTGCAATATAAGGAAAGAAAAATGGACAGCCGCACTCCAATGGATAAAAAGACTTAAAAATAGTGCCTGTTTATTCCAGTCAAAAAACTAAAACAGCAAAAACAGCAAACAGTGGGGTAACAAAAGCTGACGCGTTTCACATCGACAACCGATGCTTAGTCATAGCTCATTTGCATAGCTCGGTTCTGCTCATTTGCATATTCGGCGCATATAAGAACGGAAGCGCCACCTAGCGGACGGCGGGAGAATGCAGCCTAAGATCCGACAGTGTAACTCACTTACACCAGTCAGCTCTAAGGGAGATCTATGCGGAACCTGATTCGAGGAATCAGCCGCATAGATCCGAGCGTCGGATCTCACAGATCCGACGGTGTATCAGTAGATACACCGTCGGATCTCTATGTGAATCTATCCCAGAGATAGATACATAGATAGATAGATAGATGGATAGATGGATAGATGGATAGATACACAGACACAGAGAGAGAGAGAGAGAGAGAGAGAGAGAGAGAGAGAGAGGGGGGGGCAGATAGAGACAGACAGAGATAAGAGATCTGTGAAGCACAGCTGCAGCAGGACGCAGTACTCTAAGCCCTCACACACATACAGGAGATGTGAAGCACGGCTCTCTGTCCCCCTTCCTCCAGCCCGATCACAGTACAGGCTGAGCATACAGCACAAGGTGCTGCTGGATGGGGTGGACAGTGACACTGGAAAGGACAGACAATGAGATTTAGACAAATAAAGTGTTTTAAATAAGTTACTTACCTTAGATTCCTTTTGCAGCCAAAAATGAAAGTAACACTGCCCTGGGGAAAGCACCGCCCATTTCCTTCTGTAGAGAGGAAACAGCAAGACCCAATTGGAGTGGAGAGAGTGGAGACACTGTATTGTGATTGGCTCGTGGCGCAAAGCACATAGCCACAGAGCTTAAAAAAAAAATGCAAATGAAGCGTCTTGCCTGCTTGCATTGGCATGACGCTTCAATGACACTACAGCAGTAAACTGTGACCAGCGCCCACCCTGCACATAGTAGTGCTGTTAAAGGACCTTTTTTTTTCTTAAAGGGACCAAAAAAAAAAAAAAAGTATATATATATTTTTTTTAATGGCTTTGGGGGGAGGGGGGCAGCGCCCCTGCGCCCCCTATGGACGGGCCGCCACTGGTTAAATCTGTGGCTAACCTGTATGGCGCTCCTTAGAGATCATCAAAGATTTGGATATTTTTTTATAACCTAACCCTGACTTGTACTTCTCAACAACATTGTCCCTTACTTGTTTGGAGGGTTCTTTGGTCTTCATGGCAATGTTTGGTTAGTGGTGCCCCTGGCTTAGGTGTTGCAGCCTCTGGGGCCTTTCAAAAAGGTGTGAATATGTAATGACAGATCATGTGACACTTAGATTCCACACAGGTGAACATCATTTTACTATTTATGTGACTTCTGAAGGTAATTGGTTGAACCAGAGCTTTTTATGGGCTTCATAACAAAGGGGGTAAATACATACGCACATGAAAATTATCATTTTTTATTTCTGAAAAAAATAGTTTTATATACAGTATATATTTTTCTAACTTTACCAACTTAGACTATTGTGTTTCTGATCCATCATATATAATTCAGATTAAAAACACATTAAACCAAAGGTTGTAATGCAACAAAATAGGTAAAAAGCCAAGGGGGTGAATACTTTTGCAAGGCACTGTCAGGGCAGACATGAGACATTTTTGGGCCCCTTACACAGCTTTTGGCCTGTGCCCCCCCCCCCCCCCCGAGCCTGACCACCAACACACACATACACACAAACACACACACACACACACACAATATATATATATATATATATATATATATATATATATATATATATATATATATATATAATCAGCCCCACACATACACACAGTGCTGGGTTTTGGCCTAGGACGACACTTTGCAAAGGGTGGCAAAAAAGCTGCCCCCCACAGAAAAAAGCACCTGCACCCTCCTCCTGCACCCAGTCAACAGCGCTGCTCCATTTGCCAGAGAGCCCCCTCCCCTTTCTCATGTCAGTCGAAAAGAAAGCGGCTCTAATCGTCTCTAACCCTAACCCCTTAGAGAAGAGTGCACGCTCTGACCTTCCTCCACTTTCCTGTTTCTGCTGCTCGTATGTGTGTCAGTGGAGACACCATGTCCTAGGAAAGGTGACCAGATTTTTAAAATGAAATCTGGGGACATATTTTATTGTTTTATATCAAAATGATTTTATAATCATATTTTCCTCAAATGATATATAGTCAGTGTACGTGCTATGTGTTTATGGAATGATTTATGATATATATATATATATATATACACACATACATATACACAACACACGTTATTTCATCCATGAGTTAAATAAAAGATACTTCTCAGAATTTTTTGGGATAGGACTACTAAATGTTAAGAAGATAAGATAGAGAAAAAAACTTGGAAAGAGGGATAGGGCAGCAAAATTTAAATTGATTCCAGGCAGAGGCGGCTCCAGACAATTTTTTTGGGGGGGTGCTTGAGGTAAACGTGAGGGTGCTAATGTGGCACGCTAATGAGCACCTGTGGGTGTGGCCAAAAAGTGGATGTGCCCAGCAAGTGGCGGTTTCTTCCTAATGGCGTACAATAGTGATCATGTCCTGGCCTCTGTATACCAATTCTACAAATGGACTTATAAGTGAAATGGTCAAATCTATAAAGGAATATCCAGTGCAAATCAACCAATGAACTGCAAAATAGTAGTGATGGTGTCACCCCCTCTGCAAAAATATTTTAAGAAATTGCAAGAAATAATGATGAAACCCCCTACATACAATAATAATAATTTTAAATAAGATTTAAATCAATCATGTATCAATCATGTATTAGAACATAGTAGTGATGGTGTCACCCCCTCTGCAAAAGGTAAGAAATATTGCAGAGCTGCAATGTGCAAATAGCTGTAAACCCCCTAAAAATAATAAAATGTACAATTGATGTACATATTTTACATTTTATTATGATTATATATAGGGGGTTTCACCACTATTTGCACATCACAGCTGCAATATTTCCTACCTTTTGCAGAGGGAGTGACACCATCACTACTATATTGCAATACATTGGTTGATTTGCACTAGATATTCATTCATAGGTTTTACTATTGCACTTATAAGTCCATGTGCACAATTTTATAGATGAAGCGTAGGGCAGTGCTGCATCTTTTTGCTTTTTATTGATTTGTGTTAGATGAGGGAATCAGCTCACATAATTCTCCTTTTGCTTTTGAGATTTTTTTAGTTGTATGGTAGTTGTGGTTACTGTATACTGGTAACCACTGGCCCAGCATATTGGTGGTCAGTGTGCCCCCTGTATGCTGGTGCTACGTGCAGGAGGATGCTACGTACAGAGTGTAGGGTTCAGGTGGATGCTATATACAGAGTGCAGGGCTCAGGTGGATGCTACATACAGAGTGCAGGGCTCAGGTGGATGCTACGTACAGAGTGCAGAGCTCAGGAGGATGCTACGTACAGAGTGCAGAGCTCAGGAGGATGCTACGTACAGAGTGCAGAGCTCAGGAGGATGCTACGTACAGAGTGCAGAGCTCAGGAGGATGCTACGTACAGAGTGCAGGGCTCAGATGGATGCTACATAAAGAGTACAAGGTTCAGGAATGCACCCTCACCCCTATCCTGAAACTATCCCCCTGTGTGCTGAGAGAAAAGAAGCTGCTGCTGGGTGCACATTGGGATTAGGTCTGCTGGAGGGGAGAGTTGAATCCTGGACAGGGAGAAGGATCATGGCTGATCCCATAGAGGGATTGGTTTTGGAGATCACCCTCCACAGTCTAATGCTTATTAAATATCCATTTAATTTTTTTAAGTGATCAGGGGCGTTTCTAGGTGCCAAAAAGACCAGGGGCTTCAGCCCGAAGCCAAGCCAAGCCGGGGGGGGGGGGGGGTGGCATGCGGTCGCGCAGCGCAGGGTGACCTACATGTGTGTCAGTACACACACACGCTGAAATGGAGCTTTATTATGCATGAGGAGCAGTGCAACTTAATTGGTCTGTGTAGAGAGAATATGCCCAGACCTATTCATTTATTCTCCTCCTGACAGTTGGGGATCACATCCAAATATCCATGCTGTGCTTGGGGGGGGGGGGGGGGAATACATCACAGTGCCTGATCATTTCATTAAACTGCCTAGACACTAGTAATCAAAGGCAAGCTAAATAAACAGCACAAACTGCATTAAGTCTAAGATCAACATATGCCCTTTGATTGGGACTTGTGTCATAATAACGATAGTGTGGGTCTTGAATCCCCTGCAGGGACAGTTGGGGATGGAGTGCCTGACAGCTGGGTATCCTCTGATACACATTGGGCAGCATTGCAGGCTGTGTGATTCGTTCATCTGACACATAACATACTTGTATCATGACTCAATAGATTTGTTTGGAGATCAATACCATACATGCCTGGAGCTAAACTTATTTCTATGCCACTCCAGAACTAATAGGAAGATATTATGGCTAATGCACCACAGAGCTGCCAGTGCAACAGGTAATGAAGATCGCAGCAAGTTTACAATAGTACATAGCACAGCGGCAGGCTGCTGCTGCCTCTGTCATTGGAGGGATAAGGTGGGCATTGCTTGTGTGTGCATATCTAGCATCTTCCTAAAGTTCTTATTACAGTATACTGCACATCTATACATTACACCACCGCAGCTATATACTGTATACAGGGTGCGGATAACACACTAGGTATAGATGATACACCCTGGCACTGCTATATATTACAAAGTATTTAACACACTGGCACGGCTCTCTATATTAAAAGGTGGTAACATGCTGGCACGGCAAACACACTGGGACAGCTTTATATACCATGATTACAGGGTGGTCAGTGGTCACACTGGAACACTGAGTGACCTACCTCAGCCCGCCGTGGTAGAGATGCAGCCAGAAGAGAGAATTTGAGGAGGCTCAGGAGGCGAGGAGAAAAGGAGAGCCGATGAAGTGAGCGGGGATGTGGGGTGCAGGCTTGCAGCGCTGTCGTGCCCACAATGTACCTCGGGTGAACGTGACCCTGGCCTGCTGTACATATCGCCTTCAGTAGCCGAGGAGGAGAGCCGCATCATGGCGCACCGGGCATCAGTGTAAATTTGTAATCCCCGCCTTCTGAGTTTACCCCGCCTATGATGGACGTCACGGGTCACGTGGTCCCTGATTGGACCAGTGGCTGGCAGTGGGACGTCCATCATAGGCGGGACCTGATGTGTCACTGACTTCGGGCAAACTCGACTTACTGCTCGGCGGTGCTTGGCCATTCGGGGCTACTAATTAACTTTGGCATGCCCGAGACTCGGGGCTTTTCGGCTGCACATTCGGGGCTCCAGCCTCCTCAGCCAGGGCCTAACGACGTGCCTGGAAGTGATTAAGGCTGGTGTGGTGTGCTGTGGATCATGTGCGGGTTCCCGCATCACACCTGAATCACACGGTTCACAGGGACATCTTCAAACTGCTGCGGGTGTCAATAGAAAGCTAATGACACCCACTGATTGGTTTGCAGGTTGCAGTGCGGACTGTAAAATGGTACAGGAAGCGGATCGCATTGGGTGTCAACAGCCATGCAATCTGATTCCAGTGTGGCCCAAAAAAAAAAACATTGTGGTGTACATGTGATGGGATTTACAGTTGCACAGACATCGCATGTGATGTGCACAGCAATTCGGTGCCGATCACATGCGATGCCTGATTGCACAAGTGTGAACCTGAAGTTATGGATGCAATTGAACTAGTGCCCAGACTCAACTAATAATCCTATAATGCCAGATCTAAGCTACGGGTGATAGAAAATCACAAATTAACCAGAGTCATTAAAGGGTTAATTAGTGGTGTCTGAGCCATGTGATAGAGAGATTTGCAGAGGGGTGATGATAATGCAGAGGGGGAGTAGAAGTTAGATTTGATGCAGGATGGGAGATTTATAGCAGAATTGAGGAGGAATGAGACTAGGAAAGAGGAGTGAGAAGCCACACTAGATAGTATAACAGAGAAGACCTGAATGTAGGGGATCGGCCGTGAATGTGTCAGGGAGGCTGAGCTGGAGGGGGAAGAGCAGAAAAGAATAAACAGGCTGGGGCAGAGAGTTGGAGGAACAATTCAATGTGAGCACAGGAGTGAAAGTATCTGGAAGGGGGAATGGGGGAGGGGTAAGAAACTTACAGAGGTTCATAGAAGATGCAGGAAGGAGAGCTGATATCAGAGCACCTAGCCATGCAGGGAGAATGCCAGGAGACTGAATTGTCAGATAATGTAGCAGAAAGGCAGAGGGAGAGACACTTGTCAATTGCTGGGCCCCTTCACGTGATGTTCTTCCTGCCCACTAAAGGTATTTTGCCGAAAACTCAGTTAAATCCAGGGCTTTTTTTCAGGGGGAACTTGGGGGAACTCAGTTCCACCACCTTTGGCTCAGACCCTTTGGTGCCTGCTCACAACAATCACCTGTAAATACAGAAGTATGGTTTTTGTGTTTACAAGTGACAGCTCTGCACTGTGTGTAACCCCCCTCAACTCTACACTCTGTATGTAATGCAATCCTGGTATTTAATGCCCCTTTATGACCCTTCTACTGTTTGTGAAAATTGAATGGGGTCGTAATTGAGTTCCTGCACCTATTTTTTGAGAAAAAAAGCTCTGGTTAAATCTATGCTCCGAGTTGTATGACAAAGGGGCAGAGATCCACATATCGGCCCCTGCCTATCCCCGACATCAGATCTTCAATCTGACAGGTCCACTCAAGCTCTATGCAGCCATATGCCCCTGCTTGCCCCCCAATCACTGTCGCACTGGATTCAAATCCGGGGACTCACAGGCTCCTGGGATGAGGTCGTCAAAATGGGGACTGTCCCCGGAAAACGGGGATGTCTGGTCAGCCTATCCTAGGAGAGGTGAGTGATCTGTGGACACAGCCAAGTCAACACCCTGTGCACAGACACCTGACATCATTGTCACTCTCCTCCTCAGACTGGGCTCTCCATTACACCTCCCCTCACTTGAACAGTTAACTGTCATGTGTGCCTACCCCATGCAGAGTGTGTCACCTACCTGTGTTTGTGGGGTACCCCCACCCCCTCCACTAAGTTATGTGCTTACTTCTCCAACCCAAACCCCGCACAACCATCAGGGACCCAGGACCCTGCACAGCCACCAAGGACCCCGGACCCCGCACAAGGACCAGGAACCCCACACAGCCGCCAAGGACCCGGGACCCCGCGCAGGGACCAGGGACCTCGCGCAGGGACCAGGGACCTCGCGCAGCCACCAAGGACTCGGAACGCCACACAAAGACCCTGCACAGGGACCCCACACAGCCACCAAGGGCCCTACACAGCCTCCAGGGGCCCTGCACAGCCCCCAGGGGCCTGGGACCCCACACAATCACCAAGGATCTTGGACCCCGCACAGCCACCAGGGGCCCTTCACAGCCACCAGGGACCCCGCACAGCCACCAGGGACCCCGCACAGCCACCAGGGACCCGGGACCCTCCACAGCCACCAAGGACCCCACACAGGGACCCAGGACCCCGCACATCCACCAGAGACCCTGCACAGGGACCAGGAAACCCACACGCAGCCACCAGGGGCCTCGAATAGCCACTTGAGAAGGAAGAGGTGGGACAATTTTAGATGAAGGGGGGCGCCCAATTTTAGTAAACCAAAATACACCACTACATACACAAACCTGTAAACCCACAAGGCTCTGGCCCCTCTCTGTACACAAACAGCCTCCCTCCCTTTCCCTCAAGCCCCTATTTGTAAAGAAGAACTTCCTACCTGTCCCAACTCCCAGGTCGTTTTAACAAAGATCACATGTTGCTGAGAAACATAGTACACATGAAGGGTGCACATGCACATAGTAGCCAGTAAAGAGCTTGATGTCTGAGCTCAGTGACACGAGAACAGCAGGTGCTGGAAGATATAATAAATGCACAGCATTGCTCCCCTCCACCCGTCCTACCTTCTTCTGGCCCCTCGGGCCCTGGGCACTGTGTATGTATATATATATATATATATATATATATATATATATATATATAAATTGTAAAGTTCGGGGGACCAGCTTGATCTCAGGACACAGGCTTTTAAATCACAAGGGAAGTTTTATTGAACACAAATGGCTTTGCAGCAGCAAAAACGAAATAAATAATCAGTCTCACTGACTCGTAGAGCTCAGCACTGCTATTACAATTCAACAGTCTTACAGGTAAGTTCTCCAGTAGCAGGCTTCCCGGCAGGACGCTGCCAGGTCCTTTCACAGCTTTTCACCGCTTTTTATGGCTTTCACAGCTTTTACTTCTCCACCATTACCATGCATAGTCTCTACTACACTCCTTCACTCTCACCTGCAACTTCCTGTCCTGACTTAAGCCATATCCTGGACAGGTGCATTAACCCTTTCCATTGTCCTAAAAGGACCACAGCCCAAATATAGGGGAAACATAACGTCCTTCCAGGACGTCCTGTACATATCCCTCCCCCCCTGTGCCCCAACGCCAAGGAGGTGGAGGCAACAGTGGAGCTTAAACAATGGACTCAGGAGAGGGCATCCGCATTTTGATGCAGTCTTCCAGGCCTATGCTCCACTATAAACTTAAATTCCTGGAGCGCCAGGAACCAACGGGTAATCCTGGCATTAGTCCCTTTACCTTGCCTTAGCCACGTTAAAGGGGCATGATCAGAAATCAACCTAAATTTTCTCCCCAAGAGGTAATATCTGAGGGACTCCAGAGCCCACTTAATGGCCAGACACTCTCTTTCAATAATAGCGTAGTTTTTCTCCGCTGGCGTCTACTTCCTACTGAGAAAGACTACTGGGTGCTCCTCACCATGAACAACCTGTGACAATACAGCTCCCAATCCTACATCGGAAGCATCAGTTTGGACAATGAACTCTTCAGAAAAATTGGGTGCTATCAGGACAGGGTGTTGGCACAGTGCTGACTTGAGCTCCAAAAAAGCCTTTTCAGCGTCTGCATTCCACTCTACCATGACTGATTTCCGACCCTTGGTCAGATCGGTCAATGGAGCCGCTAATGTGGCAAAGTTGGGTACGAATCTCCTTGTCAGGGATCTGTCACCTAAGGGTTAACAGTGCAGACTGATTCCAATGATTGGCAAAAGGCTGCCTTATTTAAACCCCTCAGCAGCACTGTGATCTTGCTGTCTGATCTGAATCTCATCCAGAGACCTGAACCTGCATCATTCTGACCTGGCTTTCTGACTCTGCTGACATCTCCAGTCCTGACCTGCTCTGTTTACCTGTCTGCCTGATCCTCTGTTGCTGAATCCAGCCTGAAATCTGACCATTCTTTGCCTGCTGCTTTTTGCCTGTACTGATCCTCCATGTATGACCTGGCCTGTCTGACTCTCCTGCTGTCGCCTGTATTTGCATGTGCATGTTGCTCTGAGGCGCACCTGCATCCGGTGACCTGCGTCCACTGACCTGCATCCGCAGACCTGCGTCCGCTTACCTACATCTGCTCACCTGCATCTTGCTGACCAGCATCCTGCTAACCAGCTAATCGGCATCCGCTGACCTGCATCCGCTGACCTGCATTCGCTGACCTGCATCCGATGATCTGCATCCAGCTGACCCGCACCTACAGTGCTCCAGCCTTTCTCATTCGCCTTCATCTCCAATGTCAGAGACTCTGAAGGCACTCATACCCCACTGTGCTCCTACGGTCACTGTCTCACCCCCAGTGATCCCGGAACCAGGACGGTACGAGAGGTCTCCCTCTGCTCGTCAGGCTCTTCCCCCAGGTACATGTCACTCCTGTAGTATCCCACCCTGCCCAGGAATGCACGTACCTGCTTTTTTTTGTGAGGGGGCGGGGCCAACTATTTATAGCCTCTACCTTGCTGACCTGAGGTTTCACCACCCCCTACCCATGATATAGCCCAGGTATTTCACCTCCTCCATCCCCAAAGCACATTTTTCAGGGTTTATTGTAAACCCCTCCTTCCAAAGAGAATCCAGTACTGCCTGGACTTTGGGCAAGTGTGATTCCCAGTCTCTGCTAAAAACGACTATGTCATCCAAGTACACTGAGGCATACTCCCGATGAGGTCGTAAAATCCTATCCATTGCTCGCTGGAATGTGGCTGGAGCAGTTTACAGTCCAAAATGCATTTGTTTGTACTGAAAACTCCCCTCTGTAGTAGAAAAAGTCGTTTTCTCTCTAGCAGCCTTAGTTAACGGATTCGCCAATACCCCTTGGTAAGGTCTAATGTTGTGATATACCTGGCTGGACCTAGTCTTTCAATAAGTTCATCTACCCGGGGCATGGGGTAGGCATCAAACCGTGAAACCTCATTAAGTTTCCGGAAATCATTGCAGAATCGCAGAGTCCTGTTGGGCTTTGGTACTAACACAACAGGCTTGACCACTCACTCTGTGATTCGTTGATGATCTCCAGGTCTAGCATCTTCTTCACTTCCTCTGAAACTGCCTTTCTTTGAGCCTCTGTGATGTGGTAGGGCCAGACAAACACTTTGACTCCAGGTTCTGTGATAATATGCTATATGACAGGGCTCAAAATTTCAAGTCCTGAGCCACTAGCCAGGCCTTAAGAGTTACTCCCCACCAGTTGCCCCAGCCAACACCTCCCCTGCCCTACCCCCTAAATCCGCCCCTAAAAACGACCTTGTAAATTATCTCATGAAATTACACTGTTAAATATTTTAAGCAGAATTACGTTCCAAAAATTTATATTAACAATAGTAACATAAAGCATATCAGTACCCATCTGTGCCTGTGAACGCAGCCTTAGTGTTTCCCATCAATGCAGCCTTACAGTGCCCCATCAATGCAGCCTTACAGTGCCCCATCAATGCAGCCTTACAGTGCCCCATCAATGCAGCCTTACAGTGCCCCATCAATGCAGCCTTACAGTGCCCCATCAGTTGCAGCCTTAGTGCCCCAGCAGTGCAGCATTACTGTGCCCCCATCAGTGCAGCATTGCTACTGGGGGGTATCAGGGGAGCATACACTGGGGGGGGGGTCAGGAGAGCATGCACTGGGGGGGGGATCAGGAGAGCATGCCCTGGGGGGGGGGGGATCAGGAGAGCATGCACTGGGGGGGGGATCAGGAGAGCATACACTGGGGGGGGGATCAGGAGAGCATACACTGGGGGGGGGGGTCAGGAGAGCATACACTGGGGGGGGGATCAGGAGAGGAGAGCATACACTGGGGGGGGGGATCAGGAGAGTATACACTGGAAGGGAGGGATCAGGATAGTATACACTGGAAGGGGGGGGGTCAGGAGAGTATACACTGGAGGGGGGATCAGGAGAGTATACTCTCCTGTTCCCTCCCTTACAGTTTATACTCTCCTGATCCCCCACTTCCAGTGTATACTATCCTGATCCCTCCCTTCCAGTGTATGCTATCCTGATTCCCCCCCAGTGTATACTCTCCTTATTCCCCCCCAGTGTATACTCTCCTTATTCCCCCCCAGTGTATACTCTCCTGATCCCCCCCCCCAGTGTATGCTCTCCTGATTCCCCCCCCAGTGTATACACTCCTGATTCCCCCCCCCAGTGTATACACTCCTGATTCCCCCCCCCAGTGTATACACTCCTGATTCCCCCCCCCCCAGTGTATACACTCCTGATTCCCCCCCCCCCAGTGTATACACCCCTGATTCCCCCCCCCCAGTGTATACACTCCTGAGATTCCCCCCCCAGTGTATACACTCCTGATTCCCCCCCCCCCAGTGTATACACTCCTGATTCCCCCCCCAGTGTATACACTCCTGATTCCCCCCCCCCCAGTGTATACACTCCTGATTCCCCCCCTTCCAGTGTATACTCTCCTGATTCCCCCCTTCCAGTGTATACTCTCCTGATTCCCCCCTTCCAGTGTATACTCTCCTGATTCCCCCCCCTTCCAGTGTATACTCTCCTGATTCCCCCCCTTCCAGTGTATACTCTCCTGATTCCCCCCCTTCCAGTGTATACTCTCCTGATTCCCCCCCTTCCAGTGTATACTCTCCTGATTCCCCCCCATCCAGTGTATACTCTCCTGATTCCCCCTCTTCCAGTGTATACTCTCCTGATTCCCCCCCTTCCAGTGTATACTCTCCCGATTCCCCCCCTTCCAGTGTATACTCTCCCGATTCCCCCCCTTCCAGTGTATACTCTCCCGATTCCCCCCCTTCCAGTGTATACTCTCCCGATTCCCCCCCTTCCAGTGTATACTCTCCCGATTCCCCCATTTCCAGTGTATACTCTCCTGATTCCCCCCTTCCAGTGTATGCTCTCCTGTTCCCTCCCGTCCAGTGTATGCTCTCCTGATCCCTGATCAGGATCTGAGGTTTCACCACCTCCTAGCCATGATATAGCCCAGGTATTTCACCTCCTCCATCCCCAAAGCACATTTTTCAGGGTTTATTGTAAACCCCTCCTTCCAAAGAGAATCCAGTACTTCCTGGACTTTGGGCAAGTGTGATTCCCAGTCTCTGCTAAAAACGACTATGTCATCCAAGTACACTGAGGCATACTCCCGATGAGGTCGTAAAATCCTATCCATTGCTCGCTGTAATGTGGCTGGAGCAGTTTACAGTCCAAAATGCATTTGTTTGTACTGAAAACTCCCCTCTGGAGTAGAAAAAGTAATTTTCTCTCTAGCAGCCTTAGTTAAAGCGGAGTTCCACCCAGGAAAACAACATTTGCCCATATTGTTTAAATAAATTAAATTTAAAAAAAACTGAAAAAAAAAAAATACTCTCCCGAAATACCTGTTGCTATGCGGAAGTCCGAAATCTGCCTCTTCCACACCGCTGTGTCTTCTCTTCTGCATCTTCTGCTTGTGAATGGGGCGCGCTGCTTTCTGGGAACTGTGTGTGTTCTCAGAGAGCAGCCGCCCATTCACAAGCCAGCGTGAGACTCACGCAGGCGCAGTAGGAAATGGGCAGTGAAGCCGTACGGCTTCACTGCCTGTTTCCCAAAGTGTGAATGGCGGCGCGGGACCCAGAGCGATCGTGGGACTGGCATCGGGGGGGCCATCAGCGCGGGCAAGTAGGACAAGGTAAGTGTCCTTATTTAAAGTCAGCAGCTACACTGTTAGTAGCTGCTGACTTTAAAAAAAAAAAAATTGCGGCTGGAACACCCCTTTAACGGGATTTGCCAATACCCCTTGGTAAGGTCTAATGTTGTGATATACCTGGCTGGACCTAGTCTTTCAATAAGTTCATCTACCCGGGGCATGGGGTAGGCATCAAACCGTGAAACCTCATTAAGTTTCCGGAAATCATTGCAGAATCGCAGAGTCCCGTTGAGCTTTGGTACTAACACAACGGGCTCGACCACTCACTCTGCGATACTTTGATGATCTCCAGGTCTAGCATCTTCTTCACTTCCTCCGAAACGGCCTTTCTTTGAGCCTCTGGGATGCGGTAGGGCCAGACAAACACTTTGACTTCAGGTTCTGTGATAATATCATGCTATATGACAGGGCTCAAAATTTCAAGTCCTGAGCCACTAGCCAGGCCTTAAGAGTTACTCGGCACCAGTTGCCCCAGCCAACATCTCCCCTGCCCTACCCCTAAATCCGCCCCTAAATACGACCTTGTAAATTATCTCACTGTTAAATATTTTAAGCAGAATTACGTTCCAAAAACAAATATTAACAATAGTAACATAAAGCATATCAGTACCCATCTGTGCCCCATCAATGCAGCCTTATTGTGCCCCATCAATGCAGCGTTATTGTGCCCCATCAATGCAGCGTTATTGTGCCCCATCAATGCAGCCTTATTGTGCCCCATCAATGCAGCCTTATTGTGCCCCATCAATGCAGCCTTATTGTGCCCCATCAATGCAGCCTTATTGTGCCCCATCAATGCAGCCTTATTGTGCCCCATCAATGCAGCCTTATTGTGCCCCATCAATTCAGCCTTACAGTGCCCCATCAGTGCAGCATTGCTACTGGTGGGGTATCAGGGGAGCATACACTGGGGGGGATCAGGAGAGCATACACTGGGGGGGATCAGGAGAGCATACACTGGGGGGGATCAGGAGAGCATACACTGGAAGGGAGGGAACAGGAGAGCATACACTGGAAGGGGGGGCGGGGTCAGGAGAGTATACACTGGAAGGGGGGATCAGGAGAGTATACACTGGGGGGGAATCAGGAGAATATACACTGGGGGGGGATCAGGCTAGCATACACTGGAAGGGAGGGATCAGGGTAGCATACACTGGAAGGGAGGGATCAGGGTAGCATACACTGGAAGGGAGGGATCAGGATAGCATACACTGGAAGGGAGGGATCAGGATAGCATACCATACACTGGAAGGGAGGGATCAGGGTAGCATACACTGAAAGGGAGGGATCAGGATAGCATACACTGGAAGGGGGGGGTCAGGATAGCATACACTGGAAGGGGGGATCAGGATAGTATACACTGGAAGGGAGGATCAGGAGAGTATACACTGGGGGGGGGGGATCAGGAGAGTATACACTGGAAGATGGGGAACAGCAGAGCATACACTGGGAGGGATCAGGAGAGCATACACTGGGGGGATCAGGAGAGTATACACTGGAAGGGGGGGTCAGGAGAGTATACACTGGAAGGGAGGGATCAGGAGAGCATACACTGGAGGGGGGATCAGGAGACTATACACTGAGGGGAAATCAGGAGAGTATACACTGGAAGGGGGGGTATCAGGAGACTATACACTGGGGGGAAATCAGGAGAGTATACACTGGAAGGGGGGATCAGGAGAGTATACACTGGAAGGGAGGGATCAGGAGAGTATACACTGGAAGGGAGGGATCAGGAGAGTATACACTGGAAGGGAGGGATCAGGAGAGTATACACTGGAAGGGAGGGATCAGGAGAGTATACACTGGAAGGGAGGGATCAGGAGAGTATACACTGGAAGGGAGGGATCAGGAGAGTATACACTGGAAGGGGGGGGGGTCAGGACAGTATACACTGGGGGGGGATCAGGAGAGTATACACTGGAAGGGGGGGATCAGGAGAGTATACACTGGAAGGGAGGGATCAGGAGAGTATACACTGGAGGGGGGATCAGTTGAGTATACACTGGGGGGGTCAGGAGAGTATACACTGGAAGGGGGGGATCAGGAGAGTATACACTGGAAGGGAGGGATCAGGAGAGTATACACTGGAAGGGAGGGATCAGGAGAGTATACACTGGAAGGGAGGGATCAGGAGAGTATACACTGGAAGGGAGGGATCAGGAGAGTATACACTGGAAGGGAGGGATCAGGAGAGCTTACACTGGAAGTGGAGGGGTCAGGAGAGTATACACTGGAAGTGGGGGGGTCAGGAGAGTATACACTGGAAGGGGGGTGGGTCAGGAGAGTATACACTGGAAGGGGGGGGGTCAGGAGAGTATACACTGGGGGGGGGGTCAGGAGAGTATACACTGGGGGGGGGGGGGGGGTCAGGAGAGTATACACTGGGGGGGGGTCAGGAGAGCATACACTGGAAGGGGGGTCAGGAGAGCATACACTGGAAGGGGGGGATCAGGAGACTATACACTGAGGGGAAATCAGGAGAGTATACACTGGAAGGGGGGGTATCAGGAGACTATACACTGGGGGGAAATCAGGAGAGTATACACTGGAAGGGGGGATCAGGAGAGTATACACTGGTATAAGATTGGCCTCTATAGGATATATGTAGTAAAGATTAGTTAAAAGTACCTTCATCCAGGATTCTAAGTTAAATAAAGATGGAATTTGGGTCCCAAACCAAAAACCAAGGGGATTTGGGCGATTGGACTATTGCGGTACGAAAGTGGCAGCGGTCCGTCGTGACGAACGCCGGGTCCCGGATCGCTGCCACTTTACCGAGTTCCTAGCTACCATGGCTACAATCTCCAGTCCCAGGCACTATTATTTGTGCTATGTATGCACTTAGCAGTGCCTTGCTGCCTTCAATCACCATGTTGTCCCAGCACCAGTTCCGGCTGGGTCCCTTTTCCAGAGGCCCCCCTAGGGTTGCCACCTTTTCTTCAAGCCAAACCCGAACACTTTACTGGCGCACGGCATTTTTTTTTTTTTTTAGTATAGACTATAGGATTGTTAAAGACCTTGGAGTGGGAGTGGACAGGGGGGTAGTGAGATGGACAATTATTCTAAAAAAAAGACAATGAATACTTTGCAAAACAGCCTGTTTAAATGTTAGGTTAAATCAGCCCAGGAGTGGAGTATTGCTTACGTTATGGGGTTGGTTGGCCTGGGTATAATACAGGGGTGGTGCTAGAACTATACAAGACCTGGGGCACCTTTGGGCACCCAAACTTGAGCAGTAATGTGGCATGCAGAGCACGTCATGGTGAACACTGGGTGCTGGCCCAATTACAGAGAACAGTGAATGGGCTTAAAGGAGTATAATTTAATAAATCAAACATTTGTGAACTCATAAAGTAGGCTTTGATTGCTGTGCCACAATAAATAGTCTCACAGATATGCATACCCATCAGCACTATAATAAAAAAAAAAAAAATGAAACGCTGTCTGAGCCTACCTTAAAGAAGACCGTCATTAAAAAAGCCAGGGACTGATTAGCAACCAGAAACTGTGGAGTCAATGATGACTTTGGTCAGAGGTATGTAACGTACAATATTGTGAATAGTTCAGGAGTCTGTTAGGCTCGCCATACACAGTTACTTTTCACCCAGCCAGTGGGCTGAACAAAAAAATAAATAACTTGATCCAAGCAAATTAAGTCCTGTGGATGGAGGAATCTCCCTATTAGATTCTGACAGCAGCACTAGACTCTGTCAGAAAATGCTAATCAGCAGCTGTAGCTCCCCCACATTCTACCTTCTAGTACAACCCCCCTCCCAGTCCCCCCCCAGCACAAATATTTTCCCACCCACCCACCAAAAATCAACCTTAGGACAAATCCTTCCCCCCAAAATCCCCCTCCTAGTACAGGCCCTTCCCCTACAAATACCCCCTCCCCAGCACAAATCCTCTCCATCCAGTCTTTCCTCTAAGCCCAAATTCCTCCTCCTAGCCCAAATCCTTCCCCCACCAAATTCTATGTCCCAGCACAGTCCTCTTCTCCTAGCACTGGTTATACTACCCCCTGGTCACTAAAATGAATGGCTGAACAATGCTTCTGAACAAGTTACATGTTACACCTGTATTTAGGGCATAACATGTAACATGTTCAGCATCCACCCCCCCCCCCCTCCATGACAGTGTGTGTCCACAAAGCTCAGTGTCTTTTATTCACAGATTTTTTTTGCACATTTTTTACCTGCAAAAAAAATTTCATTTTAATTTTTTTTTTCCAAAAGTTGAACTTAACCTTAAAGATGAGCTACACTGTAAAAAAAAATATTAAAAGCCAGCAGCTACAAATACTGCAGCTGCTGACTTTTAATATTAGGACACTTACCTGTCCTGGGGTCCAGCGCCGTCCGCAGCAGAAGACGAGCGATCACTCGTCACTCTGCTGCTCCCCCCTCCATCCACGGTGAGGGAAGCGCTCCGGCTTCACTGCCCGGCTCCCTACGGCGCATGCGCGATCACTGCTAAGCGTCTTTCACTGGTCCCCGCTGTTTTCTGGGAGCCATGTGTTTCCCAGAACACAACGGGGGGGGGGGGGGGGGGGCGACGACGGACCAGGAAGTGACACACTGCCCGCAGTCTACCAACAGTGTGTATTCCCGGAAGTGGGTGCAAATACCTGCTCCGCTTTAATTAACAATTCTTCCCATATATACATAAACCTAAAATCAAATTAACACTATTCCATATATATTGTGTATAGTAAATTACATACTCAGATATAGGAATAGGTTCAGTTAATAACATGCATACACACTCAAATATATACAGATACTCAGATATATACATACACACTCAGATATATACAGATACTGAGATATATACATACACACTCAGATATATACAGATACTGAGATATATACATACACACTGAGATATATACATACACACTCAGATATATACAGATACTGAGATATATACATACACACTCAGATATATACAGATACTGAGATATATACATACACACTCAGATATATACATACACACTGAGATATATACATACACACTCAGATATATACATACAGTACATGCACATATATATATATATATATATATATATATATATATATATATATATATACTCAGGTACATTCATATACACATGCTGTAAAGAAACACTAAGATATAAATACTAAGAAACATGCATACATACCTATATACACCCTCAGGTACATGCATACACATACTCATATATATTTACTGTACATGTGCTCAATTATATACATCTACACACACACTGAGATACATAAATGCACTCAGATACACACACACACACACAAACAAACAGAAATACATTAGACACAACATAGTGTGAGAGGAATACTTACATGAATAATGTGGTAATGTGCAGCCAGTTTCTCTCCTCCCCCCTCTGTCCCCTCACACTCCGTGCAGCTCCTTCCTCTTCCCGCCCACTCACAGCTCTCTCTGTAAACAGTAAACAGTCCTGGCAGGGTTCCAGCAGCCGGGACTAGAGACAGAGCATCGGCTTATGCGGCTGGGAGGCTCTGTATCCCTCCACAGAGAGAAACAAGTCCCTTGTAAAAAGGGCTGTTTCCATCCTGACCATTACATATATGTACAGATAGGTCACATTCTCATACATGTTATGCATCCTGAATTCTGATTACGTTTTTCTGGGGATGTTATAAGAATTTTTGAGGGTTCCCAGATGGCTGTTGTCCGGGTGACAGACAGTCAGAAACCCGGGCAGAGGATGTAAAAACCGGACTGTCCGGGTGAATCCCGGACAGGTGGCAACCCTAGGCCCCCCTCATCCTGCTACTTACCAGTACAGATTTTATATCCATCCACATATGTCCCCCCTTGGTCGCCGTAGGAGACCTCACCTGGTCCCTCCTGTCCCCGCGGACGATGGGGGTCATAGACTTTTCTCCTGAAGCAGCGGCAACCGCCGCAAAACTAGTAGAGAAACTCCCAGTGACCTCTACTCCCACTATGATCTTCCCCCCCTTTGGGGTCGACTATTGTGGTGACACATATAGAGTGTCACTTTTTTAATGTTTGTTTGTATTTTATTGGTTCATATCAACATTAAAATTTATATTTCTGTATATGTGTATTCTTTACAATTGCCTATCGTACCGCAATAGTCCAATCGCCCAAATCCCCTTGGTTTTTGGTTTGGGACCCAAATTCCATCTTTATTTAAGAGTATACACTGGAAGGGAGGGATCAGGAGAGTATACACTGGAAGGGAGAGTATACTCTCCTGTTCCCTCCCTTCCAGTGTATACTCTCCTGATCCCCCCCCCCCTCCAGTGTATACTCTCCTGACCCCCCCTTCCAGTGTATACTATCCTGATCCCTCCCTTCCAGTGTATGCTATCCTGATTCCCCCCCAGTGTATGCTCTCCTGATTCCCCCCCCCCCAGTGTATGCTCTCCTGATTCCCCCCCCCAGTGTATGCTCTCCTGATTCCCCCCCCCCAGTGTATGCTCTCCTGATTCCCCCCCCCCAGTGTATGCTCTCCTGATTCCCCCCCCCCCCCAGTGTATGCTCTCCTGATTCCCCCCCCAGTGTATGCTCTCCTGATTCCCCCCCCAGTGTATGCTCTCCTGATTCCCCCCCAGTGTATACTCTCCTGATTCCCCCCCAGTGTATACTCTTCTGATTCCCCCCCCCCAGTGTATACTCTCCTGATTCCCCCCCCCCAGTGTATACTCTTCTGATTCCCCCCCCCCCAGTGTATACTCTCCTGATTCCCCCCCCCCAGTGTATACTCTCCTGATTCCCCCCCCCCCAGTGTATACTCTCCTGATTCCCCCCCCCCCAGTGTATACTCTCCTGATTCCCCCCCCCCAGTGTATACTCTCCTGATTCCCCCCCTTCCAGTGTATACTCTCCTGATTCCCCCCCTTCCCCCCTTCCAGTGTATACTCTCCTGATTCCCCCCCCCCAGTGTATACTCTCCTGATTCCCCCCCCCCCCCCCAGTGTATACTCTTCTGATTCCCCCCCCCCCCCAGTGTATACTCTCCTGATTCCCCCCCCCCCAGTGTATACTCTCCTGATTCCCCCCCCCAGTGTATACTCTCCTGATTCCCCCCCCCCAGTGTATACTCTCCTGATTCCCCCCCCCCAGTGTATACTCTCCTGATTTCCCCCCCCCCCCCCAGTGTATACTCTCCTGATTCCCCCCCCCCCAGTGTATACTCTCCTGATTCCCCCCCCCCCCCCGTGTATACTCTCCTGATTCCCCCCCTTCCAGTGTATGCTCTCCTGATTCCCCCTTTCCAGTGTATGCTCTCCTGTTCCCTCCATTCCAGTGTATGCTCTCCTGATCCCTGATCAGGACCTGAGGTTTCTCCACCCCCTACCCATGATATAGCCCAGGTATTTCACCTCCTCCATCCCCAAAGCACATTTTTCAGGGTTTATTGTAAACTCCTCCTTCCAAAGAGAATCCAGTACTGCCTGGACTTTGGGCAAGTGTGATTCCCAGTCTCTGCTAAAAATGACTATGTCATCCAAGTACACTGAGGCATACTCCCGATGAGGTCATAAAATCCTATCCATTGCTCGCTGGAATGTGGCTGGAGCAGTTTACAGTCCAAAATGCATTTGTTTGTACTGAAAACTCCCCTCTGGAGTAGAAAAAGTAGTTTTCTCCCTAGCAGCCTTAGTTAACGGGATTTGCCAATACCCCTTGGTAAAGTCTAATGTTGTGATATACCTGGCTGGACCTAGTCTTTCAATAAGTTCATCTACCCGGGGCATGGGGTAGGCATCAAACCGTGAAACCTCATTAAGTTTCCGGAAATCATTGCAGAATCGCAGAGTCCCGTTGGGCTTTGGTACTAACACAACGGGCTCGACCACTCACTCTGCGATTCTTTGATGATCTCCAGGTCTAGCATCTTCTTCACTTCCTCTGAAACAGCCTTTCTTTGAGCCTCTGGGATGTGGTAGGGCCAGACAAACACTTTGACTCCAGGTTCTGTGATAATATCATGCTATATGACAGGGCTCAAAATTTCAAGTCCTGAGCCACTAGCCAGGCCTTAAGAGTTACTCGCCACCAGTTGCCCCAGCCAACACCTCCCCTGCCCTACCCCTAAATCCGCCCCTAAATACGACCTTGTAAATTATCTCACTGTTAAATATTTTAAGCAGAATTACATTCCAAAAATAAATATTAACAATAGTAACATAAAGCATATCAGTGCCCATGTGTGCCCCATCAATGCAGCCTTAGTGTGCCCCATCAATGCAGCCTTAGTGTGCCCCATCAATGCAGCCTTAGGCCCCATACACACGAGCGGACAGATTTGTTCAAATCTGTCCGTCTGACAGATTTGAACAAATCTGTCTGCTGGGATTTTGGTTTGCTCGCATGTACACACGAGCAAACCAAAATCCCCGCCAGTAGACGGCGCGCTGACGTGTCGGTGACGTGGCGGTGACGTTGACGCCGCCACGTCACCGCACCAGGAAGTAAAACACTTCCGCGCATGCGCCAAATCCATTCGGCGGCGGTGCGGCGGCGGTGCGGGACGACATGTCTGCTGGTAAGTGTACTAACCAGCAGACATGTCGGGCGGGCGGATTGCCAAATCCGTCGGCTCGGCTGTACACACGATCGAATCTGTCTGCTAAAACGGTCCGGCGGACCGTTTTCAGCGGACAGATTTGATCGTGTGTACGAGGCCTTAGTGTGCCCCATCAATGCAGCCTTAGTGTGCCCCATCAATGCAGCCTTAGTGTGCCCCATCAATGCAGCCTTAGTGTGCCCCATCAATGCAGCCTTACAGTGCCCCATCAATGCAGCCTTACAGTGCCCCATCAGTGCAGCATTACTGTGCCCCCATCAGTGCAGCATTGCTACTGGGGGGTATCAGGGGAGCATACACTGGGGGGGATCAGGAGAGCATACACTGGGGGGGATCAGGAGAGCATGCACTGGGGGGGATCAGGAGAGCATGCACTGGGGGGGATGAGGAGAGCATGCACTGGGGGGGATCAGGAGAGCATGCACTGGGGGGGATCAGGAGAGCATGCACTGGGGGGGGATCAGGAGAGCATACACTGGGGGGGGGGTCAGGAGAGCATACACTGGGGGGGATCAGGAGAGCATACACTGGGGGGGATCAGGAAAGCATACACTGGAAGGGAGGGAACAGGAGAGAATACACTGGAGGGGGGCGGGGTCAGGAGAGTATACACGGGAAGGGGAGATCAGGAGAGTATACACTGGGGGGGGAATCAGGAGAGTATACACTGGGGGGGAATCAGGAGAGTATACACTGGAAGGGAGGGATCAGGATAGCATACACTGGAAGGGAGGGATCAGGATAGCATACACTGGAAGGGAGGGATCAGGATAGCATACACTGGAAGGGAGGGATCAGGGTAGCATACACTGGAAGGGAGGGATCAGGATAGCATACACTGGAAGGGGGGGTCAGGATAGCATACACTGGAAGGGGGGGATCAGTTACGTGCGAGTAAACAGCAAACGTCCACTTACAGTAAATGCTTTTACGTGCTATTAAAGAGAAAACTTGCACTTACAGTAAATGCGCTTACGTGCGATTAAAGAGAAAACTTGCACTTACAGTAAATGCGTTTACCTGCTACTAAAGAGCAAACTTGCACTTACAGTAAATGTGCTTACCTGCTACTAAAGAGCAAACTCGAACTTACAGTAAATGCATTTACCTGCTACTAAAGAGCAAACTTGCACTTACAGTAAATGCGCTTACGTGCGATTAAAGAGCAAACTTGCAGTGACAGTAAATGCCTTTACGTACTACTAAAGAGCAAACTTGTAAATGCGCTTACGTGCTACTAAACAGCAAACTTGCACATACAGTAAATGCGCTTACGTGCTACTAAAGAGCAAACTTGCACTTACAGTAAATGCGCTTACGTGCTACTAAACAGCAAACTTGCATGTACAGTAAATGCGCTAACGTGCGATTAAAAAGCAAACTTGAACTTACAGTAAATGCGCTTACGTGCTACTAAAGAGCAAACTTGCATGTTCAATAAATGCGCATACGTGCGATTAAAGAGCAAACTTGCACTTACAGTAAATGCGCTTACGTGCTACTAAAGAGCAAACTTGCACTTACAGTAAATGCGCTTACGTGCTACTAAAGAGCAAACTTGCACTTACAGTAAATGCGCTTACGTGCTACTAAAGAGAAAACTTGCACTTACAGTAAATGCGCTTCTGTGCTACTAAAAAGCAACTTCCACTTACAGTAAATGCGCTTACGTGCGATTAAAAAGCAAACTTGAACTTACAGTAAATGCGCTTACGTGCTACTAAAGAGCAAACTTGCACTTACAGTAAATGCGCTTACGTGCTACTAAAGAGCAAACTTGCACTTACAGTAAATGCGCTTACGTGCTACTAAAGAGCAAACTTGCACTTACAGTAAATGCGCTTATGTGCTACTAAAGAGAAAACTTGCACTTACAGTAAATGCGCTTACGTGCTACTAAAGAACAAACTTGCACTTACAGTAAATGCGCTTACGTGCTACTAAACAGCAAACTTGCACTTACAGTAAATGCGTTTACCTGCTACTAAAGAGCAAACTTGCATTTACAGTAAATGCGCTTACGTACTACTAAAGAGCAAACTTGCACTTACAGTAAATGCGCTTACGTGTGAGTAAACAGCAAACGTCCACTTACAGTAAATGCTTTTACGTGCTATTAAAGAGCAAACTTTCACTTACAGTAAATGCGCTTACGTGCGATTAAAGAGCAAACTTGCACTTACAGTAAATGCGTTTACCTGCTACTAAAGAGCAAACTTGCACTTACAGTAAATGCGCTTACGTGCGATTAAAGAGCAAACTTGCACTGACAGTAAATGCGTTTACCTGCTACTAAAGCGCAAACTTGCACTTAAAGTAAATGCACTTACGTGCGATTAAAGAGCAAACTTGAGCTAACGTGCTACTAAAGAGCAAACGTGCACTTACAGTAAATGCGCTTACAAGCGATTAAAGAGCAAACTTGCACTTACAGTAAATGCATTTACCTGCTACTAAAGAGCAAACTTGCACTTACAGTAAATGCGTTTACCTGCTACTAAAGAGCAAACTTGAACTTACAGTAAATGCGCTTACGTGCTACTAAAGAGCAAACTTGCACTTACAGTAAATGCGCTTACGTGCGATTAAAAAGCAAACTTGAACTTACAGTAAATGCGCTTACGTGCTACTAAAGAACAAACTTGCACTTACAGTAAATGCGCTTACGTGCTACTAAAGAGCAAACTTGCACTTACAGTAAATGCGCTTATATGCTACTAAAGAGCAAACTTGCACTTACAGTAAATGCGCTTACGTGCTATTAAAGAGGAAACTTGCACTTACAGTAAATGCGCTTACGTGCTACTAAAGAGCAAACTTGCACTTACAGTAAATGTGCTTACGTGCTACTAAACAGCAAACTTGCACTTACAGTAAATGCGCTTACGTGCGATTAAAGAGCAAACTTGCACTTACAGTAAATGCGTTTACGTGCTACTAAAGCGCAAACTTGCACTTACAGTAAATGCGCCTACGTGCTACTAAAGAGCAAACTTGCAGTGACAGTAAATGCGCTTATGTGCGATTAAAGAGCAAACTTGCACTTACAGTAAATGCGCTTACGTGCTACTAAACAGCAAACTTGCACTTACAGTAAATGTGCTTACGTGCTACTAAACAGCAAAGTTGCACTTACAGTAAATGCACTTACGTGAGATTAAAGAGCAAACTTGCACTTACAGTAAATGCGCTTACGTGCTACTAAAGAGCAAACTTGCACTTACAGTAAATGCGCTTACGTGTGATTAAAGAGCAAACTTGCACTTACAGTAAATGCGTTTACCTGCTACTTAAGAGCAAACTTGCACTTACAGTAAATGCGCTTACGTGCTACTAAAGAGCAAACTTGCACTTACAGGAAATGCGCTTACCTGCTACTAAAGAGCAAACTTGAACTTACAGTAAATGTGCTTACATGCTACTAAAGAGCAAACTTGCACTTACAGGAAATGCGCTTACCTGCTACTAAAGAGCAAACTTGCACTTACAGGAAATGCGCTTACGTGCGATTAAAAAGCAAACTTGAACTCACAGTAAATGCGCTTACGTGCTACTAAAGAGCAAACTTGCACTTACAGTAAATCCCCTTACGTGCTACTAAAGAGCAAACTTGCACTTACAGTAAATGCGCTTATGTGCGATTAAAGAGCAAACTTGCACTTACAGTAAATGCGCTTACGTGCTACTAAAGAGCAAACTTGCACTTACAGTAAATGCGCTTACGTGCTACTAAAGAGCAAACTTGCACTTACAGTAAATGCGCTTACGTGCCATTAAAGAGCAAACTTGCACTGACAGTAAATGCGTTTACGTGCTACTAAAGCGCAAACTTGCACTTACAGTAAATGCAATTACGTGCGATTAAAAAGCAAACTTGCACTTACAGTAAATGCGCTTACATGCTACTAACGAGCAAACTTGCACTTACAGTAAATGCGCTTACATGCTACTAAAGAGCAAACTTGCACTTACAGTAAATGCACTTACGTGCGATTAAAGAGCAAACTTGCACTTACAGTAAATGTGTTTACCTGCTACTAAAGAGCAAACTTGCACTTACAGTAAATGCGCTTACCTGCTACTAAAGAGCAAACTTGCACTTACAGTAAATGCGCTTACCTGCTACTAAAAAGCAAACTTGAACTTACAGTAAATGCGCTTACGTGCTACTAAAGAGCAAACTTGCGTTTACAGTAAATAAGCTTACGTGCGATTAAAGAGCAAACTTGAACTTACAGTAAATGCGCTTACGTGCTACTAAAGAGCAAACTTGCACTTACAGTAAATGCGCTTACGTGCGATTAAAGAGCAAACTTGCACTTACAGTAAATGCGCTTACGTGCTACTAAAGAGCAAACTTGCACTTACAGTAAATGCGCTTACGTGCTACTAAAGAGCAAACTTGCACTTACAGTAAATGCGCTTACGTGCTACTAAAGAGCAAACTTGCACTTACAGTAAATGCGCTTACGTGCTACTAAAGAGCAAACGTCCACTTACAGTAAATGCTTTTACGTGCTATTAAAGAAAAAACTTGCACTTACAGTAAATGCGCTTACGTGCGATTAAACAGCAAACGTGCACTTACAGTAAATGCACTTACAGTAGGTGACTGGGATATTGTGTCAATCTCGCTCCCTTTCTCGGCGAGATTGAGCACTTGTGAGCCCCATCGCGAGAGCCAGCGCCGAGCTGGCTTGCCGTGATGGGGACAAAGCCGTCATAGAAGCGCCGGGGATCCGACACGGATTCCCGCCAATTCTACACGTGGGCGGAGTTTGTTATGAATCCTGAAGGAGAAATCCCCGCCGGATTTTAAAAAAAAATCCGGCATGGGCTCCCCCCTCAGGAGCATAACGGGCCCTTAGGTCTGTTATGGGTTGTAAGGAGACCCCCTACGCCGAAAAAACGGCGTGGGGGTCCCCCCACAATCCATAACAGACCCGTATCCAAAGCATGCCGGCCGGTCAGGAAGGGAGTGGGGGCGAGCGAGCGAGCACCCCCCCTCCTGAGCCGTACCGGGCAGCATGCCCTCAACATGGGGGGGTCAGGTGCTCTGGGGCAGGGGGCGCACTGCGGCCCCCCACCCCAGAGCACCCTGTCCCCATGTTGATGAGGACAGGGCCCCTTCCCGACAACCCTGGCCGTTGGTTGTCGGGGTATGCGGGCGGGAGGCTTATCGGAATCTGGAAGCCCCCTTTAATAAGGGGGCCCCCAGATACCGGCCCCCCACCCTAAGTGAATGAGTATGGGGTACATTGTACCCCTACCCATTCACCTGCAAATAAAAAGTGTAAACACAAATAAACCACACAGTGTATTGAAATATTTTATTAGTTGGCCGCCGGGGGGGTGTGTATGATCGCTTTTATAAAAGCGCCCCCCTCCGGCGGGCTTCTGTGGGGGGTGGGTGCCGCCGTCTGGTTCTCTTCCGCCGCCGGGGGGGGGCGCTTTGATAAAAGCGCCCACCACCCGGCGGGCTTCTTTCGATGTCTTCGGCGGCTGGGGGGTCCTCTCCGGCTCTCCGGGGGTCTTCTGCGGCTCTCCGGGGGTCTTCTGCGGCTCTCCGGGGGTCTTCTCCGCTCTCCGGGGGTCTTCTCCG
The DNA here is from genome assembly GCA_029574335.1 of Rana kukunoris. NCBI lineage: Eukaryota > Metazoa > Chordata > Amphibia > Anura > Ranidae > Rana > Rana kukunoris. The sequence continues at coordinate 410,432,801 of CM056050.1, forward strand.
CTCTCCGGGGGTCTTCTTCTTCAGGACTCGCCGCCGCTATCTTCGTGTTAGCTCAATTACTGGCGGCGGCGAGTCCCCTCTTCTGTGACGTCTTCTTCTTCTCCAGATGTTGACGCGACGCTTCCTCCCGCTGTTATGCCGGGCGCGCGGCTCGCAGCGAATTATATAGGCCTGTCTTGTGACGTCGCAGTCCCATCATGCTCCGGTAGGAGAAGAAGAAGACGTCACAGAAGAGGGGACTCGCCGCCGCCAGTAATTGAGCTAACACGAAGATAGCGGCGGCGAGTCCTGAAGAAGAAGACCCCCGGAGAGCGGAGAAGACCCCCGGAGAGCGGAGAAGACCCCCGGAGAGCCGCAGAAGACCCCCGGAGAGCCGGAGAAGACCCCGGAGAGTGGGAGAAGACCCCCCAGCCGCCGAAGACGTCGAAAGAAGCCCGCCGGGTGGTGGGCGCTTTTATCAAAGCGCCCCCCCCGGCGGCGGAAGAGAACCAGACGGCGGCACCCACCCCCCACAGAAGCCCGCCGGAGGGGGGCACTTTTATAAAAGCGATCATACACACCCCCCCCCCGGCGGCCAACTAATAAAATATTTCAATACATTGTGTGGTTTATTTGTGTTTACACTTTTTATTTGCAGGTGAATGGGTAGGGGTACAATGTACCCCATACTCATTCACTTAGGGTGGGGGGCCGGTATCTGGGGGCCCCCTTATTAAAGGGGGCTTCCAGATTCCGATAAGCCTCCCGCCCGCATACCCCGACAACCAACGGCCAGGGTTGTCGGGAAGGGGCCCTGTCCTCATCAACATGGGGACAGGGTGCTCTGGGGTGGGGGGCCGCAGTGCGCCCCCTGCCCCAGAGCACCTGACCCCCCCCATGTTGAGGGCATGCTGCCCGGTACGGCTCAGGAGGGGGGGGGGCGCTCGCTCGCCCCCACTCCCTTCCTGACCGGCCGGCGTGCTTTGGATACGGGTCTGTTATGGATTGTGGGGGGACCCCCACGCCGTTTTTTCGGCGTAGGGGGTCTCCTTACAACCCATAACAGACCTAAGGGCCCGTTATGCTCCTGAGGGGGGAACCCATGCCGGATTTTTTTTAAAAATCCGGCGGGGATTTCTCCTTCAGGATTCATAACAAACTCCGCCCACGTGTAGAATTGGCGGGAATCCGCGTCGGATCCCCGGCGCTTCTATGACGCACTCGCTGGAATGTGCTTTTACTATTCCAGTGAGTGCAAGATATCGGCAGCCTGTCGCCGAGATTCAGCGCGATGCTGGCGTGCTAAAAACACATTCTCGGCGGCAGGCACTGTACGTGCTATTACACAACAAACGTGCACTTTAAGCAAATGCGCTTAGGTGCAAATAAGCAGGACAAGTGCAGTAACACCCAGTACATTTAGGTGTAAACTAAACACAGCACACAGGCAATACAACACGTTAGAGCACTGGAGCTATGCACAATCTCCTGCCTGCACAATCTCCTGCCTGACAAATACTAATAGCAGATCTAGCTAAGCTATACAGTGTATAAATATATGTACAACTCCTCGGGATGTATTTATATTCTCTACACACTGTAATTAAAGCTAAACTGACTAGCCTGCTCTATCTAGCTATCTAAAAAGTCAATCTCTCTCTATCTCTCTGTCTGAACTGGAACAAGCCCGGAACACACTACGGGCCAGATTCTCAGCGGCGCTACGACAGAGTATCTCAGATACCCCGTCGTATCCCGGTTTTTTGGTCGGGTATCTATGCGAGTGATTCCATGAATCACTTTGGCATAGATATGCCTGAACATCCGACAAGTGTAATACCATTACACTTGCGGATCGTAGTTGTAATGACAACTCCGGCCTCTAGGTGGCCTTTACGTTGTTTTCTCATTTTCCTATGCAAATGAGGCTACTACGCCGATTCCCGATCGCTTTTACGCCGCCCCGTCGTCGCATACGTCGTTTTCGTTCGCGTAAGGTTACCCCTGCTTCTATGAGGAGTGACCTTACGAAGTACCGTCGGATGCCGTCAGGTGCTGTCGGATGCCATGTTAAGTATGGCGTTGGGTCAGCGTCGGCTTTTTCCGTCGCTTACGTCGTTTTCCTAACTCGTTCGCGAAGAGGGCATTGCGTAGTGACGATCACGTCGTTTTGACGTCGGTTTCAACTGCATATGCATACCACAAATTACACCACAAAACACATTCTGCTATTCCTCCCGAGTATGGCGATACCACATGTGTGAGACTTTTACACAGCGTGGCCACATACAGAGGTCCAACATGCAGGAAGCACCTTCAGGCGTTCTGGAGCACCCAGGCCAATTCTGACATTTCTCTCCTACATTTAAAAATGATCAATTATTTGCTAGAAAATTACATAGAACCCCAAAACATTATATATGCTTTTTTTTAGCAAAGACCTTAGAGAATACAATGGCGGTCATTGCAACTTTTTATCTCGCACTGTATTTGCGCAACAATTCTTCTAACGTGTTTTTTACAAAAAAAAAAAATCAGTAAAGTTAGCCCAATGTTTTTGCATAATGTGAAAAATAAAGTCCAGACTATCAACAAAAGACCGGGGTTGCTATGGGGGCTAAATTTGCCCCCCAGCATCGATGGCCTAATTTTATGTTGACATTTTATGTTTTTTTCAACATTTTATGTCGAAATGGGAAAAAGAATCTGTCTTTTTAGACCAACCAGAAGATCTTGTGGTGTACAAGCAGTATATCGATGACATTTTTATCATTTGGAAAGGTGACCACAGTCAACTTATTTAATTTTTTGAAAAACAATATCAATCACAAAAATATTGTATTAACATGGCAAATAGAAGAAAATACCATTCCTTTTTTAGACTTGGAGATCTCTAGGGTGGATGGCAAATTTGTCATAAGGACCTTTTTTTAAAAATGTCGACCACAACAGCTTCCTTCCAATCAATGAGACTCCGGCGTAATTGTACCAATGTAGAGGAGTTCCAAACACAGGCAAACATGGTAGGTGAAAGGTTTGTGCAAAATGGATACGTGAAAAAATTCTTTAACTTCTTAAGGACTGCCGCATGTACATTTACGTCAGCAGAATGGCACTGACAGGCACATCAACGTATATATACGTTGGTGCCTAGAGGGGGCTAAGTGTAAACACAGGAAGAGGGAAGTGCTGTGTTCCTCCCTGTGTTGGTCTTTCCGTCCGACGCTGAGGAGAGAACACATCACCAAGTAAGTTGCACCAAGCATTACACTGACACAGGTACACATAGGCACACTTAACCCCCCAGTCACCGCCGATCACCCCCCCCAGTCCACTGTCACATTGTGTCACTGAATGCAGTAATCATTTATTTCTGATTACTGCATTTAGTGTCAGTGTGACAGTAAAAAGTGTCAGGGCAGTTAGTCTTAGCCCCCTTTAGGTCCAGGGTAGCCCCCTACCCCCCCTAAATAATGGTTAAACCCCTTGATCACCGCCCTAGTTAACCCTTTCACCCCCTATTACCAGTGTCACTAAGCGATCGATTTTCTGATCGCTGTATTAGTGTCACTGTTGTCGCTAAGCAGTTAGTTTTTTTTAAAGGTTTGCCGCCAGGTTCTATAGCGTTAGGTACCCCCAAAAATAAAGTTTTTAACCCCTGATTGCCCATAGAGTTAACCCTTTCACTAGTGATCACTGTATAAGTGTCACTGGTGACGCAGGTTAGTTATTTAATTTTTTAGGTTTTTAGAAAGCGTCAGGTACCCCCATATATTACCTAATAAAGGTTTTAACCCCCTGATTGCCCCCTAGTTAACCCTTTTACCAGTGATCACCGTATAAGTGTTACGGTTGACGCTGGTTAGTTAGTTTGCTGTTCATAGCATCAGGGCACCCGCCGTATATAACCCAATAAAGTTTTAACCCCCGATCGCCCGGCGGGTGATATCAATACAATTTTAGCGCCAGTCAGGGTTTGCGTCGCCCCAGGCAGCGTTAGGTTAGTGCCAGTCCCACTTACACCCACTCGCAAAGCATACACCCCCCTTAGTGGTCTAGTATCTGAATGGATCGATACCTGATCTGATCAGATCTATACTAGCGTAAACAGCAGTTTAGGGTACCCAAAAATGCATTGTTAGCGGAATCAGCCCAGATACCCGCTAGCACCTGCGTTTTGCCCCTCCGCCCAGCCCAACCCACCCAAGTGCAGTATCGATCGATCACTGTCACTTTAATGTTTTTAACAGTCACACACAACTGCAGCGTTCGCAGAGACAGGCCTGATCCCTGTGATCGCCAACAGTTTTTTTTTTTAAGCATTTTCTACATTTGCCTTTCTATAGCCAGGTGCTTTTTTTACCCGTGAATCATCACCAGTCTACAACGAAATTTAGAGCCCAAAATGGCAAAGCGAATGTACACTGATGAAGAGGCTGTTAGGATCCTGAGCATATCAGATAGTGAAGAGGAGGTCACGCATCTGTCAGATTAGGGCTCAGAATACGATCCTATTTACGACAGCGGCTCCATGTCAGATAGCTCTGATGATGAAGTGGTGGTCCCTGCTAAGGCCAGGCGTACCCGATCCCATTCTGAGGTTGTTGATCCCCAATGTCCTGCCGACCCTGGTCTTTGTATTGGTAAATGTTTTAAAAGCTTTCACACACTAGTGAAGTATTAGCGTAGGGTAAAACATTTAACAGGCTAGGCACACGTAAACAGGGTCTCCCAAGATGCAATCACATTTTGAGAGACCCAAACCTGGAACTGAATAGTTGAACTGTTAGTTACAAAAAAAAAGTAAAACAAAAAAAAATAAAAAGTAAAAAAACACAAAAAATAAATAAAAATAGTTGTCGTTTTATTGTTCTCTCCCTCTCTATTCTCTTTCTCTATTGTTCTGCTCTTTTTTTTACTGTATTCCATTCTGTAAAGTTTTATTGTTATGTTTTTTCATGCTTGCTTTTCAGGTATGTAATTTACTTTACTGTTTTCAGGTACGCCATTCAGCTGTTGTGCGGACTTATTTATCTTGACAGCAACAGCGTTTGCTCCCACGATATATAAAGCCGTGACTCCAGTGCTGTAGGAGGTGATTTCACCAGTTTCACAGTTAAAAAAAGAGCATATATGCCGAAGCATGGGGGCATTAGGGGCGGAGGAGCGATTTTGCTCCTAATGCCGCGTACATACGGTTGACATTCCTACGGAGGCTTTCCCGTGGAAATGTCTGACCATGTGTACACGGCATAGAAAAGTCTGACCATGTGTACTCGGCATAGAAAAGTCCGACCGTGTGAACGCGGCATAACTTTTTTGTGGGAGGATGCCCCCATGCTTCGGCATATATATATATATATATATATATATATATATATATATATATTTTAGGCACAGGTTGCGTTAAAAAATGTTTTTTATTGGTATTTGCTTTGCAGGTATGGTATGATCTTACTGTTATACTGTAATGTTACTTTGTTTTTATGTTAACCATCATTTGCTTAGCAGGTACGCCATTCAGTTGCAGCGCGGATTTATTTAGCGTGACAGCAACAGCGTTTGCTCCCACGATATATATATTGTACAGGTCGCCGTAGCTGCGTCCTGGAGGGACGCTATGTTTCCCCTGTATTTGGGCTATGGTCCTTTTAAGAGGATGAAAAGGGTTAATGAACCTGTCCAGGAGATGGTTTAAGTGAGGACAGGAAGTTGCAGGTGAGGAGGGGAAGTGGGCAGCAGAGCCTGTGTATGGTAAAGCTGAACAAGTAAGTGCTGCTGAAAGTTTGAGAAGCTGGGAACAAACAAACTTTGAAAGGATTTGGCAGTGGCTGCCTGAAAGCCTGTTTTTGGAGGACTTTAGTTGTAAAGGACTGTTGAATTGCAAACCCAGTACTGGGATCTACAAGTCAGTGAGACTAATGCTTTATTTTTGTTTTGCTGCTATAAAGCCATTTATGTTCAATAAACCTCAGTTTTGATTTAAAAGCCTGTGTCCTGAGGTCAAGCTGATCCCCCAAGCATTACAATATATAAAGCCGCGACTCCAATGCTGTAGAAGGTGATTTCACCACCACAGTTCAAAAAAGAGCATATATGCCGAAGGATGCCCCCATGCTTCGGCATATTTTCACACATACCATTTATTCAATGTTGTTATAATATTGTTGCACTCTATTGTATATTTATAATTTGCAGTACCTATCTCACTAGTCAATACACTGACACTTATACACTTTTGACCTATAGGGTGTGGGACAGCGCCACTACCCCTTTCGCACATACCATTTATTCAGGTACTTCACTTGTGAGGTATCTTTTTCTGGGGGGCTGCAGTCCTTTAATACATTTCTTCCTAAGTGCACTTTCTCACTTGTTCATTATTTCTATTACATTATTTAGTGTAATATTTAGTTGCAGCTATGGAATTATTTGGATACATGACCAGTAGGGTTATTGATGTTGAGGGCATATTTAGCCAAGAAGTAATCATTAACCGACAAGACAATGCAAGGGTTGGTCAAACAACTCAGACATACTATGGAAAAACAACTTAGAGTGTGGTGGGATATTGCCTCTTTGGAAACATATATTAAAGAGAAAATAACCCCAAGGAGACTCAGATGGGATATACATCCCAACATTGAAGACCCAGGTCTGATGAATGAATGGTATACATTCTTCAATAACTGTGAGAATGAACTCCTACACCACATTATAAAAAGAAGGAAATTTAAATTAAAAGGTATAGAAAGTAGTATTGTAGAACTTCAAAGTTCACTTATGCCATTCTCAAACCAGCAAGTTTACAAAGATAAAATGAGGGAATTACAAGAAATTATAAAAAAAATTTGATGGAGACATCCAGGTAAAAAAACAGAAAAAGTTCAAAAGAGATGTTTTAGACTATAAGAACCTACAAGTATATAAATGGCAGGTATCCATGGAAGACCCCACAGGGGACCTAGACGATACCATTATAAAAGATTACAATCTACAAGACATGGATATGACTGAACCAGCTGTTGTGAGGCACACTCCAAATGCTGTTCCATTTAATACTTGGAGAGATTCTAACCAGGGGCAACCACATACCCCGAGAAGACAACAGGGTAGACAGACCAATAGGAGGGTGAGATACCATGAAGACTATAGGAGCCCATATCACAATAGGAGAAGATCTAATAGTGGCAATAGAAGTCCATATGGAAGGAACCAATACCATCATGAACCCTATCCACCAAAGGGAAGAGGCCCACAAGGAAGAGGTCCTAGGGAAAATAGGGATTTTCCAAGGAATGGGCCTCATACCAGACCACCAGGCCGGTGGAGACCACAAACGAATCATGGGAACCCCGGGAGGAGAGAGATGAATGGCAACCGAGGGGCTACCCATGGGGGGCCAGTAAGAAGAGAAGATCCAAGGAACACTATGCAACAAGAACAAGGCATGTATGGAAACCAATGGAACAGACACAACAACCAGAATACAGAGTCGGATCCTGTGTACAGAAATATAGAAAGAGAAAACCCACCAGAGGGTGTAGGGGAGGGAAGAAACAAAAGGCAAAGGCAACATTAGGGAAAGGAATATACAACCTCAGCAGTATTAAACTATCCGATGACGAGATAAAAATCTTAGATCTAGGCCTCAAATATGCCCCAGAAAAAACGTTGGACCAATTTGAAGTGTACATTGATCTACACAAATTTCTGAGGTAACTTAATTTACAAAAACATTTCCTGTTGAACCCTCAGGAGAACAGGGCAGTACCATCAGAATTTATGCGTACAAATTTGAAGAACAACTCCACATACAACCCCAATACACCGGGGAAACAATGTCTTGAAGCATTCAAAAAAATGGTGGAAAGTGACCTCAGAAAAGTACAGAGAAAGTATAAGAACAACAATAAAAACATATGGCATACCATCAAACAGATTGGCAAGAAACATGACGTGGTCATCAGACCCGCCGATAAGGGGGGGGGCTAGTAATCCTTAACAAAGTTGATTACGAAAAGGAAATAGAAAACCTGCTGGGAGTAGAAAACACCTATAAAAAACTTAAAGGAAACCCCAAACAAAGATATAAGAAAAATTGGATAAATATGTCAAGAAGGGCACCAGACTGGGAATTCTAAGTCAAAGTGAAGCTGAATATCTCATATCGAACTCCACAAGAACTCCTGTGATTTATTACACCCCAAAAATACATAAACGACTGGAAAACCCACCAGGAAGACCTATCATAAGTGGGATAAATTCCCTCTTTTCTCGTTTGGGGGGAGTACCTCGATATCTTTCTCAAGCCGATGGTCAAAGAGGGAAAATCTTACCTTAGGGATAGCTTACAACTAATTAACGAATTGCAACAACTCGATGGAACAGAAAACCTCCTACTAATTACAATTGATGTCAACTCATTATATACAAGCATCTCGCAAAAAGATGGTATCTTTTGGAGTTGAAAGGGCATTACATCAAAAAACCCAACTGAAACAACAACAGATCAACTTTATTGTGGAAGGATTAACCATGGCTATGGGCTGCAACTATTTCTGGTACAATGGCACTTTCTATGTTCAAACCAAAGGGGTAGCCATGGGGGCTAGATACGCCCCCAGTGTTGCTAACCTCCTAATGGACTGCTGGGAAGAACATATTTATAGCCAAAATCTGCCAGAGATTAAAATGTATCGTCGATACATTGACGATATATTTATATTGTGGGACGGAACAACAGAAAGCTTCCAAGAATTTTTAGAAAATCTAAATGACAACAACTATGGGCTGACGTTTACAGGAAAAAGTGATGACACAAGTATAGACTATCTAGACTTAGTAATCTTCAAGGAGGGTACTGGCCTACATGCTAAGACCATTTTTAAGGCAACAGACCGGAATGGATACATTCCAAAAACAAGTTGCCATCATCCCAAATGGAAGGACAACATACCAAAGGGACAACTCTTAAGGCTACGCAGGAACTGCAATACGATTGAAGACTTTGAAAGTCAAGCTGAAGTCATTATCAACAGATTCAGTGAAAAGGGTTACACCAAAGAAGCATTGATGAAAACGAAGAATGAAGTCCTGCGCACGGATAGGAACAGTCTATTAATTCAGAAAAAGAAAAGTAAGAACACATTTAAAGGAGTACCCTTCATCACAGGCTACAATTCCCAATATAGAGAATTTGAACACATTGTGAAAAAATACTGGCCAATTCTTAATGAGGACCAACACCTGAGGAAAATCATCAATGACAAACCTTCTTTCATATATAGACGGGCACCAACTTTACGTCATCATTTAGTACACAACGTCATTAATCCACCAAAAGTTGTCAACATCTGCCCAGACCTCAAAGGATTCTATAAATGCCAAAGATGCCTTCCATGTAGAGTCAGCAAAAAACAACCACGGAGAAAAATCACGTTTAAATCTAAAACCGACCATAGAGAATATCCCATCAAAGAGCTGATTAGTTGCCAGACCACCCATGTCACCTATGTGATAGAATGCCCATGCCATTTACAATACATGGGAAGGACCACCCGACCCTTGCATGTACGCATCAGAGAACATATAAAGAACATTAGGAAAGCCCATCCTTAACATAACCTGTCCCGGCATTTTGCCGAATTCCATAATAAAGACCCAACAGGGCTGATATTTTATGGAATAGATACAATAAAACCCAGTTGGAGGGGAGGTAATAAAACTATTGCTATCTCACAGAACGAAACCAGTTGGACATATAGACTTAGAACCTTAGTACCCTACGGGCTCAACGTTGACATTGACCTTAATTGCTTTGTGTCCAACCCCTGAATTACATTTATATCAGGGGTATACTAATACCTTCTCCTATCCAGTTACACCTCTATATTATCTCTTCACTATAACTCATTTTTTTATGTGAGTATACAAACATCTACCAGTATATGTTGGAATTTTATGAGATCTGGTACATGTGTGGACATACAGGTTAATGACCATACATGTAAATGAACTTTGGAACCTGTTTAGTTCAGTGTAATCCCTTGGGGACACATCAAACTGTACATCAACTATTGATCCCCTTATATGAGCCACATATATGCATGGCCTTAAAGTATACATGTGTATATGTGTAAAAAAAAAAATATATATATATAATGTGTATGTATTAAGTGGGTTATTTATTACATTGGCACACATTGATGTATAACACACTATGGTATTGAACATCACTATTCTAGCACCGACATCCGTATGATTTTGCTGTTTGCTATTAGAAAATTGGACATATAGCACTTGAGGGAGCTATTTCACTAGCACCTTCAAGGTGGAATTTTGGATCTGGACTTCTGGACCCACTATTGCGGAAAAACCATTTGTATACATCAGATTTGGTACATGGGTGGTCGTACATGTAGTAACGACCACACATGTACATGACCACTGGAACTTGTATGGCCCATTGCAACTCCTTGGTGATATACTAATCTGTACATCAAGGAGTGGCTTTTATGGCTAAGTAGATGGTAGCTTTATTTATACAGAATGTCACCAATATATATATATATATATATATATATATATATGCAGCATTCTGTATGTTGCACCAGCACATATAGATGCAGTATATACTTTGCTATTCATTACTGTATTAGTATTCACCTGGTGCATTTTTGGTGTATACTATTAGATTATTGGGTACACAGGACCTCACAAATTCATTTAGTAGCCCCTATATGGTAAATGCCTAAAGTATAACCACTGGCCCTTTAAAGGGGTCTACGCTGACAACGTAAATAATGCATAGTTGTCCTATTTTTTATGGTATATGATACAGACTGCTACATCCGTCTGTTCAATCTCCATGTATGAGAATCAGACACTTTCACAGCACTGTGATCCTATAACATTATCAGCTTTTTTCTGTTTTTATGTTTAGATCTATAATTTTTTATATATACTGGATACTTGTAGTCCTCTAATCATGATTAGCTCATTAACGAGCAACACAGTGTTCACAAGAATTTCTTTCATTAAGATGTAGGAGTATGTGGGGCGGGCCTCTCTCGTTGGCTGCTAGGGTATAGCAGGGCAGGACAGGGAACACACCCCCCACCTATAATTAGATGCAAGTATCCAAGACGTGCAGCCGCTCTTGAAAAAGTTCATTACGAAACGTACGTCGAGCGTGAGCATAGTGACGCACGTCAGCACGCTAGAGACGCACCCGCAGGCTTCCGGTTTGCTGTCTGGGCTGTTTGGAACGCACGCTAGCGCTTCCACTCCCGACGGAGGAAACTGATGCAGCGTGCTGGGAGCTTCTGACGTCCTACCTATTTTTGTTTTTATTTTTCATTTTATCATTTTTTACCTTGCGGATTGTGGTGTTTGTTCCCTTTCATACCACATTGCTAACCTTTTTATCATTGGACATGCATTTTGTACCCATTATCATTTCATTTATGTAATGCACCTGGATTGTGCATAATAAAAAAACCTCCTTTTTTACTACACTATGGGAGCATATTTCTTCCTTTTTTCCGGTGGAATGAGGATCTGACTAATCTAAAGGACTACACTATGGGAGCATATTTCTTCCTTTTTTCCGGTGGAATGAGGATCTGACTAATCTAAAGGACACATCTTCCCTGGACGGATAGCACCACTGGAGGAAGCTGGGACCCATCTGTGACTACACGCCTAATACCCCTGCAGGGGTGATTAGTTCTGGTGAGTGGGGAACCTGGTGGGGGAGCACCGGACCACAGCGTTACCACAAACTTACACCCTTTTTTTGATGGAAATCTACATCTAAGTTTACTGCACATCTATCAACGTGATATATGTTTGGATTTTTGCAATTTCATGAACTGTATTTTTTATTTTTTTATTAAGTTTGCACTTTGCACTTTATCACCAAATGTTTATTATTTAATGTTGTTATAATATTGTTGCACTCCATTGTATATTTATAATTTGCAGTACCTATCTCACTAGTCAATACACTGACACTTATACCCTTTTGACCTATAGGGTGTGGGACAGCGCCACTACCCCTTTCACACATACCTTCGGCATATACAGTGCGGAAAATAAGTATTTGAACACCCTGCTATTTTGCAAGTTCTCCCACTTGGAAATCATGGAGGGGTCTGAAGTTGTCATCGTAGGTGCATGTCCACTGTGAAATACATAATCAAAAAAAAAAATCCAGAAATCACAATTTATGAATTTTTAACTATTTATTTGTATGATACAGCTGCAAAGAAGTATTTGAAAACCTGTCTATCAGCTAGAATTCTGACCCTCAAAGACCTGTTAGTCTGCCTTTAAAATGTCCACCTCCACTCCATTTATTATCCTAAATTAGATGCACCTGTTTGAGGTTATTAGCTGCATAAAGACACCTGTCCACCCCATACAATCAGTAAGAATCTAACTACTAACATGGCCAAGACCAAAGAGCTGTCCAAAGACACTAGAGACAAAAGTGTACACCTCCACAAGGCTGGAAAGGGCTACAGGGAAATTGCCAAGCAGCTTGGTGAAAAAAGGTCCACTGTTGGAGCAATCATTAGAAAATGGAAGAAGCTAAACATGGCTGTCAATCTCCCTCGGACTGGGGCTCCATGCAAAATCTCACCTCGTGGGGTCTCAATGATCCTAAGAAAGGTGAGAAATCAGCCCAGGACTACACAGGAGGAGCTGGTCAATGACCTGAAAAGAGCTGGGACCACCGTTTCCAAGGTTACTGTTGGTAATACACGAAGACGTCATGGTTTGAAATCATGCATGGCACGGAAGGTTCCCCTGCTTAAACCAGCACATGTCAAGGCCCGTCTTAAGTTTACCAATGACCATTTGGATGATCCAGAGGAGTCATGGGAGAAAGTCATGTGGTCAGATGAGACCAAAATAGAACTTTTTGGTCATAATTCCACTAACCGTGTTTCTCAGCGACAGCCCAGAAACCTGACTCATCTAGAGAAGATCTGTGTGGAGGAGTGGGCCAAAATCCCTCCTCCAGTGTGTGCAAACCTGGTGAAAAACTACAAGAAACGTTTGACCTCTGTAATTGCAAACAAAGGCTACTGTACCAAATATTAACATTGATTTTCTCAGGTGTTCAAATACTACTTTGCAGCTGTATCATACAAATAAATAGTTAAAAAAATCATACATTGTGATTTCTGGATTTTTTTTTATTTTTATTATGTCTCTCACAGTGGACATGCACCTACGATGACAATTTCAGACCCCTCCATGATTTCCAAGTGGGAGAACTTGCAAAATAGCAGGGTGTTTAAATACTTATTTTCCGCACTGTATAAAGGGTGCATGTATGCCCATCATTAGAAGTGGGTGGATGAAGGGAGGTATTCTAATGGTGGGCATACCCACCGATCAATCTATATGTGAAATTACACCCCAAAATACATTCTGCTGCTTCTCCTGAGAACGGGGATACCACATGTGTGAGACTTTTTGAGAGCCTAGTCGCGTACGGGACCCCAAAAACCAATCACCGCCTCAGGCTTTCTAAGGGTGTACATTTTTGATTTCACTCCTCACTACCTATCACAGTTTCGAAGGCCATAAAATGCCAAAATAGCACAAAAAAAACAAATGACCCCATTTTGGAAAGTAGACACCCCAAGGAAACTGCTAAGAGGCATGTTGAGTCCATTGATTTTTTTTTTTTTGTCCAAAGTGATTGAATAATGACAAAAAAAAATATCAAAAAGTTGTCACTAAATGATATATTTCTCACACATACCATGGTTATATGTGGAGTTGCACCCTAAAATACATTCTGCTGCTTCTCCTGAGTATGGGGATACCACATGTTTGGGACTTTTTGGGAGCCTAGCCGCGTACGGGACCCCGAAAACCAAGCACCGTCTTCAGCAAATTTTTGATTTCACTCCTCACTACCTATCACAGTTTCGAAGGCCATAAAATGCCAAAATAGCACAAAACCCCCCCAAATGACCCCATTTTGGAAAGTAGACACCCCAAGCTATTTGCTGAGAGGCATGTTGAGTCCATGGAATATTTATTTTTTTGCCCCAAGTGATTGAATAGTGACCAAAAAAAAAAAATGTACAAAACATTGTCACTAAATTATATATTTCTCACACATGCCACAGTTATATGTGGAATTGCACCCCAAAATATATTCTGCTGCTTCTCCTGAGTACGGGGATACCACATGTGTGGGACTTTTTGGGAGCCTAGTCTCGTACGGGACCCCAAAAACCAATCACCGCCTTCAGGCTTTCTAAGGGTGTACATTTTTGATTTCACTCCTCACTACCTATCACAGTTTCGAAGGCCATAACATTCCAAAATAGCACAAAAAAAACAAATTACCCCATTTTGGAAAGTAGACACCCCAAGAAAACTGCTGAGAGGCATGTTGAGTCCATTGATTATTTTTTTTTTTTTGTCCAAAGTGATTGAATAATGACTAAAAAAAATATCAAAAAGTTGTCAATAAATGATATATTTCTCACACATACCATGGTTATATGTGGAGTTGCACCCTAAAATACATTCTATATATGGAAAGGCTCCTGCGCTACCAAGGGGGATGGGTTGGGGTGAAATTGGGCTGGGAGGTGGACTGGGGATACTGCAGCAGACCCCTGACACTCTGTCTTGGGCAGAGAGAAAATAGCATATAGAAAGGGAGGGGGTGGTGTCTGCGCTGAAATGGTGAAAGGGGGAGGGGGGGAAATATGTGGATGTGGGTGGGAATGGGGCAGGTGACTGGATGGGTGGATGAAGGTGAATTTAGGACAACATAATAACCAACATTATGAAATAGACAATGTGAATGGATATACACATTAAGGGTGATTACCAATAAATACAAAAAATGTGACAACAAAGAAAAAAAAACACTAGCCGGTGCAATGTGAAACAAATGAAGAACCTTAAATTAGACAAAAATACTAAATCCAAACAGACTGTAAGACCAGAGAAAATTCCATGGGGAAATGCCTCTGGATCCACAAAATTATGAATTAATGAATAAATAAAGTCTCTGGTGAAAAAAACAAAATGTCCAGGAAAGTCCAGAGTGAAATAGTGGTGCCAGGAACGGGTGACAGCAGAAAACACCTCAGGTGGTCCCCAGCTCCTCACCTCAAGGCTATTGCACGGATAGCCTACAACAGCACCTCCCGGTGGAGGACAGTGATCCCTCAGCAGGGCAAGCAGCAGAAGCACTCATCAGCAGTAAAAAATGAAGCAGATAGAAGCGGGTGAGTGACAATACAAAAACGTCTATGTGGACAGCTTGTGTCACTCATACATCCACTCACCACAGGGTGATGGATGATGGGCCTATCTCCCACGAACAGCGAGTTCGTTCTTGATCTAGTAGCAGGTACCCTCTTGTAAGATTGGCCAGATAGTCACTCAAAGCAATGGACCTCTCAGGTGGCATACATGATGAAAAAGAAACAGACCATAGCGCAATCCCGCAAGGTAAAAAACACATTTAATAAAAAATAACACTCACATTTAAAACGATCCAATGGGGCATAAAACAAACAGACGTCAGGTGGAACACTCTGCGTCAGGCGTATGGACTCTGTGGCTCCTCGATCCCTACGCGTCTCGTCACACCACGTGACTTCAATAGCCTTGAGTGAAATCAAAAATTTGCACCCTTATAAATGCTGAAGGAGTTGCTTGGTTTTTGGGGACCCGTACGTGGCTAGGCTCCCAAAAAGTCCCAAACATGTGGTATCCCCGTACTCAGGAGAAGCAGCAGAATGTATTTTGGGGTGCAATTCCACATATAACCATGGCATGTGTGAGCAATATATAATTTAGTGACAACTTTTTTTTTTTGTGTCATTATTCAATCACTTGGGACTCTCAGCAGTTTCCTTGGGGTGTCTACTGTCCAAAATGGGGTCATTTGGGGGGTTTTGTACTGCCCTGCCATTTTAGCACCTCAAGAAATGAGATAGGCAGTCATAAAATAAAAGCTGTGTAAATTCCAGAAAATGTACCCTAGTTTGTAGACGCTATAACTTTTGGGAAAACCAATAAATATACGCTTATTGTGATTTTTTTTTTACTAAAGACATGTGGCTGAATACATTTTGGCCTAAATGTTAGACTAAAATTTAGTTTATTCAATATTTTTTACTTTTTGTTCTAAGAAAAATCATTTTTTTTTCAAAATTTTTGGTCTTTTTTTCCGTTTATATCGCAAAAAATAAAAATCGCAGAGGCAATCAAATGCCATCAAAAGAAAGCTCTATTTGTGGGAAGAAAAGGACCCAAATTTCGTTTTGGTACAACATTGCATGATCGCGCAATTACCAGTTAAAGCAGCGCAGTGCCAAATTGTAAAAACACCTCTGGTCTTTAGCCTGCATATTGGTCCGGGTCTTAAGTGGTTAAAGAAAAAATAGAGGAAGTAAAGAATATACCGAGAGGTCACCTCTTGGAAGACAAAAAATCTGCCGGCAGGTTAGATACAGTCCCTATAGTATAAGATTACAATGCCCAGTACAGGAAAATTGAAAAAATCATAACAAGCCACTGGGGCTGATTTACCAAGCCTGTGCGCCATGACTCGTAGTGCACAAGCAGGAGTAAAACAGTTTTTGACATTTACAAAAGAAAAACGCTGCCAGTGCAGCGTGTTTCCTCATTTACTAAACTGCCAAATGTGCCCAAGAGGGCGCATGGCACGCCAGTACAGAGCTGGCGTACGGCATTTAGTAATGTAAACATCGGGTATTCGGGCGGGAGTTTATGAGGGGAGGGAGGGGGTGATGCAGGGGAAGTGAGGTGACATGTGTTTGAACGTGTGTGGCGGGCCGAAGTGAAAGTGACTTTTGAGAAGCGATCCCCGTGCGCTTGGAAAGTACGCCAGAACCTCGGGAGGTTCATTTGCATACTGGGCATGCGCAGAGGGAGATTTCAGGGCCTTGTCAGTACGCCGAGAAATTCTTGGTAAATACCAAGCGGCGTAGCAGTGTTTGCACTGCGAGAAACGGCGCACGGCAATCTCCGAGCTGTTCCCCGGCTTGCGCCGACACTGAAAGGGAACTCTGCGCCAAATTTCAAATTTGAAACCGGCGCGGGTTCCCCCCCAGGGGTATACTAGGCTCTCCGGCTTTGGTCCGGAACGTGAGGGGTTAACCCACGCCAAAAACGGCGTGGGGTTCCCCCCCAGATCCGTACCAAGCCTTATCCCAGGCACGCAGTCTGGCCGGACAGGAATGGGGGTGGGGACGAGCGAGCGCCCCCCCCCTCCTGAGCCGTACCAGACCACATGCCCTCGACATGGGGGAGTGTGTGCTTTGAGGGAGGGAGGCACTGCCCCCCACCCCAAAGCACTCTTGTCCCCATGTCGATAGGGACAAGAGCCTCTTCCCGACAACCCTGGCCATTGGTTGTCGGGGTATGCGGGCGGGAGCCAATCAGAATCTGAGAGCCCCTTTAATAAGGCGGCCCCCAGATTCTGGCCCCCCCACCCTATGTGAATGAGTATGGGGTACATGGTACTCCTACCCATTCACCTGGTGGAAAAAGTGCAAACACAAATAAACCACACAAGAATAAAATAATTTATTAGCCAGCTCCGGGGGTCTTCCGCCAACCCACCCCGGTCTTCGACACCGCAGTCTGCCGCCGCCGCCCACTTCACCACGAAGCTCCGTGCTTGTGGGGGAGGGCAGCGGGCTTCGAAGTTTTCTCCGGGGTGAGGGTCGCACATCCCACCCCGGTTTTCTAGTCGTCTTCCGCCGTGGCCCCCTTCACCATGAAGCTTCCTGCCTATGGGGGAGGGCCCCGGGCTTCGTAGTTTTCTGCCGGGGGGGCTCTCGATAGCCTCTTCTGCCTGGACTTATATTGGCATTGGGCGTGGGCGTGGTTATACCACCATGTGACCTTAACCCATGTGACATCACAGGGCATGATGGGAATGTGATGTCACATGGGTTAAGGTCACATGGTGGCATAACCATGCCCACGCCCAATGCCAATATAAGTCCATGCCCACCGCTCTGTCGGCATTTCAGCGCCGGACCTCGCCGTGTCAACGAATGGAAGAAGAAGCCCGCGAGTGTCACCCCGCGGCGGAAGACAGCGTTGAGAAGCCCGCCGCCCTCCCCCATAAGCAGGAAGCTTCATGGTGAAGGGAGCGGCGGCGAAAACGACTAGAAGTCCGAGGTGAGATGTGCGACCCTCACCCCGGCCGAAAACTTCGAAGCCCGCTGCCCTCCCACACAGGCACGGAGCTTCGTGGTGAAGGGGGCGGCGGCGGAAGACGGCGACACAGCGACGAGAAGCCCTGGCCCCCGCGGAGGAGCCAGGCAGAAGCTGACGAGAAGCCCGGAGAGTGGCGCCCTCCGGCGGAAGACGGCGAAAGAAGCCCTGGCCTCGGGGGGAGCCAGGCAGAAGCGTAGAGAAGCCCGAGGTGGGGCGACACCCCCGTTGTACTCCGCCATTTTCCGCCGGCCTCCCCGGATGTAAAAGAGCTTAATTTGGGGTGGGGGCCTGGCCGAACATGGCGGAGATCATCGGTGGGTGTCCCCCCCCCCGGCGGAAGGCGGCGGCGAAGACCGGTGCGGGGCTGGAGCCCCCCCGGCAAAAAAACGTCTAGAAGACCGAGGAGGGGCTCCGCCCCCCGTTGTTCTCCGCTGTTTTCGGCCAGCCCCCCCGGATGTAAAAGAGCTTATTTTGGGGTGGGGGCCTGGCTGAACATGGCGGAGAGCATCGGTGGGTGTCGTCCCCCCCCCCCGGCAGAAAACGGCGAAGCCCGGGGCCCAATGGGCTGGTGGTGGGGGGTCCCGGCAGAAGACCCCCAGAGCTGACTAATAAATTATTTTATTCTGTGTGGTTTATTTGTGTTTACACTTTTCCACCCGGTGAATGGGTAGGTGTACGATGTACCCCATACTCATTCACATAGGGTGGGGGGCCAGAACCTGGGGGCCCCCTTATTATAGGGGGCTCTCAGATACTGATAAGCCCCCCGCCCGCATACCCCGACAACCAACGGCCAGGGTTGTCGGGAAGAGGCTCTTGTCCCTATCGACATGGGGACAAGAGTGCTTTGGGGTGGGGGGGCAGTGCCCCCCTCCCCCAAAGCACACACTCCCCCATGTCGAGGGCATGTGGTCTGGTATGGCTCAGGAGGGGGGGGCGCTCACTCGTCCCCACCCCCATCCCTGTCCGGCCAGACTGCGTGCCTGGGAGAAGGGTTTGGTCTGGATCTGAGGGGGAACCCCACGCCGTTTTTGGCGTGGGTTTAACCCCTTATGTTCCAGATCAAATCTAAGAGCCTGGTGTGCACCTGGAGGGGGACCCCCACGCCATTTTTTTTTTAAATTTGGTGTGGAGTTCCCCTTTATCCCGGTCCTGTCAGGGGGGGGAATGCCTGCTCATCTGTCCATACAATGTATGAACAGTGATCTGTCATTTCCCCTAGACAGTCCCACCCCCTTTACAGTTAGAACACACCCAGGTAACATAATCAACCCCTTCCTCGCCCCTAGTGTTAACCCCTTCCCTGCCAGTGACATTTTTGCAATGCATTTGTATACCATTGCTCGCCAGAAAAATGCCAAAGCTCACAAAAATGTGTCCGCCACAATGTCGCAGTAGCCAGAAAAATCAATGATCGCCACCATTACTAGTAAAACAAAAATATATTCCTAAAAAACCCATAAGACCAACCCCTACTTATAACTTTTGCCCAAACCAATCAAACGCTTATTGCGATTTTTTTGGAACCAAAAATATGTCGAAGCTTACATATCGGCCTAAACTGAGGGCAAAAAGTTTTGGAATATATTTTGGGGGAGATTTATTATAGCAAACAGTAAAAAAGTTGTCTTTTTATTTACAAAATTGTCGCTATATTTTTGGTTCAAGCTAAAATAAGAAAAAGAGCAGAGGTGATCAAATACCACCAAAAAAAATAAAAAATTTGTTGGGGGAAAAAAGAGGACGCCAAATTTGTTTGGGGGCCATGTCGCACAACCACGCAATTGTCAGTTAAAATGACGCAGTGTTGAAATGCAAAAACTGGCCCCGTCAGTGACCAGTAATATGGTCTGGGGCTTAAAAGGTGGTTACAAATTAAGAAAACACTAAAGTTAGCCCAATTTATGGCCATAATGTGAAAGATGATGTTACACCGAGTAAATAGATACCCAACATGTTACACTTTAATATTGCACACACTCATGGAATGGCGCCAAAATTCAGTACTTGAAAATACCCATAGGCAACACTTTTTTATTTTTTTTCAGGTTACCAGCTTAGATTTACAGAGGAGGTCTAGTGCTAAAAGTATTGCTCTCGCTCTAACGTACGCTATGATACCTCACATGTGGGGTTTGAACGGCGGTTAAATATGTGGGGGCGGGACTTACACATTTAAGGCCCGCCTACATATGGAAACATCCTTCAAACCACACATGTGAGGTATCATAGCGTGCGTAAGAGCGAGAGGAATACTTTTAGCACTAGACCTCATCTGTAAATCTAAACTGGTAACCAGAGAAAAAAAAAATGCTGCGTTTTCGCTTCTGACTGCGAGCTACTAGGGACAGGGGCGTTTAAATTATTATTATTTATGTTTGTTACGTAAAAATTCTATAAGACCTCCCCTTCAGCTTGTAAAGAATCAGTTCAGGGGGACCAAAAAAAAAATAAAACACCTCTAATGCTTTCATCCGCCATTGCAGATTTGATTCTGGTACTGCATTTCGAGTGAACTGGGCATGCTCGAACACTTAGAAAAATAAGCTGGATGTTTGATCCTGAAAATGACATGCATCTTTCTGAGCATGCTCAGAAAGCTGTTTTTTTGGCTTAGCAATTTAAGGACATCCTTAACAGGTGTAAGCAGTTACAAGCGCACACAAACAAGAGGCTGACATTTCTTCATGTGTTTCCAATTGGTTCATTAGCACACATGTTATAAAAAGCGTGGATAGTGCACGTGTCAGCTGCCTTCAGAGGGGGCAGACTTTCTGGCTGGAAGTAATGGCAGAGCGAAACAGAGATGTTTTGGAGCAAGTTTTGTTTTTTTGATGTTTTGTCTGCTGCATAATTTTGCTAAATGTTTCTCAAGATGTTAATGACTAATGTTTTAATCCTGTGGGTCTATCCTGTTATTTCAAAAGCATGATTTATTTTCCAATGACTGTGAAATAAACATTGGTCTTTTTTGTTTTATTTTTTTTTTATATTTTTTTTTGTGTGTTTATTTGTAATTTTTTTGTTTTGCTTTCTTTGTTTTGTGGACCAATAAAATTACTTTCAAATTTTGAAGTTTGTTTTGTGATATTTTTTTCATGCTATGGATTTCAACTGCTGCAGCTGAAATAGTTTGGGCCTAAACCATCAAGTGTGATTTGTCTCTAAGCTCTTTCCTGGTGTGTATGCATGAAATGTTTAGTCACCAGAAAAGGAAGGACAAAGCGGTAAGTATTGTTTCCTAGAATTGATGTCCAGACTGACTTTTTAAAACACATGTGCAAGATGTAGAAAAACCTGCAAACAGGGCCTGTTTGGAGGGGGGGGTGGTGTATTGGTGGACAGGCTTGAAGTGCTGATTTACAGCGCTGTGCTTGAAACTAGCACAAGACAATCCTATTCTAATTGTGGGTTGTTTGAGGGAAGCCAAGTGAGTGTTAGAACCCCTGCTAGTGTTTTTAGGTTGGGCTTTGTGTTCCTTTTCTTATAATTGGCTTCACTTCCTGTCACACAGCTGTACAGGAAGTGAGGTTAAAACCCTACCAATGATCTTTTCTTCGGGACACAGGTCAATCTAACTAGTGTCCCCATTAAGCAAATTGCACTGCAGTGTACACCCCAAATGATTAGTTACTTTGGGGTTTAGTAAAGGCAAAGCCGCTCTGCAGTAGAAGCGTAGGCAATGAAAATCAGAAGGGAAGCACTGATGGTTTTAACTTCCAATCCCGCCAAGTTTTTATTTTTTTTCCTTGCTTGTCCACTTGTAGTGCAAAGTGGATTTGCCTTTAGTAAATGGAACCCAAAGTCCAAGATCTATACTAATTTGGGGTGTACACAGCAAAATGCAATTTCCAAAATGGGAAACTATTTAGATTGATCTGTGTGTCCCCAACAAAACATTACTCAGGTTTTTCCCTCACTTCCTGTTTGGCTATGTGGCAGGAAGTGAATGAATTAAGTAGAAAGTGACAACATTTGTGAGGTGTCTTTACCCTATCAGGGGTGCAGGCATCCCCAAAACAAACAAGAAAATTGTTGATTTAACATTGGGTGGTGTTTGTGGGGGTCCCTAACACACATTCATACATATTAGCAACGCTGGATTCTGGCCTATTGGCATGGTTATATTTTCTTAAGCCTCTCAATAAAATGATCTGAAATTTGGGGTTAAACTGGAACTATAATCATCACTTTTATTTTTTTGTTTTCTTTCATTTTGGATAGAGTTGGGGGGGGGGTTAGAAGCTCTGTCAGTTTATTTTGTATTATCCCTGTCCGTTTGGGGAGATTGGCCTTCACTTCCTGCCCCATAGCCAAACAGGAAGTGATCGAAAAACTAGGCAAATTAAGGGCCCCCCGGGTCCCCCCCCCCACAGAACTTGTGTGTGTCCCCTAAAATTCCTGGGTGGGTCATAAAAAACAGGGTGTGGCTTTGACAGGAAGGGTGGGTCATTTTTCTATTAGGGGGTGCCAAAATTTGGTCAGGCCTAGGGCAGCACAAAACCTAAATATCCTACTGCATATTAGGGCTTATTTAGACAGGATCCAATTTACAGCATGTTTTTAGATTGTGGGAGGAAACCCGCACAGGGAGAACATGCAAACTCCAGGCAGATAGTGTCACGGGCGGGATTCGAAGCAGCAACCCTTTTGCTGCTAGGTGAACATGCTACACACTACACCACTGTGCTGAACGAACATGATCGCAGCTGAAAGCATGAGATGCTTTTTTTTTTTTTACCAATTCCATGCTTTCCAGCCTGGAGGACAGATGTGGGGTCTAATTGACCCGCCTCTCTCTATAAAGAGGACCTGTCACACACTAGTCCTATTACAAGGGATGTTTACATTCCTTGTAATAGGAAGAAACGTGAAAAATATTACAGAAAAAGGGACAAACAAGTGCAAAAATGAAAATATTAAGTAAAAAAAAAAGAAAAAAAAAAAAGGAATTTAAATGCTCCTGTCCCTAGTAGCTCGCACTCAGAAGCGAACATGCATGCAAGTCCCACCCACATATGTAAACACCCTTCAAACCCCACATGTGAGGTATCATAGCGTGCGTTAGAGTGAGAGCAATAATTTTAGCACTAGACCTCCTCTGTAACTCAAAAGTGGTAACCTGAGAAAAAAAGTCAAGCATCGCCTATGGAGATTTTTAATAACGAAGTTTAGCGCCATTCCATGAGTGTGCGCAATATGAAAGCGTGACAAGTTAGGTATCTATTTACTCGGTGTAACATCATCTTTCACCTTATCCCTAAAAATTGGGCTAGCTTTACTGCTTTCTTATTTTGTCATTCATGAAACAGGTTTTTTTTTTTGAAAGCCAAAAAAAAACAAAAACGTTTGAAATTTTTTGGCGCAAATACCGTTGGAAATTTGTAAGAAAAAATAGCCGCCACTTTATTCCCTAGGGTGTTTGTTAATAAAATATATATAATGTTTGGGGGTCCTGAGTAATTTTCAAAGAAGAAAATATAATTGTTACATGAAGGAGAGAAGTGCCAGAATAGGCGCGGTATGGAAGTGGTTAAAGTGCAACAATAAAAGTTAAAAATTCCTTGAAATTTCGTACCGTGGGGGAGGGGGGGGCAATCAGGGCCGCCATCAGGAATTATGGGGCCCCTTACACAGCTTCAGGCATGGGCCCCCTGGAGCAGAGAACAGGGGGGGGTGCTGCCGCCTGAAATTGAGAAGGGGGGGGGCTGCCGCAATTTGATAAGCGGGGGGGTTCCTTTACAAAAAAATAAATATAGAAAAATATATATTAAAAAAAGGGTGGTAGCCATCCGGGGGGCCTGGGGACCTCTGGGCCCTTTAATAAAAATAAACCTCTGGGCCCTTTAATGAAAAATAAATTAAAATATCTATATATATATATATATATATATATATATATATATATATAAAATAAAAAAAAAGGGGGATTGCCTTGGGAGCTCTGGGCCCTTTAATAAAAAATAACTACCAAAAATCAAAAAAAAAATAACATGGGGTGGGAGCTGTGGTGGCTCAACGTGAATGGCACTGCGCTGACAAGCCGTTCACCTCTGCAGCCAAGGGTTCGGATCCTGGTCTCGGCTACATGTGAATTGAGTTTGGTGGTCTCAGCCCGGCTCCCGGTGGGTGTGCTATGCAAGGTACGCCTGTGCTTAGTACGCCCACCCCCCCCCCCAAAAAAAAACACCACACTTACACGAACGCACTTTGGCCATGAGGTCTCCTAAAATAAAGAGAGGCAAAGGACCTACAGGGCTGGCTGGGTGGGCTAGACTCCCTCATAGGGGAAGTCCCTCTGTCCCATCGGGCTCCCAAGTGTAGCAGGTAGGGTGGGGTGAGTAGGAGGCCCCCTCACACCTGCCATTGCCACCGGGGGCATGGAGAAGGATGGCGATTGCAAGTCCAGCTCCTCTCTCTCGACTTCACGCACAAAATACACTTTAAAAAATAAATTAAAGAAAAAAAATTTTTTTTGTATTTTTTGTATTTTTTTAAAAAAAAGGGGGGGGTTGTCATCTGGAGCCCTGGGGATCTCCGGGCCACTGGGGACTTCCAGACCCCTAAAAAAAAACATTGGCCCTTTAATAACAAAAAATATGGGGGGGTTGCCACCCGGGGCCCTGGGGGCCTCTGGGCCCCTGGGGACCTCCGGACTGCTAAAAAAAATTAAATTCCAAAAATTGGCCCTTTAATAAAAAATACTAAAAAAATTAACTAAAAAATATATATATAAAAAAAAAAAAGAGGGGGGTTACCATCTGGGGGGCCTCCAGGCATCTGGGCACCTCCGGACCCCCGGGCCCCCTACAGGTGTACTGCCTGTACCCCCCTGATTGCGGCCCTGGGTGTAATGTCAGCATGTGAAAAATTACATTCTGAAGGAAAAAAGCCGTTTAAAACTGACTCGCGGCAATAATGAATTGTCAGCTCCTGGCTATTGCAGGAGAATTCATTCATAAAAAACACCAAAAAAAAAGCGTGGGGGTCCCCCCAAATTCAATAACCAGACCCTTTAGGTCTGGTATGGATATTAAGGGGAACCCCGCCGTCAATTTAAAAAAAAAAATGGCGTGGAGTTCCCCCTAAAATCCACACCAGACCCCTTATCCGAGCAAGTTGACCTGGCCGGCCGCAGAAAAGAGGGGGGACAGAGCGCGGCCCCCCCCCCTCTCCTGAACCGCACCAGGCCACATGCCCTCAACATTGGGAGGGTGTTTTGGGGTGCCCTCCAAAACACCTTGTCCCCATGTTGATGAGGAAAAGGGTCCCGCAGACCCCCACAACCACCGGGCAAGGGTTGTGGGGGTCTGCGGGCAGGAGGCTTATCGAAATCTGGAAGACCCCTTTAACAAAGGGGTCCCCCAGATCCCGGCCCCCCCCTGTGTGAAATGGTAATGGGGTACCTTGTACCTCTACCATTTCACCAAAAAAAAAAATGTAAAGGGTTAAAAACGACAAGAGCCGGTTTTTGACAAGTCCTTTATTATTTTCTTTCTTCTTCTTTTCTTCTTTCCTTCGGGTTTCTTCCTCCATCTTCTTCTTCCTCTGCTTCAGTCTTGGGTCTTCTATTCCCGCATCTTGCCCGGAATGTTCTTCCATCATCTTCTCCTTCCGCTGTCCTTCTCGTCCGCATCTTCTTCTTCTTGATCTTCTTCGCCGGAGCCGCCGCTTCCAATTGAAATCCCTGCTGTCTGCCAGACCACGCCCCCCCTCTGACGCCACGGGCAAGCTCTTAGGAAAGTCCCCGTGTGGTGCCTGTGCGTCAGAGGGGGGCGTGGTCACATGTCAGAGGGCGGGCAATTCAATTGGAAGCGGCGACTCTGGCAAAGAAGAAGCCGCGCACAAGCTTCCAATTGAATTGCCCGCCCTCTGACATGTGACCACGCCCCCCTCTGACGCACTTGCAGCACACTCCTAAGAGCTTACCCGTGGCGTCAGAGGGGGGCGTGGTCCGGCAGACAGCGGGGATTTCAATTGGAAGCGGCGGCTCCGGCGAAGAAGAACAAGAAGAAGATGCGGACGAGAAGGACAGCGGGAGGAGCAGAAGATGGAAGAACACGCCGGTCAAGATGCGGGAATAGAAGACCCAAGACAGAAGCAGAGGAAGAAGAAGAAGGAAGAAGAAACCCGAAGGAAAGAAGAAAAGAAGAAGAAAGAAGATAATAAAGGACTTGTCAAAAACCGGCTCTTGTCGTCTTTAACCCTTTACATTTTTTTTTTTGGTGAAATGGTAGAGGTACAAGGTACCCCATTACCATTTCACACAGGGGGGGGGCGGGATCTGGGGGGCCCCTTTGTTAAAGGGGTCTTCCAGATTTCGATAAGCCTCCTGCCCGCAGACCCCCACAACCACCGGGCAAGGGTTGTGGGGAAGAGACCCTTGTCCTCATCAACATGGGACAAGGTGTTTTGGGGGGTACCCCAAAACACCCTCCCAATGTTGAGGGCATGTGGTCTGGTGCGGTTCAGGAGAGGGGGGGGCCGCGCTCTGTCCCCCCCTCTTTTCTGCGGCCGGCCAGGTCAACGTGCTCGGATAAGGGGTCTGGTGTGGATTTTAGGGGGGACTCCACGCAATTTTTTTTTTAAATTTGGAGTGGAGTTCCCCTTAAATTCCACACCAGACCTGAAGGGTCTGGTTATGGATATTTGGGGTGAACCCCACGTCATTTTTTTTTAAATTGACGGCGGGGTTCCCCTTAATATCCATACCAGACCTAAAGGGTCTGGTTATTGAATTTGGGGGGACCCCCACGCTTTTTTTTTTGTTTTTTTAATGAATGAATTCTCCTGCAATTGCTGGGAGCCGACAATTCATTATAGCCGCGAGTCAGTTTTAAACGGCTTTTTTGCTTTGAAAAATGTCATTTTGTGCAGAGACATTTCTAACCACGGGAAACATGCGCTTTTTCACATGCTGACATTAGAGCCCCCATAGTACGAAATTTAAAGAAAAAATACACTTTTATTGTTGCACTTTTAGCATTATTAAAATCACTGCTCCCGAAAAAACGGCCGTTTTAAAAAATAAAAAAAGCATTGGTACATGTCCCCTGGGGCAGGACTGAGGTCCCCAAACACTTTTTAGGACAAAACTTGCAGATTAGCCTTTAAAATTCACAATTAAGATTTCCCCCATAGACTTATACAGGGAGTTCGGCGGCGGCTTTACTTATCAATTACATTGCGCTGCTGCTGCGGCCGGTTCATGCGCCTAATTAAGGCTTCATCCAGCGCACCTATTAAGGCATGTACCGGCGCAGCGCAGTGCCAATAGTAAATCAGCCCCACTGTGTCATGGAAGACGTCCAAGCAGTTTTTCTGTCAACAGCAAGGACAGGAGAATCCAATCCCGGCGGGTGCGCGCACGCGGTGACGGCGTTTGACACGCTATTCAAACAGCCTGGTCCCTCAGCATCTTGCTGTCCAGTCTACAGCGTATCCCTGGAGAATCTGCACCTGTTACCTGTTTACTGCCTGTTTACCTGACGTCTGTCTGCAACCAGCCCCTGACCCCCTGCTACGTTTGACCACCGCTTCTGCCCGAGCCCGGGCTCTGATATCTGCCTGCTTGTGTACCGACCCGGCCTGGACTATGACCTCCCTTTGGGACTTACTCTGGCTCCTGATCCGCACGCCTGTGCTCAACCCGGTCTGTGCCACCTGCTTGATACCTGTTCCGCAAGTGCCATCCATCCGTTCCGGCTGGCTGTTGGAATCCTGCCAGGACCACTGCACACCTTCCTGCTACCCCTTCTGGTCTGCTAACCAACCAGCCATCAGGCGCTTGTGCCCCTCTAGACTTGTGACCCTCTGTCTGCTCTACCAGGGGCTCCTGAGTCAGAGGCTTACAAGAGACCGCTCCCTGCACGTTAGGCTCTACCATCAGGTACTTGACTGTACTGGACAGCCATGTCCGAGCCCATGCGTATCCTATGGAGGACTTATGCCACCATCTGGATGGTCTCACCGCTGCTGTAAGAAATTTGCAAGAAAGATACACCCGTCTGGAGGGATGCGTTCAAACCCTGGCTGCAGCAGCCCCTGCAGTATCTGGAACTTCTGCTGCCCCCTCTGTAGTGAAGTTGCCACCCGAACCCAGGGTCCCCAATCCGGAAAGATTTTCTGGGGACTGTAGCAAGTACAGGACCTTTCGCAATGCCTGCAAACTTTTCTTCGCTTTTCAACCCAGGACTTTTTCACTTGAATCCACAAAGGTGGGCTTCGTCATTTCGCTATTATCCGGCGAACCCCAAACTTGGGCACATCGGCTCCTGGAGCGTAAGGAAGAATGCCTTAACCGCCTCAGCACCTTCTTCCAAGCCATGGATCTCATTTATGAGGATACCTAGTTAGCAGTAGTGTTGCTCACGAATATTCGCATTGCGAATATTCGCTACGAATATTGCATATTCGAGTATTCGCGAATAACTTGAAGATTGCGGCGAATATTCGCTATGGCGAATATTCGTATTTTTTCAAATTTATTTTTAAAACAGATCACATCCTAGTGATCTCCATCGACGTCTAAAAGTATTGCTGGTGTGATTAGAGAGAGACCCTGGGCCGAGTAGCTGATGTGATTCTTTTATGTTGCTGAAAAATCGCATTGCGAATTTTCGGCAACATAAAATAATCGCATCAGCTACTCGGCCCTTCTTTTGCATCAGAGCGCGATATTCCTTTTGCCGAATATTCAAGTTATTCTGATTGGCTCTGATGTGCCCTTCTTTTGCATCAGAGCCAATCAGAATAACTCGAATATTCGGCAAAAGGAATATTGCGCGATTATCTTCTCCGCCCTTCTTTTGCATCAGAGCCAATCAGAATAACTCGAATATTCGGCAAAAGGAATATTGCGCGATATTCCTTTTGCCGAATATTCGAGTTATTCTGATTGGCTCTGATGCAAAAGAAGGGCGGAGAAGATAATCGCGCAATAGGAATATTGCGCGATTATCTTTTCCGCCCTTTTTTTCCCCCTTATTCTCCTTTCTTTTAAGTAGAGTTAGTGTTGAGTTAGTGTTTAGTGCATATTAGTTTAGTAATACAGGAAATGATCTCCGTTTATGAGAATTTCGCAATTATTTTCGCATTAGCGAAATTTCGCATTAGCGAAATTTCGCATTAGCGAAATTTCGCCAAATTTTTTGGGGATAAAATATCACGAATATTCGATATTAGCGAATATTCGCAAATATTCTTCTATATATTCGCGCAATATCGCAAAATCGAATATGGCGTATTCCGCTCAACACTAGTTAGCAGCCACCGCTGAAACAGCATTATGTGCGCTACAACAGGGGCGCAGGGCAGTAGAGGACTATGTGGCAGAATTCAGACAATGGAGTTCCGACACCAACTGGAACGATGCGGCCCTGTGTCACCAATTTCGTATGGGCCTTTCGGAACCCTTAAAGGATGAACTGGCTCGAGTGGGCATCCCCGCAATGCTTGAAGCTCTTATCCTACTATCAGTTCAGATCGACAGACAATTGAGGGAACGGTGAGCTGAGCGTACATCCGGCCCTACACGCCCAGTATGGATGATGCCAAGCGTACCAAGTTATCACGGTAGTTAAAGATAAACTCACCAAGGCCAAGATGCTGAGGGCGGCTCCCTTTGCGACCTAGCGCGATCCGCCCCCTGGAGTGGGTACAGGGGGACGTACGTACCGGGAGGCACCGGTACCGACAGGTGGATGAAGACTGGATCCGTGGAGCAGAGACTGATCCGGAAGCAGGTCACTGGGGTCAGCTGAGGAAGCACACGGAGATAGTCCGGAAGTCCAGATAGCTGGAGCTGGGAACAAGCAGAAGATTAATCCGGGAAACAGGCCGTGGTCAGGAGGGTTGGAGAGATCAGGAAGTCCGATAGTTCAAGCCAAAGGTCAAGAGCAGGAGACAGCAGCAGTCCGGTAACAATAGCCAAAGGTCAAAGGATCAGGATCAAAAGGTCGTAGGTATCAGATTCACTTAGAAGCTGTGACAAGCCAGCAACCAGACAGGAGGAAGAGGCTGGCTTAAATAGCCCGCCTAAGCCACTGATTGGCCGGATGGAGAGCGTGTCCGTGCGCGCCCGTGCGCGCGCCCGCGCGCCTATACCGCGCACGCGCGCGCCTAATACATGCACGCGCGCGCCCGAGCCGCTCATGCGCGCGCCCGCGGTAAACGGCCGTGAACGGGCAGCTCTAATGCCCTGAGAGTGCCCCCCCCCAAGGGGCGGGCTCCGGACGCCCAAACTGTTCATCAACTCCGGGTGGTCCCGATGGAAAGTTCGGATCAGCCGAGGGGCATGTAAATTTCTGGAAGGCTCCCAGGAATTGTCCTCAGGAGGATAACCTTTCCACTTGATTAAGTACTGAAGTTGCCTCCCCCTCTTTCGACAATTCAGAATGGATTCCACCTCGAACTCCTTTTCACCTTCGATCACCACCGGAGGCGGTGGGAGTTCTTCTCTTCCAGGGAAGGTGTCTGGTATGAAAGTCTTGAGCAGGGATGCGTGAAAGACAGGATGGATCCTGTAGGAGTCCGGTAATTCTAGTTCGAAAGCCACAGGGTTGATCTTCCGCTTGATTTTAAATGGGCCGATGAACCTAGGGCCAAGTTTCCGGGAAGGGATTGGTAGTTTGAGGTTTGTGGCCGATAACCAGACCTTTTCGCCAGCTTCGAAGTTCGGGCAGTCCTTCCTCCCCCTGTCGAAAAACTTCTTGTAACTCTTTTGGGCTTGGTGCATGGTCTCCTGGAGTTTCTGGAAGTTTTGTTGCATGGCAACTATACGTTCCTGGACAGCTGGGACCGATATTTCAGGAATGGAGTCCGGAAGGAAGGAAGGATGGTATCCGAGGTTGGCCCAAAACGGGGTCTGGTTAGTAGATGAGTGAACCGAATTGTTGTAGGCAAACTCTGCCGCTGGTAGCAAAGATGCCCAGTCGTCTTGAGATGATGAACAGAAACAACGGAGGTATTGCTCCAACGTTTGGTTGGTCCTCTCTGTCTGGCCATTGGACTGCGGGTGGTAGGCAGACGAGAGGCAGATCTTAATTTCAAGCGACTTGCAGAGCTCCCTCCAGAACTTAGAAGTAAATTGCACACCCCTGTCTGACACGATGCTCTTGGGTGCCCCATGGAGTCTTATGATTTCCTTAAAAAAATTTTTGGCTGTCTCAGTCGCGGAGGGTGTACCAATCATAGGCAGGAAGTGTGCTAATTTAGACAGTCGGTCAATTACCACTAGAATCGTAGTAAAGCCTTCGGAAGGAGGCAGATCTACAATGAAATCCATTGAAACATCTGTCCAGGGGCGTTCCGGAACAGGAAGGGGTTTGAGTAGGCCCCAGGACTTGGTGTTCGGACCCTTACAACGCTGGCAGCGGGTACAAGAAGACACTTAGGTCTTACAGTCTAATTTCCATTTCGGCCACCAGAAAGAGCGTCCGATCAACTCTGCGGTCTTCCGTGCTCGAAGTGGCCTGCCAGCTTGTGATCGTGGAATGTGCTTAACACCAATTGCCTTGTTTCTGTAGGTACAAAGACTTTGCCCCGTGACCACAGTAGACCGTCTTGTTTCTCCAGAGAGAGTGCCAGTTCGTCGGTGCATTGGTCGGAGGCCCTTTTAAGAGAGGTCAGTAGGTCAATTGGAGAAATTAATAAAAAGTTCTTGGGGGTTAGGATGGTACTAGGCTCCAGCGGATCGGGTGTTTCGGTGAACATTCTGGAAAGGGCGTCTGCTTTCCCATTCTTAGACCCCGGTCTGAAAGTGATGTGGAACTGAAAACGGGTGAAGAACAAGGCCCAGCGAGCTTGTCTTGGTCTCAGACGTTTGGCGGATCGCAAGTATTCCAGGTTTTTATGGTCCGTAAAAATCAGAATGGGGTGAAGGGCACCTTCCAGGAGATACCTCCATTCCTCCAAGGCAAACTTAATGGCCAGTAATTCCCGGTCACCGACGTCATAGTTTCTTTCCGGAGAGCTTAGTTTCCGTGAAGCATAAGCTACAGGATGTAGCAGAGATTTAGGTCCCTGTCTCTGCGATAGGATTGCTCCGATGGCGATTTCCGAGGCGTCCACCTCCAAGATAAAGGGCAAGGTTGGGTCTGGGTGTTTTAGAACAGGCGCGGAAGAAAACAAGGTCTTGAGCTTTGTGAATGCCTCCTGTGCTTCCTGGGACCAGTGGAAACGACATCCCTGCTGGGTTAGTTTGGTAATAGGGGACACAGTGGATGAAAAGCCGGCAATGAATCTTCGGTAAAAGTTGGCAAAGCCAATAAACCGCTGTACCCCCTTTTTGTCGGTCGGAGCTGGCCAGTCCTGGACTGCCTTGACTTTCTGCGGATCCATGGATATCCCATTGGTCGAGATGATAAAGCCCAAGAACTGAATGGTGGTCTTTTCAAATTCGCATTTCTCAGATTTAAGATATAATTTATGTTGCCTGAGGATGGCCAGGACTTGTTTAACGTGGACCCGGTGCACTTCAAGGGATACTGAGAAGATGAGAATGTCATCTAGATAGACGACCAGGAAGTCATCCAGGAATTGGCGGAAGATGTCATTTACCAGGTGCTGGAAAGTGGCAGGGGCATTACAGAGCCCGAAAGGCATCACCAGGTATTCAAAGTGGCCAAACCTTGACCTAAAAAGCTGTCTTCCACTCGTCTCCGGGCCGGATTCGGATAAGGTTGTAGGCACCCCGGAGGTCGAGTTTGGAGAAGACCCGGGCTGAACGGAATCGCTGGAACAGTTCCGGGATCAAGGGTAACAGATACCGGTTCTTGATGGTTATTTTATTCAACTCCCGATAATCAATGCAAGGCCTGAGGGAGCCATCTTTTTTCTCGACGAAGAAGATTCCTGCCCTGGCTGGGGAAGAGGAAGGACGAATGAATTTCTTTTCTAAGTATTCGTCGATGTAAGCCTTAAGGGCTACTAATTCAGTCTCTGATAAAGGAAAAATTCTCCCGAAAGGGATCTTAGAACCAGGCAACAGGTCAATAGGGCAGTCGTATGACCGGTGCGGAGGAAGGCGGTCTGCCTGCTGTTTGTCAAACACGTCTCTATATTCTGAGTGAACCGCGGGAACGTGTTGGAGGTCTTCTGACGCTGTCATCAAGGTAGCACAAGCGGGTTTAGTAGGTATGAGGCAGTGTTGGGCACAATAGACTGAGGGGAATTTGATCTCCTTTTCGCACCAGTCTATACTGGGTTGGTGCACTTGTAGCCATGGAAGCCCCAAGATGATGGGGGCCAAAGGAGACGGGATAAGGTCTAGGCACAGGTACTCTTGGTGTCCGGTATCCGAGACGGCAGGAATAGGTAGGGTTTCGTGGGTAACAAGTCCTGAGCGGGGAAGTGAGCCGTCTGCCAGATGGATCTGTAAGGGGAGGTCCTTAGGACGACAAGGGATCTGCAGCTTCTGGGCCAGGGCGGAGTCCATGAAGCAGCTGCAGGCCCCAGAGTCAACGATGGCCGGTAGCCGGGTCGCCCCCTCCGGGAGCTGTAGGGAGAGAAAGAGGACAACATAAGTCTGAGGTAAGTTGGTAATGTGGTAATTGAAGGTGGATGATGGTCTAGACTTACTGGGTCTAATAGGACAAGTGCGGAGGAAGTGACCTGCTCCACCGCAATACAGACACAGATTTGACTGGCGTCTACGCTGCCTCTCTTCAGGCGTGAGGGGAGCCCGGACCATCCCGAGTTGCATGGGCTCAGGATCCTGAAGCGAGAAAGCGGGCGGAACCGGGAGAGGCGGAGGAGCTGGAGGGAACCTTGGTGGGGTCCAGCTGAGACGAGTGGCTTGACAGCGTTCTGAACGTCGCTCACGTAGGCGTCTGTCAAGTTGGGTAGCTGATTGAATCAAAGCTTCCAAAGTAGCAGGTGGATCAATTCTAGCTAGTTCGTCCTTGAGGGACTCTGAGAGACCTTGGCGGAATTGATATTTTAGGGCGGCCTCATTCCACCCTGTGTCAGCAGACCACTTTCGGAATTCCGCAATAAAGTCCTCCACTGGTCTCCTTCCTTGATTCAGCTGGTGGAGAGTAGCTTCGGCCGTAGCTGAACGGAGGGGGTCATCATATAGTTCAGACATGTTTTTAAAGAAGGTGTCTAAAGTGTCCAGTATTGGGCTCTTCTGTTCCAGTAGGCTGTGTGCCCAAGCCTGTGGCTCGTCCGTGAGTAAAGAAATCACAACGCCTACTTTCACGGCTTCCGAACAGAAAGTTCTAGGTTGCAGGGCCAGGTACAGTGAGCAGGCATTTTTGAACGCCCGGAATTTCTTGCGGTCGCCAGAGAAACGCTCAGGTGTTGGGACGCGAGGTTCTGGGTGAGAAACAACCACTGCTGGTCCTGGAGAAGACTGGGAGGTGGATGCTCCCATAGCTGGAGCCGCGGGAGAGGCCGTGGGTCCAGGCGTGACAGCCATTTGTTGGAGGCGACCATCCATTTGTACGTATCCGTCCTGCAACTTCTGTACTGCGTCGGTTAGTGCTGAGACTTGTAGGCAAAGAGTCTCGAAGGGAGAGCGCGCCCTGTCGGCCTCGGACATCTGGCTGGCTTGTACTATCACGGTAGTTAAAGATAAACTCACCAAGGCCAAGATGCTGAGGGCGGCTCCCTTTGCGACCTAGCGCGATCCGCCCCCTGGAGTGGGTACAGGGGGACGGACGCACCGGGAGGCACCGGTACCGACAGGTGGATGAAGACTGGATCCGTGGAGCAGAGACTGATCCGGAAGCAGGTCACTGGGGTCAGCTGAGGAAGCACACGGAGATAGTCCGGAAGTCCAGATAGCTGGAGCTGGGAACAAGCAGAAGATTAATCCGGGAAACAGGCCGTGGTCAGGAGGGTTGGAGAGATCAGGAAGTCCGATAGTTCAAGCCAAAGGTCAAGATCAGGAGACAGCAGCAGTCCGGTAACAATAGCCAAAGGTCAAAGGATCAGGATCAAAAGGTCGTAGGTATCAGATTCACTTAGAAGCTGTGACAAGCCAGCAACCAGACAGGAGGAAGAGGCTGGCTTAAATAGCCCGCCTAAGCCACTGATTGGCCGGATGGAAAGCGTGTCCGTGCGCGCCCGTGCGCGCGCCCGCGCCGTGCGCCTATACTGCGCACGCGCACGCCTAATACATGCACGCGCGCGCCCGAGCCGCGCATGCGCGCGCCCGCGGTAAACGGCCGCGAACGGGCAGCTCTAATGCCCTGACACAAGTTCTCGGTACCCGCCTCCTCCAAATCCTGTACCAGCCTCCGCCGATGTCCCCGAACCCATGCAACTGGGTCTACTTCAGCCACCTCTGACCCCGGAAGAGCGCCAATGGCGTCGACTCAACAATCTCTGTCTATATTGCGGAAGATCCGGGCACTACGTAAACACTTGCCCTGCCAAGTTCCATAAGTGTTCTATCCTCCCATCTGCCCTTTTCTCCGCTCTATGTAACAATAATACTCATCTGGCTATCTCAATCTCTCTGCAGCTCCCAGGAAGGAACGTCCGGGTTCCCCGCTATTATTGACTCCGGTGCCTCCAGCGGTTTTATGGACGCTTATTTTGCCATCAGACATGGAGTTCCTTTACGACCTAGACGCCAGGAACTCATCGTACATTTAGCCAATGGAGCAGCCATTAGATCTGGTCCTGTCACACAGGAGACGGTCCCCTTGTACGCTCTCATCTCCAACAATCACTGGGAGTTACTCTGCCTGGACATAATTGAATCTCCAATGTTCCCCATCATTCTGGGTATGCCCTGGTTAAAGGTTCATAACCCACAAATTGATTGGGAGTCTGGAAAGATCCATTTCTCTTCCTCCTATTGCCGCCAACATTGTCTCCAAGAACCTGCAGTCACCTCGTCCCCTTTGCTGTGTTTGGAATCCAAAGCTGAGAATCGTCAGTTAGTCCCAGAGGCCTATCACAGTTTTTTTGGACGTTTTTAGTAAAAGGGCACTGAATGAATGAATGAATGAATGAATGAATGAATGAAAACTTGTATAGCGCGACACATGCGAACTGAATCGCCTCTGAGACTTTACCACCACATAGGTCCTACGACTGCCCAATTGAACTTCTCCCTGGAGCAGAAATTCCATTTGGAGGAATATTCCCCTTGACCGAATTGGAGTTAGGCACCTTAAAGTCTTACATAGATAAAAACTTAGAGAAAGGCTTTATATGCCTTTCCACATCTCCCGCTGGAGCTGAAATATTCTTTGTGGAGAAAAAGGACCATTCCATACGCCCCTGCATAGATTACCGGGATCTGAACAAAATCACGATTAAAAATAGGTATCCCCTTCCTCTAGTCCCCGAATTATTCCAGAGACTTGGAGCAGCCATCATCTTCACCAAACTAGACCTCAGCGGGGCATATAACCTAGTCCGTATTAGAGATGGCAACAAGTGGAAGACCGCGTTCCGCACCCGATTTGGGCATTTTGAATACCTGGTTATGCCCTTCGGTCTTTGCAACGCCCCCGCCACATTTCAACACTTCGTAAATGATATATTCAGAGACTAACTCGATCTATTTGTCATAATCTACTTGGATGACATCCTAATCTTCTCTTCCTCTCTGTCAGACCACCAGAAGCATGTCCAAAAGGTACGAACTCGGCTCTGTCTACATAGCCTATACGCTAAAGCCGAAAAATGCAAATTTGAACGCAAGAGCATCCAGTTCTTAGGACTAATAATCTCAGTAGAGGGTGTCAAAATGGACCCTCAGAAGGTCACTGCTATTACAGACTGGCCCGCCCCCACCGATTAAAAAAGCGGATCATCGCTTTGTGAGATTTGTGAACTTTTATCGTAAATTCATCAAGGGCTTCTCCTTCATAATCACTCCCATTACAACTTTGACTAAGCAAGGCACTCATTTCCAGTGGTCTCCAGAAGCCCAGGCTGCTTTCCTACCTTGAAGGACCTATTCACCTCTGCCTCCATCCTGAAGCATCCCGACCCAGCCCTACCCTACATCCTAGAAGTAGATGCCTCCGAGTTGGCGTTCAGGGCGGTGCTCTCTCAGAGACAGGGACCCAAGTCCCTACTGCACCCAGTTGCGTTTTTTTCCCCGCAAATTATCGGAACGTCGGGGACAGAGAACTTTTGGCAATCAAAGCCGCTCTCGAAGAGTGGTGTTACCTCCTGAAAGGTGCAGCACACCCTATTTTGATCTATAGTGATCATAAAAATTTAGAGTACCTGAAGGTTGCTAAAAGACTGAAGCCGCGCCAGGCCAGGTGGGCACTCTTCTCTAGCCGGTTTTTCTTCCATATTACCTATAGACCTGGATCAAAAAAACACTAAGCCCGACGCACTTTCCCGGATGTTTAATGGGCCTGAAGCCCCTTCATCTCCAGACACCATCCCAGCTCCCGGTAATTTCCTCCATGCTACAGGTGGATCTTCTGTCTCAAATTAAACAGGCCTCCTCAGGAATTTCCCTATCACCAGATCCAGCCTTACAGTTAAATGAGGACTTGCTATGGAATAAGGATAAGATCTTTGTGCCCCAGCAACTACAGATAGCAGTTCTCAAATCTTGTCACAACCATGAGTTGGCCGGTCACTTCGGAATACACAAAACATCCGAGCTTCTCCAGCGTACCTTCTGGTGGCCACGGTTACTTCAAGACTGCAGAAGCTATGTGGAATCCTGTACCACCTGTATCCAAAACAAGGGTAGCAGAACCAGAGCTTGGCGGTTATTAAAACCATTGCCTGTTCCGCAGAAACCATGGAGGATGATATCCATGGACTTTATTGTTGAGTTACCTCCATCAGAAGACTACACCACCATCTTCGTGGTGGTGGATAGACTCTCCAAAATGGCTCACTTTCTGCCTATGGTGGGGACACCTTCTGCTGCTGAAACAGCAAAAGCATTTATCAAAGAGATAGTGAGACTCTATGGCATACCCGCAAATATCGTATCTGACCGTGGGGTGCAATTCACCTCAATCCTTTTAAGAGATTGCATCCAAGAAGGTTGGCCCAGTTGGGCATCCGGAGGCTGCCCGTAGAAGGGGAGGCCATGTCATGGAAGACATCCCAGCAGTTTTTCTGTCAACAGTAAGGACAGGAGAATCCAGTCCCGGTGTTGGCGCGCGCGTCAGGAGCGAGCACGGTGACAGCATTTGGCGCCAAAGACACGCTATTTAAACAGCCTGATCTCTCACCATCTTTCTGTCCAGTCTACAGCATATCCCTGGAGAATCTGCACCTGTTACCTGTTTACTGCCTGTTTACCTGACCCGGCTTCCTCTGACCACGTCTGTCTGCAACCAGCCCCTGACCCTCTGGCTACGTTTGACCACTGCTTCTGCCCGACCCCTGTCTCTGATCTCTGCCTGCTTGTGTACCGACCCGGCCTGGACTTTGACCTCCCTGTGGGACTTACTCTGGCTCCTGATCCGCACGCCTGTGCTCAACCCGGTCTGTGCCACCTGCTTGATCCCTGTTCCTCAAGTGCCATCCATCTGTTCCGGCTTGCTGTTGGAATCCTGCCAGGACCACTGCACACCTTCCTGCTACCCCTTCTGGTCCGCTACCCAACCAGCCATCAGGCGCTTGTGCCCCTCTAGACTCGTGACCCTCTGTCTGCTCTACCAGGGGCTCCTGATTCAGAGGCTTATGAGAGGCCGCACCCTGCACGTTGGGCTCTACCATCAGGTACGTGACACACTGGCATATCTTGAAATCTGACAGTGGACTTAGAGATGTGTTACCGGATAGGCCTATGTTCATCTATAAGAGAGGAGCCCCTACCCTTCGGGACCAGCTGGTCAAAAGTGTCATCGATCCTCCCAAAAGGCAATTTTCTTTTTTCACAGGCAAAGGATTCTACCCTTGTAAGAGGTGCTACGCGTGCACCCGTACCAGACTACCCAATGAGAAGAAAACTGCCTTTCAGTCCAATAAATATGACATTAAAGACTTTATTGGATGCAACACTGAGGGGCGCTGTCTATGCCCTTGAGTGTAGCTGCGGCCTCCAAAACATCGGCTGGACCAAGAGGCTTTTGAGGATCCATATAAAAGAGCATGTCAAAAATATTGAACGTGGGTTTAATAAACATAGTGGAAAAAGAAAGACACATGCATGGGGGACCTTGGCGCTGCGAACCCCGAGTGTGAAGTGAAAGAGAAAGAGGGTTTCCCCATGGGGCTTTTAACAGCATATTGGTAGAGGTCAAAACATGAATGGAACAGTGATACTGTAAAACATCATTTAATCGACAGTTGACAAAGGTCACATGGTTATTAGAAACATACAATGGAAGTTGGAACAACATTGCTGATCACACAAAAAAAGATTCCACAATGGATGAAAGCATATAAACAGGGTACATGATAGTGTTACGTTGCAAAATGATTCAACACGATCTGGGTTCCCCGACGCGTTTCGACCTGTTATAGGTCTCTTCAGGGGGATAATGCATTCTAAAAAATATATACAATACATGCCTTAGAATTCAACATATTATTAGGTGAGACATAAATGTACCAAACACAGGAAACATTTACCGTAAAATTTGCGGATGGATAGTAGTGTGATCAGGGATGAAACCATGAAAACAATCCAAAGTGGGGCCTCGTGGTTGACGCACCAACGCCATAGGGGGGGGGGGATGGTTCGCCCAAAGAGGCTTACAAGGAGCCAAAAAGTGCACACCCTCCGGGGAGCAGGGAAGTGGATGCCTGTGAAAGATGCCCAAAAATTGTCATATTGAGAGATCATAGTATTGGCAGCATGTGGTGCTGAGTAAATAGGTATAAGTATTTAGGCATATAGAAGGTTGCTGGCGACTAGTAGTAAAATAAGTAATCAATATTGTATAGTAATGAAATTAAATGATTGATGATAAGGGCAGACATACATAGAGGTCTCCCATAGACATCTAAAATGTAGAAGTATGTCAAATCAATGTAGTGAAATCATAGATATTGAAGTGAAGAGAAATAATGTGTAAATGCTGAAAATGTCAAGTTGGGAAGTAGAAGGTGATGGCGAACTGCCTGCGTGTGTGTGTGTGTGTGTGTGTGAGGGGGGTGAGTTAATAAATGAAAAAGATGCAAAATATAAAACTGATTGAGTATGTGTGTGTGTGTGTGCATATGCGTGCGGAGGAATAGTGAAGAATCAAAGTATAAAGTGTGATAAATAGATAAAATGGGGGTCCCACTGAAGAAAAGAGTGGGAATAGTGATAAAGTGGAATGAATGTGTGAAAGAGATGAAGGAGATGTGCTATGGGGATCAAAGGTGTAGATGGAAGGTATGGCAGTAAAGTATGTTAGTATACAAAAAAGGGGGGGGGGGGGGGATAAACCCTAGGTGAGAAGTGTGTAACTATGAAACATGTGGGTAAAATGATTAGATAGGTGATATCACATAAAATTGTTGGATGTATGGATTACCTAGCTGCAAACGTGCAGGGAGGATAGACTGGTGCTATCGAGCAGCGGGGTATAGTGTCTAACCAGCCAGGACTCCATGGAGCTAAGTAGCTCAGCAAGGAATCCACCTTATATATGTCTGGGAATATGATTGGGCTGCAGGCTCCGACCTATCACCGCCCCCCAGAAGGAATGACGTAGGGCCACCACGTGGGCGACCCAACAGAGGCTCCCTCGGCGTCCCGGAAGGCCGGGAGGTTCCGCCCGTCGACGTCACCTACTGCCGCAAACTGCGTGACGCCATGGCAACGAGCGCGCGCCGGAGCACAGCGCGCGCGCTCTCGCCATGACAGTCCAGAGGTGCACGTGGGACGCCGCCGGCAGGGCAAAGCGTCAGCACCGCGGTCGGGCACTGGGTGAAGCCCAGACCGTGGGTGAGGGCAAAACGGGGGGCGCAAAAGGATTTGCGACCCCCTACCCTGCCGGGAAGCCAATATGGGCGGGATCCCATCCCCCAAAGGCGGGGCACCACCAGAGGCCCCCCAAAAAAGGATTGCTAGGGTGGCGAAATGTAAAAAAAGTTAGAATTGGATATAGATGTATAAAAAAGTATTGAAAAAAACAGGTTCTGGATAATACAGATAAATGAAAGAATAATGAGTATAAAAAATGTATATGAGCTATGTGTTTGGTTAATCCTAAGTCCTCAAGGACCCTACACGATTGTTGGAAGTCGAATACCATTAGAGTATTTGAACATGATGCAATCCAGGCATCTAAATAGAAGTAACCTGGTGCATCGGGAGAGAGGAGGAGTACCATCCAATCTACCCATAGGTGGGTATCTCCTGTGTATGGGAGGATACCCCATATGTTACCCCTAAATGATTGTTACGGGTACATATGAAAACGTGCGGGGATGAGGGATTACACATAGCTCATGAGGTCTCCGATGTGTCGTAAGGGGAAGCGGGTGTTTAACCACCCAGTGTTAAATTGGAAAAAGAAAGACACATGCATGGGGGACCTTGGCGCTGCGAACCCCGAGTGTGAAGTGAAAGAGAAAGAGGGTTTCCCCATGGGGCTTTTAACAGCATATTGGTAGAGGTCAAAACATGAATGGAACAGTGATACTGTAAAACATCATTTAATCGACAGTTGACAAAGGTCACATGGTTATTAGAAACATACAATGGAAGTTGGAACAACATTGCTGATCACACAAAAAAAAAAAAGATTCCACAATGGATGAAAGCATATAAACAGGGTACATGATAGTGTTACGTTGCAAAATGATTCAACACGATCTGGGTTCCCCGACGCGTTTCGACCTGTTATAGGTCTCTTCAGGGGGATAATGCATTCTAAAAAATATATACAATACATGCCTTAGAATTCAACATATTATTAGGTGAGACATAAATGTACCAAACACAGGAAACATTTACCGTAAAATTTGCGGATGGATAGTAGTGTGATCAGGGATGAAACCATGAAAACAATCCAAAGTGGGGCCTCGTGGTTGACGCACCAACGCCATAGGGGGGGGGGGATGGTTCGCCCAAAGAGGCTTACAAGGAGCCAAAAAGTGCACACCCTCCGGGGAGCAGGGAAGTGGATGCCTGTGAAAGATGCCCAAAAATTGTCATATTGAGAGATCATAGTATTGGCAGCATGTGGTGCTGAGTAAATAGGTATAAGTATTTAGGCATATAGAAGGTTGCTGGCGACTAGTAGTAAAATAAGTAATCAATATTGTATAGTAATGAAATTAAATGATTGATGATAAGGGCAGACATACATAGAGGTCTCCCATAGACATCTAAAATGTAGAAGTATGTCAAATCAATGTAGTGAAATCATAGATATTGAAGTGAAGAGAAATAATGTGTAAATGCTGAAAATGTCAAGTTGGGAAGTAGAAGGTGATGGCGAACTGCCTGCGTGTGTGTGTGTGTGTGTGTGTGAGGGGGGTGAGTTAATAAATGAAAAAGATGCAAAATATAAAACTGATTGAGTATGTGTGTGTGTGTGTGCATATGCGTGCGGAGGAATAGTGAAGAATCAAAGTATAAAGTGTGATAAATAGATAAAATGGGGGTCCCACTGAAGAAAAGAGTGGGAATAGTGATAAAGTGGAATGAATGTGTGAAAGAGATGAAGGAGA
The DNA here is from genome assembly GCA_029574335.1 of Rana kukunoris. Taxonomy (NCBI): domain Eukaryota; kingdom Metazoa; phylum Chordata; class Amphibia; order Anura; family Ranidae; genus Rana; species Rana kukunoris. Next base: position 410,475,590 of record CM056050.1, read on the forward strand.
TGTGCTATGGGGATCAAAGGTGTAGATGGAAGGTATGGCAGTAAAGTATGTTAGTATACAAAAAAGGGGGGGGGGGGGGGGGATAAACCCTAGGTGAGAAGTGTGTAACTATGAAACATGTGGGTAAAATGATTAGATAGGTGATATCACATAAAATTGTTGGATGTATGGATTACCTAGCTGCAAACGTGCAGGGAGGATAGACTGGTGCTATCGAGCAGCGGGGTATAGTGTCTAACCAGCCAGGACTCCATGGAGCTAAGTAGCTCAGCAAGGAATCCACCTTATATATGTCTGGGAATATGATTGGGCTGCAGGCTCCGACCTATCACCGCCCCCCAGAAGGAATGACGTAGGGCCACCACGTGGGCGACCCAACAGAGGCTCCCTCGGCGTCCCGGAAGGCCGGGAGGTTCCGCCCGTCGACGTCACCTACTGCCGCAAACTGCGTGACGCCATGGCAACGAGCGCGCGCCGGAGCACAGCGCGCGCGCTCTCGCCATGACAGTCCAGAGGTGCACGTGGGACGCCGCCGGCAGGGCAAAGCGTCAGCACCGCGGTCGGGCACTGGGTGAAGCCCAGACCGTGGGTGAGGGCAAAACGGGGGGCGCAAAAGGATTTGCGACCCCCTACCCTGCCGGGAAGCCAATATGGGCGGGATCCCATCCCCCAAAGGCGGGGCACCACCAGAGGCCCCCCAAAAAAGGATTGCTAGGGTGGCGAAATGTAAAAAAAAGTTAGAATTGGATATAGATGTATAAAAAAGTATTGAAAAAAACAGGTTCTGGATAATACAGATAAATGAAAGAATAATGAGTATAAAAAATGTATATGAGCTATGTGTTTGGTTAATCCTAAGTCCTCAAGGACCCTACACGATTGTTGGAAGTCGAATACCATTAGAGTATTTGAACATGATGCAATCCAGGCATCTAAATAGAAGTAACCTGGTGCATCGGGAGAGAGGAGGAGTACCATCCAATCTACCCATAGGTGGGTATCTCCTGTGTATGGGAGGATACCCCATATGTTACCCCTAAATGATTGTTACGGGTACATATGAAAACGTGCGGGGATGAGGGATTACACATAGCTCATGAGGTCTCCGATGTGTCGTAAGGGGAAGCGGGTGTTTAACCACCCAGTGTTAAATTGGAAAAAGAAAGACACATGCATGGGGGACCTTGGCGCTGCGAACCCCGAGTGTGAAGTGAAAGAGAAAGAGGGTTTCCCCATGGGGCTTTTAACAGCATATTGGTAGAGGTCAAAACATGAATGGAACAGTGATACTGTAAAACATCATTTAATCGACAGTTGACAAAGGTCACATGGTTATTAGAAACATACAATGGAAGTTGGAACAACATTGCTGATCACACAAAAAAAGATTCCACAATGGATGAAAGCATATAAACAGGGTACATGATAGTGTTACGTTGCAAAATGATTCAACACGATCTGGGTTCCCCGACGCGTTTCGACCTGTTATAGGTCTCTTCAGGGGGATAATGCATTCTAAAAAATATATACAATACATGCCTTAGAATTCAACATATTATTAGGTGAGACATAAATGTACCAAACACAGGAAACATTTACCGTAAAATTTGCGGATGGATAGTAGTGTGATCAGGGATGAAACCATGAAAACAATCCAAAGTGGGGCCTCGTGGTTGACGCACCAACGCCATAGGGGGGGGGGGATGGTTCGCCCAAAGAGGCTTACAAGGAGCCAAAAAGTGCACACCCTCCGGGGAGCAGGGAAGTGGATGCCTGTGAAAGATGCCCAAAAATTGTCATATTGAGAGATCATAGTATTGGCAGCATGTGGTGCTGAGTAAATAGGTATAAGTATTTAGGCATATAGAAGGTTGCTGGCGACTAGTAGTAAAATAAGTAATCAATATTGTATAGTAATGAAATTAAATGATTGATGATAAGGGCAGACATACATAGAGGTCTCCCATAGACATCTAAAATGTAGAAGTATGTCAAATCAATGTAGTGAAATCATAGATATTGAAGTGAAGAGAAATAATGTGTAAATGCTGAAAATGTCAAGTTGGGAAGTAGAAGGTGATGGCGAACTGCCTGCGTGTGTGTGTGTGTGTGTGTGTGAGGGGGGTGAGTTAATAAATGAAAAAGATGCAAAATATAAAACTGATTGAGTATGTGTGTGTGTGTGTGCATATGCGTGCGGAGGAATAGTGAAGAATCAAAGTATAAAGTGTGATAAATAGATAAAATGGGGGTCCCACTGAAGAAAAGAGTGGGAATAGTGATAAAGTGGAATGAATGTGTGAAAGAGATGAAGGAGATGTGCTATGGGGATCAAAGGTGTAGATGGAAGGTATGGCAGTAAAGTATGTTAGTATACAAAAAAGGGGGGGGGGGGGGGATAAACCCTAGGTGAGAAGTGTGTAACTATGAAACATGTGGGTAAAATGATTAGATAGGTGATATCACATAAAATTGTTGGATGTATGGATTACCTAGCTGCAAACGTGCAGGGAGGATAGACTGGTGCTATCGAGCAGCGGGGTATAGTGTCTAACCAGCCAGGACTCCATGGAGCTAAGTAGCTCAGCAAGGAATCCACCTTATATATGTCTGGGAATATGATTGGGCTGCAGGCTCCGACCTATCACCGCCCCCCAGAAGGAATGACGTAGGGCCACCACGTGGGCGACCCAACAGAGGCTCCCTCGGCGTCCCGGAAGGCCGGGAGGTTCCGCCCGTCGACGTCACCTACTGCCGCAAACTGCGTGACGCCATGGCAACGAGCGCGCGCCGGAGCACAGCGCGCGCGCTCTCGCCATGACAGTCCAGAGGTGCACGTGGGACGCCGCCGGCAGGGCAAAGCGTCAGCACCGCGGTCGGGCACTGGGTGAAGCCCAGACCGTGGGTGAGGGCAAAACGGGGGGCGCAAAAGGATTTGCGACCCCCTACCCTGCCGGGAAGCCAATATGGGCGGGATCCCATCCCCCAAAGGCGGGGCACCACCAGAGGCCCCCCAAAAAAGGATTGCTAGGGTGGCGAAATGTAAAAAAAGTTAGAATTGGATATAGATGTATAAAAAAGTATTGAAAAAAACAGGTTCTGGATAATACAGATAAATGAAAGAATAATGAGTATAAAAAATGTATATGAGCTATGTGTTTGGTTAATCCTAAGTCCTCAAGGACCCTACACGATTGTTGGAAGTCGAATACCATTAGAGTATTTGAACATGATGCAATCCAGGCATCTAAATAGAAGTAACCTGGTGCATCGGGAGAGAGGAGGAGTACCATCCAATCTACCCATAGGTGGGTATCTCCTGTGTATGGGAGGATACCCCATATGTTACCCCTAAATGATTGTTACGGGTACATATGAAAACGTGCGGGGATGAGGGATTACACATAGCTCATGAGGTCTCCGATGTGTCGTAAGGGGAAGCGGGTGTTTAACCACCCAGTGTTAAATTGGAAAAAGAAAGACACATGCATGGGGGACCTTGGCGCTGCGAACCCCGAGTGTGAAGTGAAAGAGAAAGAGGGTTTCCCCATGGGGCTTTTAACAGCATATTGGTAGAGGTCAAAACATGAATGGAACAGTGATACTGTAAAACATCATTTAATCGACAGTTGACAAAGGTCACATGGTTATTAGAAACATACAATGGAAGTTGGAACAACATTGCTGATCACACAAAAAAAGATTCCACAATGGATGAAAGCATATAAACAGGGTACATGATAGTGTTACGTTGCAAAATGATTCAACACGATCTGGGTTCCCCGACGCGTTTCGACCTGTTATAGGTCTCTTCAGGGGGATAATGCATTCTAAAAAATATATACAATACATGCCTTAGAATTCAACATATTATTAGGTGAGACATAAATGTACCAAACACAGGAAACATTTACCGTAAAATTTGCGGATGGATAGTAGTGTGATCAGGGATGAAACCATGAAAACAATCCAAAGTGGGGCCTCGTGGTTGACGCACCAACGCCATAGGGGGGGGGGGATGGTTCGCCCAAAGAGGCTTACAAGGAGCCAAAAAGTGCACACCCTCCGGGGAGCAGGGAAGTGGATGCCTGTGAAAGATGCCCAAAAATTGTCATATTGAGAGATCATAGTATTGGCAGCATGTGGTGCTGAGTAAATAGGTATAAGTATTTAGGCATATAGAAGGTTGCTGGCGACTAGTAGTAAAATAAGTAATCAATATTGTATAGTAATGAAATTAAATGATTGATGATAAGGGCAGACATACATAGAGGTCTCCCATAGACATCTAAAATGTAGAAGTATGTCAAATCAATGTAGTGAAATCATAGATATTGAAGTGAAGAGAAATAATGTGTAAATGCTGAAAATGTCAAGTTGGGAAGTAGAAGGTGATGGCGAACTGCCTGCGTGTGTGTGTGTGTGTGTGTGTGAGGGGGGTGAGTTAATAAATGAAAAAGATGCAAAATATAAAACTGATTGAGTATGTGTGTGTGTGTGTGCATATGCGTGCGGAGGAATAGTGAAGAATCAAAGTATAAAGTGTGATAAATAGATAAAATGGGGGTCCCACTGAAGAAAAGAGTGGGAATAGTGATAAAGTGGAATGAATGTGTGAAAGAGATGAAGGAGATGTGCTATGGGGATCAAAGGTGTAGATGGAAGGTATGGCAGTAAAGTATGTTAGTATACAAAAAAGGGGGGGGGGGGGGATAAACCCTAGGTGAGAAGTGTGTAACTATGAAACATGTGGGTAAAATGATTAGATAGGTGATATCACATAAAATTGTTGGATGTATGGATTACCTAGCTGCAAACGTGCAGGGAGGATAGACTGGTGCTATCGAGCAGCGGGGTATAGTGTCTAACCAGCCAGGACTCCATGGAGCTAAGTAGCTCAGCAAGGAATCCACCTTATATATGTCTGGGAATATGATTGGGCTGCAGGCTCCGACCTATCACCGCCCCCCAGAAGGAATGACGTAGGGCCACCACGTGGGCGACCCCACATCGGAGACCTCATGAGCTATGTGTAATCCCTCATCCCCGCACGTTTTCATATGTACCCGTAACAATCATTTAGGGGTAACATATGGGGTATCCTCCCATACACAGGAGATACCCACCTATGGGTAGATTGGATGGTACTCCTCCTCTCTCCCGATGCACCAGGTTACTTCTATTTAGATGCCTGGATTGCATCATGTTCAAATACTCTAATGGTATTCGACTTCCAACAATCGTGTAGGGTCCTTGAGGACTTAGGATTAACCAAACACATAGCTCATATACATTTTTTATACTCATTATTCTTTCATTTATCTGTATTATCCAGAACCTGTTTTTTTCAATACTTTTTTATACATCTATATCCAATTCTAACTTTTTTTACATTTCGCCACCCTAGCAATCCTTTTTTGGGGGGCCTCTGGTGGTGCCCCGCCTTTGGGGGATGGGATCCCGCCCATATTGGCTTCCCGGCAGGGTAGGGGGTCGCAAATCCTTTTGCGCCCCCCGTTTTGCCCTCACCCACGGTCTGGGCTTCACCCAGTGCCCGACCGCGGTGCTGACGCTTTGCCCTGCCGGCGGCGTCCCACGTGCACCTCTGGACTGTCATGGCGAGAGCGCGCGCGCTGTGCTCCGGCGCGCGCTCGTTGCCATGGCGTCACGCAGTTTGCGGCAGTAGGTGACGTCGACGGGCGGAACCTCCCGGCCTTCCGGGACGCCGAGGGAGCCTCTGTTGGGTCGCCCACGTGGTGGCCCTACGTCATTCCTTCTGGGGGGCGGTGATAGGTCGGAGCCTGCAGCCCAATCATATTCCCAGACATATATAAGGTGGATTCCTTGCTGAGCTACTTAGCTCCATGGAGTCCTGGCTGGTTAGACACTATACCCCGCTGCTCGATAGCACCAGTCTATCCTCCCTGCACGTTTGCAGCTAGGTAATCCATACATCCAACAATTTTATGTGATATCACCTATCTAATCATTTTACCCACATGTTTCATAGTTACACACTTCTCACCTAGGGTTTATCCCCCCCCCCCCCCCCTTTTTTGTATACTAACATACTTTACTGCCATACCTTCCATCTACACCTTTGATCCCCATAGCACATCTCCTTCATCTCTTTCACACATTCATTCCACTTTATCACTATTCCCACTCTTTTCTTCAGTGGGACCCCCATTTTATCTATTTATCACACTTTATACTTTGATTCTTCACTATTCCTCCGCACGCATATGCACACACACACACACATACTCAATCAGTTTTATATTTTGCATCTTTTTCATTTATTAACTCACCCCCCTCACACACACACACACACACACACGCAGGCAGTTCGCCATCACCTTCTACTTCCCAACTTGACATTTTCAGCATTTACACATTATTTCTCTTCACTTCAATATCTATGATTTCACTACATTGATTTGACATACTTCTACATTTTAGATGTCTATGGGAGACCTCTATGTATGTCTGCCCTTATCATCAATCATTTAATTTCATTACTATACAATATTGATTACTTATTTTACTACTAGTCGCCAGCAACCTTCTATATGCCTAAATACTTATACCTATTTACTCAGCACCACATGCTGCCAATACTATGATCTCTCAATATGACAATTTTTGGGCATCTTTCACAGGCATCCACTTCCCTGCTCCCCGGAGGGTGTGCACTTTTTGGCTCCTTGTAAGCCTCTTTGGGCGAACCATCCCCCCCCCCTATGGCGTTGGTGCGTCAACCACGAGGCCCCACTTTGGATTGTTTTCATGGTTTCATCCCTGATCACACTACTATCCATCCGCAAATTTTACGGTAAATGTTTCCTGTGTTTGGTACATTTATGTCTCACCTAATAATATGTTGAATTCTAAGGCATGTATTGTATATATTTTTTAGAATGCATTATCCCCCTGAAGAGACCTATAACAGGTCGAAACGCGTCGGGGAACCCAGATCGTGTTGAATCATTTTGCAACGTAACACTATCATGTACCCTGTTTATATGCTTTCATCCATTGTGGAATCTTTTTTTGTGTGATCAGCAATGTTGTTCCAACTTCCATTGTATGTTTCTAATAACCATGTGACCTTTGTCAACTGTCGATTAAATGATGTTTTACAGTATCACTGTTCCATTCATGTTTTGACCTCTACCAATATGCTGTTAAAAGCCCCATGGGGAAACCCTCTTTCTCTTTCACTTCACACTCGGGGTTCGCAGCGCCAAGGTCCCCCATGCATGTGTCTTTCTTTTTCCAATTTAACACTGGGTGGTTAAACACCCGCTTCCCCTTACGACACATCGGAGACCTCATGAGCTATGTGTAATCCCTCATCCCCGCACGTTTTCATATGTACCCGTAACAATCATTTAGGGGTAACATATGGGGTATCCTCCCATACACAGGAGATACCCACCTATGGGTAGATTGGATGGTACTCCTCCTCTCTCCCGATGCACCAGGTTACTTCTATTTAGATGCCTGGATTGCATCATGTTCAAATACTCTAATGGTATTCGACTTCCAACAATCGTGTAGGGTCCTTGAGGACTTAGGATTAACCAAACACATAGCTCATATACATTTTTTATACTCATTATTCTTTCATTTATCTGTATTATCCAGAACCTGTTTTTTTCAATACTTTTTTATACATCTATATCCAATTCTAACTTTTTTTACATTTCGCCACCCTAGCAATCCTTTTTTGGGGGGCCTCTGGTGGTGCCCCGCCTTTGGGGGATGGGATCCCGCCCATATTGGCTTCCCGGCAGGGTAGGGGGTCGCAAATCCTTTTGCGCCCCCCGTTTTGCCCTCACCCACGGTCTGGGCTTCACCCAGTGCCCGACCGCGGTGCTGACGCTTTGCCCTGCCGGCGGCGTCCCACGTGCACCTCTGGACTGTCATGGCGAGAGCGCGCGCGCTGTGCTCCGGCGCGCGCTCGTTGCCATGGCGTCACGCAGTTTGCGGCAGTAGGTGACGTCGACGGGCGGAACCTCCCGGCCTTCCGGGACGCCGAGGGAGCCTCTGTTGGGTCGCCCACGTGGTGGCCCTACGTCATTCCTTCTGGGGGGCGGTGATAGGTCGGAGCCTGCAGCCCAATCATATTCCCAGACATATATAAGGTGGATTCCTTGCTGAGCTACTTAGCTCCATGGAGTCCTGGCTGGTTAGACACTATACCCCGCTGCTCGATAGCACCAGTCTATCCTCCCTGCACGTTTGCAGCTAGGTAATCCATACATCCAACAATTTTATGTGATATCACCTATCTAATCATTTTACCCACATGTTTCATAGTTACACACTTCTCACCTAGGGTTTATCCCCCCCCCCCCCCCTTTTTTGTATACTAACATACTTTACTGCCATACCTTCCATCTACACCTTTGATCCCCATAGCACATCTCCTTCATCTCTTTCACACATTCATTCCACTTTATCACTATTCCCACTCTTTTCTTCAGTGGGACCCCCATTTTATCTATTTATCACACTTTATACTTTGATTCTTCACTATTCCTCCGCACGCATATGCACACACACACACACATACTCAATCAGTTTTATATTTTGCATCTTTTTCATTTATTAACTCACCCCCCTCACACACACACACACACACACACGCAGGCAGTTCGCCATCACCTTCTACTTCCCAACTTGACATTTTCAGCATTTACACATTATTTCTCTTCACTTCAATATCTATGATTTCACTACATTGATTTGACATACTTCTACATTTTAGATGTCTATGGGAGACCTCTATGTATGTCTGCCCTTATCATCAATCATTTAATTTCATTACTATACAATATTGATTACTTATTTTACTACTAGTCGCCAGCAACCTTCTATATGCCTAAATACTTATACCTATTTACTCAGCACCACATGCTGCCAATACTATGATCTCTCAATATGACAATTTTTGGGCATCTTTCACAGGCATCCACTTCCCTGCTCCCCGGAGGGTGTGCACTTTTTGGCTCCTTGTAAGCCTCTTTGGGCGAACCATCCCCCCCCCCCTATGGCGTTGGTGCGTCAACCACGAGGCCCCACTTTGGATTGTTTTCATGGTTTCATCCCTGATCACACTACTATCCATCCGCAAATTTTACGGTAAATGTTTCCTGTGTTTGGTACATTTATGTCTCACCTAATAATATGTTGAATTCTAAGGCATGTATTGTATATATTTTTTAGAATGCATTATCCCCCTGAAGAGACCTATAACAGGTCGAAACGCGTCGGGGAACCCAGATCGTGTTGAATCATTTTGCAACGTAACACTATCATGTACCCTGTTTATATGCTTTCATCCATTGTGGAATCTTTTTTTGTGTGATCAGCAATGTTGTTCCAACTTCCATTGTATGTTTCTAATAACCATGTGACCTTTGTCAACTGTCGATTAAATGATGTTTTACAGTATCACTGTTCCATTCATGTTTTGACCTCTACCAATATGCTGTTAAAAGCCCCATGGGGAAACCCTCTTTCTCTTTCACTTCACACTCGGGGTTCGCAGCGCCAAGGTCCCCCATGCATGTGTCTTTCTTTTTCCAATTTAACACTGGGTGGTTAAACACCCGCTTCCCCTTACGACACATCGGAGACCTCATGAGCTATGTGTAATCCCTCATCCCCGCACGTTTTCATATGTACCCGTAACAATCATTTAGGGGTAACATATGGGGTATCCTCCCATACACAGGAGATACCCACCTATGGGTAGATTGGATGGTACTCCTCCTCTCTCCCGATGCACCAGGTTACTTCTATTTAGATGCCTGGATTGCATCATGTTCAAATACTCTAATGGTATTCGACTTCCAACAATCGTGTAGGGTCCTTGAGGACTTAGGATTAACCAAACACATAGCTCATATACATTTTTTATACTCATTATTCTTTCATTTATCTGTATTATCCAGAACCTGTTTTTTTCAATACTTTTTTATACATCTATATCCAATTCTAACTTTTTTTACATTTCGCCACCCTAGCAATCCTTTTTTGGGGGGCCTCTGGTGGTGCCCCGCCTTTGGGGGATGGGATCCCGCCCATATTGGCTTCCCGGCAGGGTAGGGGGTCGCAAATCCTTTTGCGCCCCCCGTTTTGCCCTCACCCACGGTCTGGGCTTCACCCAGTGCCCGACCGCGGTGCTGACGCTTTGCCCTGCCGGCGGCGTCCCACGTGCACCTCTGGACTGTCATGGCGAGAGCGCGCGCGCTGTGCTCCGGCGCGCGCTCGTTGCCATGGCGTCACGCAGTTTGCGGCAGTAGGTGACGTCGACGGGCGGAACCTCCCGGCCTTCCGGGACGCCGAGGGAGCCTCTGTTGGGTCGCCCACGTGGTGGCCCTACGTCATTCCTTCTGGGGGGCGGTGATAGGTCGGAGCCTGCAGCCCAATCATATTCCCAGACATATATAAGGTGGATTCCTTGCTGAGCTACTTAGCTCCATGGAGTCCTGGCTGGTTAGACACTATACCCCGCTGCTCGATAGCACCAGTCTATCCTCCCTGCACGTTTGCAGCTAGGTAATCCATACATCCAACAATTTTATGTGATATCACCTATCTAATCATTTTACCCACATGTTTCATAGTTACACACTTCTCACCTAGGGTTTATCCCCCCCCCCCCCCCCCTTTTTTGTATACTAACATACTTTACTGCCATACCTTCCATCTACACCTTTGATCCCCATAGCACATCTCCTTCATCTCTTTCACACATTCATTCCACTTTATCACTATTCCCACTCTTTTCTTCAGTGGGACCCCCATTTTATCTATTTATCACACTTTATACTTTGATTCTTCACTATTCCTCCGCACGCATATGCACACACACACACACATACTCAATCAGTTTTATATTTTGCATCTTTTTCATTTATTAACTCACCCCCCTCACACACACACACACACACACACGCAGGCAGTTCGCCATCACCTTCTACTTCCCAACTTGACATTTTCAGCATTTACACATTATTTCTCTTCACTTCAATATCTATGATTTCACTACATTGATTTGACATACTTCTACATTTTAGATGTCTATGGGAGACCTCTATGTATGTCTGCCCTTATCATCAATCATTTAATTTCATTACTATACAATATTGATTACTTATTTTACTACTAGTCGCCAGCAACCTTCTATATGCCTAAATACTTATACCTATTTACTCAGCACCACATGCTGCCAATACTATGATCTCTCAATATGACAATTTTTGGGCATCTTTCACAGGCATCCACTTCCCTGCTCCCCGGAGGGTGTGCACTTTTTGGCTCCTTGTAAGCCTCTTTGGGCGAACCATCCCCCCCCCCCTATGGCGTTGGTGCGTCAACCACGAGGCCCCACTTTGGATTGTTTTCATGGTTTCATCCCTGATCACACTACTATCCATCCGCAAATTTTACGGTAAATGTTTCCTGTGTTTGGTACATTTATGTCTCACCTAATAATATGTTGAATTCTAAGGCATGTATTGTATATATTTTTTAGAATGCATTATCCCCCTGAAGAGACCTATAACAGGTCGAAACGCGTCGGGGAACCCAGATCGTGTTGAATCATTTTGCAACGTAACACTATCATGTACCCTGTTTATATGCTTTCATCCATTGTGGAATCTTTTTTTGTGTGATCAGCAATGTTGTTCCAACTTCCATTGTATGTTTCTAATAACCATGTGACCTTTGTCAACTGTCGATTAAATGATGTTTTACAGTATCACTGTTCCATTCATGTTTTGACCTCTACCAATATGCTGTTAAAAGCCCCATGGGGAAACCCTCTTTCTCTTTAATAAACATAGTGGGCCAGATTCAGCAAGACTTGCGCTGGAGTATATCGATATGCGGCGCGTAACTGTCAAGATGCGCCGTAGTATCTATGCGGCCGTACCCACCAAACTAGATGCGACAGAAAACTGGCTTTTTCCGATCGGCTTAACTTTCCCTCGCCAGAGTATCGTAAGCGCATATTTTCGCTTGTCGCATCCGTCGCACCCATTGATTTGCCATGCAAATATGCAAATGAGGGAGATTTCCCGAATCGCAAACGGATTAGCACCAGACGCTGGCTACATGCGCCGCGCGTATGTCATCCATCTGTCGCAAAGTTATTCCTACAAATAGCTGCTTTATCTTTACTCCAGATGGCCACAGGTCAGCAGGAGAGCAGCTACAGCAGCAGCGTTACCAACGAAACTAGCAACCTAAACAACCACACTTGCAAGGACAACACCTCTGTGTGACAACATGCCAGGGGCAGCCGTGGTCCTAGCACTACTAATGGGTCCCCCGGAATGGAGGAGGCGGGCACGTGAGAGGATATACCGCACGCGCATGAGCCTCTTTGGCATGGGGGATGAGGAGGTGTATCGCCTCTTCAGATTCAGCCCTGATGCAATACTTGAACTAACCACAACCCTGCAGGATGACATCACCAGCCCAACACACCGCTCACAAGCAGTGCAGCCACTGGTGAAGGTACTGGCAACACTAAATTTCCTTGCCAGTGGATCATTGCCAGTGGATCATTCCAGCGTACAAGTGGAGTGGTGGCTGGGATGTCACAGTCCTCCATGAGAAGATGTGTGCACCAGGTTGTCCCTGCAATCCTCAGACGCATGTCCCACCACCTTATCAGACCAACCACTGAGGAGCTGTGGCTGAAGGCAATGCAGGATTTCTACAGCATTGCCAGATTCCCACGCACCGTGGGGGCCATTGATTGCACGCATGTGGCACTCCAGCCCCCCAGTGCCACAGAGCACATATACCGCAATCGGAAGCATTGGCATTCCATCAACCTACAGGTGATAGCCGATGCCCAACGCCTCATATGGCACGTCCGTGCCAAACACCCCGGATCCAGCCATGACAGCTTCATATACAATCAGAGCCCAATCCCAATGGAATTCGAACAGAACATGTATGGGGACAGCTGTTACAATGATACACATGCAGTGGTGGCGCAAACATTTGGGCTCCTGAAGTCCCGTTTCCGCTGCCTGGATAAGTCTGGGGGGGCCCTATTGTATTCCCCTACCTTCGTGTGTCAGATCATCGGTGCATGTTGCATTCTGCACAACTTTGCCATGCGAAAATGCCTGCAGATTGACATACGTGATGACCTGACCCCCCAACCAACAGCCCCCCCCTGCCAGAGGAGACCCATTCAGCTGATGGAAGAGCAGTCAGGAGGGTCCTCGTCGTAGGCATCTTTGGACACTAAACAAAAACATTGATCACACGGACAATGCACGCATGCACACCACTGATGTCCCTAGATCACACACACCACATGCACATCGCATTGGATTAGCCCAAGTCCAACATGCAGGACTTGGGAGCAGCAACGCCGGCGTCAAGGCCCCAATGATGTCGCTGTCCATTCATACACCATTCACACGTCATTCACACAGCCGTGGGGATAACTTCTCCCTAACGGCCGAGGGTGACACCCCTTACTGGCAGGAGTGCTACCCCTCACATTCACACACCATTCACACTGTCCCCTGCACTCCTGACTGTGTGCAGTTAAACTTAAAATAAAAACTCATCACCTGAGCAAAAATAAAAATAAAAAATCCTAACCGGAGCAAAGTTCAAATAAAGAATAAATACTCATAACCTGAGCCAAAAATATACAAAAAAAAATGCCCTCATCTGGGCTGACGGGGGCTCTTTCTTGTGGGCCCTCTCTGGCTCCTCAGCTGCCTGGAGGGAGTGGGTGGGGGTGGGGGGGCATCTGGATGTGGCTGATCCCCGGGTGGGCCACTCCTGGCAGGTGTTGGCTGCATGCCCTCCAAGGCCACGGCAATCCGGCTCAGATACTGGTTGGTCTGGGCCTGCATCCTCAGCTGGCGGGTGACATTATGCCGCTGGTCACGCTGCCTCTGCCTCCCCTGTTCCCGGATTGCAGCAGTGTTGGCATGGACGGCTGCAGTGAGGTGCCGAACATCAGCCTGCACCTCCCCCAGGCTGGTCACCACTGCAGCGCAGTTGCAGCTGACGTCCTGCACAGCGTTGGTCAGCTGGGACACAGAGCCCAGGCTGTCAGCCACTCGTTCTAGATGCCCAGCAATCTCCCCCATCTGCTGGGTCTGCCTGGCCTGGTCCCGTGCCATTTGGTCATGGACCAAATCAGACACCCCCCTGGTCTTCCGGGTCGCCTTCCTGGGGCCAGGAGATGGTTGTCCCCGGGGGGATGAAGTCGCCCTTGAGGGGCTTCCTAGAATGGGGGAGGGGATTACAGAGGGCCCTGCAGAAGGGGAGGACTCCTCCAAAATAAAACAAAGTCCTGATCTGTAAAGCCAGGCTCCTCAACCACCTCATCAGGCGAGGTGTGGGCACTCTCCCCCATCTCATGGTGTTCACCACCCAGGGGGTCGATCTCAGGATGCCGTTGGGGGGTTGGGGTGGACTGGCCGCCGACAGATGATGGCCCAGCTCCGTCATCTGTGGATGACACAAAGCAGACACATGTTGGGTGGTCCCACACACTTGGCACGTGTACCCCCCCCCCACATGCAACACACCAAATAGGGGATAAAAAAGACTTACCTGTCCTGGAGCCTTCCTCCACGGAATCATATCCAGGGACCCCCTCCAACTGCTCCCTCTCCAGGCAGCGGGCGACCACCTCCTCCTCCGTGGTCAGGCTGACCGCACATGGGGGTCCACCACCCGTGCCCCTCTCATGCCTCCTGATGGTGGCCACCTTGCCCCGGACTTTGCGCCTCAGATCATTAATTTTCTTGCCGATATCGGCAGCAGTCCGGGTGGAGTAGCCCAAAGCATTGGACTCCAGGATGCCCTGCTTCCTATCCCGGCTGGTCTTTCGACTTTTCCTGCCGTGGAGAAAGTCGTTATACGTCTCCATAGTCTCCATAGCGGAGATCACTAGGGTGGGCTCCTGGGCATTAAAATTGAGGTTTCTCCTCTCTCTGCGGGGAACGGGAGCAGCCATCATACAGCAAAAGTTACTTCCCTGGGGTGGGGGAAACCGGATATACTTTTGCGCCGGAAAGGCGCATCTGCGGCCGCTTTTATACGCGCAACGGAAGACATTGCGCTGGCGTTTCCCATGAAGTGGTGCCGACAGAAGTTGTGAGCATGCGCACAGGGGAGCGAGGGGAGCCCTCCCTCACTGCGCATGCTCCGTGGATGATGCGATGAACGTAAGTCACTGAGCTGGGCTCCGCCCATCATTTACATATGATCACACCCACTTCCACTTGCGTCGGGTTGCGCCAGTGCTTTTTTGTTACTCCGCCGCAAAGTAATGAACATGCGCTTGGTGAATACTGGACTTGACTCACTAGTTCGCGTCAGCGTAACGTATATGCGCTGCGCTACGCCGGATAAAATATGCGTGCATCTACCTGAATCTGGCCCAGTGTCTCTAGACACTTTTTGGAAGTCAATGACAAAGATCCCTCCCATCTTAAATTTTGGGTAATTGTGCTATATACCAGGCCCTGGCGAGGAGGACATAAGGTTAGTTAGGTCTCTGAGTCAATTAGAGTCAAAATATATTTTCTCTATGTAGTGCCCCCATACTTTCAGTAAGGACGCTATCTAAACTTAGAAGGGGGATGAGAGAGTTACTTTGCTCTCATCCATGTTGTGTTACAAATTGTTCGGGTTGGGCTTACTGTGGTCCCATTCTGCGTTCCAGGGATATTTTCACTCTTGGATTGACAGGTGGCGCCAGAGGGCCCAGGCGGAAAACGCCTTTCCCCAGCAGCCAATTAGAGGAGGTTCTCCCTCGCGGGGCATGCTAGCGTCGACGCCATTTTGTCTGGGTCTTCTAGCCGCAACAGGTCGCAGGTGCGGCACCCACCTTTAGGGTGCGCGCACACTACGGGCCCCGCTACTATGGCCGGAGCTTCAGATTCTGGGCCCTCATGGCTCCGAGCAACTAAAATCGCAGGGGGGCCCCAGTGACGTATTGGGTCCCCACACCTAGAACGAGAGATCCCAAGCTGGATGTGCTGTTTGGTGGGGAGTCGGTCTCGGATGAGCCCGGAGGCAGGTGATCCTGACTTGATCCTGGGTGATCGAATATTGACAGGTTGTATGCTGCAAACTGTTTGTCGGTGGCCCTAAGTTATTGACTGAGAGGATATGCTCTACATTTAAAGTTCCTGTGTGTCGGGCCAGTGGCAGAGGCCTTCTACTGATCTAAACCTTAATGCCACCAAGTCGGTGGCAGAGACTTGTTTTCTTCTCAGTGATTCCGAGTGACGCTCTGGCTGCCAGGCCTGTGAGAGGGACCTGTCCAGGGGCACTGTGCCCACTCCAGTTGGAGTGGCGACGAAGCAAGATTAATCTTCAAGAAGGAGGACTGCTTCTCCTTCTATTCATAGCCTGAATTTGCAAAGTTTTCTCTTCTTTACCAAACCTATTCTGTCTACTTTGAGTTGTCTGTTGGTCGTGTTGGACCAGGAAATAAAGCATTGAAAATGTCAACTAACTGCCGAAAAGACTCAACATAGGGCCAGATTCAGGAACACTTGCGCTGGAGTATTTCGATATGCGCCGCGTAACTGTGATGATGCGCCGTCGTTTCTATGTGCCCGTACCCACCAAACTAGATGCGCCCAATAACGGGTCATTTGCGACCGGCGGAACGTTCCGACGCCAGAGTATCGTCAGCGCTTAATTTCGCTGGGCGCAACAGTCGCGCCTATTGATTTCCCCTGCAAATATGCAAATGAGGGATTTTTCCCAATTCACGAACGGATTAGCACCATACGCTGGCTACATGCGCCGCGCGTATCTCGTCTGTCCGGCGCAAAGTTATTTCTACAAAAGGCTGCTTTATCTTTACTCCAGACGGTCACAGGTCAGCAGGAGAGCAGCTACAGCAGAGTTACCGACGATAAGAGCTAGCTGAGCACCCCCACTTGCAGGACAACACCTCTGTCCATGCTTGTCTGTCAAATTTTACAGCCATGGAGAAAGACATCATAGGTCTCCATAGCCGAGATGACGGCTGACAGCTCCTGGCCATTAAAGTTCAGCTTTCTCCTGTGTGTTTGCGGGGAACGGGAGCAGCCATCTCAGAACAAAAGTAACATCACTGCGGGGAGGGGGAGCAGGATATACTTTAGTGCCGGAATGGCGCTTCTACGGGCGCATTTAAACGCCCAACGGAAGGCATTGCGCTGACGTTTCCCGTGAAGTGGTGCCGACGGAAGTTGTGAGCATGCGCACAAAGGGGGCGAGTGGAGCCTCACTCACTGCGCATGCTCCGTGGTTGATGCGCTGAACGTAAGCCTCTGCACTGGGCTCCGCCCATCATTTACATATGATCACACCCACTTCCCCTTGCGTCGGGTTACGCCAGCGCATTATCGTTACTCTGGCGCAAGTTTACGCGCAACTGCTATGTGAATAACAGTACTTGCGCTGAAAGGGTCTTCAGAGTAACGTAAATGAGAAGCGTTACTCTGGAGCAAAGATGCTCTGATCTACCTGAATCTGGCCCATAGAGTTTGATCTGAATTTTTTTTGAGTGATTATTAAGGTCATCCTTTTCTCTGGTTATACATATTTAATTTTTGATCATATGTTATGTAGTTTATGCATAGCCTCCATTATATGCTATATGTTAAGCCATGTCATTTGTGCTTTTTATAGAGCTCCTTATGCTTTTTTTCACGCGTTTTCATTCCCGTAACCATGGTCTGACCCATCAGTCTCCGCCCCCCCTTTTTTTCTTCCCCCCCTTCTTCTGTCACTTTCTATGACATTTACTAATGCATCCTGGCCATATGCCAATTCTTAGCATTCAAATTCATGTGATTTTTCATATTCCCCTTAGATCACCAGGTGTCTGCAGCAGTGCCTCCCCCCCTACTTTGGTTTACTGACAGAGTGGGAGTTCTCCTTTATTACTACCATCACCATTATTGTTTTAACATCTAGATGCAGAGAGAAGCCACATTGTTCTGCAGGTGATAAACGGGCGTAAGTGTTCTGTGTAGTTTAGTTTGGTGACGCAGTGTATGGGCATATAGCGGAAAACGCTTGTGTATGCATACACTGTGAGGGGTAGAGGCCTAATTCAGGGGGTGTTAACACCTCGGTTAGGGTTTCTAGTTGGGGACTGGACCAGATATAGTGGCTGTATTCCATCAATCCACTGTAGAAGAAGGCAGGCATGGACTGGTCATAGGGACTACAGGGAGTTTCCCGGTGGGCCGATGGCTCAGTGGGCCGGTTTCAGTGACAGCCTGTCAAAGTAATGGCTGCGCAGCTCGCCCTCCACTTCATGCAGTGATGTGAGAAGAATGAGGAAAATACAGAGGAGAATAAGTGAAATAATAGAGGTGAGTGAGGACTCCTTTTGTTATGCTACTTATGTTTTTTTTGCACAATTGCGTATAGTTTGTATACTGTTTTTGTTCTTGTTTGCAAACATAAAGTGGGCCGGTCTGGATAAAGTCCAGGGCCAAATTTTGGTCTCAGTCCATCCCTGGAAGAAGGCACCTGGCAGTGCTCTCCGAAATAGGTGCAATGGTTCACCCTGGACACAGGAGTAAGACGATAAGCCGATTCGAATCGCCATGTACATAAGGAGGTCTATGCAAGGGAAGGAAAGGAGGCTTCCCACAGTCAGATGGTTACACAGTGCACGAAGCCTAGTTTTGGGGGCAAAGGCCCTTAAAAGATTGACATGGGTGGTCCAAGGATACTATTTGGGTATCCCTCTGGAGTGGATGTACTTCAGCTGCAGCTTCAGAAATCTGTAATTATGAGTGTGTTGATGGAAGTGTAGTACACGTTTTTGTGATTCTCAGAAGATGATCTATGGTTAAAACCCCTCCATTGACGCAGAGGGACCCACGGATGCGCGTTTTTTGCCGGGCCCCAATCCCTAGCCACTTGTACATCTGCTGGGACGGGAAACAGGGGGAGGAGGATGGGGCGGGGTGCTGTTTGGGGCTGTAACCTAGCAATCACCACGAGTGTGAACACCTGGCATGCACCTATTTAGTCTGCACCACAGGTATCATTCCTGGCAGACTGGATTCCCTCCCACCTATGTAGGAACGTTTCCTTACTGACTGGGTAAGATCACCTGCAATCTTTATACCTTAGGCGGCGTACAGACGATCGGACATATCCGATGAAAACGGTCCGCGGACCATTTCCATCGGATATGTCCGATCGGGAGTTTGATCCGATGGCGTGTACACACCATCGGATCAAATTCCCCGCCGCCGGACGGCGCGGTGACGCGGCGGTGACGTTGACGCCGCCGCGTCACCGCCACGTCACCGAACCAGGAAGTAAAACACTTCCGGGCATGCGCCGAATCCATTCGGCAGCGGCGCGGCGGCGGTGGGGGCCGACAAGTCTGCTGGTAAGTGTACTAACCAGCAGACATGTCGGCCGGGACAGATTCCACCGGATAGATTTCAAAGCTTGCTTTGAAATCTGTCGGGTGGACAAATCTGTCCGCTAGCCCATACACACGAGCGGAGATGTCTGCTGAAACGGTCCATCGGACCGTTTTCAGCGGACATATCCCCTCGTGTGTACGCCGCCTTACACTGTTTTGATTGATTTATACTTTACATCCATTTAGCTTACCCACTATTTTCCTCTTTTGTCTTAGATTGAGGCGTCACCATTTTACTACTTGGGATTTGTTTATCCCCTCATATTTTATCCATTTCAGGTATTCACTCACTTTCACCCCACTATAGTCACTCATCACCTCCCCACACACACCCCTTTTTCTGCACACACTATTACCCACGATTGGTTTCTTTACAATCGTTTATACCTCTTAGGCCGTGTACACACAATCAAATCTGTCTGCTGGAAACGGTCTGCTAGACCGTCCCAGCAGACAGATTTGATCGTGTGTACGGGCGAGCCGACGGATTTGGCCACCCGACAGATTTCAAAGCATGCTTAGAAATCTATCGGGTGGGAACCCGTCCGCCCGACATGTCTGCTGGTTAGTACACTTACCAGCAGACATCTCGTCTCGCACCGGCGCCGAATGGATTCGGCGCATGCGTGGAAGTGTTTTACTTCCTGGTGCGGTGACGTGGCGGCGTCAACGTCACCGCCACGTCACCGACACGTCAGCGCGCCGTCTGCTGGCGAGATTTTGGTTTGCTCGTGTGTACACGCGAGCAAACCAAAATCCAAAGAGACAGATTTGTTCAAATCGGTCGGACAGACCGTTTTGAACAAATCTATTGCCTCGTGTGTACGAGGCCTTAGGCTCACTATTCAGTACTGCTCACCTTTTCACTCTCCTTCCCTTATTCACCACGTTATTAACCTCTTCATTCACTTACACTCCTCACTCTAATACTCCCCACTTCTGTATACTATTTACCCCAACACACTACTACATCTTGATTCTCCTACTCACTGCGGAGCTTGGGGACTCCACTTGCATGCCCGCTGTTCCCCAATTTAGCTATACCTTATATCCTATTACAATTTAGACTAATTGACCAATTTATATTTGTATATATCGTCTTATCAGGTGTTGTACTGGTGACTGCCCCCCTCACCTCGGTCCCCTCCAGCCTCTTCCCCGGGGGCGTCTCTCCCCCCCTTCCCCGGCAATTGGAACCCCTAGGATTCCACCAGCATCGGTGAGCCCCTGTAGGCCCCCTCTACCATACTTTGGTGGGCATCGGTGGTGAGCTGGCCCCCCCAGTCTCGGTGGCATCCATTCAGGAATCTGTCTGTTGGACTGACTCTGGCCTGGCACATAATTCAAACTGCACACTGTGAATGGGTAACTATACTTAGACAAAGATACGTATGCCTGAATACTAAATGTGAAAGATTTTATTTCTTATTATATTTTTCTATGTACGTTGTTACAGTCGCACCCAATTCTCCGAAGAAGACCCATTGAAGGGTTGAAACGCGTCAGGATATAATTGACTCAGTAGTTAACCATTCATGTTGATTCTCTGTCATGTTCATTGGTGCATACCCCATGTGCAGTTATCCTTAGTGTACACAATACCAGAGCCTATTTGTATTTTATGTATTTTTACCTATTAAAATATATTTTTTTCTACATATATATACCTTTGTATGATGCTTCCATTATTCATCCTTACCATGATTATTTGATTGCTGCCTAAAAACCCCAACGGGGAACTCCCTCTTTTCCTTTTTTTGGTTAAAACTCTCATGCCCGTTTTGTTTGAACTTTGTATGGCTGGTCCATGCAAGGTTCTCGAATTGCTCTCATGTTCTTCCCATTACATTTTTTTCTATTGCTGAAAGAATGAAGGTAGAATTCTGGCTGTTTTGTTTTTTTTCATTTTTGGTTTTGGAAACTATGAAGTATCTCCCCCTACATTTGTATCTGAATGTTTGTAGTAATGTGAATATGTTCAAACTTCCCACGCCGATCCTCCGACGCGTCGCGGCTGTTGTATTTTTGTAGGAGCGGGAAAAGTAAAGCCCCATACACACTATGGGCCAGATTCATGTAGATGCGCGCATATTTTATCCGGCGTAGCGCAGCGCATATACGTTACGCTGACGCGAACTAGTGAGTCAAGTACAGTATTCACCAAGCACTTGTTCGTTACTTTGCGGCAGAGTAACGAAAATGCGATGGTGCAACCCGACGCAAGTGGAAGTGAGTGTGACCATATGTAAATGATGGGCGGAGCCCAGCGCAGAGACTTACGTTCAGCACATCATCCATGGAGCATGCGCCGTGAGGGAGGGCTCCACTCGCTCCCCTGTGCGCATGCTCACAACTTTCGTCGGCACCACTTCATGGGAAACGGCGGCGCAATGTGTTACGTTGCGCGTATAAAAGCGGCCGCAGATGCGCCTTTCCGGCGCAAAAGTATATGCGGTTCCCCCTGCCCCCAGGGAAGTAACTTTTGCTGTGAGGTGGCTGCTCCCGTTCCCCGCAGAGAGAGGGGAAAGCTCAATTTCAATGCCCAGGAGCTGTCTGCCGTCATCTCGGCTATGGAGACTTACAATGTGTTCCTCCATGGCAGTAAAAGTTGCAAGACAAGCCGGGACAGGAAGCAGGCCATCCTGGAGTCCATTGCTGCCAGGGTGAACTGTTTTGGCTATTCCACACGGACTGCTGCGGACATTGCAAAAAAAATCAATGATGTGAGGCGCAAAGTCCGGGGCAAGGTGGCCACCATTAGAAGGCATGAGAGGGGCACGGGGGGTGGACCCCCATGTGCGGTCAGCCTGACCACGGAGGAGGAGGTGGTCACCCGCTGCCTGGAGAGGGAGCAGTTGGAGGGGTACCGGGCTATGATTCTGTGGAGGAAGACTCTCCCCTATTTGGTGTGTTGCATGTGGGGGGGTACATGTGCCAAGTGTGTGGGACCACCAACATGTGTCTGCTTTGTGTCATCCACAGATGACAGAGCTGGGCCATCATCTGCCGGCGGCCATTCCACCCCATCCCCCCAACTGCATCCTGAGCCTGACCCCCTGGGCACTGAAGACACAGAGGTGGAGGGGAGTGGTTGAGGAGGAGCCTGTCGTCACAGATCAGGAGTTTGTTTTATTTTTGGAGGAGTCCTCCCCTTCAGCAGGGCCCTCTCAAATCCCCTCCCCCATCATGGGTAGCCCCTCGAGGGCGACTCCATCCCCCCGGGGAATACCATTTCCTGGCCCCAGGAAGGTGACCCGGAAGACCAGGGGGGTGTCCGATGTGGTCCATGACCAAATGGCGAGGGATCAGGCCAGGCAGACCCAGCAGATGAGGGAGATAGATGGGCACCTGGACCGTGTAGCTGACAGCCCGGGCTCCGTGGCTCAGGTGACAGAGGCAGTGCAGGATGTCAGCTGCAACTGCGCTGCAGTGGTGAACAGCCTGGGGGAGATGCAGACTGATCTTCGGCACCTCACTGCAGCCGTCCAGGCAAACACAGCTGCCATCCGGGACCAGGGGAGGCAGAGGCAGCGGGCCCAACAACACCAGGTGACCCGGTAGCTGAGAATGCAGGCCCAGACTAATTCCTTCCTCAGCGGGATAGTTGTGGCCTTGGAGGGCATGCAGGCCACACCTGCCAGGAGTGGCCCACCCGGGGATCAGCCACCTCCAGAAGCCCCCCCACCCCCACCCGAGACTCCCTCCAGGCAGCTGAGGAGCCAGAGAGGGCCCACCAGAAAGAGCCCCCGTCATCCCAAATGATGGCTTTTTGGGTTCTTCGTTTATTTTTGAAGTTTTGGTTTCTGCTCAGGTTATGAGCTTTTTTATTTTATTTATATTTTGCTCAGATTATGAGCTTTTTATTTTTAGTTAAACTGCACATGGTCAGTAGTGCAGGGGACAGTGTGAATGGTGTGTGAATGTGAGGGTGGCACTCCTGCCAGTAAGGGGTGTCACCCTCGGCCGTTGGGGAGAAGTTATCCCCACGGCTGTGTGAATGACGTATGAATGGACAGCAACACCATTGGGACCTTGACACGGCGTTGCTGCTCCCAAGTCCTGCATGTTGGACTTGGGCTAATCAAATGTGATGTGGATGTGGTGTGTGTGATCTAGGGACCTCAGTGGTGTGCATGCGTGCATTGTCCGTGTGATCAATGTATTTGTTTATTGTCCAAAGATGCCAACGGCGAGGACCCTCCTGACTGCTCTTCCATCAGCTGAATGGGTAGTCTCTGGCAGGTGGGGACTGTGTGGGTCGGGGGTCAGGTCATCACGTATGTCAATCTGCAGGCCCTTTCTCATGGCAAAGTTGTGCAGAATGCAACATGCACCGATGATCTGACACACGAAGGTAGGGGAATACAAGAGGGCCCCCCCAGACTTATCCAGGCATCGGAAACAGGACTTCAGGAGCCCAAATGTTTGCTCCACCACTGCACGAGTTTGGATATGTGCCGCATTGTATCTTCTCTCTCCTCTGGTTTGGGGGTTCCGGAAAGGAGTCATGAGATGGGGTCCCAGTGCATATGCAGAGTCACCTGGAAGGGAAAAGACAGGAGGATGTTAGTCATGCATGTGCCCCTCGTGATGTCAGCATCATGGGGTCGGACAGTCATGCCTGACTCCCATGTCACTCACCAACCAACCAGCTGTCCTTGTACACGTTCTGTTCAAATTCCGTTGGTATGGGGCTTTGACGGTACAGTAGGTGACTGGGATATTGTGTCAATCTCGCTCCCTTTCTCAGCGAGATTGAGCACTTGCGAGCCCCATCATGGGAGCCAGCGCTGAGCTGGCTTGCCGCGATGGAGACAAAGCCGTCATAGAAGCGATCCACAATCCATACCAGACCCGTATCCAAAGCACGCCGGCCGGTCAGGAAGGGAGTGGGGGCGAGCGAGCGCCCCCCCCCCCTGAGCCGTACCGGGCAGCATGCCCTCAACATGGGGGGTCAGGTGCTCTGGGGCAGGGGGCGCACTGCGGCCCCCCACCCCAGAGCACCCTGTCCCCATGTTGATGAGGACAGGGCCCCTTCCCGACAACCCTGGCCGTTGGTTGTCGGGGTATGCGGGCGGGAGGCTTATCGGAATCTGGAAGCCCCCTTTAATAAGGGGGCCCCCAGATACCGGCCCCCCACCCTAAGTGAATGAGTATGGGGTACATTGTACCCCTACCCATTCACCTGCAAGAAAAGTGTAAACACAAATAAACCACACAGGGTATTGAAATATTTTATTAGTTGGCCGCCGGGGGGGGGTGTGTATGATCGCTTTTATAAAAGCGCCCTCCTCCGGCGGGCTTCTGCGGGGGGGTGGGTGCCGCTGTTCTTGCCGCCGTCTGGTTCTCTTCCGCCGCCGGGGGGGGTGCTTTGATAAAAGCGCCCACCACCCGGCGGGCTTCCTTCAGAATCTTCGGCGACGGGGGGGGTCTTCTCCGGCACTCCGGGGGTCTTCTCCGCTCTCCGGTGTCTTCTTCTTCTTCAGGACTCGCCGCCGCTATCTTCGTGTGTTAGCTCAATTACTATCGGCGGCGAGTCCCCTCTTCTGTGACGTCGTCTTCTTCTTTTCTTCTCCAGATGTTGACGCGACGCTTCCTTCCGCTGTTATGGCGGGCGTGCGGCTCGCAGCGAGTTATATAGGCCTGTCTTGTAAAGTCGCAGTCCCATCATGCTCCGGTAGGTACCACGTGGGCAGATAGCACGTTGTACCTACCAGAGCATGATGGGACTGCGACGTCACAAGACAGGCCTATATAACTCGCTGCGAGCCGCGCGCCCACCATAACAGCTGAAGGAAGCGTTGCGTCAACATCTGGAGAAGAAGAGGGAAGAAGAAGACGTCACAGAAGAGGGGACTGGCCGCCGCTAGTAATTGAGCTAACACACGAAGATAGCGGCAGGGAGTCCTGAAGAAGAAGACCCCCGGAGTGCCGGAGAAGACCCCCGGAGTGGGAGAAGACCCCGGAGAGTGGGAGAAGACCCCCCCCGCCGCCGAAGATGTCGAAGGAAGCCCGCCGGGTGGTGGGCGCTTTTATCAAAGCGCCCCCCCCCGGCGGCGGAAGAGAACCAGACGGCGGCGAAGAACAGCGGCACCCACCCCCCCGCAGAAGCCCTCCGGAGGGGGGCGCTTTTATAAAAGCGATCATACACACCCCCCCCGGCGGCCAACTAATAAAATATTTCAATACCCTGTGTGGTTTATTTGTGTTTACACTTTTCTTGCAGGTGAATGGGTAGGGGTACAATGTACCCCATACTCATTCACTTAGGGTGGGGGGCCGGTATCTGGGGGCCCCCGTATTAAAGGGGGCTTCCAGATTCCGATAAGCCTCCCGCCCGCATACCCCGACAACCAACGGCCAGGGTTGTCGGGAAGGGGCCCTGTCCTCATCAACATGGGGACAGGGTGCTCTGGGGTGGGGGGCCGCAGTGCGCCCCCTGCCCCAGAGCACCTGACCCCCCCATGTTGAGGGCATGCTGCCCAGTATGGCTCAGGAGGGGGGGTGCTCGCTCGCTCGTCCCCACTCCCTTCCTGACCGGCCGGCGTGCTTTGGATACGGGTCTGGTATGGATTGTGGGGGGGACCCCCACGCTGTTTTTTTAGCGTAGGGGGGGTCTCCTTACAACCCATACCAGACCTAAGGGCCCGTTATGCTCCTGAGGGGGGAACCCATGCCGGATTTTTATTTTAAATCCGGCGGGGACTTCCTTCTCAGGATTCATAACAAACTCCGCCCACGTGTAGAATTGGCGGGAATCCGCGTCGGATCCCCGTCGCTTCTATGACGCACTCGCTGGAATGTGCTTTCACTATTCCAGCGAGTGCGAGATGTCGGCAGCCTGTCGCCGAGAATCAGCGCGATGCTGTCGTGCTAAAAACACATTCTCGGTGGCAGGAACTGTATATGAAACTGTCATGGCTGGATCTGGGGTGTTTGGCACGGACGTGCCATATGAGGCGTTGGGCATCGGCTATCACCTGTACGTTGATGGAATGCCAATGCTTCCGATTGCGGTATATGTGCTCTGTGGCACTGGGGGGCTGTAGGGCCACATGTGTGCAATCAATGGCCCCCACGGTGCGTGGGAATCCTGCAATGCTGTAGAAACCTGACATTGCTTTCTGCCGCAGGTCCTCAGTGGTGGGTCTGATGATGTGGTGGGACATGCGTCTGAGAATTGCAGGGACAACCTGGTGCACACATCTGCTCATGGTGGACTGTGACATCCCAGCCACAACTCCACTTGTACGCTGGAATGATCCACTGGCAAGGAAATTAAGTGTTGCCAGTACCTTCACCAGTGGCTACACTGCTTGTGAGCGGTGTGTCTTGCTGGTGTCATCCTGCAGGGTTGTGGTTAGTTCAAGGATTGCATCTGGGCTGAATCTGAAGAGGCGATACACCTCCTCATCACCCATGCTAAAGAGGCTCATGCGCGTGCGGTATATCCTCTCACGTGCCCGCCTCCTCCGTACCAGGGGACCCATCAGTAGTGCTAGGACCATGGCTGCCCCTGGCATGTTGGCACACAGAGGTGTTGTCCTGCAAGTGTGGTTGGTCAGCTTGCTATTTTCGTCGGTAACGCTGCTGCTGTAGCTGCTCTCCTGCTGACCTGTGGCCATCAGGAGTAAAGATAAAGCAGCTATTTTTAGGAATAACTTTGCGCCAGACGTACGACGTACGTGCAGCACACGTAGCCAGCGTTTGGTGCTAATCCGTTCGCGAATCGGCATATCTCCCTCATTTGCATATTTGAATGGGAAATCAATAGGCGCGACGGATGCGCCAAGCGAAAATATGCGCATATGATACTCTAGCGTAGGAAAGTTAAGCCGGGCCGGAGAAAGCACGTTTTCTGGCGCATCTAGTTTGGTGGGTACGGCACATAGATACTACGGCGCATCTTTACAGTTACGCGGCGCATAGCGATATACTCCAGCGTAAGTCTTTCTGAATCTGGCCCTATCAGTTTTCCTGCAGGTTTTTCTCTTCAGGTTTACCAAAACCATGTAGTGCAAGGGCATGCCTGATTGCATACAAATTGAAACTCTTAGGCCGCGTACACACTATCGGATCAAATCGATCGTGTACGGCCCATCGGACCGTTGTCTATCGGACCAAAGTTTTAAAACTTGCTTTAAAATCGACCATCGGACTAAAACGATGGTTAGTACGCAAAGGCATCGGACCAAAAACCCGCGCATGCTCAGAATCAAGTCAACGCATGCTTGGAAGCATTGAACTTAGTTTTTTCAGCACGTCATTGTGTTCTATGTCACCGCGTTCTGAACCGATTTTGGACTGTTGGTGTGTACGCACATCAGACCATCAGGCCACTTCAGCCGTGACCCGATGAAAACAATCACCTAGACACCTAGTGGCTGAAAGTGATATTACTTGAGGTTCTCAAAACTCAGAGACCCAGTAAATGATTAAAATCGTCAGCCAATAGGAGCCCGACATGTCTTGCCAGGAACTCCCATAGAGACCAGAGGCCAATGAATTAAGGACAGCTGTCAGATGGGCAGGAGGTAGGATAATTTAATAGTCCTATTGTTTTGAGTAATATAAGAAAGATAGCCCATGGGTTTAGGGAGAGGCAATGAAGATCATTCAATGAAAAAGATCAAGGAAGGCAGATGGATCAATGAAGGAAGAAGACCCCATCCATAGGGGGAGGGGCACGCTAGGACAATGCATGAAGGCATCTTGTCATCCCATGAAGGGCCATAGAGAGCGCTGCATATTAACTCATCTGCACATAGCCATCTTGGAATTGGTAAATATGCCATTTTACTTTATCAGAAATATTGTTGTTCTGTAGGATTTAAAGTTGTATGTCGTGTAGTCATGGTCTGGTCTCATAATCAATAACTGGTAGATTTTTCTGTAAAGCATACAATTTTTATATTTTAATATTTTAATATTTTTTTTACATAATTTCATAATTAATGACAAAACAGAGACGTCCAATACGATTTCATATTTTGGCCTATTACTTACCTGCAGTAAAGTAACGGCTGGTATATGAAATAGACGCTTTCGTTTCATTGTCTTTTGTATAAAGTTATCTTGAGACTTGGCCATGATACACAGATCAAAGGTATTGCACGCCCATTTTGGGGATAGTTTAATGTATCGCAATGTGTTCATGTAACGCAACTGGTATTCTAATGTCATGTAAATATCCATATTTTGTCAACCAATAAATTAGCTATTTTGTATGATTATACGTCTCCGTGAATACGTTTCATAATATAGACTATGTCCTATAGATTGACTTGTATTTAAAAACTTCTTCGTTATCAAAGAATTCAATATAATTTTACTGTGCGGGTAAATATAACCTTAAGAAAGCACAACAAATGGTTCCAGGTATTACAGGCGATGGTAAGCGATTACAGGAGATGGTAAGCCACGTACAGGTTATGCAGTGACCACAGTCCTGTTGTCTGGGTTATTGTCATGAGGTTTGTTTAGAGGTCAACCAAAACCAGGGTTGTACTTTCCTCATCAGCTGTCACTTATATTCTCAGGTGATGGGGTGGGTGCGGTCACTGTAACATATGAACTTCACAGGGTTCAGGAGTGCCTCCTGGACCCTGACATGGTAATCAGTTTTCATTCTTTCCAACCAGGTGACTGGGTCGTTGTAAAGAAGCTTGAGGGATTTAGTGAATTTTAGCAAGGGTAAAGATGAAAAGCATCCCAAGTTATTATTAAAGTGTATTCTCTGACTAAGAAAGTAAACAGGACAGAGTGCGGGGTCTGTTCTGAGTCTCCACCAAGTTTTAGACCCCAGCTTTGACAGTGGTACATGCTTATTTATGATGTTATTATTGGTATGAGCAGGGCCAGATTAAGAACATCATGGGCCTGGTGCTGAGGATTTTGGTGGGGCCTTTTATAAATAATAAATAAATGCATGAGAATCACAGCGCAGCAATGGAGGGCCCAGTCCGAAAATGTAAGTGTACCCTAATGTGCTAATATGCTGTGCATATTTGTACATTGTGGCATAACCTACCCCAGGGCCTCTAAAAAGTAGTAATGTCAGGAAAGTTTACTACCGCTTTAATATCACAGGATCCTCTCATGGGGCCCCCTACTGACCCAGTGGTCCTTGGGCAGTGCATAGTTGCCAACATTTAAAAAATATTTTCAGGGACACTTTTTTTTACAAGTGCTATATTTAGAGTAGCTGAGATCCCCTATGTTCCTCTGTACATCACAGTAGTAATCACAAAATTAAATAAGTTCTAATAATGGGACAGAACAAATATGAGAACTGAGATTTCCTTTAGTTGAACTAACAAAAGTGTGTCCATTCTAGAGCTGGTAACATTGAGGGTATTCAGTATCATTTTAAAGAACTGTTTTTTGCGGATAAGCGACATAGGGGAGGAGTATGGATGGTATATAAGTGGGAAGTATGTGCAGGTTAGGGATGATCCGAACATACCTGTGTTCAGTTCGCATCAGAACGTTCGAACAGACCGCGGGTTTGCGCGAACATTTAGAACCCCATTGAAGTCTATGGGACTCGAACGTTCGAATTCAAAAACGATCATTTTGAAGACCAATATTCAATTTAATGTTGGAAAACATCTTTCAGAACCCGGGTCTTGCCCCAGGGAACATGTATCAATGGAATTTTTTTTTTTAAACGGCCGTTTTTTCCGCAGCAGCCATTTTAATGATGCTTAAAGTGAAAAAAAAATTCCTTTAAATATCACACCTGCTGGGTGTCTATAGTAGTGGCACGTGTTTAGAAATGTCCCTGCACAACATGAGAGGACTATAAAAAAAAGTAAATAATACTGCTTGCAGTGTGGCAACAATATGTCAAATTTTAGCGGTGGTGGGGGGCCATTATTGTTTTGTGAAAGAAAAATTTTAGAAAAAAGGACACCCCTCAAACATACTGTAATTGGAGCGCAACAAGGAGCCAGGTGCAAAGTATTGCATCAAAAATTGTTATTAGGCGCCCCTGTTAAACAGGGGCTGAAAAATTGTGCCTTAGGCACTGGTGGCGGAGCCCAGAAACACAACATTTCTTACTAGCCATCAGCAAGAAAAGTGAGGAGGAGAAGGATATTCCATCAGCAGCATAAGAGGACAGTCACTCAGCATCAGCATACGCAGTCTAAAAGGGATCCGACATTTCAATAAAAAAATATTATTCAGTAACATCAGCATCAGGTGCTTGGTAGCTGGTGTTGATCCAAGCCTGATTCATTTTGATGAAGGTCAGTCGATCAACAGAGTCGGTGGAGAGGCGCACCCTGTGATCGGTAACAAAGCCTCCAGCAGCACTGAATGTGCTTTCTGAAAGAACACTGGATGCAGGGCAAGCCAGTAGCTCAATTGCGTATTGCGTACTGTGCAAGCTCTGGCCAGTGATCCATCCTCAAGAAGCCAGAGGATTTTCGGTGGGGAAGGAGTCCAAGTTGGATCTTGTCCCTAGGTATTCCCGGACCATGTAAACCAGACGCTGGCGATGGTTGCTGGAACCGGTCAGACCTTGGAGCTGCGGACAAAAAAACTGTCTGAAGGCATCGGTCAGACGGCCACCTTCTCCACAGCTCCTTCTGTGACTCACTGAAGCCTCAGCAAGACGTCATCCAGAGCCAGGTTTTGGTAATCCCCCCGGTTCTGGGAACGCATTGCACAGACCATTCTGCAAGGCCTCCCGCAGAAGTTTTTTCTGCTCCCTCTGCGATGGCAACATAAGGTCCGTGTAACGGTCACCACCGCTTACGACCTTCCATCCAACCACGACAAGCTTATCTGACACACTGCGACAATCTTGCATACACGATCCATATCCTTTCCTAGAATAAGACGAGACAGAGCTCCGTACTTGCTTCCAAAGATATGACAATTTATTGGTATTTTCTCAGCTTCTTATACAGTCTCAAGCATAATGCAGTTAGTCACAGGACAATGTAGTCTCCACCCCCCTTCACACCATGGGGGGCTTCAATCACACTCTAAAAGGCATTCAGGTAAGCTAACCATGTAGACTTGTCGGCACCGCATCTTTAATAGTGTTCAATTAACCTTGAATAATACACAGACATCTAGTTGAATAAGTTATCTAGACAGCTTTATCACACAATGGCAGAGTCTTGTGAGAGTGGGTGCAATCAACACCTTCAACGGAATGTCTTTACAGTGAATAGCCAACACCTTCAGATATTTCAATAGCCTATTATACAAAGGTATGACTCACTGTCTGGTTGACCTGGTCATGTCATCATGAACTCCTTGTGATATCTCAGTCCTAAAATTAAGTATTAATAATGTCCCATCTGTAATATATGAATTATGATTCTTTGTCACCCTATGGCCCTAGTGGACATAAGGTGACCCTAGACATAGGAATATCTCAGTCTGTCACGGTGCATTCCGTTACATCTCTCCCCTTTCGGTGGGAGACGAACACAGGTGGGAACCCCAAATGGGTTGACTCTGAAGTCCGTCAGTAGTTCCAGTCCTCCAATGCTGGTATCCATACTGTACCCCAAATAAATGGCTCCAAACTGAGCATTACTCACCCCGCCAACCTCTGCCTCTCTCAGAGAACACGCCTGCCGCTGGGGAGAAGGCAGGGTGGCTGGGCTCAGTCCATCATGCTGTTGGGGGTCTGGGCCAACTGCCCCCCCTTCCTGGGGTATACCAGTGGAGACTGAATTCTTATCCACTGGTGCTTGTTGAAAACCCCCCGGTGCTTGCAAAGCAAAGCCGACATCCTCCTGTCCCAGTCCTGTACCATTTTCTGGGGTTGTGCCAGTGGAGACTGAAGTCCCATCCACTACCCCAGGAACCCCCTCTTCTGTTAGTGAGGAGCAGAGGCCTGGGGCACTCTGCTCTGTTGCCAGCTCTTCCGCTGGGTTGCTGTGAGTGGAGACCACAGTCCCATCCACTACCACAGGAACCCCCTCTTCCGTTAGTGAAGAGCAGAGGTCCGTGACCCTCTGTTCTGTTGCCAGCTCTTCCGCTGGGTTGCTGTGAGTGGAGACCACAGTCCCATCCACTACCACAGGGTCCCCCTCTTCCGTTAGTGGAGAGCAGAGGTCCGTGACCCTCTGTTCTGTTGCCAGCTCTTCCGCTGGGTTGCTGTGAGTGAAGACCACAGTCCCATCCACCACCACAGGGTCCCCCTCTTCCGTTAGTGGAGAGCAGAGGTCCTTGACCCTCTGTTCT
Organism: Rana kukunoris; assembly: GCA_029574335.1. Lineage (NCBI taxonomy): Eukaryota > Metazoa > Chordata > Amphibia > Anura > Ranidae > Rana > Rana kukunoris. Next base: position 410,508,273 of record CM056050.1, read on the forward strand.
GTTGCCAGCTCTTCCGCTGGTTTGCTGTGAGTGGAGACCACAGTCTCATCCACTACCACAGGGTCCCCCTCTTCCGTTAGTGAAGAGCAGAGGTCCGTGACCCTCTGTTCTGTTGCCAGTGATTCAGCTGGGGGTAAAAGCTTTACCACCTCAGCTTGTTTTTGGAGAGAGGGGCCAACCGCCCCGGCTCTCTGGAACTCCACACTATCCGCTTTGGCTTTAGGGAAGGCAATCTCCGTATTTTCCACTGCCGATTCATCAGCCAGGAGTTCACAGTTGTCATATGAACTTTCCTCATAGTCCCAGGCAATTGGAGCCCCACCCTGCTACTGAGCGGAGTCTAACAGCTGTCTGTAGGCGACCTCCAGCTCCCATTCCCGAATGGCCAGAAATTCCAAATCTTCCTGTGACCAGTGGCCTCCCGAGATATTCAATTTCTCCTCCCTGTGCTCCATTATGTCCTCCAAGCGCCACTCCCGATCATCCCCGAAGTCGGGATCACTGGCCATCCTCCAATACAACAATCCCAGGCCATCATAGTCATAGCCTTCTGTGGGGCTGTCATCCGCTGACCATGGGCACTCTTGGGCTACATACCACTGGAGGGCTCTGTAGCTCTCGTCCAGCTGCATCTCTGCCCGGATCAGCCTTCTTAACTCTGCTATCCACTCCTGCTTCGGTTGTTCCCCCAACAACAGCATTCGTACGTCATACTGCGGCCAGTACCTTGCATAGATGGAGGGCAGAACCTTTCCTTGGTGATGCTGCTCCTGAGCTAATGCTTCCTTCCAGATTTGGCACCGAATCACATCCGACCATCCCAACAGTACCTCCTCTGATACTGGTCCTCTATGCTGTATCCGCATCTCTTGTAACCTCCTTTGGAATTCCTCTTCCATGGAGACTGGTATCTGCACCTCTCCTCTCTCTTCAGCTGCTGCAGCACTTCTTCTCTGTCGCAAGGTGGCATCTACAGCCGCTATAACCCGGTCTATGATCTCCGGTGGAGGATTAGGACCATATTGTGCCAGTCCATGTTTAACAGCCCGATCAAAAAATTCTTCCTCAGGTGTCCTGTCTGTTACGCTGGGCCTCTTAGCTCTATTCATTTCGACCAGTTCTGCGATAATGTCCCTTTTCTTACGGTTGCTGGCCGGTCTGCCCCGGCTCTCCAGTGAGTCCATGAGGGAAGAGAGCTTCATCCGTTCATACAGCGTCTCCATTGTCCTGTGTCCTTGTAGCCGTCCTTCTGATGATGGAATCATCCCACCGCTGCCAACCAAATGTAATGGTCACCACCGCTTACGACCTTCCATCCAGCCACGACAAGCTTATCTGACACACTGCGACAATCTTGCATACATAATCCATATCCATTCCCATAAACAAGACGAGACTCAAGCTCTGCACTTGCTTTCAAAGATATGACAATTTATTGGTATTTTCTCAGCTTCTTATACAGTCTCAAGCATAATGCAGTTAGTCACAGGACAATGTAGTCTCCACCCCCCTTCAAACCATGGGGGGCTTCAATCACACTCTAAAAGGCATTCAGGTAAGCTAACCATGTAGACTTGTCGGCACCGCATCTTCAATAGTGTTCAATTAACTTTGAATACTACACAGACATCTAGTTGAATAAGTTATCTAGACAGCTTTATCACACAATGGCAGAGTCTTGTGAGAGTGGGTGCAATCAACACCTTCAACTGAATGTCAGTCTGTCACGGTGCATTCCGTTACAGTCCGCAACCTTACTCTTGTAAAGTGGATCAAGGAGAGTTGCCAGCCAGTAATGATCCGTCTCCTTGATAGCACGTACACGAGGATCCTTACGCAGGCTTTGCAGGATCAGGGAGGCCATGCAGCGTAGGTTTGCAGAGGCATTCGGGGCACAGTCCTCTGGGTCACTAAGGACGACAGGATCCACAGGCACCTCATCCTAGCCACGTAAACGTCCACGTGTTCCTTGGGACTGTAAATGATCCCTTGAAGACTGCTGCTGCTGATGCTGAGTGCTAGGCTTCACCTCCATGCTGCTGATACAATCATTCTCCTTCTCCTCCTCTTCCTGTGTGGTAGGTGGGCAAGCAGGCCCACTGTCTGGGTAAAGGGGGCCTTGAGAGGTAAGGTATCTGAGATACACCGTCGTATCGCAGCTGAGAATCTGGCCCCATTTTTATAGCTCTGCCTCTTGTCTGTTTGGGTATCGGGACAACTAGGTAGCCCACAAGTGTGTTTGAACTTTAGTTTGGTGTTTATTCAGATCTACAGCTTATTAAGGTAATTCCCCCAAGGCAAGAGGTTCATGCGTGCTGGTAAAGCTGTCCCAGCATCTTATGTCGCGGCCGATCGCAAGGATCTGATGAAGCGAGAGAAATTAAGAATGGCAGGGACAGCTACCTGTAGAAGGGAATTGTTCACCAACCCCAACCAGGTCTGGGCATGGTTTCTTGCAAGGTGGTGGGGGGCTTGAGCTTATGATACGATTTGATTCTCATCTCATTACAGCGGACTGTAACACCATTCTAAGAGAACTGGTGCCAGAAAACTACCGTATTATAACGGAAAACAGAATAGGGCAAAGAGGAGGGGGCCTGGCGGTGATCCACCAAGACTCACCTTACGATCACTAAACCAGTACTTTAACAACCAGCTGTCGTTACTGAAGCAAGAGCGTAGAAGGGTGGAAGCTGCCTGGAAAAGAAGCTCTTCAGAGGTAAACCTCTCCATCTACAAGGCAATAACAAGAAAATACCATAAAGAAATCTTCCAAGCCAAGAAAAATTATTTTTCCGAGGCTATCAACAGCGCCCTAAACCGCCCACGCAAACTCTTCAAGAGTGTCTTGAAGCCCCCAATTCGGACACAAAAGAATTTTGCAATGAATTATCGGATTACTTCATTAATAAAATCGAGGGAATCCGTGAAAGCATTCAGCAAAACAATTCCCCCCTCAGCCCCCCCCCCGCAATTTTTCACACAATACCCACAGTAATTCACCACAATCAGGTAAGTTTACTCTGGAGCCCATCACCATCTATGCCACAAAAAATATCATTGGTACTTTGCGTAATGGCACAGCGCCAAATAATATCATCCCCACTAAATTGCTGAAGGAATGTGCCGACATCCTGGCACCTCCCATCATGCAGCTTATTAACCAGTCTTTCAAGGAAGGCATAGTGCCCTCACAGTTGAAAGAGGGCATAATCCAACCCATCCTGAAGAAACCCTCCCTAGACCCCAAGGACCCACTCCACCGCTGTCCCATAACAGGCCTAAATGTACTCTCAAAGGTAATGGAAAAATTAGTGGTACAACAGCTGCAACAGCATCTAGATACCCACAAGCTACTTGATCCATTTCAAATCGGGTTTCCGTCCCGGACACGGGACGGAAACTGCATTGTTAAAAATATGGGACAACGCTCTCGAGGCCGCAGACGAAGGAGAATCTTGTCTTCTGGTTCTGTTGTACCTAAGCGCAGCTTTCGACACTGTAGACCACAAACTATTATTGACACGGCTAGCTGAAATAGCCAGAATCACAGAAGGCGATTTGTCTTGGTTCTCCTCTTTTTTGGAAAACCGATCGCAAACAGTGAAGTTAGGACCTTTCACTTGTGAGAAACGCACAGTATCATGCAGAGTCCCTCAAGGATCGCCTCTGTCACCGGTGCTGTTTAACATCTATCTTCGTCCTCTTTTTGAGATTATGAGCAGCGAAAAACTGCTTTACCACTCATATGCAGACGACACGCAACTGTATTTCCGCATTGGCAACAAAAAGGATCACCACCTCAATCTATAGACATGCCTCTCTTTGATAGAGGACTGGATGACAAAGAGTTATCTTAAACTCAACAGAGCGAGAACAGAACTTCTCCTGTTTCACGCCAAGCGTAGGAATCAACCTGCAACAACATGGACACCCCCGCCCATTCTGGGCAAAGTCCTCTCCCCTAGCGCCAAACTCAAAAGTCTAGGGGTCATTTTTGACTCCTATATGACAATGGACGCACAAATAGGGTCAGTAGTCAGCGGATCCCACCATGTGCTGCGCCTACTACGCAGACCTACTCCTTTCATCCCCAAAGAAGACTTAGCTGTCATGGTGGGAGCAATTGTTAACTTCAGACTGGACTATGCAAATGCCCTTTACCTCGGACTCCCCAAGTACCAAATCGCTCGTCTGCAAGTCGTTCAGAACACAGCCGCCAGACTTGTGACAGGGAAAAAACCCTGGGAATCAATCTCACCTTCACTGAGAGCCCTTCACTGGCTGCCAGTAAAATACAGAATTGCTTTTAAAGCACTCTGTCTAACGCATAGATGTATCCATGGGAATGCTCCCAATTATTTATGCGAAAAAATAAAAGCTCATAATCCCAATCGCGTTCTGCAATCCACCAATCAAAACCTGCTCCAGATTCCGAAAGCCAACTACAAGTCCAAAGGAGAAAGAAGATTCGCGATCCAAGGTCCCAGACTATGGAACGCTTTACCAACCAGCATTCGGTTGGAGGAAAATCACTTAGCGTTCAGGAGAAAGATAAAGACTCATCTCTTTTAATATCAAAGAAGACAGGAACAACAAGCGCCCAGAGGTGATTTAGTTTGCATGTGCCACGCTATATAATTTTTCATTCATTCATTCATTCATCCATTGAGGATGGGATGTTTTCATTTAACTGTTGAAGCTACAAGGAAGTTCCCACAGTCCAAGGGGGGTTTCTGGGAATTCATAAGTAAAGGTTGTTCTACCTGGAGCGGGGATACTAGTGACAAAGTTCAGGCTCATATGGGTAAGGTTTAGATCCCTGCAAGGCCAGCGCTATAGTGAAGGTTGGGAGTCCTTTGAAGGGTCTGGGAATCTCTACTCATGACGTTTTTATTTCTAATCTTTCTATGTCGTGATGAGTGCTCCTGTTGCCTGATTGGACGCGTGACCAGAGCCCGAGCAGATGACCACATCTTACTTGATGATACTTGATGAGACGCCTGCGATTACTACAGCTCACCGTGTTGTGTCTTCCTTAAAAAGTCATGCTCCTGAAGAACAGAGTCTACATGTCAAACTGTGTTTTCCTTTTTATGGATTCATAGGGACTGTAATGCCGCGTACACACGGTCGTTTTTTGTCTTGAAAAAAAATGACGTTTTCAAACTTAATTTTAAAAAACGGCGTTGCCTACACACCATCATTTTCTGAAAATGCTCTTGCAAAGCGCGGTTACGTACAACACGTACGACGGCACTCTGTTCCATTCAAGCTCGCGTCATAACTTGCTTCTGAGCATGCTTGGGTTTAAAAATTTTGTTTTAAGCGTCGTTTTAGCGTACACACGATCATTTTTTATGATGCAAAAAACGACATTCTGAAAAATGACATAAAAAATTGAAGCATGTTCGAATTTTTTTTTGTCGTTTTTCAGAAGACATAAAACAACGTTTTGCCCACACACGATCATTTTAAATGACGTTTTATTTCATCACAAAAACGACCGTGTGTACGCGGCATTAGGTCTGATTCATTTCCAGGTGTAAGAAGACTATCAAGATTCGAGGGACACGTGGGAGCATATGACAAAAGGGAGAAGCTGTTGTGGAAATTTTATGAAGATGTATTTAATATGTATTGTCAAAGTGTTACCCAGTGTTAGTACGTCCGCAACCCGCTCTAAAGAGCTGACTGGGGCAGTCTGAGACTGGTTGAGATAAACTTCCTGATTTGGGGAAGGGTGTTTGCAGAGTGGGGATGTCGGCCGGCGAAAGGTCCCCTGTGTGATGCACAGAAATTCGCCTGTGGGGATGTGTCCACTGTGCAAGCGCATTATTGGTTTAGCGGATGTGTGCTTTTGTTATCGCTCAGTGCCTGATCAACATTGGTATGATGGTGTGAGCATACACCAGCAGATAAGCTCCTCTCATCAGGAACTGTGTTCATTGGTATCTTATCGTGTTGTTATTGTATTATTATTGTATCGTTTTGTTGTTGTATTATATTGTATTGATGTATTATATGTATTTAAATATCCCTGTTGGAAGGGTATTATCACATCCCTTAGAAAGTATGGGATACCCTTTGCTTCAGCTCCACATGCACCTCTTATGTCTAAATTACCCTCACAGGGTGAGCAAGAAAAAAATTACATTAAGAATATGTCTTTGATTACTTAAAATGGGATAGTAATATTTATCCACAATATCTCCCAGGATATATGCCATATTAGAAAAATGACTAATTCATACTGTTGTGACATATACTGTAAGGCTAATGTCATCACCTTCAGCCACCTGTCTGTCTGTTGTCTGTTATAATGTAAATGAGTCTAGGATAACTTCAAAGGGTCTTTTATTGTGGTTTGTGCTAATTGACCCTGTAATTGTGTGAATGAGTTCTGTGTTGATTGGTGATAATGTTGATTGTGTCTTCTGAGCTACAAGATGGCAAGTCTAGACTAAAGGGCATGTCTCTGCTTGGCTGCTTAAAGGGATAAGTTAATTAGCTCATGTTAATTAGGTGTGGTCACAGGTGTATTTTCAGACTAATATGAGCAGGATATGTATGCACCTCCATTTTTAAGACTCGTACACACGATCAGTCAATCCGATGAGAACGGTCCGAAGGACTGATGGTCTAATGTGCCTACACACCATCAGTTAACAAAACGATCGTATCAGAACGTGGTGACGTAAAACACAACGATGTGCTGAAAAAAATGAAGTTCAATGCTTCCAAGCATGAGTCGACTTGATTCTGAGCATGCGTGGATTTTTAACCAATGGTCGTGCATACTAACGATCGGTTTTGACCTATTGGTTAGGAGTCCATTGGTTAAATTTTAAAGCAAGTTGGCTTTTTTTTAACCAAAGTTTAAATAACCTATGGGGCCTACACACGATCGGTTTTCATCAATGAAAACGGTCCATCAGACCGTTGTCCTCTGGTTAACCTATCGTGTGTACGCGGCCTAACTGTATATTACCCTGTAGTCTTTCAATAAAGATTGTGATTCCTGCTTGAACCACAACACGGAGCTTCGCCTCGTATTTGAGGGAGAATTATTCATATGGGTTGCTTGTGAGGCTGGTTAGAGGGTTCAGGAATGGAATATCCTAAACGACTTTAACCCCTTTCATACTCGGGGTGTCGTTACACATATCAACACAGAACTCCTTCATACAATTGCAGGGTCAATTAGCACAGACGACAATGGCTGAAAAAGAAGCCACACTAGGCTCATTTATATTATAACAGACAACCGACAGACAGGTGTCTGGAGCTGACATCAGCACCTCCTAAAGCCCTGTACACACGATCGGATATCTGATGGAATCTAATCCGATGGATTTTTTTCGTCGGATATCCGATGAAGCTGACTTTTATCAGTCTTGCCTACACACCATTGGTCAAAAATCTGACCGTATCCAAATGCGGTGACTAGGGATGAGCCGAACACCCCCGTGTTCGGTTCACACCAGAACCGTGGAACAGACTGACCGTTCACGCGAACATTTAGAACCCCATTGAAGTCTATGGGACTCAAACGTTCGAATTCAAAAACGATCATTTTAAAGACCAATATTCAAGTTATTGTTGGAAAACGTCTTTGAGAAACCAGGTTGTGCCCCAGGGAACATGTATCAATGAAAAAAAGTCGAAAAAACTGTCGTTTTTTCAGGAGCAGGACTCTTGAAAAAACGACAGTTTTTAAAACTTTTTTTTCCATTGATACATGTTCCCTTGGGCAAGACCCGGGTTCTCAAAGATGTTTTCACAGGCAAACTATAGACACCCAGCAGGTACAATATTTAAAGGAATTTTTCATTTTTTTATTTTTATTTTTTTTAACCACTTAAGGACCGCCGCACGCCTATGTACGTCCACAACATGGCTCGTACAGGCTCAAGGGCGTATATTTAAGGGCGTGCGGTGGTCCCCCTGGCTCTGGGAGCGATCGCCGACGAGCGGGCGGATGTCCGTTTTTTCCGCCCCCCCCCCGCGATCGCTTCCAGCCAATGGGAGCGCTCTCCCTTCGTGTCACTTCCTCCTCCTGTGTTTACACAGGAGGAGGAAATGATGTCATCTCTCATCGCAGCAGTGTTTCCCACCGCTGCTGATGAGAGAAGACATCCACAGTAAGTGTGCACCAACACAACACTGACACACAGACACATAGGCACATTAACCCCTTGTGATCACCCCCCCCAACCCCCTGTCACACTGTCACTGAATGCAGTGATCTAATCACTGCATTTAGTGTCAGTGTGACAGGCAGTGTGAAAGTTAGTTAGTGTTAGGTTCAGGATAGCCCCCGTACCCCCCTAATAAAGTTTTAACCCCCTGATCACTGTCCTAATTAACCCTTTCACTTCCTATTGCCAGCGTCACTAAGCGATCATTTTTCTGATCGCTGTATTAGTGTCGCTGTTCCCGCTTGGTAGCTATTTTTTTTTTTTTATTGCGATTTTTATTTTTTTTTACTAAAGACATGTGGCTGAATTAATTTTTGGCCTAAATGTTTTACTAAAATTTAGTTTATTTGATTTTTTTTTATAACAAAATGTAAAAGAATTTGATTTTTTTTTAAATTGTCGCACTATTTTAGTTTATAGCGCAAAAAATAAAAATCGCAGAGGCGATCAAATACCACCAAAAGAAAGCTCTATTTGTGGGAAGAAAAGGATGCAAATTTTGTTTGGAAACCGCGCAATTGTCTGTTAAAGCGACGCAGCGCCGAATTGTAAAAACACCTTGGGTCATTTAGCAGCATATGTGTCCGGGTCTTAAGTTGTTAAGCATCATTAAAATCACTGCTCCAGGAGCAGTGATTTTATTGATGCTTAAATAAAAAATAAAAATAAATTCCTTTAAATATTGTACCTGCTGGGTGTCTATACCTGTGATAATGTCTTTAAATAGCATAATCACCTGCCTGCCAGTACATTAGGAAGAACTGAAACTCATTAACAACCGCAACACACTACACAAGGCCGCCCAGCAGACGGCCTTATATAGTGTGGGGTGTGTGCTAAAGCCCTGAGCCATTAGTGGCCAAAGCCACCCTGGCTTTGGCCAATTATGGCTTTCAGTTTTTTTGCGCGCTGTGATTGGCCAAGTATGCAGGGTCATAGTGCATGTTTGGACGCAATGCTACAGTGAATTATGGGCCGTGGCGCGTCACTCGAATTTGGCGTGAACGACCGGTTTTGTTCGAAATTCGTCAAACGTACGAACAGACAATGTTCGAGTCGAACATACGTTTGTATCGGACGCGGAGCTCATCCCTAGCGGTGACATAAAACACTATGACGTGCTGAGAAAAATTAAGTTCAATGCTTCCGAGCGTGCGTCGACTTGATTCTGAGAATGCATGGATTTTTGACAGATGGACTTCCACACAGACGATCGATTTTTATATCGTTTTTTTATCCAGAGGAAACATTTAAAACATGTTCTATTTTTTTTTAACAAATGGAAAACAAACCGATGAGGCCCACAGATGATCGGTTTGACCGATGAAAATGGTCCATCGGTCTGTATTCATCAGGCAAACCGATCGTGTGTACAGTATGAATCAGTCAGTCTTTCTAATATGGCATATATAGGGTTCCATTTTAAGTAACCCAAGCCACATTCTTAATGTCCATTATTTTTTTGCTCACCCTGTGAGACACAGGGGGACTTAGACATAAGAGGTGCATGGGGAGCTGAAACAAGGGTGTCCCATACTTTCCAAGGGATTCTGGGTTCCGCGGGCCCTCCCGTCACACCTACATACACATTTACAGTCTTGTCATGTATATACCTGTCTGCTGTCACCCTACCAGGAGGAATCTAGGGAAACCTCCTGAAGAGCACAGCCAGACATACATGCATGGTTGGTGGTAAACTCTCTTTGCTCCCGAAGTGGCAGATAGCAAGAGGTTTGGCAGAGACTGTACACTCTAGTGTCCATGATATACTTTTTCTCCATCAGGCACCTTGGGTGGCAGGCAAATACTGTCCCTCCAAAAAAAGTTTAGTCTTTGGAGAAAACCACACAGGCCCTGCCCTGTCCTTGTTGTCCTTTTGGCCACTTCTACATGGGGGTTGCACAGTCCAGCAGTCCTTCTCACAGGTAGAAATGTGGATCCAGCAAACTCCTCAGGCTATCCCCTTCTCCTCAGACAGAGACCGAATGGCTCCTGGTAGGCCAACCTGCATTTACAACCAGGGCTTGGTCCCTATAAATAGCACGTCTCAACTTCCATTACTCCTGAATGTCCTTGAACCAGGCCCAAACACTACTCTCTTGCACCCTCAAAGGTTTTGGCATGTGCAGGTACTCCCAGATGATATCATCTTCCTACTCTCCCTGTGAGCTCTCAATGATATCCATGATCTGGGAGGGAACATAGGGGTAGTCAAAACTCCACTCCAGAGAAACCCTGCATTGGACTTCTCTCTGCAAACGAGAGAGTCTTGGCAGCTCCTTAGGCTTCCTTTTGCCAGGCAACACACAGGGATCCTGAGCCTTTATTATCAATTTTCTGTAGGTGGGTGCCCTGGTCTAGGTTGTAGAGGGTTGACTTGCGAAGAATCAGCTGGTTGAAACTGGGGTCCATACTGGGGGCTGTGGTTCTTCCATCACCTCAGATTTAGTCCCTATTGAAGGGGAATCTCCTGTCTCCCACTACTCTTCACTGGAGCCTTCTTCTGGGGACGACCAAGAGAACAGATTTTCAACGGACCAAAACATTTCCAGTATTCTGGGGAACCCCAATCTATGACCCGGCCCTCGCTCACCTCATCCAGCTCACTTGGAGGCACTCCTTCCTCTAGCATGGGCTCCTTCTGGACGCGCATAGCAAGGGACTTACTGCAGGTCGGCTCTTAAGAGATATCATCCGGTGGCTGCATACTAGCACCTTCAGTCACTGGGCCCCTGGCCAGGCCACAGGTCGACATAGCATCTTCTTGTATGTCCTAGAATTCTGTGGATGAAAAACCTGGCAGGAACACCTCTCTTCCTCTGGCTGGTGATCCTTTGTCCTCTCTGGCCCTCCGAGCCTCCTGCGGCTGTGGTACACATAGTCCTGACAGCAGGGCGGTGAGTAGCGAACTCACGTTTGACTTGAACATAGTATGTTCGACAGTTCGTCAAAATACAAATGTTACAGGGCCGTTCGTGCCAAATTCGAGTGGCGTGTCACGGCCCATAATTCACTGCGGCATTGCAGTGTATTGCTGCCTGATGATTGGCCAAGCATGCACTATGACCCGCATGCTTAGCCAATCACAGCTTGCAAAAAACGGAAAGCCATAAGTGGCCAAAGCCAGGGTGGCTTTGGCCAATTATGGCTCAGAGGGTTTAGTACACTCCCCACACTATAAAAGGCCGCCTGCAGGTCGGCTTTGTGTAGTGTGTTGCGGTGGTTAAGAGAGAGAAGACAGAGAGAGAGTGTAATTTATTATAGGTAGACAAAGCAGGCAGGCAGACAGGCTAGTCAGTTAGCGTTACAGTGTGTAGAGGACATATATGCATCCCAGGTGTTGTATATATATTTGTACACTGTATAGTTTAGCTAGATCCGCTTTTCCTAATCTACTGACAGGCAGGCAGGTGATTGTGCTAGTTGCAGTATTCTCACGTGGTGTACTGTCTGTGTGAACCTAAATCTAAATTGTGTGCGTGTACTGTCTGTGTCCTTTGCACATTGTGCACCTAACGTAAAGCTGGTTGTTCTCATATTTACTCATAGAAGCAGAGATCTTCTCATATTAATATTACAGGCGGGGTATATTGCTGCAAGTACTTTCACGTAGTGCACTGTCTGTGTCCTCTGCAGTGTGCTCCTAAAGCTACGTGGTGTGTGTACTGTCCGTGTCCTCTGCACATTGTGCACCTAACATAAAGCTGGTGTTTCTCATATTTACTAATAGAAGCAGAGATCCTCTCATATTAATACTACAGGCAGGGTATATTGCTGCAAGTACTTTCACGTGGTGTACTGTCTGTGTCCTCTGCAGTGTGCACCTAAAGTACGTGGTGTTTGTACTGTCTGTGTCCTCTGCAGTGTGCACCTAAAGCTACGTGGTGTGTGTACTGTCTGTGGCCTCTGCACATTGTGCACCTAAAGTAAATCTGGTGTTTCTCATATTTACTCATAGAAGCAGGTATCTGATCATATACTACAGGCAGGGTATATTTCTGCAAGTACTTTCACGTGGTAAACTGTCTGTGTCCTATGCAGTGTGCACCTAAAGCTATGTGGTGTGTGTGTACTGTCTGTGTCCTCTGCACATTGTGCACCTAACGTAAAGCTGGTGTTTCTCATATTTACTTCTAGAAGCAGGGATCTGCTCATATTAATACTACAGGCAGGGGATATTGCTGCTGTCACGTACCAGGGTGAAGTCTGAAATGATGATGTTAGCCTCTCTTGAATCTGAGAGTGGAGACAGGGGAAACCAAGGGTCAGGGGAGACACGAGTGCCTGTAGATGTCACTTGGGAAGCCTGCAACCGGTGATGCAAATCTTGCATCTAGAAGCAGAGATCTTCTCATAATAATACCACAGGCAGGGTATATTGCTGTACTTTCACATGGTGTACTGTCTGTGTCCTCTGCAGTGTGCACCTAAAGCTATGTGGTGTGTGTACTGTTTGTGTCCTCTACAGTGTGCACCTAACGTAAAGCTGGTGTTTCTCATATTTACTCCTAGAGGCAGGGATCTGCTCATATTAATACTACAGGCAGGGGATATTGCTGCTGTCACTTACCTGGGTGAAGTCTGAAATGACGAGGTTAGCCTCTCTTGAATCTCCGGCCCTGGTCCCGCTGAGAGTGGAGACAGGGGAAACCAAGGGTCAGGGGAGACACAAGTGCCTGTAGATGTCACTTGGGAAGCCCGCAACCGGTGATGCAAATCTTGCAAGGCAGGAAGTCGCAGCAGTTCGCAGGGGACGAAGTCGCAGCAGGTTGCAGGGCAAAGTCGCAGCAGGTTGCGGCAGCAAAGTCGCAGCAGGTTGCAGGGACGAAGTCGCAGCAGGTTGCAGGGACGAAGTTGCAGCAGGTTGCGGCAGCGAAGTCGCAGGTACCCGGGAGGTAGAGCGGAGCCAAACAGGGAGCAGGATCGTGGTCACATGGGAAGCTGGGTTCAGCAACGAACGGGCAGCGAGGTACCAAGTCATCAGGCAGGAAACAGGGTCACGTGGAAACCCGAGATCAGGAACCAAGAGTCAGGGGTGAAGCGAGTCCAAAACAAGGTCTAGGAAGCCAAGGATCAGTAACCAGGATCAGGAGCATGGGAACAGGCACAGGACACAGGAACCGGAAAGCGCTGAGATCTGTCAGCACTTGACTAGGGTCAGAGCATCCTTTAAATAGGCTGTTTGGCGCCAACGGACGCGCGCGCACGCTCCCACGAATTTGCGGGGACAGCTCTAGTAGCTCTCTCACAGCTGCAAATACTTTCACGTGGTGTACTGTCTGTCTCCTCTGAAATCCATTAGTATGTTTGGAAGAACAACAAGGAGAGGCAGAGAGTCAAAACCGATATAAGAGGGCAAGCAGGCTCTGCATCCAGAGGCAACAGTGCTGGTCGTGGACACGATGATGAGGTCACTGACTCTACGTGGGTGCCTGATAGGAGAGAGGAGGAGGAGGCACATCTCCAACGAGGATGCCCTCCAGGGGCCAGCTTAAGGGCAGCACACCGACTGCATCACAACGCAGAGCTATGCATGTGCAGGGTGCTGCTGTCTCTCAGCGTTATTCCAAAAGTTCTTGGGTGTGAGCCTTTTTTGAGAGGAGTGCATCAGATTGCACTGCTGGTATTTGCAACATATGTCTCAAGCGTATCCGGCATGGCCAAAACATCACCCGCATGGGCACCACATGCTTGACCAGACATATGTCGATCTGCCATGCAGTTCGTTGGCAAGTGTACCTCAAAGACCCACACCAAAGAACAAAGCAGACCTCTCCTTGCTCCTCATCAGCTGGGGTCTCCAACCCCACTATAACCTCAGTCCTCTCTGAAGCCTGCACTGATAGGACTAGGTGTGTCACAGCCAAGTACTTGTGGGCAATCTACTATCGGTACACCGATGGCAGATTGTACCAGGAAAATTTCCCTGCCCCAGCTGCTGTAGCGCCAAAAGAAATTCTCTCCCAGCCATCCACATGCCCAGCGGTTGAATGCTAGCTTAGCTATTTGGCTAAGCTAGCATTCAAAAGACAGCAGTTGAAGTGCTAGCAATTTTGCTAGCGCTTCAACTGCTGCCTTTTGAGTTGGTAGATTCTGCCTCCTTCCGTGAGTTTGTGGAATGTGCGGTACCTCAGTGGCAAGTTCCCAAACGCCACTTTTTCTCACGGATGGCGATTCCGGCTCTCTACCGCCATGTGGAAGGCAATGTCCATGCCTCGCTGGACAAGGCGGTCAGTGGTAAGGTGCATATTACCGCTGACTCATGGTCCAGCAGGCATGGACAGGGACATTACCTATCTTTCACGGTGCATTGGGTGACTCTGGCAGCTGGGAAGGACGCAGGACAATGTACAGTAGTGTTGGAGAATTTTCCGCCATCATGCTTCCAAAATGCTACTACTGGTTGTGACACAACTCCACCCCTCCTCTTTTTCTTCTTCTGTGGCCTCTTCCTGTGCTGATGTGTCCTCCGAAATAGCGGTGCTCCGTAGGCGTTCAAGGGGCTACTCAGGTACGCAGGCAAAGAGATGCCATGTTGTGCTTGGGGGACAGGAGCCACACTGGGCCAGAGGTTCTGGCAGCTCTGCAGGGACAGGCACAGAGGTGGTTGAGACCACGACAGCTTAAGCCAGGAATGGTGGTTTGCGACAATGGCAACAACCTCCTCTCCGCCCTGCGACAGGGACAACTGACCCATTTGCCCTGTTTTGCTCATGTCCTTAACTTGGTGGTGCAGCGGTTCTTGGGCAGGTACCCGGGCTTACACAATGTCCTTCAGCAGGCCAGGAAAGTCTGTGTGCATTTCCGATGGTCATATAATGCTTGGCTGGCAGACCTCCAAAAGGAATAGAACCTGCCCAAAAACCGTCTAATCTGTGACATGCTCACCAGGTGGAACTCTACGTTGGCCATGCTGCAGCGGCTGCAAATGCAGGAGAGGGTCATCAATGAGCATCTGTGCCAATATGGCAGCAGGACAGGGTCAGGGGAGCTTGGATTTTTCCCACGCCAGTGGGCCATGATCAGGGATGCATGCACTGTCCTGTCACCATTTGAGGAGGCCACGAGGATGGTGAGCAGTGACAGTGCATGCATCAGTGAGACTGTCCCTCTTATTCACCTGTTGGAGCACAGGCTGCATGGAATAATGGACAGGGCCCTGGAGGCAGAACAGAGGGAGGAAGAGGAGGACTTCCTTACCTCTCAAGGCTCCCTTTATCCAGACAGTGTTCCTGCCTGTCCGCCTATCACACAGGAAGAAGACGAGGAGGAGGAGGAAGAGGAGGATTGTGTCAGCATGGAGGTGGAGCCTAGCACAGAAGCAGTCTTCAAGGGATCAATTACAGTCCCAAGAAGCCCATGGACTTGAACGTGGCTGGAATGAGGTGGCTGCAGATCATGTTGTTCCCAGTGACCCAGAGGACTCCACACCGAATGCCTCAGCAAACCTGCAAAGCCTGCGAAAGGATCCTCGTATTCATACTATCAAGGAGAGGGATCATCACTGTCTGGCAACCCTCCTTGATCCATGTTACAAGAGTATGGTTGCGGACCTTATCTTGCCGGCACAGAGGGAGCAGAAGATGAAACATCTTTGGGAGGCCTTGCAGAAAGGTCTGTGCAACGCGTTCCCAGATACTAGGAGGTTACAAAATCCTGGTCCTGGACAACGTGTTGCTGAGGCTTCGGTCAGTCACAGAAGGAGCGGTGGAGAAGGTGGCCGTCTGACCGATGCGTTCAGACAATTTTTTAGTCCGCAGCCCCAGGGTATGACCAGATTCCAGCAACCCTTGCCAGCGTTTTACATGGTGTGGTAATACCCAGGGGCGGACTGACAACTCATGGGGCCCCCGGGAAATAAAAGATTATGGGGCCCCCAGGCTTACAGATGGCCACCACGCCAGGGGGCAGTACAGAGGCAGGGCAGCTAAAATCTCAGGATTTTCACATCAAAAGCATGTAGGTTTTGGACATATCAGGGACAGATGTAAAAAAACACAGATTTGTACACACTGTCCCTGGTTTTAATGAGCCTGGCAACCCTGATGGGGCCCCCTAGTGGCATGGGGCCCTCGGGCAGTGCCCGAGTTCCTCAATGGTCAGTCCGCCCCTGGTAATACCTAGGGGCAAGATCAGACTTGGACACTTATCCCACCGAAAATCCTCTGGCTTACTGGGTCTTGAGGATGGATCACTGGCCAGAGCTAGCACAGTATGCAATTGAGCGCACATTCAGTGCTGCTGGAGGCTTTGTATACAATCACAGGGTGCGCCTCTCCACCGACTCGGTTGATCGACTGACCTTCATAAAAATGAATCAGGCTTGGATCACCACCAGCTACCAAGCATCTGATACTGATGTACCTGAATTGTTTTTTTTAAATATCAGATCCCTTCAAGACTGCCTATGCTGATGCTGAGTGACTATCCTGCTAGGCTGAGTGATTATCCTTTTCCTCCTCAATTATCATGCTGATAGCTTGTAAGAACATTTTTGGTTCTGGGCACCTCCACCAGTGGCTAAGACCCAATTTTTCTGCCCCTGTTTAACAGGGGCATGTAATTACAATTTTTTAAGCAATACTTTGCACCTGGCTCATTCATGTGCTCCAACTAGAGTATCTGTGAGGGGTTGCAGTGTTGTGACACCAGCACCACCAACAAAGGCCCAATTTTTCTGCCCCTTTTCAACAGAGGCATGTAATTACAATTCTTGATCTAAAATTTCACAGCAGGGCGTTCCAGTGCCCACCAAGAGTAACTGTGAGGACTTACAGTGTTGTGGCACCAGCACCGGTGCCTAAGGCCCAATTTTTCTGCCCCTGTTTAACAGGGGCATGTTATTACAATTCTTGATATATCAGTTCACACAGATTTCTACAGAGTATATACGGCAGGCCCCTACTTTCAAACATCCAACTTACAAACGACTCCTACTTGCAAACGGAAGGAGACAACAGGAAGTAAAAGGAAATCTACCACTAGGAAGGGACATTCTCTTCTGTAAGAGGTGTCTTCTGCCCACTGATGCTTTATCACCAATTTCACAAAAAAAATTTTTTTTTTCAAAAAATCATTTGTCGCTAGAAAATGCATTTCCTGAGGAAAATGCGTGGGAATGCTGAATAGCTGAATTGCTAAGCCCGCACCAATGCCATTCACCATAACCACTACACTATCTTTAGGACATACAAGCAGTGTTTCTTCAGTACTTATAAAGCCTCTCTTTGATCATTAAAGGTGTTGTAAAGGTAAAATAATTTTCCCTAAATAGCTTCTTTTACCTTAGTGCAGTCCTCCTTTACTTACCTCATACTTTGAGAAACACTCACTTCCTGTTCTTCTGTCTGTAACTCCACACAGTAATGCAAGGCTTTTTCCCTGGTGTGGAGAAAGCCTCTTGAGGGGGGAGGGGGTGAGCAGGACGCTCACTAACACACAGCTCCTTTCTCTATCTGCAAAGTAGAGAGTGTCCTGACTTCCTGGTCGCCCCTCCCCCTCAACAGGTTTTCTCCCCCCAGGTCAGTAAGGAGGACTTCACTGAGGTAAAGAAAGCTATTTAGGGAAATTAATTACAAATTACATTACCATTACAAACCCCTTTAATCCACACACTTAATGAGTTACCGAACCCTTTAAACAAACCTTAATAAATCCACAACCGTACATGCGATCGATACAGCGACTTCACCGTTTGAAAGACACAGCCCTTGTGAACGCATTGATATGACATTTATGTTGATAAACTTAAAAATGTGGCCATGTCAGCGATTTAGAAAAGAGGTCCTTTGTGCGTTGTGCTGGGAAATGTTTTGGACTTTTTAAAATCACAGTCAATAGGAGAAATTTTGTAACGCTTGTCCTTTAAAAGCTCCAGCAACTAAAAGTAAAATGCGTACCACAAAACTGACCACATTGCCTGAAACCAGACATAAATACCTACGTTTTGATATATAAATTGTGTATGAGAAGTAGATCTTGTGGGCGTGAAAGCAATTTGTTCCCCCTTTTTTAAAGATATTTTTTTTTAATGACCTGTGCTGTAATGATCACATGATCCACTCTATAGAAACACTGTGTAATCAATAACATTTTCTGAAAAAAAACAGTAAACGTAAATTGCTTTTTCACAAAAACTGTAAAAGATATCAATCTAAAAAAACATAGCCGGATAGCTGAATATTTTGTGACCGTTTTAAAGTTTGTTTGGTGTCTGTAAGTGAATGTATGAAGAAGCTGAAACTTTTGGTAGCACATGAGATTTTAAGGGGTAAAAAGGATGCTCTCATTGACTTCAATGTTAAAAAAAGTGTCTAAAACCTAATATTTTAAAAAGTATAAATAGTAAAAAAAACTTGAAGAAGTCCCATCATTAGCTAAATGAGATGAACATTTTAAAAGTTGAATGGTCTCAATCGCTGAAAGTATGCAGAAGTTACGCAGAGCCAAAAAACATACGGACTAAGACGAATAAAAAAACGAAAATTAATACTGGGAATGCTCATTAAGCATTCCCACTAATAATAAAAAATGAATATCAATACTGGGAATGCTTATTAAACATATTGAACATATGCACACAGACAGCAATTTTTACAGGGGTGATAAACCTTCTCTATGTTTTCAGAAAAGCTTAAAAATAGATTTTATGGCTGGAGCTACACTTTAAAAAAGTACCAGTTCAAAATTACAAACAGATTCTACTTAACAACAAACCTACAGTGCCTGTCTTGTTTGCACTGCCTGTATACTGCTGTTCAAAGTATATAGGGCCAAAGGGGCTAATAACGACCCGGGGGAGGGGGGCGGGGAAACCTATGCTATTTTTCTCAATGATTTTCATCCATATTGCAGGGACCAGACATTACATTAAAGCCCCAAGCAGTTTCAAATTACTTTTTTCCTATAGTAATCTCATTTTATGCAGGGACAGTTCTAAACACGTGCCACTTCACAGGCATACTATAGACACCCAGCAGGTCCGACATTTAAAGGATTTTTTTTTTCACTTTAAGCATCAGTAAAATCACTGCTCCAGAAAAAAATACAGGGCCAGATTCTCAGAAGCGCTACGACGGGGTATCACAGATACCCGTCGTATCGCCGTTTTTTTGCCCGTGTATCTATGCGTGTGATTCCTAGAATCACTTACGCATAGATACAGGTGAAGATCCGCCATGTGTAAAACAATTACACTGGCGGATCGTAGATGTAATGACAACTCATTTGCCTATGCAAATGAGGCTAATACGCCAATTCCCGAACGCTTTTACGCTGCCCAGTCGTGGTTAACGTCGTGTTTTTCCGCATAAGGTTACCCCTGCTAAGATGTGGAGTAACCTTACGAAGTCCCGTCGGGGTTCTAAATATTTGCGCAAACGGTTGGTCCGTTCGAAGGTTCTGGTGCGAACCGAACGGGGGGTGTTCGGCTCATCCCTATTGGTGAGATATTGCCTGGATTCCTGCTGCACAGGCCCCAGCCAGGTTAATGGCTCCCCACAATGGCCGCACTGGGTCCAGGCGGTGACTCTTGCTGTGGGGATGTTGCACCTGGGACATAGTATACACATAGCCGCTCCACTCCTCCGATCACTCCCAAGGCGAATCCTCCACAGAGTTTCAGTCAGATGCCAGTGTCTACCAGCATCCAGTCCTGCATTTCAGGCAACCACTGCACAGTGGTCACCCACCAACCACCCTCCGCCATCTTCAGCTGCCTCGTAGTATGCACAGCCACTGGTGTCTTTCAGCTTCCTCCGCCGGGGTGTGACTCCACCCCTTCCCTCTCCGTTCATTCAGCATGTGAGGAACTGTAGAGCAGGCTCCAGACAGTGTGCGCTGTAGTGACTTCTGGCAGCAGGCACTGAGATTTGCATGCTCTGTCCAGGCATGCGTACAGAGGCTGGAAACTAAAAGGTAGGCAAACTGTACAATAATCACCCTTGACAACAATAAAGTCTCTCTTCCAACATCTCACTGTGTGGCATGAAAGAAGGGGAGGGGGAGGTAGGGAAATTTGGGACTTTATATGAGGCATAAGACTTGTAGGTCCAGTGTCGCCATCCCTGTAAAGCGAATAAGCTGGAATGAAGGTTGGGACTTTAAGTTAAACATGCACCTAAAAGAGTGATAACTGACAATGGGTGTCTGACCAGTAGAATGCATATTAAAGCTGTACAAGCTGAATCTCTATACTCAGCACACAGGACAGTAATACATAATAATATTTATTTCATATATATACATATAATACATTATAGCATAAAAGCATTACAGTACTTGGTAATAGTATACAAAAAGTCAGGCAAATTAATCTACACATCACATGATATCCATATACATATCATGATTGTTACAGCATAATACATTTAAAAATTGTAAAATGATCCCATGTAGTAAATGATAATAGCATCGGAATAGCTGGACGCATTTCGTGCAACTCTGCACTCTTCAGGAGCTGATCCTACTGTGTATCTGTAATTAATAAAATATACAGACTGTTGGTACAGGGTCTAAAATGAACTGGAGGGTGTGTATATAAGGGGGGAAGAAGGTAATGTGGGACATACTAAAAACATGTCCCAAGACTTACAAATCACCTGCGAATCTAATTGGTAACGAAATGGGCTCCAAACTGGCCAGTCAAGTTAACAGTACCGGGAACTGAGGCAGTATATCCCCAAAATAGGTGTTGAAGAAGACCCTCAGAGGACCTGTCCCAAGGGAGGTAGGGAAATTTGGGACTTTATATGAGGCATAAGACTTGTAGGTCCAGTGTCCCAAGGGGTAGGGTACCCCATGGATGGTGCAATAAAAAGTGATTGGTGTAATTGTGAAGACATCTATAAAGGATAAAAAATGTGATAGTGTAAGTAGACTGTACTATGTAGTATGCTAACTGGGTATGCAAAAAGCAAAACCAGTATAATGCATTAAAAACATAAAAGTAAGCTATAATGACTAGGTGGGGATAGACCATATCTAGATAGAATGAGAAAGTGGTATATAAAGTTATAAAAGTAAATCCAGGAAGTAGGTAGTGGCAAGTAAGGGGTAAAACTGCAATGAGCAAAAGTGAAAAGCCAATATAACAAGTGGATCATTAAGCTAACTTTTCCTCAGGGCTGACACATAACGTCCATATGGGTGCCAAAGTTGGACGGGGACCAGCAACCTCACGGGGAATATATCGAACTGAGGGGAGTATAAATACTCTAGAAAAATGGGGAGTGACCAACAGGTGAAAATGAGGGGGGACGGCACCATCACCTGAGCAGATGATCCGCTCGGCAATTGTGGCCAAATTCCCTAGTAAGACGCTGCTGTAAACACACAGCGTCTGTATATCGGAGTCAATGAATGATGTCACACACACGACTCTGGGGGCGAGGCGTCGATTCGCAGCGTGACATCTGCCCCGTCCCCCAGCATCCAAAGGCGCCAGAGGGAGAGGGAGGACACACGGTGCGTATCGCAGCTCCCGGAAACTGGGAAACATCTAGGTCAGACGCAAGCTAACCAAAATCGCAAACAAATAGCTCAGGTCATAAACCATGTAGGTCTAATCAATTGTTGGTAAACAATTGTAATGTATTTAACCCCCAACACTCTCCAAGCTCAGGACCCTGAATAGAGCCAAAAAGTTGGATCATAAATGTAAATGCTGAATATACATTATAACAATATGAGAACAGTAAACTGTCCATAGTACATGCTTCCATCCCCGAGAATTAGACATGAAAGGAGGGGAGGGGGGAGGTAGGGAAATTTGGGACTTTATATGAGGCATAGGACTTGTAGGTCCAGTGTCTCCATCCCTGTATAGCGATTAAGCTGGAAGGAAGGTTGGGACTTTAAGTGAAACATGCACCTAAAAGAGTGATTATTATTATTATTATTATTATACAGGATTTATATAGCGCCAACAGTTTGTGCAGCGCTTTACATCAGGGAAATAGTACATTCACAATACAAATCAATACAGGAGGGATCAGAGGACCCTGCTCATAAGAGCTTACAATCTAGAAGGGAGGGTCAAGTGGCACAAAGGGTAGTTAGCTGTGGGGGATGATCAGATGGACTCAAATGAAAAATACAGTTGCTAGGTGTGGGAAGGGTAGGCTTCTCTGAAGAGGAAGGTTTTCAGGGATCCTCTAAAAGCTTATAGAGAGTGTGACAGGAAGTCAGGTAAATCTGTGGGTGTTGTCACAGACGGGAGATACATTTCTGCCTTGTTTAGACAATACACCAATTACTACCAGGTGTTGGCTACAGAGGTAGCCAAAAAGGTTTAGGGCGTTGGAAAACTTCAGCTGTTCAGTATGAGGCAATTAAGGCCTCTATAAATCATCCAGGAGGATGATTACTGATTGCTGCATCCCGAGGCTTCTTGAGTTAAGAAAAGCAGTGAGAAAGACTTCTGAAGAGGTGAGGTGGTTGTTGATTTTTCTGTGTGATAAAAATCAAAAAGACTATTGTTTCTCTGCTGTATGACCAGCAGTGTCTGCCCAGCAGTAGGCTGTGCCAGACTCCATAGATAGGTTCCTGTGTGGTGAAGGTAGACGCCCCAAGTGGCCAGGGTTTATTTTATGTTTTGTTTTGTTTATGCTGTTTGGATGCTTGCACTTGTTTCCAGCAATATTGAAGAATAAACCAAACTCTTTGTTTTCAACCGTCTTCGGCTGCCTCTCTGTATAGTTCAGTGTGCAGTGAACCCATCCAGGGGGTCACACCCCCCCGCTACCGAGCTAACCCCTTACAAGAGGGAGATAGATGGATAGATTGGGGTAAGGAGTTCCATAGGCTTGGAGAGGCTCTGGAAAAGTCCTGGAGACGAGCATGGGAGGGGGTGATGAGAGAGCTAGAAAGTAGGAGGTCTTGAGAAGAACGAAGAGAGCGATTTGGTTGGTATTTAGAGACTAGGTCAGTGATGTAGCTGGGGGCAGAGTTGTGGATGGCTTTGTAGGTTATTGTTAGTAGTTTGAATTTAATTCGTTCTCTACTTACTTATCCAACCGCACCTTCAGCATTACTTACAACTCTACTTCCTCCTTTCCTCTTCCATTCTCTGTTGGGGTCCCCAAGGTTCTGTTCTTGGACCTCTCCTATTTTCAATCTACACCTCCTCCCTGGGTCAGCCTCCCACCACTTCCAATATCATCTCTACGCTGACGACACTCAAATATATTTCTCTACCCCTCAACTCACTCCTTCATTCTCCTCACGTTTCACTAATTTACTATCAGATATATCATTCTGTGCTCCTACTCTTGGACCTCTCTGCTGCCTTTGATACAGTTGACCACCCCCTCCTCCTCAAAAAACTCCACACCTTTGGTTTCCGTGACTGTACTCTTCACTGGTTCTCTACTGTGGGCATGAGGTGTGAAGTGTAGAGGGTATCTGAACAGTAGAGATCTCCTCGCGAATTGTATCAATCTTCTGTTTGAAGTGATTGGCAATCTCATGGGCAGTGAGTGAGTTAGTGGTTGGTGGCAATGGAGGACGAAGGAGAGAGTTGAAGGTAGAGAAGAGTTGACGGGGAAGGTCTGCTTGGCAGTGAGAATGTTGGAATTGTATTTTTGGAGGGCAGATTTATACTGGACAAAGTCTTCCTGAGACTTAGTCTTGCGCCACTGGCGCTCGAAAGCACGGCTTTGTTTTTTCAGTAGTCTATTATCATCTGTTTGCCAGGGTTGAAGGGGGCGGGGCCTTATTCTGCGTGTAGTGAGGGGGGGGCAATATGTCCAGTGATGCTAGAAGTGAAGTGTTGTAGACAGAAGTGGCTAGGTGGGTGCAGGACAGGGGTGCGATTGTGTCATAGAAGTGGTCAGTCGCAGAGTATAGAAGAGAAGGGTTGATATGGTGAAGGTTTCTACGAGTAACTGTTAGGCATTTGGAGAGAGAGGGGGTGGAGGAGAGGGAGAGAGTAAAGTTAATAAGATAGTGATCAGAGAGGTGGTAAGGATAGTTGGAGAGGTTGCATGGGGTGCATAGGTGGGAAACGACAAGGTCAAGGGTATTGCCTTCAGAGTGAGTAGGAGCGTGTATCCATTGCTTCAGGTCAAAGGAGGAGGTTAGACTGAGAAGTTTTGAAGTTGCAGGAGTGCTAGCATTAGTAAGGATGTTAAAGTCGTCAAGAATAATTGTGGGTATTTCAGAAGAGAGAAAGTAGGGTAGCCAGGCAGAGAAGTCATCAAGAAAGAAGGATACTGGACCGGGGGGCCGGTAGATCACAGCTATACTTTGAGAAACTGGGGAGAAGAGACGAATGCAATGTGACTCAAATGAGGAGAGTGACAGAGAGGGAGGTGGGTGAAGTACCTGAAAGGTGCAATGTGGGGCTAATTGGATTCCAACACCCCCCTCCTTTGCGTCCACTGGGTCTGGGGGAGCGAGTCCAAAGAAGACCACCGTGGGATAGAGCAGCAGAAGACGCAGTGTCGGATTCGCGAAGCCAGGTTTTGGTTATGGCAAGTAGATTAAATAAATTAGCAATAAAGAGATTGTGGACGGAGGTGAGTTTGTTACAGACCAAGCGAGCATTCCAAAGGCTGCAAGAGAAAGGGAGTCTGGTCTTGGGAAGAAGAGAAATAGGAACTAGATTGTGTGCATTGCGGCTACTGCCAGAGGGTGTAGAGTAATAGGTGTGTTGAGCACAGTTAGATAAAGGAGGACCGGGGTTTGGGGATACATCACCAGAGGATAGGAGAAGCAGAAGGATGAGGGAGGTAATATGGGAATGTGATTTATATGAAGGGACATTTCCCAGTGATTTGGAGTAGTGGGCGTTTGACTTTAGAATTAGCATGAGTTGGTGAGTGCAGTAATAAGAAGAGGACAGAAGTGAGGGCGATATATATAGGGTGTGGGGTGGAGAAGAGGGGTGAAGGGAAGACAGTTTAAGGATAGAAGACACAGCTATCAGAAGGGGTGGTAGACAGTGCATTTTAAAATGTCGACGAAAAGCAAAAATCGAAAACTAAAAAAATAAAATAAAATAGAAGTATACCTATATTATAAAGAGCATGGTATACTAACTGTCTTTGCTTTGTGCAGGCGCTGAAGTGCAGAGTCAGAAGTGCGTCCACTTATAGAAAAGCCCCACTTGGAGAAAGAGCCCCAGATGCAATGAGCCCCCTGCTTAGGCTTCCCCCAAAGGGATGCATACATTTATGATGTATGATAGGGGGTTGTAAATGTAGATGTAGATAGGGGGTTGGTGAATGAGTGAGTGAAAAACGTATATATAGCGCAACACATGCAAACTGAATCGCTTCTTAGTATCCATTCCCTGAGTGAAACTTTTTTTGACCTCTGAAGGCCAAATGGTTCACCTCCAATCGGATGGTGGTTGGTAGAGCGTTCCACAGTCTAGGTCCTTGGACTGCAAATCTACGTTCTCATTTGGATTTGTATCTGGCTTTGGGTATCTAGAGTAGATTCTGGTTGGTGGATCGCAGAACGCGTTTGGGGTTGTGAGCTTTTAGTTTTTCACATAGATATTGGGGGGCATTTCCTTGAATACACTTATGCGTTAGGCAGAGAGCCTTGAAAGTGATTCTGTCTTTTACTGGCAACCAATGAAGGGATCTCAGAGAAGATGAGATTGACTACTGACCCTATTTGCGCATTCAATGTCATGTTGGTGTCGAAAATGACCCAGAATGGGTGGGGGTTTCCATGTTGTTGCGGGATGATTTTTTCGGTTGGCGTGAAACAGGAGATGTTCTGTTTTGGAGCCGTTGAGTTTGAGATAACTCTTTGTCATCAAGTTTTCTATCATAGTAAGGCATTTCTCTAGTCTAAAATAATGAGCCTTTTTATTACAGATGCGAAAATACAATTGTGTGTCATCTGCATAAGAGTGATAGAGTAACTTCTGGTTGCTGATTTAAAAAAGAGGGCGGAGATAGATATTGAACAGAACAGGCGACAAAGGGGATCCCTGAGGGACTCTGCATGACACGTTGGCGTTTTTCAGAAGTGAAAGGCCCCAATTTTACTATTTGTGATCGGTTTTCCAAAAAGTAAGAGAACCAAGATAAATCCCCCTCTGTGACTCTGGCTACTTCAGTTAGCCGAGTCAGTAATAATTTGTGGTCTACAGTGTCAAAAGCAGCACTTAGGTCCAACAGTACCAGAAGACAAGATTCTCCTTCGTCTGCGGCCTCGAGAGCGTCATCCCATATTTTGAGCAGTGCCGTTTCTGTCCCGTGACCAGGATGGAAACCCGATTGAAATGGATCGAGTCATTTATGTGTGTCTAAATGATGTTGTAGCTGTTCTTTCTTGGAGAAGACATTAAGGGCAGTTATGGGACGACGGTGGTTAGGGTCTTTGGGGTCGAGGGTATTTTTTTTTAGAATTGGTTTGATTATACCTTGTTTCAGCAAGGGTGGCACCAAGCCCTCCTTGAATGACTGGTTTATGAGCTGCATGATAGCTGGTGCCAAAATATCAGCACATTCTTTCAGCAGTTTTGTGGGAATAATATCATTGGGCGCTGTGCTATTTCGCAGAGTCCCGATGATATTTTTAGTGGCATCAATGGAAATGGGTTTTAGAGTGAAGTTAGGTGATTGCGGCGGAATTATGTGGGTATTAGTTTTGGGATTTATGGGGGGGGTATATGGAGGTTGTATTTTGCTGAATACTTTCATGGATTCTTTCAATTTGGTTGATGAAATTATCCGATAATTTGTTGCAAAAGTCTTGTGAATCAGAATTAGGGGGTTCTAGACAGACTGGGTTCATGGTCTTGGTGACTAGATTGAAGAGTTCATGGGGGCGGTTTAGGGCATTGGTGATAATATTGGAAGAATGTTTTTTTTTGGCAATAAATATTTCTTTATGGTATTTTTTAGTTATTATCTTATAAATAAAGAGGTTTTCCTCCGAAGAGCTTCTTTTACAGGTTGCTTCAGCTCTTCTGTGCTCTTGCTTTAGCAACGAGAGCTGGTCGTTAAACCAGCTGGAGTTGTTTTCCCGGATGCACGTTGCTTCAGCAACGAGAGCTGGTCGTTAAACCAGCTGGAGTTGTTTTCCCCGATGCACTACTAAGTCAGCTGACTGTAGCCAGTGGCGTCTCCAGCTTTCATATTTAGGGGGGGGCACATGGAGGGACAGGGACAAAAGTAGGGGGGCCAACTATAAAATGCAATTATATATATATATATATATATACATATATATATATCCTGGGGCCCTTTACTACAATCCCACAATGGGCCCTTTCACATGTTCTGCAGTGAGCTCCCTTCCTATTATACTGGGGGCCCCAAGGGTGGCAGAAAACAAGAGATATATGTCACCAGCGCACCAAGAAAATATAAGGGTCCAAAGCAGTGGGAGAACTCTCAGGGTTGCAACGGTGTCTTGCCACTGGGCCCTGGTGTTCTACCACTGTGGGGTTCCCCAGGTGTCCTGTCCCTGCTATTGACAATGCTGGTCTAGCATTTGTCTCCTTGGCAGCGGGAGCAGTCTATTAGGACCTAGTTCTGGTGACATTATGGGTGCATGCAGGGGTAGGCTGGCACTATTGGTTATAGAGAGCTGAGCCCCCAGCTGGTCACCTAGCAGCAGTAATGCTGTATAACCTTCTCTGTTGACATGCTGATCGGGATGTGATCCAGATGATGCTCCCAGTCAGATCTAATAAACACAGTATTTATTAGCATCAAGAGTACAACCACATATATACTATCAATTGTATGTTCTGAAGCCATGTGGGCTCTATGCCTGTAAAGTGTGGGCTTTGATCAATAAAATCACTGATATTTAACACTAGGATTTGACTAGGAGCAGCTAAACAACCAATAGAGATGGGCTCGGGTGTGTTTGAAATCCCACATTCCCGATCCCGCCAGGAAGTCGACACTCCACAGTGCTAATCACAGCCACTGAGTCAGTCCTGATCTGTGCAGCTTCAGACCAGGAAATGTCTCACTGCCTGTGATTAGCGATGTGCAGTGTGGGATTCCTGGCATGTGGAATTTTGAACATGCCCAGCCCATCTCTAACAACAAATTGTGCTGGCCCTCCTGTACATCAACCCCATAAAGTAACCAGCACTGGGATCCTATGTGTTGCCGCCCTTCCATGGAGACAGAGACCAGCACTGTGAATAGCTGAGACAGGACAGCAACTCTGGTTGTTCCAGCACTGGTCCACACTGGGAGGATTCCCCCATCCACCTATAATGTGTAGATGGGGAAATGTAATCATTTCTTTTTTTTTTATTTAACCTAATAGTTGAATGAAAAAAAGTGATCAATGTATGGGCTGCCTAAGAGAAAAGAACAGCCATAGACAGTTTAAATCTCAGCTGGTTCAGCAGGAACGGGCTGAGATTTGAACCATTAATGAGCAGATTCTCTTATGATTATCACTAGTGGTTGCTGTATAGCCACTAGTGATAATCACGTTTTGTCAGGAGAATATAATTGCTGGGCAGGAGGGATATTCCCCTGTCAGCACTGTCTGTGTTGATGGGGGAATCATGCAAGTTGCCTAACTGAAAGTGAAAGTAAATTGTAAATGTCTTGAAAGAACAGAAGAGGGGGAGAGAGACAGATGGGGGAGAGAAGAGATGGAGATAATGCAGTTCAGTAATTACAGTGTACTGGAGTCTGCAGTGCACACACTTACCCACGGTACAGGCTACAATCTCAGGCACCATTCACACACATCCAGGAATGCTGCCGATTTTCATATTTCCCACCCACACATCCCCTCTCTTCATATACAGCACACTGGGATAGTTTGGGCGGGACTGAAAGGAGGAGGAGCTGTATTCTTCCCTGCTCATATGTGAGGAGAGTGAGGGGGTGGCTGGACTTGCTGGGCTGTAAAAGAGTGTTATAGACTGACACTCAGCTCAACTTGCAGTCACCACTCTCGGAATTAACAGGCTGGTTCTCCTGTCCTAAGGATGGGAGAAATCAGTCTGTTTTTTCAGTAACTGAGATGAACAGTGTTCATGGAGTCCTTTCTGCAACTCACTCTTCTCATTCCTAATGAGGATGCAGGGGAAGGAGCAGATCGGGCGGCTGTGGTTGTGTGAGCGCTCGCATTATGCAGTGTCAAGGGGGAGGAGCAGAGGGAGGGGGAGGAATGCCCCCCAGAGCTGACTGGGGACACTCTCCCTCTCAGGAGAGACTGTTACTCCAGTGGCCGCCCAAGCAAAATACAAAAAATGCACTAAGAAAAAAAAATGCAAAAAAAAATGTTGGGGGGTCAGGGCCCCCTTTGGCCCCCCCCAGGGTCGCCATTGACTGTAGCAGAGCCTTGTTTATAGCATCAAGGGTTTTTGTGGCTGTTTGATGTAGTTGGATTGTTTTTATTTTGTTCCCTAATGTAGTTTTGAAGAGTTCTGAATGGAGCTTTTTCTGAGATCTAGTCCAGTGTGTTGTCACCGGTTTTACCGTTTTTTTTGAGGGGGCATTTATATTGATTGTGAATTTAATGGCATGGTGATCTGTCCATGGTTGTGGCTCATTTTACAGAATATTGATTTCCAGATCTTGTCTGAAAATGAGATCAAGCGTGTGAACTGAAGCATGTGTGGTGCATTTCAATTATCTAATCAGGAGGTAATAAAGGTTTGCTGGTCAACAAGGCAAAATTCTTACTCCAGAAATAGATCAGCAAGAGGGCAATAAAATTAATGGACCATAATTTTGGCTAAGTCAAGGGAGATAATAAAGAATTGTAATGTGGACAGGCCTACAGAGGGTTAAGCAAAAATAACATGTCAGTATTATCAAATAGACATAGGCAAAGCATACAGCAATGTTTCAGTTTTTGGCAGGATAGCACGCAGCTAAACATACCATTATTAATTTAGACTAGAGAAAAAACTTCAGGTTTTCAATTCTGGGTGGATAGCACGCAGCTGAACATACCATATGATAACGGTGATAACGACCACCGATAACGAGTGATAAGGGACAATGAGTGTCTGACCAGTAGAATGCATAATAAAGCTGTACTAGCTGACTCTCTATACTCAGCACACAGGACAGTAATACATAATAATATTTATTTCATATATATATATACATATAATACATTATAGCATAAAAGCATTACAGTACTTTGATAATAGTATACAAAAAGTCAGGCAGATTATTCCATACATCACATGATACTAAAAACATGTCCCAAGACTTACAAATCACCTGCGAATCTATCTGGTAGTGAGATGGTCTCCAAACTGGCCGGTCAAGTCAACAGTACCGGGAACTGAGGCGGTATATCCCCAAAATAGGTGTTGAAGAAGGTGTTGCATGGCCCCGCTGATGAGCCTTTAGCTCGAAACATGTCAGGTACATAGCTTATTTGCATACCCATCTACCACGCTATTTGCAAACTTTATGCGATCACCTGTACCAGTCTTTTCAACAGGACCTGTACCTTCTTTTGTTTCATTTTTACTTGTGTTTTTACAATGCCTAATGAAGGCTTTTTTTATTGGAAGTAACTGCACTATGTGGAGTTTTTCTTTTTCTCCTTTCATGTTCCCATGTTTGAACATGCATCCTAGTTGCTCCATATAAAGGTCCCTCCAGCAGCTCACAGCGCCTTGGATATTGCGAGTTCTGGTGTAGATCTTCAGCCATCTCATCACTGTTTTCATCGTGGCCACTAGCCTGAGGATAAAGTGATGAGCGCAAATCCTAAACTAAACTAAAAGGCGCAAATAACGCCCATAAGGCAAAAAAGTGTGAATAGTGCACATTCCAACCACAAAATGTAAACGGGGTCAGGGTCCGCTCATCGTGGGTTAGGCAAATGCATAAAATGGAAAAAATGAAGCTCTCATCGTGAATTATGTAAAAACTGGAAACAGTTTAATGGGTAAATTCACTTACAAACAAAAAACGGGTAAAAACCTATCTAGGAGGAGGGATAGAGCCGTGAGAGCTGCAGCACAGAAGGATTTTTACCTCAGTTCATAGAAAGCATAAAAAAAGATTTTTCACAGGTGCATGCTTAAGGCCACCAACGTGTAAGGTCAACCGGAAGTGACGTGACACCCTGACCGTCCAACCGGAAGTCCCGCTGTTGGCGTTTTTTACCCGTTTTTTGTTTGTAAGTGAATTTACCCATTAAACTGTTTCCAGTTTTTACATAGTTCACGATGAGAGCTTCATTTTTTCCATTTTATGCATTTGCCTAACCCACGATGAGCGGACCCTGATTATGCCTGGATGCGGACAGCAATATTTATCCAAGACGGAATCCAACAACAATATCTAGGATTGAGTTGAGGCCCTTTTTTCTCTGTTGGGAGGTAAGCGTTCTGTGAGCACAGATATCTTGGAAGACGTCTCTGGATTTTCCGATTGCTTAAAGTCATAGAAGCTATTGAAATGTGACACGATTATTGTTATTTTTCACCTTTTGGACTGGTTTCTGTGTCCATCCTACTCAGTTGTGATTTATCACAATCACTGGACTTCTGTTTATTTATTATTCATTGTTTACATTTTGTGGTTGGAATGTGCACTATTTACACTTTTTTGCCTTAGGGGCGTTATTTGCGCCTTTTAGTTTAGTTTAGGATTTGCGCTCATCACTTTCCTTTTATATTGATTCATTGTTGTTAGCACATAACAGATTTGAGCTGCATATAATTTAGTTTAACACTTTCACGGTTTATGTTTATTCACTGTTGGTCAGCGCTGTAGTTTTTCCTTTTTTATCACTAGCCTGAGGAGCTCCTACACGCCTGATTGACACACCACCGCTGGTAAGAATACCCAACTTTTACATATATCATTTGGATTTCTTAGATGACCCTGAAGAAATGATGTTTTGAAGGGATTTTTCATACTCATCCCAATTATCACCTGGGACACCCAGTGGATTATATGACCGTCTCCCACCCTAAGACGACTTATCTTATATGTGTTCCAACACAGTCGTTTTAAAGGACTTTCCTCCCTGTTTGTCTTACATTGAACTTTGTTCTATTTGTAGACGCCCAATGTTTTGTATTATATTTGCTTGTGTCTCACCATGATATTTATACATATCACTTACTATTTATAATTCATTGGTTTACAATATTATTTTTATTGCTTACTGACCACAGTTTTTGTAACCACCCGCCAGGGTGTGATCATTAATAATTTAATAAGCATAGTCCTTACTATACTTTTCTAGCGCTGCACTTTTTCTTTTTTATGCATACCTAGTTAGGATACTACATAGTACAGTCTACTTACACTATCAAGTTTTTTATCCTTTATAGATGTCTTCACAATTACACTAATCACTTTTTATTGCACCATCCATGGGGTACCCTACCCCTTGGGACAGGTCCTCTGAGGCTCTTCTTCAACACCTATTTTGGGCAGTGCTTTAAGTGGGCCAAAAGAGGTGCCGGTACTCTATTAGGCGCCGGTGCCCCCCCCCCCCCAATACTGAACATGAAAATACCCTTAGAAAGTACCCTGAAAAAGAGCTACCGTAGAAAGAGCTACTGAACATAAATAAAATGTGCAAAAGGGTATTGAACAAAATGTTGTACAAAATGTACATAAAATAAATTATAAAAATTATAATAACATACTAACCATAGAACAGTAACCGTCCTTACATCAGAGTCTCCCCCATCAGCACCTCCTTACATCAGAGTCTCCCCCATCAGCACCTCCTTACATCAGAGCAGGGATCCTCAAACTATGGCCCTCCAGCTGTTGCGGAACTACACATCCCATGAGGCATTGTAAAACTCTGACATTCACAGACATGACTAGGCATGATGGGAATTGTAGTTCTTGAACATCTGGAGGGCCATAGTTTGAAGACCCATGCATCAGAGTGTCCCCATCAGCACCTCCATACATCAGAGTGTCCCCCATCAGCACCTCCTTACATCAGAGTGTCCCCCATCAGCACCTCCTTACATCAGAGTGTCCCCCATCAGCACCTCCTTACATCAGAGTCTCCCCCATCAGCACCTCCTTACATCAGAGTGTCCCCCATCAGCACCTCCTTACATCAGAGTGTCCCCCATCAGCACCTCCTTACATGCTATAATGTATTATATGTGTATATATATATATATATATATATATATATATATATATATATATATGAAATAAATATTATTATGTATTACTGTCCTGTGTGCTGAGTATAGAGATTCAGCTAGTACAGCTTTAATATGCATTCTACTGGTCAGACACCCATTGTCCGTTATCACTCTTTTAGGTGCATGTTTCACTTAAAGTCCCAACCTTCCTTCCAGCTTAATCTCACTGTGTGAGACTGACTGTGCAGCATCCTGTCATAGACACCCCCTAGTTGTGTTCCGTTACTAGGGGCAACAGCAAGCAGGATTTTAAAAGTAATTTCTGAGTCTCTGCAATGCAGTGTGCACTGCTCGCACCATGCAAAGCGCTGGATATATTTGTAATCCATGAGCGTGATCGCTCGCCATGGTTGCCAAGGTGATGCCACATGTTTACAGTCACTGTGTTGCAGGGCTAATTACATTTACGTGTCCAGTTGAGGTAGCTGGGTGCAGGATGTGATGGCAACGCTAATCCTGGATGGTTGCTATGGACAATGGCTCTTTGTAAAAGCTTGAACTTTGGTTGGTATAGGCAACGACATTTGCAAAAAGTCACTATAAGAGACAAACACACAGTCCTTTCCCTTGTTAAGTCCCCGGAATGTCAAAACAGACAAAGCCCTCCCCTTTTCCTGATGGTTGTTAGGGGCGACAGCCAGCAGGTTAACCATGAAGGCTGGCTGGACCTCCAAATGTAGCGGATGGTTGCTACTAGTTACTATTATCCACACATGTAAAACATGTAAGACATATGTTAAATCAAATGAAACATATGTAACACTCAAACAAATATGAAGCCAAAATAAATACGTGCTGAGTGCAATTGTGCAAAAAACATGCATAACGAAAAAAGTCCTTAACCACTTGCATACTGGGCACTTACACCCCTCTCCTGCCCAGGTAAAATTTCAGCTTCCGGCACTGCCTCGCTTTAACTGACAATTGCGCGGTCGTGCAACGTGGCTCCCAAACAAAATTTACGTCCTTTTTTCCCCACAAGTAGAGCTTTCTTTTGGTGGTATTTGATCGCCTGTGCGATTATTTTTTGCGCTATAAACAAAAAAGAGCGGCAATTTTGAAGAAAAATACAATATTTTTTACTTGTTGCTATAATACATATCCCAATTAAAAAAAAAAACACATATTTTTTTCTCAGTTTAGGGCGATACGTATTCTTCTACATATTTTTGGTAAAAGAAAAAAAAAAATCGCAATAAGCGACTGGTTTGCGCAAAAGTTATAGCGCTTACAAAATAGGGGAGAGAATTATTATTTTTTATTATTTTTTTTTACTAGAAATGGCGGCGATCTGCGATTTTTATTGGTACTGCGACGTTATGGCGGACACATCGGACACTTTTGACACATTTTTGGCGCCATTCACATTTATTCTGCGATCAGTGCTATAAATATGCACTAATTACAGTATAAATGTGACTGGCATTGAAGGGGTTAACACTAGGGGGTGAGGAAGGGGTTAAATGTGTATGCTAGGTGTGTTCTAACTGTGGGAGGAGGGGGGGGGGTGACTGGGGGGGTGACCGATCTGTGTCCCTATGTAGGAAGGAACACAGATCGGGCTCCTCCCCTCCAGAGACAGGACATTGTCTCTGTGTGAGCCGGCAATGAGAGATGATCTATGAGAGATCATCTCTCATTCGCCCACAGATCGCATCACAAACGGCCGCTCTGATTGGCCGTTTGCCGCGATCTGTGATTGGTCGTGTCCAAGGGACATGGACAACACAGGGCTTCCCTGCAGCGCGCTGTACAGCACGCACTGGGAACGCCAGGATGACATGCCGTCAAATGACGGCATGTTGGATATTCAGGCCCGCGCTGTTGCCGTCATCCGACGGTAGCGCGGGCCTCAAGTGGTTAAATAAACGTTGTTATCAGGAATCTTCAATATTGCAACAATGTGTAAACTTCAGTACTTGTGTGCAAACAGCAACAAAAACAAAACCAACATAGAGTGCCAATGCTAGGGCCCGATTGCCAACGTGGATATCCAAGAGGTAGGTGCTCCTTTTCCCCTTGTGATTGGTAAGGATGTCCTCTTACCTTACTGTTGTAAGGTAACAGCATATAAAGGTTTTTCTAGGTAAGTGCAGCATATAACTCCGACCATTTCCTGGTGGCGTGTCTCTTAGTACTGTTTGACCTAGGTCTATAAACAGAGTCTCCCTGTGGGGCCCCGCCTGTTTGGTCAGCTGTGATCCTCACAAAGGGAGATGGATGCGCCAATAGTGTAGTAATTTTAAATATTTATTGATGAAAACACAAATCAGGGTACTCACATAAAGTGCATAAAAATCTGCATAAAACGAGCAGTATGGAGGCACCGGAGGTGACGTGTGTGAGCATGCTACTCGTTTTATGCTGATTTTTGCACTTTATTGTGAGTACCCTGATTTGTGTTTTTTTTTTTTTTATAAATATTTTAACCACTTGCCTACAGGGCACTTTCCCCCCCTTCCTGCCCAGACCAATTTTCAGCTTTCAGCGCTGTCACAATTTGAAAAACAATTGCGCGGTCATGCAACACTGTACCCAAATATTTTTTTTTTTCATTTTTTCCCCACAAATATAGCTTTCTTTTGGTGGTATTTGATCACCTCTGCAGTTTTTATTTATTGCGCTATAAACAAAAGAAGAGCGACAAGTTTGAAAAAAAAACCACAATGGGCCAGATTCAGAGAGCCGTAACTCCTGTCTAACTGGTGTTAGACTGGAGTACTTTCGACTTACGGGCGTTTTTTAGCTAGTCGAAATCCTCAAACCATGAAAAGACACCTGCGGGCTTCAATTCGACTGGATTACGTGTTCGTACGCCTTCAGATCTACGCTGCAAGAAAATTGCGGCTACTGGGCGGACTTCCTGTTGTTTTTCGCCGTCAGGGTATGCTAATGAGCTTTTGCCTGCAATCCAAGAAATTTCGCACTTCAAACGCAATCTCTTACGGCACCTTTAGTCATCTTTTTTTTGCGTATCACTATACCAGCCTTTTACCTCCTCTAATATTAGACAGCCCATGTTAAGTATGGCCGTCGTTCCCGCGTCGAATATCAACGTCTTCCGACGTCTTTTATTATTTTTAAACGTAAGTCGTCCGGGAATAGGAATGTTCGTAAACGCCGCTACTCAAACAATGAATGACGTCACAACGTGATTTCGCGCAATGCACGGCGGGAAATTCCTGAACAGAGCATGCGCAGTTCGATCGCCGCGGGGACGCGCTTAATTTAAATGCTTCACGCCCCCTAATCACGTATTTCGATTGCGCGGCGAGAAATAGACTACGACACCGTAGCGTACGCGCAAAAAACTATCTGAATTCGGCGTAGAGCCTGGTGAAATACGGCAGCGTAGCGTATTTCGATTACGCAGCGGAATATTACGTCTATGTGAATCTGGCCCAATATTTTTTACTTTTTACTATAATAAATATCCATAAAAATAAATTTAAAAAAAGCAAATTTTTCCCTCAGTTTAGGCCGATACGTATTCTTCTACATATTTTTGGTTAAAAAAAAAAAAATCGCAATAAACGTATATTGATTGGTTTGCGTCAAAGTTATAGGGTCTACAAAATAGAGGATAGATTTATAGCATTTTTTTTTCTTTTTTTTTTTACTAGTAATGGTGGCGATCAGCGATTTTTATCATGACTACGATATTGCAGGGGACACATCGGACACTTTTGACACATTTTTGAGGCCATTCACATGTGACTGGCAGTGAGGGGTTAACACTAGGGGGCGATCAAGGGGTTAATGTATTAGTGATTCTAACTGTGGGGGGAGGTGACTGATGGTTGTCCCTATTAGTGTTGCTCGCGAATATTCGAATCGCGAATATTCGCTACGAATATTGCATATTCGAGTATTCGCGATATAACTCGAATATAGCGGCGAATATTCGCTATTTCGAATATTGTTATTTTTTTCAAATTTATTTTTAAAACAGATCACATCCTAGTGATCAATGATCGCCTTCAAGGTCTAAAAGCATGCTGGTATGATTACAGAGAGACCCTGGGCCGAGTAGCTGATGCAATTCTTTTATTTTCCGAAAAATCGCATTGCGTTTTTTCGGCCGAAAAAACGCATTGCGCTTTTTCGGCAACATAAAATAATTGCATCAGCTACTCGGCCCTTCTTTTGCATCAGAGCCAATCAGAAATCTCGAATATCGCGCAATATTGCTATTGCCGAATATTCGAGATTTTCTGATTGGCTCTGATGCGCCAATCAGAAAATCTCGAATATTCGGCAATAGCAATATTGCGCGATATTCGAGATTTCTGATTGGCGCATCAGAGCCAATCAGAAATCTCGAATATCGCGCAATATTGCTATTGCCGAATATTCGAGATTTTCTGATTGGCTCTGATGCGCCAATCAGAAAATCTCGAATATTCGGCAATAGCAATATTGCGCGATATTCGAGATTTCTGATTGGCTCTGATGCGCCAATCAGAAATCTCGAATATCGCGCAATATTGCTATTGCCGAATATTCGAGATTTTCTGATTGGCTCTGATGCGCCAATCAGAAAATCTCGAATATTCGGCAATAGCAATATTGCGCGATATTCGAGATTTCTGATTGGCGCATCAGAGCCAATCAGAAATCTCGAATATCGCGCAATATTGCTATTGCCGAATATTCGAGATTTTCTGATTGGCGCATCAGAGCCAATCAGAAAATCTCGAATATTCGGCAATAGCAATATTGCGCGATATTGCATGAATTCTGATTGGCGCATCAGAGCCAATCAGAAAATCTCGAATATTCGGCAATAGCAATATTGCGCGATATTCCTTTTGCCGAATATTCGAGATTTTCTGATTGGCTCTCATGCATAGTAGTAGAGTAAGTTAGCAGAATAAAATCGCGTTATATCTCTCCTTTGCCGATTCAAAATACTCACATTAATTAGCATATTCTCCTCATCAATGGTGAACATGCTTCCAACCATCTTTATCTCCTGAAAATCTCCTTCTGGCTGCAGTGGCTGGCCCAAATCCAGGAAGTGAAACTTTATTTCCAAAAAAAAACGCGGGAATGCGCACGCGCCGGAACGTAAGATCGCATTACAAGTGTCATTTGCAATTAGTGAAATTTAGCAATGTTCTTATTTCACTAAAATATCAATAACATTCGATTTGGACGCAGGTTTAAAAAAATCGCAATAGATTTTAATCGCAATCAAAATATCGCAATTAGCGAAAAATCGCACTTATGATACTTCGTAAAAATACCACGAATATTCGAAATTAGCGAATATTTTTTGAATATTCGGAAAAATATTCGTGATATATCGCGAAATCGAATATGGTGTATTCCGCTCAACACTAGTCCCTATGTACAAGGGACACACCATCGGCCCCCTCTCCCTGACAGGACGTGGATCACTATTTCTTAATACTAGTTATATTCACTTAGTCCTTTTCCTCTCACCCTATACAGCGCAGCATTACCCCCCTTTTTTGACTATTTTTGGTTTGACACACTTTCAGTGTTGCAGCTGTATCCCTTACCCATGTAGCTGGCCAGCTAGAACCTGTCCTAGGTAGCTAATATAATCTACATGTATATACAGCTAAACCTGCTAAGAACCTAATGTAGTGCACATATTTATATGTGAGAGACAAAGGCAGGGCTATTCACTGTGATTTTATGCTTGGATGCTGTATAACAGTTGTATGTTTGTGTTCACAGAAGCAAAAGAAAAATATGCCTTTAAGAATCATTTGTTTGTATGGCAGCAGTAGGTAAGCAATTCACAGTAAAATTCATGCCAGAAAGCATAGAGTTAAGCTTTTGTGACTCATCATAAACCTTGGCCCAATCACAGCCAATCTCACATTGAGCAGAGTTTTGACCAATCACAGCCAGCTTTGCATTCTATGCTGTCAGAATGTTTTCAGCACATGGTCTGCACATTCTTTTCCACATGCAGACAGCAGAGCAGAGCAGACATACATAGCAGTTTTATGGAAGCAACAGGGCAAATTAGGTATGGTACACAGTTATATATGTGTTCTTATTGTAAATAGTGTGATTAGAACTGAATACTGATCTAGCTGTGTGTTCACTTGTAGTTCCACCACTCATCATCCCTTCAAACAAACCAAACCCAACTGAGCAACCCTGCAAACCAAGTTGCAAACCACAGTTATACCTTTAAGAGAAAAAAAAGAGAAAAGAAAGAGAAAGAGAGAGAGAGTAATTACTGAAGAAAGAAATATATCCACCATCTTATGTTAAATGACAAGATTGAATATTTGAACCACCATTTTCTGTTATACTTATTCATCACGTGTTTTTGTACATGGACTGTCTGCTGCAAAGCAGCAGTATCTTATATGAAGAAAAGTGAAGTTAATAAATACGTTATTTTACGCATTTGGTGTGCTCTTTAACTGGTTGCCGACCTGCCACCGTCATTTTACTGTGACAGGTCGGCTCTCCTGGGCGAGAGCCAGTAGCTATACGTCCGCTTTTAAGCGGCCACTAGGGGGCACGTGCGCGCCGCTGACGGCCGGCGCGCGCGCCCCCCGCTCGCCCACCGCTCGCCCCCCGCGCCCCCCGCTCACCCAGAGCTCCCGGTCCTGTCAGCAGGGGAAACGCTGATCTTCTGTTCATACAATGTATGAACAGAAGATCAGTGATTTCCCCTAGTGAGGCCACCACCCCATACAGTTAGAACACACCCAGGAACACACTTAACCCCTTCCCTGCCCCCTAGTGTTAACCCCTTCACTGCCAATGGCATTTTTATAGTAATCCAATGCATTTTTATAGCATTGATCGCTAAAAAAATGCCAATGGTCCCAAAAATGTGTCAAAAGTGTCCGAAGTGTCCGCCATAACGTCGCAGTACTGAAAAAAAATGCTGATCCCGCCGCCATTACTAGTAAAAAAAAATATTAATAAAAATGCCATTAAACGACCCCCTATTTTGTAAACGCTAAAACTTTTGCGCAAACCAATCAAACGCTTATTATGATTTTTTTTTACGAAAAATATGTAGAAGAATACGTATCGGCCTAAACTGAGGGAAAATTTTTTTTTTATATATATTTTTGGGGGATATTTATTATAGCAAAAAGTAAAAAATATTGTTTTTTTTTCAAAATTGTCACTCTATTTTTGTTTATAACGCAAAAAATAAAAACCGCAGAGATGATCAGATACCACCAAAAGAAAGCTCTTTTTGTGGGAAAAAATAGATGCCAATTTTGTTTGGGAACCACATCGCACGACCGCGCAATTGTCAGTTAAAGCGACACAGTGCCGAATCACAAAAAGTGCTCTGGTCATTGGGCAGCAATATGGTCCGGGGGTTAAGTGGTTAAACCTACTGCTTCCATAGAACGGCAATAGAGGAATTTCAGAGTAATAGACAGTCTTGTTGGACTGAAAAGTCAGAGATATCACAATTCTTCTAATGCCACAGCACATGAGGCACTTCATAGTGCTGCGCCTGCCACAACCCACACCTTAGTAGTGCGGGCATACTCTATATATCTATCATCCACACATATTCACCTGCTGCTACACTTCCATACGTCACTCTCTAGTAGACAATGAACAGTCATTTGCATTGTTTTGTTTTTTTTGTTTATATGGGGGATATAACTTGGTTGGGGAAAGGGTATGGGATGCCCATAGAACAGATTATATTTGCTATATTTACTTGAAGAATTGCTATAGCAATGGCGCTTTACACTTTCTGGATAGAGCACTTAAAAAATGATGGACTCTAACCCTGACAAACTTGAACTTTACACTCCTGCTCTGCACAACTCCTGCAGATTGTTACTCCCAGGACTTGTCTCGTCTTGCACAAACTTCCCTGTTACAGTGTTCGTCTTTCCACCCCATCATCTTGAACTGCACCAGGGATCACTCTGAATAATCCCTGGCTGTTACTGAACTTGCTGATATGCCAGGAGCCATCAGTACCCCTTCTTGACGGCCTAGTTATTTACCATAAATAAATGATAGATGGACTACTGATCCCAGCCAGCCCGACTTGCAAATTCTGTGCCCTCAGGCCACATCGATTTTTCACAAAACCCCACAGTCTCTCCTGTGGCCTTGCACCAAGTTCCCCTGGCATGCCTGTTTCAGATATCCACTGTGCCTCACTCACCGAACTTCTCCTGCCCTGAGTCCTTCATGAAGAATTTACCCGGACAATGCGTCCTGACTGCTTCTCCAGCTCCGGTTCCAGGATACCTCTCCATGACCATATGAGGAGAGGCTCTCTCCCAGCTCTCAAGCTCCTCCACCAAGGCCTGAACCCCCCAGATGGGGGTAAGCCTCCTGCTGCAGTCTAATGCATCGTACACACATACGGGTTTCCTGGCTGAGAACCGAGAACCTGTCCGGTAACTTTTTCCCCCTACACATGGACGTTTTCCCGACAGGAAAACTGCCATGAGAGCTTTGGTCGGGAATCACAGGCATGTTTATGCTCCACTGCAGTGTTTTCCATAGGAAAACTGCTGCATTAAAAACAAACAGGTCTAGTGTGCTGCATAAGCCAGCCTAAATTTACCTGCCTGGCAGCTATCACCCAAAACACCTTACCTGAAAAAAAAACTGGAAAGAGACAGGAAGCTAGCATTGTTTAAGTTGTCTAAGAGAAGTTCTAATTCCAACAAGTCACTGCCAGATAGCCCTTAAAGAAAAACATTGCTTTTAGGTTGTGAATAGTCCCATATGGTCACACAACAGGAACTAGTGCAGGTGGCCTTCTAGCCCAACAATAATTTGTCTAGTACCAGCTACAGGGGTGCCACCTATGGGGTATTTAAACAGCCCTGCCAGATATTAATGAATTTCTTTGGTGAGTTTTTATGATAATAGGTGTTTTTTTCTTACAAGGATATTATTCCTTAGATCCACTGTGTGAATATTATTAAGGATATTATTCACTGCTTGGATCCACTGCACGCCTTCGGGGTTGTGCCGAAATCCAGAGCCGAACAATCAGTTTCCTGGCTAGGTATAGTCTTGTGAGGGCAATGTATACCGGAGGGAGGTACAATTCCTCATTGAGACTGCCCAACAGACACGTCAGCGGGTCCATAGTCAGTTGAACCTGATATATTTTATTGATTATTGTGATAACTCAATTCCAATATCTCACAAGCTTGGGGCATCTCCAGAGCACAGGGGTGTAGATAAGGGGGGGGGGGGGGTTAGGGTTGTTCAAACCCCCCCAGAGCCAAAATGAAATGCATGGTGTCCCTGCTCTGCAGCTACACATGGCACCAGCGACAGACAGCACTGCAGTCAGTGGCACACAGAGTGTAATAATACCGCTGCAGCAAGTGTAATAGATCATTAGGCATACCCTCACGCATGTTGTAGTTCACCACCAGGCTGACAGATCTATCACCAGCAGCACAGTGGGAGCCAGTGGTGCATGTAGTCCGGCCCATACTGAACACTATGTATTCCCGTTGTCTTGTAGTGCCACTCCCACCTTGAGCTTGGGAGAGGAGCTTTGCCTGGGCCCTGGAGCACAAAGTGCTTGTAAAGTGCTGTGTAGCCGCCAGCCCCCACATGAATGAACTGCTGGCTGAGTGGGAGGAGGATGCTCTATATAGTAAAACACCACAACAGCTCTTAGGCCTCATACACATGACCGAGATTCTCGTCGTAAACTAAACATTGTTTTCCTCGACGAGTTCCTTGTCAGGCTTGTCGAGAATCTTTGAGAATCTTAACAAGCTTTCTTTGCGTGCACACTGTGAAGAAAAAATCTTGTCGTTCTCAAACGCGGTGACGTTCAACACGTACAACGGCACTATAAAGGGGAAGTTCGATTCCATTGGCGCCACCCATGGGGCTGCTTTTGCTAATCTTGTGTTGCCGTGTGTTAGTAAAAGTTGTGCTGATGGCGGTGGCGTCAGCACAGTATCAATTCCTCTTTGTGGATGTGGGGCAGAAAACGAGGAAGCCCGGTGCCCCAGCGGAAGACACAGGAGAAGACCCGGGGCTGGTGCACCCCCTGGCAGAAGACGTTAAAGGCTGTGCCCCCCCCCCCCCCGAATGTAAAAGAGCTTAAAGTGGGTAGGGGGCCTGGTAGAAGACCCCCAGAGCTGACTAATAAATTATTTAAAAAATCTGTGTGGTGTTTTTTTTTTTCCCCAGGTGAATGGGTAGGGGTACTCACCGGAATCTGGGAGCCACCTTATTAAAGGGGGCTCCAAGATTCTGATAAGCCCCATTCCCGCAGACCCTGACGGCCAGGTTTGTCGGGAAGAGGCCCTTGTCGTCCCTATCGACATGGGGACAAAAGTGCTTTGGGGTGGGGGGCGCAGTGCCCCCCCTGCCCCAAAGCACACACTCCCCCATGTTGAGGGCATGCGGTCTGGTACAGCTCAGGAGGAGGGGCGCTCGCTCGTCCCCACCCCCATTCCTGTCCGGCCGAACTGCGTGCTTGGATAAGTGTTTGGATAAGGGTTTGGTCTGGATCTCGGGGGAACCCCACGCTGTTTTTTTGGCATAGGTTTAATCCCTTACGTTCCAGACCAAACCTAAGGGCCTGGTATGCACCTGAAGGAGAACCCATGCCGTTTTTTTTTTATTTGGTCTGGAAAATTTTTATTTATAACTACGACCAAAAAAGTTAACAAATATACAAAATAAACAAAATAACACAAAACAAACAACAAACACAAACCATCATACCACGG
Organism: Rana kukunoris; assembly: GCA_029574335.1. Lineage (NCBI taxonomy): Eukaryota > Metazoa > Chordata > Amphibia > Anura > Ranidae > Rana > Rana kukunoris. The sequence goes on from CM056050.1 coordinate 410,552,285, forward strand.
ACCTCCACCCTCCAAGAAAATAACTGCAAAGAAAGAAAAATAACATCAGAACGGGTATTTACAACAGGCTCACTGGTACAAGAGAAAGTCTTTATAGTCCATCAGAAAAGCTTGTCCAGATCATTTTTTTTAACAAAAAGAACAAAACCAACTTAAAACGGCTCACTGGTACAGTAGGGAGATCAAAGTCCATAGAGACCACTACTGTCCAGATCATCGCCAAACCACAACACACCCCACCACCATAACAACAAATACCTACAACCCATGTATGAGCGAGAACATGATAGTCAGGCATGTCTGTAGCCTTATTTCAAAAATACCATAAACAAAATCTAAGGGGATGAAAAAGGATAGCTGTCCCTACCCGTGAAGAGGGGCAGAGCCGTGGCCTAAGGGGGCTGGAAGAAGAACCCCCTCCATAAATGGGCACACCTCTCAGGCCCGACCCTGCTCCTTTCCAAATCCTGCACCTTCACTAACTCCCGAAAGATATCGCCCACCACCTCATGCACAGACAGGATTTTGTCCCTAGTGGACACTAAACACCGAGCGTGCCAAGTGTAGTAAAGCACAACTACGCTGACTAAATAAAGTGACAATAACTTAAAACCCCTGCGGACCCCGAAGTCACCATACACTCGCTCAGCAAAGGTCAGGGCCGGAAGGCGGGGGTAGCCAATGGCACCCCCTACCCCCATAAGAACCTCCATGTTGAAGGGACATTGGACCAGAAAATGGTCTATGGTCTCCAATGTATCTCCACATTCCCGTCGGGGACAGCCCCTGTCCTCTAGGTTCAGATACTTGAGATTTGCACGGACATACAGTCGTCCAGAATTCTGGAAGAATTCAAAAGGCCAAACCCCCCCACTCCCTCAAGAACAGCAAGAGCCAGTCCTTGGATGAACATTCCCACCAGGAAGGCACGTCCACAAAGATGCAAGTTGTACTTTACAAAAATGATGATGAAGAACACCACCGGGTTGACCATGTCCAACTCACCTTGCCTTTGCTGGCGGTATGTGACCTCCCTCTTGATCAGGTTCAGTCTGTTTCCCCACAACAGCAGGAAGAACAGACCATAGACCTGAGCATAGAGAGATGCTGGCAAAAGACACACGTAGCTCACAAAGAGAAACTCAGGCAATAAGTACGTCTTGACCAAGGTTACCCTTTACCTCAGGGAAAGTTTCCAACCTTTCCAGGCCTTCACCTTCCGAGTGGCACTCACCAACCTGCACTCCCAATTTAGCTTGGGATAATCACCCGTGCCAAAATGAATGCCAAGGACTCGAATCTCTGGTACGGGCGTGAGGAACACGTCCAGAAGGGGGAACTGCTCCCCCTCCTTCCCCATCCAGAAAACGTCACTCTTGTCCCAATTGACCAGCGACCCCGACACCTCAGAGTAGCACCCGATCTGGGATTCCACATAATGGGCCTCCTCACGACCAGATACCACCACCGAGACGTTATCTGCATAGGCCACGACCCTCACTGCCGAAACCGGACCCCCGACAGGTCCCACCGGAACCCCCCCAGATGCTCGCAGTCTAGCCTCCTTACGAAGGGGTCGACCGCAAAGATGTACAGAAGGGGGCTCAGCGGGCACCCCTGCCGGAACGCCAGAGTCCACAGCAAAGGCCCGACCCACCCAACCGTTGACAAGAGGGAAGCTCTCAGCTCCCCTATACAATACCTGTAGCCAATCAACAAATTGATCAGGCAGACCGTATCTCCTCAGAAGCAGCCAAAGGTACTCATGGTTCACCTGATCAAACGCCTTAGCCTGATCCAGTGCAAGCAGATACCACTCGCTGCCATCAGCCCTGCACCTTTCCACAGCCTCCCGGACGTTCAGGACGGCACTAAAAGTGCCCCGGCCAGGAATTGTGCAGTGCTGAGAGGGAGACAGCATCCTGCCCGCCAAAGCAGACAGACGTGTAAACAAGATCTTTGCCAGTATCTTCCTATCTGTGGTAAGAAGGGCGATCGAACGCCAATTCTCCACCACAGACAGGTCTTTCCCCTTTGACAGAAGGATCAGAGCTGACCTTCTCATTAGGGAGGCAGCAGGCCATAGGCCAAACATTCACTAAACACGTCCCTCAGATGAGGAGCCAAGAGGCTCTTAAAGGTTTTGTAAAACTCGGCCGTGGGCCCATCGGGCCCAGGCGACTTTTTAGATGCTAAAGAGCTGATAGCCTGCTAGACTTCAGCTACCGAGATCTTTTTTGTCAGAGAGTCAGGAAGGTCAGACCCCACTTCCAGCGGGGTCTCATCAAGGAATTCCCTGACTTTCTCCATGTCTAGAGGCCGCTTCTTCAGGAGGTCCGAAAAGTGGTCTCTGACGACACCCAGGATCCCCGATCTGGACCGGACCAGAGATTCCGAGGCATCCTTCAGGCCGTGTACAACCTTCGAACTCGCCGCCTCACCACAGCTCTTGTAGGGATCAGGAGAGATAAACTTCCTGTAATCCCTCTCAAAAAACAGGGAGGCGAGACGATCATACTGACACTCCTTCATCTGCGCCTTCAGACCGGATATCTGTTCCCGAGAGCCCCCAGAGGACACCAGGCGGTCAAGCTGCCTGCGTAGTCTCTGGTAGGCTTGGTACTTGGAAGCTGCCCTGTACCCAGAGATTTCCCTGAAAAAGTCGCCAGACCTCTTTTTAACTACTTCCCACCACTCAAGGCGGGAGCAGTTGCCCTCAAGGAGAGAGGTCTGGTCCAGGAAGAAAACCTCATAGGCTTCCCTAACCTCAGGATCCTCCAGTAGCGGCCCATTCAGGCGCCACAAACAGCTCCCTTTCTGAGGAGTGTCGGGACATTCAGGGCCACAGATACCATACAGTGATCGGAAAACTCTACCGACTGGAGCTCGGAAGCCGAGCAGGCAGAGTCCTCCTTTAAAAAAAACCTAACCTAAATCTAATCTACTCTTACTACTACCTTGGGCAAATGTGAAACCAGTGAGTTTGGGGAGGTGACGAACGTGCACATCCACCAACCTGGCCTCCTTCACTACGCTATTCAAAAAAGTACTATCATATCCCAGAGTGTTGGCGGCACCTGCCCGGTCTTTGGGCCTAGTGATCATATTGAAATCACCACCAAAGATCACCTGCTGGGATGTAAAAAGATAAGGCTTAACCGCCGTAAGAAGGCTCTTCCTCTCCCTCTTTGAGGCCCATAAAAATTAATGAGCCGGAGGAATTGCCCCCTCACGACGGCCTCTACCACCAGACATATACCAATCTCCACTTCTATCACTCGCTGGCAAGCCACCGGACCAGTCTTAAAAAGGGCCGCAAACCCCACTGCAGGGCTCGGCCGCAAGAGACCAGAGGGAGGGCCCACATCTCCACTCCCTCTTTGCTAGATGCATCTCTGCCACAGATGCCAGCCAGGTCTCCTGCAAAAACAAAATGTCAACTTCAACACGCCTGAGAAAATTAAAGGCCATAAAACAAGCTCCTACATAACGAATACTTGCGACATAATGGTCGCAAGCCGTATTGGAGAGGGTACCGCCATCAAAGTGATTAAAAGGGTCACGTTCTCCTTCATACTACATAATACATAAACCTATACACATATTTACACCTCCTCCTTCTCCTCGGAATCCGAGGAGGAGAGGACATTGAACGGGTTCCCCAGGGACACCCCACTTCGTGCCGCTGGGAGAACCCCACCCTTCACAGGGAGCTTCCCGCCCCCAGATTTGGCAGCCTGCCCCTTCTTCTTCTTATGTCTGACTTGCTCCCACTCCTGCCATCTCTCCGAGGAGACAACGCCACCCCCCTCCTCAGACCCTCTGCTCGAGACCTCCTTAGCCCTCTTATATGCAGCATCTGTCTTCATGGCCACAGGGCCAGAGGAGACCTTGGGTACAGAAGAGGAGGGGGATCGGAGAGGCAGGAGGGGGCCCAGACACAGGGGAGGGGACAGGGGGGACCAGACTCAGCTGGATGGGGAGAAGACGAAGGGGGAGGGGGTGACGGAACTTGGGAGAAGAAGAAGGGGGAGGGGGGACGGGAGAGACGAGGGGCGGGACGGGGGGGGGACATGAGGGGGGGTGCACGGGGAGGCAGATGGAACAGGTGGAGGAGGGGAAATGGCGAGGAGGGGGAGGGGGAAGGGGATGGGGATCGGCCCTGCAACAAAAGGAGGGGAAGGCCAGGGCCCCGGACCCTCAGACCTGGGACCTCTAGGCCCTCCTGACTCCTCCCCACCGGCTCTGCCTTTCGGAGTATCAGGAGCCTCCTGGCCAACTGAGCCCGTGTCTCCCGGGGGGGAGCCCCTCGTCCACGCCTGCCCCGCCTTCTTTGAGGCAATGGGCCTGTTGGTCCCTCTGGAGCAGCACTAGGGGCTCTAGGATCCCCACCCATCTGGCCATCACTCGCAGGGGGAGCTTCGGCCACTCCCAGCCCGGGAGGTCCCCCCCTGAGAAAAAGCCCCGATATGCTTTGGGGCATCTCACCACACAAGTTGCAGCATATCTTCCCACATGACTCGGACAGGTGGCCAAACTCGTGGCACCGGCCACATCTGACCACCGTGCAGTCCGAGCTCATGTGGGTCGGGCTGCCGCACTTGAAGCAACGACGGGGCTGTCCCGGGTAGAAGGCCAGGTGTCAGGACTGTCAGGATAAGTACTCACCGAGGCCGAGATGCCGAGGGCGGCTGCCTTTGCGGCTCTGTGCACTTCACCCCCTGGAGGTGGAGACAGCGGGGAAGGGCACAAAGGAGCACCGGCTACCAGCGGTAGGTGTTGTGCTGATAGGAGATCTCTGAAGACTTGGCTTATGATCACAGGACAGGATCGCAGCAGGCGTGGATAGTGATCCAGGAGCAATAAAGTTTATCAGGCAGAGAGTCAGTTCAGGTCAGGACTGTAAGCAGATCCGGGATGCAAGCCAATGGTTCAGGGATTGGAGAAGGCAGAAGGTCCAGGATACAAGCCGGAGGTCAAAGGGGTACAGACAGCAGCAGAAACGATGAGACAAGCCGAGGGTCAAGTGCAGGAGAAGGCGTAGAGAAGTCAGGTCCGATCCGGGTCAATAGGTCACAAGCTTTCAGGTAAACAAGGCACTATAGCAGGATAGCTGGCAACAAACCAGCAACCCGCCATGCGTCTGGAGCTGGTTTAAATAGGCCGGGCTAGGACTTGATTGGTGGACGTGCGCGCGGATGCGCGCACAGACGTGCGCAGGCGCGCGCCCACGCGCCCGCCGTGACGCAGAACCATGCTGGAACAAAGAGGCGCGCATGCGCGCGCCGCGCACAGGCACGGGCATGCGTCGTGGTGAGGATCGGCCGCTGGAGCAACTGATACCCTGACACCAGGATCCGGTCTCTGCCTAGGATGCGCTGCCAGGGAGGTGGGCAACACTGTTGCCCTCCCTCTTGAGCCGGATCCTGGTCAACCAAGCCCCAGTCGAGACAATACGCTCATCGAGTTTCTTTCTCAGGGGGACCTGCAATTGCCAGGTGGCAATGTCCTCCGGAGGGAGCGACTCATTCCTCACCAGGGTGGTGAGGTTCTGTACCTCCTCCTGCCTGGAGATGGGAATGAGCCTGTACTTCTTCCAGGGGTCAACGCCCCCCACCAACCCAAAGTTGGTGATGAAGCGTTCCATACACACGGGAGTGACAAAACTTATATCAAACTCCTGTGTGTTGGTGGGGTGGATAACAGCAAAAAGGCCAAAACCCAAGGAGAGTACCAGGCCCACCACCTCACCTCGGGCGGGGCAGGGGTCCGGACCCTCGTACCGAAGCTGGACAACATTCCTACGCCTCCTCTCTGGACCACCTGTACCCCTCGTCCACGCCGACCCCTGCATCCTCTCCTGGTCAGCAGGGGGGCGTGGAAATTCTGGGCACCAAACCGGCTGTACAGGTGGTCCAGAGGGGCACGAGAGCCCACCACCTGGATGAAAGAGCGACCCCCCTTTAGGGCAGACAATAAGTTGGCCTCCAGAGACCCCCGAAAGATGTTCTCGGGAAGCAGGGCACCCCCCTCAGCACCCCCAGAAGTGGGGGGGGGACGGGAGGCCCCCATCCCTGCTGGTGGTGTTGCACCCACCCCCGCTGACCGGGGGGGTAACTTCCAGTTCGCAGGGGGGATCACCTCCGGGTCCCTGATGGTGGATGGGAGCTGGCCACATCCCCCTTCCCTGAAAAGGGGCTGGTTCCCACTCGGAGAATGTGGCCTCAGCTGCTCCTCCCCCAGCAGCCGGCGCCATCTTGGCCACACTGCACACCAGCTTTTTCCCTGAATATGACAACTATTACGCCTTCACCATGCATCTGCCCCTCTCCCGGTGACATAGCAGCTGCAGGAGCAGTCCCTGGTGCTTTCACTGCCAGATCCTCCCGCTCTACTGCATGCTGAGGGGTCATGGAGGCTGACACATGGTGGGTCTCAGCTGTGGCAGCGTGACCATTCTGAGGGAGCCTGGGTACGCTGACCTGTAGATGCCGGGGGGGTACCCCCGGCGGCGCTTGGGCCCTGCGACCTCCTGGATCATTGGACTCCCCAGACTTGGCCAACCCCCCAGCCCTTTTCACAGACCGAGGGATCGGCTCCTGGGAGCCCTCCCCAGGTTTTATGGTCTTACTGGGCCCTGCACCACCGGCACTCACACCCCCCCCCCCCCCCACTGCACCCAGGCTCTCTTGGCTTCCCTGGCTGTTTGGAGGATCGGGACCCCGACCGCCCGCTGCTCCTCCTCCTTGCCGCCTGGCTTCCTTCCCGGCTTGCCTGCTGGAGGGTCTTCCTGAGCTCCTCTAAGAAGCTCACCTCTCCATTTAGGGTGTTGATGGCCCCCCTAAACTCCGACCTCCTAGTACTGGTGCACCTGTCCCTCTTGTCCCTCAGGCCTGCGAGAGATGAAATTTTGTCCACGCAGGCCTGAGATATCCTAAACAGCAGGGACTTGATCCTATCACACCTCTTCCGGGCTTTAGCCTCCGACTCACCTGGTTGTAATGCAGTCCAGTCGGAGAGCCCTTCCTGGGTGCCTAGGAAGAGGCGGTCATCCCTGCTGATGGTGGTGGTCTGGCTGGAGGAGGGCAGGTACTGCTGGTTCCTCCGGAGGCCGGATACTGGTCCTTCCCCTGGGCTGAGGGAGGCCATCCCTCCCCTCTTCTGGGGCTGGAGGCTGGTCCTGGTGGCAGGAGCTCAGGAAATAGGTCTTCACTCCTCTCCAGCAGGATGCAGACTGAAAGGAGTGGGAGGAGCTGGAACTACTGCCAGTGGGAGGAGCTATGCAATCGCTCTGGAGTTCCCCTTCATGATCAGTGTCCCCTTCATGAACAGCGATCTGTCATTTCCTCATTTCAGTCCCACCTCCCTTCAGTTAGAACACACCCAGGGAACATAATTAGCCCCTCCCTGGCCCCTAGTGTTAACCCCTTCCATGCTAGTGGCATTTTTATAATAAACAATGCTTTTTTAAAGCATTGGTCGCTATAAAAATGCCAATGGTCCCAAAAATGTGTCAAAAGTATCTAATGTGTCCGCCATAATGTCGCAGTACCGATAAAAATCGCTGATCGCCGCCATTACTAGAAAAAAAAATTGTAATAAAAATGCCATAAAACTAACCCCTATTTTTTGTAGACGCTATAACTTTTGCGCAAACCAATCAATAAACGCTTATCGCAATTTTTTGGAACCAAAAATATGTAGAAGAATACGTATCGTCCTAAACCGAGGGAAAAAAACGTTTTTTTATATATATTTTTGGGGATATTTATTATAGTAAAAAATATTATTTTCTTTTTTTAAATTGTTGCTCTTTTTTTGTTTATAGCCAATTTTGCGAATCGGCACTGCGTCGTTTTAACTGACAATTGCACGGTCGTGCTCCCAAACAAAATTGGCGTCCTTGTTTCCCACAAATAGAGCTTTCTTTTGGTGGTATTTGATCACCTCTGCGGTTTTTATTTGTTGCGCTATAAACAAAAATAGAGCTACAATTTTGAAAAAAATTCTATATTTTTTACTTTTTGCTATAATAAATATCCCCCCAAAATATATATAATCATTTTTTTTCCTCAGTTTAGGCCGATACATATTTTTCTACCTATTTTTGGTATAAAAAAAAATCGCAATAAGCGTTTATCGGTTGGTTTTCGCAAAATTTATAGCGTTTACAAAATAAGGGATAGTTTTATTGCATTTTTTTTTTTTTTTTTACTACTAATGGCGGCGATCAGCGATTTTTTTCGTGACTGCGACATTATGGCGGACACTTCGGACAATTTTGACACCGGGACTGCGGGACTCGCGGACCCGATCACTGCTGGAGTGCGGCGATCGGTCCCCAGAGCTGAAGAACGGGGAGAGCCGTGTGTAAACACGGCTTCCCCATGCTTCACTGTGCGGCAGCATCGATCGCGTCATCCCTTTTATAGGGGGGGCGCGATCGATGATGTCACACCTACAGCCACACCCCCTACAGTTGTAAACACACACAGGGAACACATAACCCCTACAGCGCCCCCTTGTGGTTAACTCCCAAACTGCAACTGTCATTTTCACAGTAAACAATGCAATTTAAATTTCACAGCAAAAAATGCATTTAAATTGCATTGTTTACTGTGAAAATGACAGTTGCAATTTGGGAGTTAACCACAAGGGGGCGCTGTAGGGGTTATGTGTTCCCTGTGTGTGTTTACAACTGTAGGGGGTGTGGCTGTAGGTGTGACATCATCGATCGCGTCCCCCCAATAAAAGGGATGACGCGATCGATGCTGCTGCACAGTGAAGCACGGGGAAGCCGTGTTTACACACGGCTCTCCCCGTTCTTCAGCTCTGGGGACCGATCGCCGCACTCCAGCAGTGATCGGGTCCGCGAGTCCCGCAGTCCCGGAGCTTTGGACCGGTTCACAGGAGCACGCCGCGGGCGCGTGCCCGTGACCCATGGCTGGGTACTGGTACCGACCTAAATATATGTGGATGTGCCCAGCTGTGCCATTCTGCCGACATATATGTGCAGGAGGCGGTCCTTAAGAAGTTAATATTGCACACACTCATAGAATGGCGCCAAACTTCAGGACTTTAAAATCTCCATAGGCGACACTTGTTTTTTTTTACAGGTTACCAGTTTAGAGTTACAGAGGAGGTCTAGTGATAAAATTATTGCTCTCACTCTAACGCATGCGTCAATACCTCACATGTGTGGTTTGAACGGTGTTTACATATGTGGGCGGGACTTCCTTTCGTGTTCGCTTCTGAGTGCGAGCTACTAAGGACAGGGGCGTTTTAATTATTATTATTTATTTTTGTTACGTAATAATTCAATAAGACCTCCCCTTCAGGCTGGAAAGTATGAGTTAAGGGGGAAAAACACAGATCTCATGCTTTCAGCCGCGATTGCAGCTTTGTTTATGTTTCTGCATTTCTGTTGAACTGAGCATGCTCAGGGACTTAGAAATTTTGATGTTGCTTTTTGAGGTTGAAAATCACGTGGATGTCTCTGAGCATGCTCACAGAGCGTGTTTATTGGGTTAGTAATTTAAGAACATCTTTACCAGGTGTAACCAGTTACAAGTTCACCCAAACTAGAGACTGAACTTTGTCCATGTGCTTTCAATTGCTTAATTAGCACACAAGCATGCATGTTATATAAAGCGTGGATAGAGCACTTGTCAGCTGCCCTGAGAGAGGGCAGGCTGCCAAAAATGTCTTTGCAAAACAGATATGGTTTTAAGTAAGGTTTTTGTTTTGCCAATGTAGGTTTTGTTAATGGACATTGATTTATTTGTTTCTGCTGCATCATTTTGCTAAATATATCCTGTTATTTCCAAAGCATAAACCATATGCTGTTTACTGTTTTAAATGTATATTTAGATTTTTTTATATTTATGTTTTTTTTTGTTTTTTGCTTTCCTCGTTTTGTTGACCAATAAAAATACTTTCAAAATGTCAAGTTTGTTTTTTGTTACTTTTTCATGCTACAGATTTTGACAGCTGCAGCTGAAATAGTTTTGGCCTAAACAATCAGCTATGATCTGTTTCTAAGCTTCTTTCCAGGTGTGTATGCATGAAATGTTTGCTGCCATGTTTAATCACCAGGAAAGTAAAAAGACAGAGGGGTAAGTATTGTTTCCCTTTTACTGCAGTGGTCCTCAGTCCTCAAGTACCCCTGACAGGACATGTTTTGTGGATTTATCTTATCAAGAATTGCTGTCCAGACTGTCTTTTAAAGCACATGTGCAAGATGAAGGAAAACCTGCAAACATGGCCTGTTGGGGGGGGGGGTGTATTGGTGGACAGGCTTGAAGTGCTGATTTACAGCACTGTGCTTAAATCTAGCGCAAGAAAATCCTATTCTAATTGTGGATGTTTGAGGGAAGCCAAGTGAGTGTTAGAACCCCTGCTTGTGTTTTTTGGGTTGGACTATGTGTCCCTTTTCTTAAAATTAGCTTCACTTCCGGTCACACAGCTGAACAGGTAGTGAGGTTTAAACCCTACCAATGTCTTTTCTTGGGCACACACAGGTCAATATAACTAGTGTCCCCATTAAGCAAATTGCACTGCTGTGTACACCCCAAATGATTAGTTAGCTTGGGGTTTAGTAAAGGCAAAGCCACTCTGCAGTAGAAGCGTAGTCACTGAAAATCAGAAGGGAAGCACTGATGGTTTTAACATCCAATCCTGTAGAAATAAATGTATTTATTTTCTTCCTTGCTTGTCCACTTGTAGTACAAAGTGGATTTGCCTTTAGTAAATGGACCCCAAAGTCCAAAATCCCTAATTTGGGGTGTTCACAGCAAAATGCTAGAGTGCAATTTACATAATGGGAAACTATTTAGATTGATCTGTGTGTCCCCAAGAAAAGACATTAGTAAGGTTGTATCCTCACTTGCTGTTTGGCTATGTGACAGGAAGTGAATGAATTTGAAGTAGAAAGTGACAACATTTGTGAGGTGTCTTCACCCTGTCAGGGGTGCAGGCATCCCCAAAAAAATCAAGAAAATTGTTTATTTAACATTGGGTGGTGTGGGGGGGTCCCTAACACACATTCATACATATTAGCAATGCTGTATCCTGACCTATTGGCATGATTATATTTTCTTAGGCCTCTAAATAAAATTCTTAGAAATTTGAACTTAAACTAGAACTATAATCAACACTTTTTAGCTTTTCTTTCATTTTGGATAGAGGGAGGGAGGGTTATAGGCCCTGTCAGTTTATTTTGTATTATCCCTGTCCAATTGGGGAGATTTGCCTTCACTGTCTGCCCCATAGCCAAACAGAAAGTGAGAGAAAAACTATGCAAATTAAAGGAAACCAGTGCCCCCCCCCAGAACGTGTGTGTCCCCTGAAAATCTCTGGGTCATAAAAAAAACAGGGTGTGGCCTTGACAGGAAGGGTGGGACATTTTTAGGAGGTGTAGAAATTTAGTCAGGCCTAGGGCAGCAGAAAACCTTAATATATTACTGCATATTAGGGCTTATTTAGACAGGATCCGATTTACAGCATGTTTTTATATTGTGGGTTTCCCACACATGCACAGGGAGAACATGCAAACTCCAGGCAGATGGTGTCACGGGCGGGATTCAAACCAGCGAGCCCTTTTGCTGCTAGGTGAAAGTGCTATACACTACACCACTGTGCTGAACGAACATGTTTGCGGCTGAAAGCATGAGATCAGTGTCTTTTTTTACAATCCCATGCTTTCCAGCCTTAATGACCCCGCCTCTCTCCATAAAGAGGACCTGTCACACTCTAGTCCTATTACAAGGGATGTTTACATTCCTTGTAATAGGAATAAAAGTGATAAAAAAAGGGACAAAGTGCAAAAAAAATATTACGTTACAAGAAAAATAACAAATAAAAATTAAAAATTAAAACGCCCCTGTCCCTAGTAGCTCTCACTCAGAAGTGAACACGCATGTAAGTCCCACCCACATATGTAAATGCTGTTCAAACCACACATGTGAGGTATTGACCAATGCATTAGAGCGAGAGCAATAATTTTAGCACTAGACCTCCTCTGTAACTCTAAACTGGTAACCTGTAAAAAAAAAAATTCAAGCGTTGCCTATGGAGATTTTTAAATCCCGAAGTTTGGCGCCATTCCATGAGTGTGCGCAATATTAAAGTGTGACAAGTTAGGTATCCATTTACTCAGTGTAAAATCATCTTTCACATTATCCCTAAAAATTGGGCTAACTTTACTGTTTTGTTATTTTTAAATTCATGAAACCGTTTTTTTTTTACAAAAATAAAAAAGGAGTTTGAAAAAATATTTGCGCAAATACTGTTGGAAATTTAAAACAATAATGACTGCCACTTTATTCCCTAGGGTGTCTGCTAATAAAATATATATAATGTTTGGGGGTACTGAGTAATTTTCCAGGAACAAAATATAATTTTTACATGGAGAGAAGTGCCAGAATAGGCGCTGTATGGAAGTGGTTAAAGTGAAACAATAAAAGTCAGCATGTGAAAAATTGCATGTTTCCTGTGGTTAGAACTGTCCCTGCACAAAATGACATTCTGAAGGAAAAAAAGGCATTTAAAACTAATTATAATGAATAATAATGAATTGTCGGCTCCCGGCAATTCTGAGAGAATTCATTCATAAAAAAAAGCGTGGGGTCCCCCCAAATTCCATTACCAGGCTCTACAGGTCTGGTATGGATATTAAGGGGAACCCCGCCATAAAAAAAAAAAGACGTGGGGTTCCCCCGAAATATCCATACCAGGTCCTTCAGGTCTGATATGGATTTTAAGGGGAACTCCATCCCAAATTTTAATAAAAAAATGGCGTGGAGTCCCCTCAAAAATTAACACCAGACCCCTTATCCGAGCACGTTAACATGGCTGGCCACAGAAAAGAGGGGGGACAGAGTGCGGCCCCCCCTCTCCTGAACCATGCCAGGCCACATGCCCTCAACATGGGGAGGGTGCTTTGGGGTCCCCCCAAAGCACCTTGTCCCCATGTTGATGGGGACAAGGGCCTCATCCCCACAACCCTGGCCGGTGGTTGTGGGGGTCTGCGGGCGGGGGGCTTATCGAAATCTGGAAGATACCTTTAACAAAGGGGACCCCCAGATCCTGGCCCCCCTGTGTGAAATGGTAATGGGGTACATTGTACCTTTACCATTTCACTAGGGTTGTCCCGATACCACTTTTTTAGGACCGAGTACAAGTACCGATACTTTTTTCATGTACTCGCCGATACCGAATACCGATACTTTTTTTAAATGTCATGTGACAGTTTTCAAACCACAATCCAGACTAAGGATATTTTCTTTAGAATTATAAAGAACTCTTACTCAAGACATTATAAAAGAATAAAAATGAGTAAAAATGAATAAAAAATGTTTTATTTGCTTGTCACCCAGTAGTAAAAAACTCAAAGAATTTTCACAGAACATGTTGATAAATACAAAAAAAGTATTCTATTTAGGTATCGGGAGCATTTGCACGAGTACAAGTACTCCCGCAAATACTTGGTATCGGTCCCGATACCGATACTAGTATCGGTATCTGGACAACCCTACATTTCACCCCAAAAAAAAATGAAAAGTGTAAAAAAACACAAGAGCCGGTTTTTGACAATTCCTTTATAATATCTTCTTTCCGCACTTCTTCTTCTTCTTCCACCTTCTTCTCTTCTGCTTTCATTCGGGTGTCTTCCTCCATCTCCTTCTTCCCTGGATGCTCCGCTTCCAATTGAATTCCCCGCCGTGTGACGCTCCAGTGACCCCACCCCCCTCTGACGCACATATAGCACACGGGGACTTTTTTTAGGAGATAACCCATGGTGTCAGAGGGGGACGGGGTCACCGGAGCGTCACACGGAGGGGAATTCAATTGAAAGTGGAGCATCTGGGGTAGAAGAAGAAGAAGATGCGGGACGAGAAGGCTGGTGGAAGGAGAAGAAGATGGAAGAATACACCGGTCAAGATGCGGACGAGAAGACCCAAGAAAGAAGCAGAGGAAGAAGAAGATGGAGGAAGAAAGCCGTATGAAAGAAGAAAAGAAGATGATGGAAGAAGAAGAAGCGCGGAAAGAAGATATTGATAAAGGACTTGTCAAAAACCGTCTCTTGTCATTTTTTACACTTTTCACTTTTTTTTTTGGGTGAAATGGTAGAGGTACAATGTACCCAATTACCATTTCACACAGGGGGGCCAGGATCTGGGGATCCCCTTTGTTAAAGGGGTCTTCCAGATTCCGATAAGCCCCCCGTCCGCAGACCCCCACAACCACCGGCCAGGGTTGTAGGGATGAGGCCCTTGTCCCCATCAACAAAGGACCCCAAAGCACCCTCCCCATGTTGAGGGCATGTGGCCTGGTACGGTTCAGGAGAGGGGGGGCCGCCCTCTGTCCCCCCTCTTTTCTGCGGCCGGCCAGGTTAGTGTCTGGTGTGGATTTTTGGGGGAATCCACGCCATTTTTTTATTAAAATTTGGGGTGAAGTTCCCCTTAAAATCCACACCAGACCTGAAGGGCCTGGTATGGATATTTGGGGGTAACCCCACGTCTTTTTTTTTTTACGGCGGGGTTCCCCTTAATATCCATACCAGACCTGTAGGGCCTGGTAATTGAATTTGGGGGGACCCCACGCTTTTTTTTTTTATGAATGAATTCTCTCAGAGCTGCCGGGAGCCGACAATTCATTTTCGCCGTGAGTCAGTTTTAAATGCCTTTTTTTTCCCTTTAGAATGTAATTTTGTGCAGGGACAGTTCTAACCACGGGAAACATGCGCTTTTTCACATGCTGACTTTACACCCCCCAAGGTACGAAATTTTAATATTTCACTTTTATTGTTTCACTTTAAGCATTATTAAATTCACTGCTCCCAAAAAAACGTCCATTTAAACAAATAGAAAAAGCATTGATACATGTCCCCTGGGGCAGGACCAAGGTCCCCAATACTTTTTAGGACAAAACTTGCATATTAGCCTTTAAAATGAACACTTTTGATTTCCCCCATAGACTTCTACAGGGAGTTTGGCGCAGCTTTAGATATTAATTGCATTGTGCCGGCTGCTGTGCCCGGTTCATGCGCCTAATTAAGGATTCATCCAGCGCACTAATTAAGCCATGAACAGGCGCAGCGCATTGACAATAGTAAATCAGCCCCAGTGAGTAGTATGGAAGTCCTGTGATGAGTTGAGGCAGACGGATTAGCTTCAGGAGCCCACAACGGCACACGTCTCCTAGGAGTAGGAACGTGCGTGCTATAGCTCCAGGCAGGCGTAGGAGGTAGGCAGGCAGGTTCTCCCAGCCCAGCTCAGCCCGCTCTCTTGCCCCTGACTCAGCCCGTTTTTGCTACCTGACTTCTCACCTAACACAGTGAACCAGCTCCCCGGCTCCCTGGCTCTTCGGCCTCCCCTGGTTCCAGGTAAGAGCCACCCCCTTGAAACTGCTGACAGCCGTCCTTTTCAGGACAGCCCCAGCAAACATCCATGGTCACACAGCTCCCCCCCGGCTCTTCTCCGCTCTTTTTCTCCATACCCTGTGCCCCCACACCACCATCCCCATTAGAGGCACCCTCCTGCTACCTCCCCACAGCAATCCCGCCATCTCCGCGCTATTTTTTGGACACCCGCGCCAGCCTGCACTGAATCGCAGGGCCGTGATTTAGGAAAGTCTGCGGCTTCACTTGCGGCCTAACGCTGCGCCGCTCCTCTAACCCGTGAATCTCCTCCAAACCTTCCGGGAGACCCCCCCATTCCCTTGAAGGACAGTCATTCTTCCATGCCTCTTCCTTCTAGCCCCCCCGCATCACTGACCCACCTACTGTCAGACCTTGGCTGCATCCTGCGATCTGATCAGGCAGCCATCCTGCTTCACCTAACATACATTCACCTCTCATCCCCTGCCCCCTCTCGTCTTAACATCAACAGAAGCTTGATCCAGGGGTCACCCGATCGCCTCTTACGGGGTCAGGAAGAAATTTTTTTGCCCCTACCGGAGCTTA
This sequence comes from Rana kukunoris, assembly GCA_029574335.1. NCBI lineage: Eukaryota > Metazoa > Chordata > Amphibia > Anura > Ranidae > Rana > Rana kukunoris. The sequence continues at coordinate 410,568,249 of CM056050.1, forward strand.
TTGGCCCAGCACGGTCAGGGTTTTTTTTTGCCTTCCTCTGAACCAAGCCTTAGTGAGAGGAATTAACCTATTCCTCTCACCACTGCCCCTGAAAACCCCCCCCCCCACCCCCGGTGTCTGGCGATCATGGCATATCGGCAATATTCTGCCAAAACCATTTGAACTGAGCGATTACTGAGAATCGATCAGCGATCATCAGATATTTCAGCCATCTACCCCAGTCCAAGCACATATCATGTGCTTTGATCAACGCAAGATCAGCAGTAAAACACTGACTGGAAATCCGTGACTTTATTCTACAAAGCAATCTAGACTGCCTCTTTATTAGAGAGAGCTGGCTTACAGCCGACTGTAACACCATTCTAGGAGAACTGGTGCCAGAGAACTACCGTATTATAACGGAAAACAGAATAGGGCAAAGAGGAGGAGGGCTGGCGGTGATCCACAAGACGCACCTTGCGATCACAAAACCAGTCCTTCAAAACCCTCTTCCATTCATGGAAACCCTTACACTGCAATTGCAAACAAATTCAAAGGAGACAGTCCACATTCTGCTCTGCTATAGGCCACCTGGCCCAAAATCGCAGTTGCTACCATCATTGACGGACTTCTTATCAACAGCAAACATCTTTTGCTGCTCGGGGATTTCAACCTCTGGGCCACCTCCTCACAGGATCCCGTTGCCGACGCCTGTATTGACCACCTGGAAGTTTTAGGGTTACAGCAACTAGTATGTGGGCCCACACATGCCTTAGGTCATACACTCGATCTTATTTCCAGACAAGATCTGGAAATAAAAAATTTGGAAAATGGTCTGTCCATGCAATTAAATTCATTATTTCCATAATCCCTAATGATATTATCCCCACAAAACTGCTGAAGCAATGCGCCGACATCCTGGCTCCTCCCATCACGCAGCTTATCAACCAGTCTTTCAAGGAGGGCACAGTGCCCTCACAGTTGAAAGAAGGCATTATCCAACCCATCCTGAAGAAACCCTCCCTTGACCCCAAGGACCCACTCCACCGCCGTCCCATAACAGGCCTCAATGTACTCTCAAAGGTAATGGAAAAAGTAGTGGTACAACAGCTGCAACAGCATCTGGACACCCACAAGCTACTTGACCCATTTCAATTGGGTTTCCGTCCCAGACACGGGACTGAAACCGCGCTGCTCAAAATATGGGACGATGCTCTCGAGGCCGCAGATGAAGGAGAATCTTGTCTTCTAGTTCTGTTGGACCTAAGTGCAGCTTTCGACACTGTAGACCACAAACTTTTATTGACACGGCTAGCTGAAGTAGCCAGAGTCGCAGAAGGTGATTTATCTTGGTTCTCCTCTTTTCTGGAAAACCGATTGCAAACAGTGAAGCTAGGACCCTTTACATCTGAGAAACGCACAGTGTCGTGCGGAGTCCCTCAAGGATCGCCTCTGTCACCGGTGCTGTTTAACATCTATCTTCGCCCTCTTTTTGAGATCATTAGCAGCCAAAAACTGCTTTACCACTCATATGCAGACGACACACAACTGTATTTCCGCATTGGCAACAAAAAGAATCATCACCTCAATCTAGAGACATGCCTCTCTTTGATAGAAGACTGGATGACAAAGAGTTATCTTAAACTCAACAGAGCGAAAACAGAACTTCTCCTGTTTCACGCCAAGCATAGGAATCAACCCATTCTGGGCAAAATCATCACCCCTAGCACCAAAGTCAAAAGTCTAGGGGTCATCTTTGACTCCTATATGACAATGGACGCACAAATAGGGGCAGTAGTCAGCGGATCTCACCATCTGCTGTGCCTACTATGCAGACTTACTCCTTTCATCCCCAAAGAAGACTTAGCAGTCGTGGTGTGAGCACTTGTTAACTCCAGACTGGACTATGCAAATGCCCTTTACCTCAGAATCCCCAAGTACCAAATCACTCGCCTGCAAGTCATTCAGAATACGGCCGCCAGACTTGTGACTGGGAAAAAACCTTGGGAATCAATCTCACCTTCACTGAAAACCCTTCATTGGTTACCAGTAAAAGACATAATTGCTTTTAAAGCTCTCTGTCTTACGCATAGATGTATTCATGGGAATGCTCCCCATTGTTTATGCGAAAAAATAAAAGCCCACAATCCCAATCGCGTTTTGCGATCCACCAATCAAAACCTGCTCCAGATTCCGAAAGCCCACTACAAGTCCAAAGGAGAAAGAAGATTCGCGCTCCAAGGTCCCAGACTATGGAACGCTTTACCAACCAGCATTCGGTTGGAGGAGGATCACTTGGCATTCAGGAGAAAGATCAAGACCCATCTATTTTGATATCAAAGAAGACAGGAACAACAAGCGCCCAGAGGCGATTTAGTTTGCATGTGCCGCGCTATATAAGTTTTCATTCATTCATTCATTCATGAGCTGAACGATCCACAGCGTTTTTCCTCTCACTAGTTCAAAACAGACACTTGAAGAGCTCCAGAAATACCACAGGTCATATGAAAGAAAGAAAGAACAAGACCTCATTGCGCAATAACGTTAGGTATGGAGGGGGGACAGAGACTACACCATCAGTGTATGCACTCACGAATCCTCGGAAAAACACAGGCTAGTAGTTGCCGCTCAGCAGGATGATCTCCTCATTCGGATTATGCATCCGTTGATCCCGTCACTTAGGCCCCTCCCCTACGCATTACATCACTTGTCACGTAACTAAGTCACGTGACGAGTGACGTCACGTGTAATTTATAATTACAGACACCTGCTCATCTGATTCTGCCACATCGTTTTTTCTGGATTATCTAGGCCTAATTTCAGACACCTGCTCATCTGATTCTGCCACGTCGTCTTTTATGGATGATCTAAGCCTAATTTCAGACACCTGGTCATCTGATTCCACCATGTCATTGTTTTTTGATGAACTTGGCCTAATATCAGACACCTGATCATCTAATTCCGCCATGTCGTTGATTTCTGATGAACTTGGACGATTATCAGACACCTACTCATCTAATTCCGCCAGAACGTCATGGGAGGGCGACGTGTGCGGAGTGTCACGCATGCATAGTGTATATAAAGCGTAACACACATGTGTCGTACGTACGTTCGATGTGCGGAGGAAGACGTTAAAGCGACAAACGTGAGAACGAAAGTATGATTTGAACTTGGGACATCAGTGGCCTATACTGCAAAGAGATTTAAGTGCTATATGGGAATAAAGATTACTAGAGTTTATAGACTGTGATTGACATTAGTATACTGTATTTGTCTTTGGTTTTATCTTGCAGCAAATATGAATCCATTTAATGAGAAGGAGTTCCTTGGGGAATTTATTGACAGGTTAAGGGAGCTGCCCGTTCTTTGGGCGACAAAAGACCCCATCCACTGGAATAAAGAGCTAAGGACTGCAGCATTGAATAGCCTGCTCCCATTTGTGCACACAAAGATGCCCCATGTAACAACTGAACAGCTGGACACTAAAATTGGGACATTGAGAGTCACATACAGGGCTGCGCGTAACAAGGTCCTGGCTTCTCAGAGGTCTGGAGCAGCAGCAGGGAAGGTATATGTACCGTCGTTGTGGTACTACAGCAGAATGTCCTTTCTTGACGACCACCTTGAATCAAGGGAATCACTCTCCAGCCTTCCCCCAGACAACCCTACAGAAAAAGCTCCAGAAAAAGCACCAGACTTCCCTCCAGCCTTCCCTCCAGTCAAGCCTCCAGCCATTCCCTGCAGCCAAGCTGATCCTTCTCAGGAGCAAACTAAGCCTTTTCAGGAGCAAGAGGAGCCTTCCATCCTGGAGGAAGACCTGGATTTGGAGGTCTGGAGCCAGGTATAGTATTTTAAATGTATTTTTTGTGGAAAAAAATGCTGTCAAATAGATGTTAATATGTAAAAAATATCTAATGTTTGATCTCAAAGTGTTTTTCATATCAATAGACAGTAGTGGCCCAAAAAGTTAGGGAGAAAAGAATGAAAACTGCTGGGGTCAGAATGGTTGTCTTTTCTATTTATTTTCAATCAATTTGCAATAGTCATGAGCTGAAAATTGTGTGTGATTTTTGAACCCAAAACTCAAACTGTCCCTTTTTTAAACACAAGAGGACATCAGCCTGGATGAGGGTCTGGAAAGTGTCAGGCAGGAGGAGGCCAGGGTGAGTGGCAGAGAGGATGTGGCAGGAGTGAGTGGCACAGAGGAGGGGGCAGGAGTGAGAGGCACAGAGAAGGTGGCAGGGCCAAGTGGCAGCACAAGGTGCCAGGTGCCTCCCATCCGCCTTCCTACAAGAGAGGCCAAGAGGGATATGAGGGTGAGTGAGGCAGCACTGGCCCTGATTAGAGAGGCACTGGCCACCCTCCAGCAGCTTACCACCCATAAGAGGGCTATGGCACCCTTGTAATGGCCAAAATTAGCCAAATGTCCGAGGGCAATGCCTCATATTTGAGCCACTACTTATAAGTTTGATGAACAAGGGGGTGAGGGGGCTACTTACTAAGGACACGGTCATTTGTAGCCACGGCCATCCTCGCCCACCAGCTTATTCTCAACCTCATCCTCCTCCACCTTCATCTTCTCCGCCTTCTCCTCCACCTTCTTCTCCTCCACCTTCATCTCCTCCACCTCCACCTCCTCCTCCTCCACCTCCTCCTCCTCCACCTCCTCCTCCTCCACCGTCTTCTCCTCCACCGTCTTCTCCTCCACCGTCTTCTCCTCCACCGTCTTCTCCTCCACCGTCTTCTCCTCCACCGTCTTCTCCTCCACCTTCTTCTCCTCCACCTTCTTCTCCTCCACCTTCTTCTCCTCCACCTTCTTCTCCTCCACCTTCTTCTCCTCCGCCCACTTCTCCTCCGCCCACTTCTTCTCCTCCACCTTCTTCTCCTCCACCTTCTTCTCCTCCACCTTCTTCTCCTCCACCTTCTTCTCCTCCACCTTCTTCTCCTCCACCTTCTTCTCCTCCACCTTCTTCTCCTCCACCTTCTTCTCCTCCACCTTCTTCTCCTCCACCTTCTTCTCCTCCTCCTTCTTCTCCTCCACCTTCATCTCCTCCACCTTCATCTCCTCCACCTTCATCTCCTCCACCTTCATCTCCTCCTCCTTCATCTCCTCCACACCTTCATCTCCTCCACACCTTCATCTCCTCCAACTTCATCTACTCCACCTCCTCAACCTCCTCCTCCTCCAACTTGTTCTCCTCCTCTTGGAACGAGTACACCTCCAGAGGCATAGGCTCCAGCCAAGCGGAGAAGGAAGGCTGCAGAGAAGGCTGTAGAACAGGCTGCAGAGAAAAAAGTAAGGAAGGCTGCAGGGAAGGCTACCAGGAAGACCAGAAAGTGATGGCCTTGCTTCAAGGTGGTCTGACAGAAGGCAGCGTGCTGTAGTACCACAAACTTGGGACATATATCTGACCTGCTGCTGTTCCTGACCTCTGGGAGTCCAGGACCAGATTGGCCTCCCTCCTGTATGTGCTTCTCAATGTCCCAATTTTAGTGTCCACACAGAGTTGTACAAATGGCAGCAGGTTCTTCAGTGCTGCCTTCTATTCATTTTATTTATATTATTTACCAGAATAAATGGTCATTTTTTTTTACAGTTCATACGTGCCTATGTGTTTTTAATCAACCCAAAAATTTAGCTTGTGAGTAGGTAGGTTAACTTTAAAAAAAACTACAAAAGGTCTAATTATAAAGGGACAGATCAGATAAGACCAAACAATAATGTTTCAATGGTGGTAACTTGGCACAACAAAATTGAAAAAATAAATCATGGAGATGACTAGAAATTAAATAATAATTAAAAATGAATATCTGTATTTGAAAAAATATTTGGGCTATATAAATTATTCAAAAATATTCATGAGATTAGCATGAAAATGTTTACAAAAAGTTAGTCAGGTAGTGCACATGCGCGCGACGCCGACATCAGACATGTTCTGAAGAGCTCCGCACACCTCCGGCCCTAATAAGCTTAGATTTAGTCTACAGAGCAAGCGGATCGATTTCTCTCTGGCATCCCCTTACGGACAATGCAGCGGAGGACGGCTGGGAACAAATACAGCCAGCGTAGATCCTCACAGTGTGCCCGACGGACCTGAGCTTCACAGGCCCAGAAAACATCCCTGCCAGGCAAGATGGCGCTGGGGAAGGGAGACTCAGCGCGTGGCGGCTCCCAGGTCCAGAAATCATCCCCCCAGACCGCCGGGAAGCAGAACGGGAGAGACGCAGCGCGGGGGGGCTCTCAGCTGCCATTACATTCCCCGTGGACAATACAGCAGCCTACAGAGGAGGTAGATGACTTCCCACAACTGAAATCCCCCCTGGCTAATATGGCGCTGATGGATACAGGTACTGGGAGGGGGCAACGTGAACTCTGCAGCTGCAGCCACAGCCTGTGGTCTTGGCTCCATGATCTCTGTGCAGGCTGAGATTCACAGGGATCTCTTCTCCTCACAGTCTCACAAAGTGGCTGCTTACAGCATTCTCCATTGTCTAGCTCCCCTGACAGGGCTCTGTTATTCTCTGCCTCCCCTGCCTCCTCTACTGATAGACAAATGGCGGAACTTGTTGAACTGACCTACAGTCAGAATAGCTCTGTGCCCTCGCAACCCCCTGTGCCTGCAGATGCCCACTACTCAGGGGATACGGTACTGTTGGCCAGGTTTTCTACCCTTTTGCAATAAGAATTGACGAAAGCCTGTACAGTGATCACTTCCGGAATGAAGTCTGATTTTTTAAAATATTGGACAGTATCGAGACTAAAATGGATGGCACTGTTAAGCAAGTGAATCAAAATTCCAGGATGATTACTTCCCTACAGGATCAACTGGACCAAGCAAAAGCGAAAATTGAGGACTTGGAACAATTTCCACGTACGGGGTCTCCCGGAGATGGTACTTGATTTGGAAGAGACTTTGCTTTAATGACGCAGCTAATATCGGACATTTCCCCCCATCAGTTGGAGTTGGATAGAGTTCATCGTGCTTTGACGGCTCCCAGACCAGACGGCTTGCGACGGGATGTTATTGTTAAGCCAAATTACTATAGGATTAGGGAGAAGGTGAAGATGGCAGCCAGGTTGCAAGCAAACGTGTCCGTTTTGGAACATCCGGTCCAGATCTTTGCCGACATTTCCCAATCGACGATTCAGAAGAGGAGGGCATTAAAGCCTCTTTTGGGTCACCTTATCAATCACCGCATCGAATACCGCTGGTCATTTCCATTCAGACTTGCATTCTCGTACAAGGGGAAATCCCATTCCTTTTCTACTTTCCAGTCTGGTGAGGAGCTGCTTCAGGAAATGGGGCTGATCTCGATGGATCCGCAGACTCCCTCCAACGTCTCTCAGAGATGGGAGATAGGCCAGTGTCCCCCCTCTGGTCCCAGCAAGGCCATCACAAGAAAGGCAGAAAGTCCCCCTTGAACACTTGAATGTCCATGATTTTGTCACTTTTCCTTTACAGGGCGTGTGGATTGGTCCTATCTGGACTGCGGCTGGAGTTCCCCCGGAAAGTTGGTTGTGACTATTTCTGAGTTGCAGGATTGTTTTTTGTGTTTAATTTTCAGTTTTCAGTTTACAGTGACTTTTTAGCTTTACTATAGGGCAGCAGATCTGGATGCGGCCTACGGGCCTGGGTTCCCCTCTGCTCTCATTATGGGGTTCTGTGGGCCGATTCTGCCCGCTCTTCTCGTTCAGCGATTGAGATGAGCTGAGGTGGAAACGTGTGCCACTTGGGGTGATCTTGCCTCTTCCTTGTTGGTGGAGGCGACTTTGCGTTGAGTGTTGGGAGTTCATTGCTCCTAGGGACACACTGGGTTTACTGTGTGTTGCTCTTTTTTCTCAGTTATTGTTTATGTCCTAGTTTCTTTCTAAAATGTTGATTGTGATTTTGCCTTTTTTGTATCTCTTTTTTTCTAATCTGACCTTTTTTCCTTTTTTCCGAGTCTGTTTCTCCTGGGGTGCACTCCCACACTGAAACAAGATATGGTTGGAGCTTCAGGGGACTCCTGGAATTCGATCTCTGGGGCTTCTGAACCGTGAGTACAGCAGACCTAACCATTATGGCTTCTAGACCTCCATTCCAGCAGTATTACGAAAAGGGGGTGGACGTCCTACTTTTACAGGAGACGCACTTTTCTAAAACTTCGGCCCCTAGATATTTAAATGCGAGGTACACGACGGTTTGTTTGTCTAATGGTCCCACCAAAAAACGAGGCATCGCCATTTGTTTTGCTAAGAAGGTCCCCGTCACGCCTTCTACTGTGATCAGGGATAGGGATGCCGATATGTTATGGTGGTGGGGAAAATCAACAATAGATAGGTGATCTTCCTGTCCTATTATGCCCCTAATGTAGGGCAATTGTCCTTCTTCCGTTCCATGCTGGAGGTAATAATGCCTCATGTGGCAGGTCACATGGTGTTCGGGGGAGATAGCAATACCTCACTGGATCGGATTCTTGACAAATCTGACCCTAGGAGAGCAGTGCTAAAACATATCCCTAGACGGAGTAGCGCTATGGCACGTCTTCTTCATAGCTATGATTTGATTGATGTCTGGATGGACTCTTACCCTACTGCTAGGGATTTTACGTATTATTCCCATGTCCACAAAACGTACTTGCGTATAGACCATCTGTTCACGCTTTCCCCTCTACTTCCGTATGTCTCGTCAGCTAAAATATCCCCTATGGCGTGGTCGGATCAGTCTTCGGTTCAAATCGTGTTGACAGGCCTTTGGTCTAAATCAGGCCCGTCGCTGTGGCGGTTTAACGAGTCTTTGTTGAATGACCCTGTCCTCGAGAAGGAGATAGAGAGGGCTATTCAACATTGTGACAGACTCAGATTCTCCTATGTCTAGGGTCACCTTATGTCCAATAGGGCCATAGGGTGACTAAGAAATTATATCATAAATTCTATGAGATGGGACATTACTGATAATTCATGTATGGCAGGATATCTTGAAATATTACAAGTTGTTGGCTTATTCTGAAACACAACCGGTCAATAAGAGTGTGCATCCCTCTGTGTAACAGGCTGTTGATATGCTAAGTGAGACAGGCTTTTGAAAGACCTTATTGTGTGAATTCAATTGATGATAGATATGTGTTGTAGTTAGCAGTCTCCTTTCAGGTGTATTGAATTAGAATGTCATTGTCTAAAGGAATGTGAATGCTAATGTCCACACCACCAGCCATCTCTCATGCCGCGTACACACGATCATTTTTTGCGATAAAAAAAAACGACGTTTTCAATCATGAAAAAAAACGAAGTTTTTCAAACTTCATTTTCCAAAACGACGTTGCGTACACACCATCGTTTTTCTACAAAGCTCTAGCAAAGCGTGGTGACGTACACCACGTTCTACGGCACTCTTTTCCATTGAAGCTCCGTCTTATAACTTGCTTCTGCACATGCACGGGTTTAAAAACGTTGTTTTCAACATCGTTTTGCCCACACACCATCACTTTTTATGACACAAAAAACGACGTTTTGAAAAACGACATAAAAAATTCAAGCATGTTGGAATTTTTTTTTGGTCGTTTTTTCGAAGCCAAAAAACTACGTTTTGCCCACACACGATCAATTTAAATGACGTTTTAAAAAACAACGTTTTTTTTTCATCGCAAAAAACGACCGTGTGTACGTGGCATTAGATTGTTCTTTGTGTTAATTGAATCCATTGTGTGAGTGAAAATGTGCTGTGTTTACACTTAAGAGATTGTGTATTGTTTAGCAGATAGTTAGGAGCCGAAGTGACTGGTCTCCTGTCTGGAAGAAAGATTAGATAATTAGCTCATGTTGATTATTGTTCTGGTTGCCTCCTCTTTGCTGTATATAAGGTTGTGTCGTTGGTCCTATTAAACATTCCATACTTAGCACACATACAAGTCTCGTCTCGTTGTGTGTTTCAAGGCAGCTAAAATATCCGGTATCTATGTCCAGACTATGGGAAGCAGTATATGACGGAAGCATTCGGTCTGGATGCGGGGACCTTCCGTGACAGTGCGCTCCCGTCTCATACTTTATTCTGAGCATGCGCCGGTTTCTAAGCATACACACAAACGTGTTTCTCGCCATAAACCAGCCCGACGAGAAACACGACGAGGAAATTGAGATTCCCGACGAGAAAAAATAGAACTGTTTTCCTCGACAAAATCCATCAAGAAACTTGGTGGCAGATCTTTTTTGCCGAGGAAAACTGTTGTGTGTATTTTTTTTCGTTGAGAAAACTGTTGTGGAACAAGTTCTTTTTTTTCTCGTCGGGAGTCTCGATTTCCTTGTTGTGTTTCTCGTCGGGCTGGTTTACGCCGAGAAACATGTTTGTGTGTATCCTTAGAAACCTGCGCATGGGGCGGAGCCGGCGAGCGCAGCGGATGGCCACATAGGGACACAGCTCCCGGCTAGCAGAGTATTCCGGAGCACTTACGGCAGCTACAGGGCTCCTAGAAGTGGCGGTTTTGTGCCTCATAGGTCGGGGAACACCTAAGGATCATGCACCGCAAGAGGAAAGACCGAACCATCAAGGGTAAGATGACGTATTTTTTTGCTCTTACTGAATGCTGTAGCAGCCAAGATGGCGCCGGCAGCAGCAGCCAGTCTCCCTCCTCTGCACACAAGAACAGGGCCCGATCTGGCAGTTCGCCAGGCATTACTCCCCCTGCTCAGTCCAGCCAGAGACAGCCACACTCCCAGACATCATCCACCACGAGCAGCCCTGCTAAATCCAGACAAAAGCTGTCACAGGCCTTAACGCCTGATGGTGCAGACAGGGACATGTGCTCAGGGCTAGATGACACACTGGAATTTCAGGACGCCATTGCAGCATTCCCTACAAATAACTTGCCGGTCATGGATTCCACACTTAAGGACATGTTAGTGTCTCTTAGGGGAGCTATACATACGGATATGCTACAGCTCATGAAACACTGTTAAGCTGAGGTGCAGGAGGTCCGGGACAGAGTGACCCACGTTGAGCAAAAAATGGGGGAATTCTCTGCTTCATATAATACCATGGTGAATGCACATAACAAGCATGATGAGGATATTACATGGCTTAAATCAAAGGTGGCAGATCTTGAAGACCATTCCAGAAGGAACAACGTCAAGATCAGGGGAATTCCCGAATCGGTGAAGCCACCAGATTTGGTAGCCTTTTTGACCAATGTCTTAAGGGAAACTCTCCCTAACGTGCCTTTGGAAGATTTGGAAATAGACCGCATACATAGACTACCCAAACCGAAGCACATTCCTGAACATCTTCCTAGGGATACCATCGCTAGGATACACTACATCAGAGTCAAAGAGAAACTGATGTCTGTCGTCAGGAAAACAGAAAATCTCCCTGATTGTATGCACAGTCTTTCCTTTTTTGCCGACCTATCCACAAACACGATGCAATGTAGGCGCAACCTGCTGACTATAACAAAACCGCTCAGGAATCATAAGATACCTTATTGCTGGAATTATCCTGCTACTTTAGTGATTACTAAGGGCGACCGGGATTTCTTGGTCTCTTCGGTGGAAACTGGTATCCGTTTGCTGGAGAAGTGGAAGATTTTCCCGTCGGAGGAGGAAGAATCCCAGCCATTACATGAGCTGTCCAAGAAATAAGGTTGCCTGGTGTCCAACATTTCTACGTTACCCGTTTGGACTTACTAGTTTGAATGCTACGGATGCTCTGTGCGCTCAGGTTTCATTTTCATTTTTATTTTTCACTTTCATTATTATCTATTTTTTGTAGTTGATGCCCCCAGAATTAGCAGGTAGTATCCCTGCTCAGATTTCGGAAGGAATCGCATATTTTTTATTGTGCGCTTATTCACACGCTTTTCCATATTGGTTTACGTTCGTGTTCTAATTTTATTTATTTTTTTTAGTTTTTGCCTTAGTCCTTTTTGTTCCAGGAATTGGTCCATATTCAAATTCTCTTTTGCTCTCATTTATTCGTCGCTCTGGTCTCTTGCTATGGCTTTAAAGGTCACCTCCCTGAATGTAAATGGTCTCAATAGCCCGCAGAAAAGGTACATGTTGTGGAAAGAAGCTCGATCACAGAACTGTGACATACTGTATTTTGTATCCAAGAGACTCATTTTAAGGCGCAAGACCATCCCAATTTGTCACACAGATTATTTCCACATGCCTATTTGGCTTGCGCGCCATCTAAGAGATGAGGTGTAGCCATTTTTGTGAAATTTGCCTATAAGTTCATTTCTAGTCATTGTGATAAAGATGGCAGGTTTATTGTTCTCTCCTGTGAGATTAACCACTTAAGATCCGGACCAAAATGCTGCTAAAGGACCTTGCCCCTTTTTGCGATTCGGCACTGCGTCGTTTTAACTGACAATTGCGCCGTCGTGCGACGTGGCTCCCAAACAAAATTGGCGTCCTTTTTTCCCCACAAATAGAGCTTTCTTTTGGTGGTATTTGAACACCTCTGCGGTTTTAATTTTTTGCGCTATAAACAAAAATAGAGCCAACATTTTGAATAAAATGCAATATTTTTTACTTTTTGCTATAATAAATATACCCAAAAATATATATAATTGTTTTTTTCCTCAGTTTAGGCCGATACGTATTCTTCTACCTATTTTTGGTAAAAAAAATCGCAATAAGCGTTTATCGGTTGGTTTTCGCAAAATGTATAGCGTTTACAAAATAAGGGATAGTTTTATTCCATTTTTATAAAAAAAAATGTTTTACTACTAATAGCGGAGATCAGCGATTTTTTTCATGACTGCGACATTATGGCGGACACTTCGGACAATTTTGACACATTTTTGGGACAATTGTAATTTTCACAGCAAAAAAATTAAATTGCATTGTTTACTGTGAAAATGACAGTTGCAATTTGGGAGTTAACCACAAGGGGGCGCTGCAGGATTTGAGTGTTCCCTGTGTGTGTTTACAACTGTAGGGGGTGTGGCTGTAGGTGTGACGTCATCGATCACGTCCCGCTATAACAGGGATGACGCGATCGATGCTACGGCCACAGTGAAGCACGGGGAAGCCGTGTTTACACACGGCTCTCCCCGTTCTTCAGCTCTGGGGACCGATCGCCGCACTCCAGCGGCGATCGGGTCCGCGAGTCCCGCTGACCCGGAGCTTCGGACCGGGTCACAGGAGCGCGCCGCAGACACGTGCCCATGACCCACGCCTGGGTACTAGAAACCAACGTATATATACGTTGACGTGCCCAGCCGTGCCATTCTGCTGACGTAAATGTGCAGTAGGCGGTCCTTAAGTGGTTAACAATACAACCTACACCATAATTAACGTTTATGCGCCTAATGTTAAACAATTAAGCTTTATCTCCAAACTATGGAAAAGAGTTAAAAAACAATGTGTTGGTCATGTAATTCTATGCGGTGACTTAAATGTGATTTCTAATATATCGTTAGATATATCGTACCTATCCAACAGACGGGGTATCCGGTCTACGTTGTCTCCTTTTCTCAGCTCCCACTGTCTATTTGATGTTTGGAGATGCCAGCATTCTTCTGAACGGGACTATACTTTTTTTTCTTATGTACACTTATCTTACTCCAGAATAGATATGTTTTTGTTGGACAAATTTCGTCCTCAGAAATTGGTAACATAACGTGGTCTGACCACGCTCCGATATCTATTACGGTGGGGAGCCATGGGTTCACGACCCACGCTCAGTGCCATCTTAAGAGCATTATAGGCCCCCGGGCAATACAGTGCACTGGGGCCCTGTCTACACAACCACGCACAAGAATTTACTGCCAAAAATCATGAAATTTACTGGCAGAACCACATTTTTTTATTGGCAATGCAAAAAAGTACCTAAAATTACAGTTTTACAAATTTCTTCATTGGCATGAAGGTTAGGTTACTGTAACCCAGCCTGATCAGAGTTTCCTCTTGCATCGGAGTCTGCAGGATTCCCCCTTACAGTGAAAGGGAACTCTTATGTAAAGGGGAACACTGCAGATCATAATGTAAGGGGGAACTCTGATGTGGAGGGGGGCTCTGGTGACCAGAGACCAACTTATATCAGAATCCACTGCTTTCTCTTTACATCAGAGTTCCCACTTACATCACGGTCCTCAGACTGAGTTCCCCCTAGCACTGTAAGGGGGAATCCTGCAGACTCTGATGTAAAGGGGAACCACCTTCCGTAGAGTAAATACACTAAGGTAAGGGGGGGACTAATATTTTTGTATTCACTCTCCCCTTTCTTTAGCAACCACCCACCCTTAGACTGGCCTGGTGGTGCTATCACTGACCTCCTCTCAGGTGCACCATGCAAGGCTCAGTCAGATGGCTCCAGATTGGCTGCTCTGGTTTTATCCTATAGTCTCTTCATGTCTGACTTCTCCTGTGACCCCCATCCCAGCGGCGCTCCCACTCTTAACTCCTCTCCAGACTCTTCCTCAGAGACTGTAGACACGATACAGTTCTACAGTTCTGACCCGCCATTCTCCACCATTTTTTACTGGGGTCGCTGGGCAGCCGATGGGGGCCCCCCAGGCAAGTGGGGCCCCCGGGCAACTACCCAGTGTGCCCAATGGAAAAGACAGCCCTGCCCACGCTAACAGGTGGAAGATTCATAGTTAGTTGCTGTTAGAACCTGAAATTTCGACAAATATTGAGAAATCGTTGTTACAGTTTTTTGATACCAATGATGTTGAGGAAGTAGACCCGTTTGTTCTGTGGAATTCCCACAAAGCCTACATCAGAGGCATTCTGATGAAACATAGTGCTATGTTGAGGAGGAAGAGGAGGCAGCACCTGGAGAGTGCATTGAAAGATATTGCGGACCTAGAGGCCCAAAACAAAACAGCTCCATCCATGGCCATTAGCAATAGGCTCTTTGAGGCTCGTGATGCGCTTCGGAGCTTACTTCTTTCTCAGCACGCTCGGAATATCACCAGACTGAAAGCAAATTTTTACACTCATGGCAACAAGGCAGGCAAATTATTAGCGAATCAAATTAAGGATAAAGTAATTAAACAAAAAAAATCCCCTTTCTTTTTCACATTGAGAATGGTTCCAAATTGACTAACCCCAAAGATATAGCTGACGCTTTCAGCAGCTATTATCGTGGTCTATACAATTTACAGGAAGATCCAAGCATCATCCAACCATCCCCTACTATCATAGAAAATGTTCTATCTGATATTTCTCTACCTAAGCTGTCTCAATCTGACCTAGTTAACTTAAACCGGCCAACCTCGTCTTTGGAAATTTGTGAAACTATCTCTAAGCTTCCGTCCAACAAATTCCCGGGCCCAGATGGCTACTCATCAGAATATTATAAAAAATTTGCTGGTATTTTATCGCCAGTACTACAACGAGTTTTCCAGGCTGCTGCTGCTTCCTCTTCATTTCCCTCTGAAATGTTACAGGCTACGGTAGTCACCCTGCCCAAACCAGGCAAGGAGCCGGACAGAGCACAGAATTTCAGACCAATATCTCTTTTAAATGTTGATTTAAAGGTATTTGCCAAAATTTTAGCCAACAGGCTGGCGTGTCTTCTCCCCACACTGATTAAGTCGGACCAGGTGGGTTTTGTGGCGGGAAGACAGGCCACTGACGCAACTAGACGTATTCTCAATCTTATGTATGTGGGGTTAGAAGGGAAGAGGCCCTCAGTTCTCCTGTCATTGGACGCTGAGAAGGCCTTTGACAGGGTCCACTGGGGCTATTTGTCCCAGGTTCTCTCTAAATTTGGAGTGATAGACCAAATGGGGTCAGCTATATCAGCTTTGTATTCTAATCCATCAGCTATGGTATTTAATGATGGCATCTTCTCAGACCAGTTTCCTATCACCAACTGCACTAGACAGGGGTGTCCTTTGTCGCCCCTGATCTTTGCCTTGGTGATGGAACCCCTAGCTGAAAAAATTAGGACTCAGTCCCAGATCACAGGAATTGGTGTGGGTCCAGAGGAACATACCATTACTTTATTTGCAGATGACGTGATTCTGTCGTTATCTGATCCGGCTCAGTCTCTGGTCAAAGTTAACAAAATTTTGGATGAGTTCAATGCAGTGTTGTATTACAAGATTAATGCATCAAAATCAAGCATACTAGGTCTCGGTGTGAGCCTCCAAATGAAGTCCCAAATTCAAAAGCAGTTGCCGTTCCCCTGGGCAATTAACACAATACAGTACCTGGGTGTCATTCTGACAAATCCCCTGTCACAAATGTATAGTGTTAACTTTCTGCCCCTATTGAATAGCTTCTCACAGGAAATCAATAGATTTAAAAAGTTTTATTTGTCCTGGTCTGGTAGACAAGCGGCATATAAGATTTTACTGCTCCCTAAATTGCTGTACTATTTCAGGGCACTTCCAATCGTCCACCCTTCTATTTTCTACGTGAAAATGCAACGTTTGATATCTCAATTTATTTGGGAAGGGAAAAGGCCTAGGTACTCCCTTAGTGTGTTAATGAAACAGAGGAGTGGGGGGAATGGGGGTTTCTAACATTAAAGATTGTGGCGATGTGGCGGCAATTCTGGACCAGGCTAAGTATTGGTTTGGGGTCGCGGACCGCATACATTGGGTTAGAGAAGAACAGGCCCAATTAGGTAGGGGTGAGCTCAAACACCTGCTGTTATCTCCATTTCTTTTTTTTTTTAATTCTTTATTTTTGTTTTTCAAGCAGATAGCCAACAACATTCGGCCAATTCATAAATCAAAAAGAGTTTGCACATGCAATTACACACCATAACAATTCCCTACAATTATATCAGCCAAACTTATATCTCTTATCTGACAATCTACATTCCCGTGGGATTACACAAACAGCTACACAGTATATCGTTTTTTTACGGTAATCTCGACCTTGTTATTCTTAACCAACTGTCCGTTTTCCTGGTTGCATTTTTACCATCTATGACATTATTATGTATTCCCCTCTTCCCCCCTTAACATCCCTATCCTTACCACCCTTCCCCCCCCCCCCCCCCAAAAAAAAGGGAAATTCTCCCTCTGCTCCCCAGGTGTCCCCCCTCCCCCCTCAGGACTCCTGCTCTCTATATTTTATATATGGGTTCCAAATATGTATATACTTCTCCTCCTGTTCTCTTATTCCCATCGTTAGCTTCTCCATCAGCTGAATGTCCGTAACTCTGGTTAACCATTGTTGTCTAGTAGGCTTATCTCCATTTCTAGGTAAAAACTTGCCTATTAGGAAAAACCCACTTATAGCAGCCACCCTGGTAGCATGGGAGTACTTTAAGGCTCATAAAAACCATCACACAGCTTGTAAAAGACTACCTGTCCCATTGGCGTCTCTTTCCCTGAATTCTCCAGACCTTGCGTTACACCACTGGGGGGAATATGGCATTAACAATGTATCAGATCTTTTCTCACAGGACAGGCTCAAGCCATTTAAAGTCTTACAGTCTGCCTTTTCCATCCCTGCAAAGGAATTTATGACTTATGCAAGGGTGGCTAGTATACTTTCTTCCGTGCAGGATAAATTTATAGACTTACCGGAACCTGTTTATAATCTTTGGCTTTCGGGCTCTGGACCGAAAAAAGGTATAACTGAGATTTATAACATACTAAATAGTAAACTCCACTTTGAGGCCCCAATCCAGATTCTAAAATGGGAAACAGACTTAAAAATAACGGTGTCTCAGAAGCAGTGGATCAATGCTATTAAAACTAATTATGCTCATACTAAATGTTCTAACTTTAGAGAATCAGCCCAGAAGATACGCTTGCGATGGTATAGGACCCTGTATACCTTATCAAAATTTGCAAACACCCCCTCTAACTTGTGTTGGAGAGGTTGTGGCCAGATAGGCAATTTAGTCCACATGCTCTGGTTTTGTGTATCTGTGCGTAGCTTTTGGGCCATGGTTGCTCGATTAATAGTGGGCATTACAGGTATCCTTAACAATTTAAAAGTTCAGCAGGCCATTTTGAGTGTTGGTATGGAGCTCTATCCGCCCTTTTGTCGCACAGTAGTGATGCATATTTTATATGCAGCACGACTAACGATCGATAGGAAATGGAAATTCTCCCTTGCCCCTTCACTAAAAGAGGTTATACAGTTGGTTATTGACTCTTATGCTTATGAAAAAAAAATGGCCTATAAGGATGATAACATGGCAGCTTTCTTAAAGTACTGGCAACTTTGGGAATTCCACAGTAAAAATCTCTCTAAGTACTTTTAGTTGGACCTTTGTAAACTGTTTGGTAGCTTAAAGTAGCTTGTCAGTTATGGTGATGTTATGTATGAGGAATGTTATCCTAGTGTGTTATCCCTGGACTGGTAATAAGAAGTTAGGAAGTCGGGAGACTTGTGAGTTGATGTATGATACTTCATCTTTGAGTTAATGCATCTTACTTGTTTGTATGTGAACAATGACTGGAACGTGTTATTATTATGCATTATTTCTTTGTTTTATTATTTTTCTCTGTCTTGTTAAATTTGACATTTGGAGGTTGTTCTCCTCCCTGTATGTCTTTATTCTTTAACCCAATAAAAATTATTTTCAAAAAAAAAAAAAAGAAACCTGCGCATGCTCAGAATAAAGTATGAGACGGGAGCGCACCTTCGGTAAAAGTAGGCCTAACTGTTTAAAAGATATATCGATGACATCATTGTGATCTGGGCAGGAAACAGAGAAAGCCTAATAGACTTTGGTTTTGGGTTGAATACAAACAATAAAAACATTAAATTAACTTGGGAAATCAGTAATGAGAGAATACATGTTTAAGATTTGTAAATCTTTAAAGAAAATAATAAATTGGTAACGCAAACGCATTTTAAAACAGTAGACTGTAATAGCTACCTCCCTTTGGATAGTTGTCACTATACTCCATGGTTAGATAATATACCCAAAGGGCAACTAATCAGATTAAAACAGAACAGTACAAACAATTAAGTATTTTTGAAACAAGTGCATTTTAATCGGGAAAAGATTCATCCAAGAAGGGATATAAAATAAGTTTTATTGAAATTAAAATACAAGACGTAACTGCCTTGGATAGAGAAATGTTAATCCAAGACTCAGTCAAGGTAAAAGCACCAATGAATGGAGTTCCATTGGTCATGGACTATAACATACAGTATAAAGAAGTAGAAAAAATCTGCAAACATTACTGGAATATTATAAAACCAGACCGACACCTGGGAGGTGTATTATTGGATTAACCCAAATTTGTGTACCGGAGGGCACCGACCCTCCGTGATCTAATTGTGAAAAATTTCCTAGAAAATGCCCAGGGTTTTACAGGGTTCCGGTTCGGATGTTTGGGTCCACTGGAGTCCAATGTCAGCTGGACTTTGATACTCAGGAAGGGACCTGAGTGAGGGGAGCGCTGAGTGTTGGACTAGAGAAGGTTTGCTTTACTGCATGTTTTGTGGGTGACGGGGACCAGCCCTGCACTCTATAGAGAGGAGACTATTTGTTTAGTTAGCGCCGGACAGCAAGGATTTAATTTATTGTTTTCTTTATTTTTAACCTGCAAACCTTTTATAAATAAAACCTGGCATCCGCCAGACTTAAAAAGAAAGTGCCTGCTTACAGACTATCATTCAGAAAAGGTGATCCCCACGAGCTAATCTTCCACACGTGGTGGATTCAGCAGGCACTTTTCTGAAGATGGAGGAAATGTTAAAGGCCCTGCTACAGGCCAATGCAGCCCAGTGGGAAACCAACAGCACAACAGGCGGCTCAGCGAGAAACTAACCGCCAAGTCACAGAGGCCGCTACAGCCCAACGAGAGGCCCCTGCAGCACAACAGGTGGCCCAACAGGAGATGTACCGCCAAATCGCAGAGGCCGCTGCAGCACAACACTGCCAAGTCGCAGAGGCCGTTGCAGCACAACAGGCTGCCCAGCAAGAGATAAACCGACAGTTCGCCGAAGCTCTGGTGGAACTGAAAAAGGGGTCCGCGCCACCTGTGTCAGCAGAACCAAAGTTAGTACATGCCTCCGAACACCTGCAAAAGATGACACCAGCGGATGATGTCAAGGCGTACATGGTGACTTTCGAGATAGTCGCTGCCCGCGAAAGATGGCCAAAAGAGCAGTGGGCGGGACTATTGGCCCCATTCCTAACAGGAGAACCCCAAAAGGCCTATTTTGACCTAGAACTAGATGAGGCCCAGAACTATGAGACTCTAAAGACAGAGATACTTGCACGCTTGGCATGGCATGGCACCATGGCAGTCCGGGCCAAGCGTGTGCATCAGTGGTCCTACTTTAGCAACAAGCCACCCCGGTCACAAATGTTTGACCTTGTCCACCTCACCAGGAAGTGGTTGCAGCCAGAGACCCTGACCAGCTCTCAGATTGTGGAGCCTGTGGTAATAGACCGGTACCTGCGTGTGCTCACCGCTGCCTTGAGGAAGTGGGTCGGACAGGGGGACCCCAACACTGCAGCCCAAATGGTGGACGTAGTGGAGAAGTACAGTGCTACAGAGGACTTCGGTGTGTCTAGGAGTGCAAGAACTGCCAGCGGTTCGGGTAAGACTGTTGCGGGGTTCAAGAGCTTGGGGAAAGTGGATAAGACTGTTGTTACATCAGATGAGACTGCGGGTCCTAGACCTGGAGACTGGCCAAAGAAGCCAGGAAGGTCTTTGGGACCGTTAAGAGGACTGGGGGTAGGGCAAATATGCTGTTTTCGTTGCCATGCTTTAGGCCATATTGCTGCAGACTGCCCTCTAAATGATGAACCTATGCAATGTGATAATGCTGATAGGAAAAGACGCATTTCTCTGTTTGCACAGGTCGCTTGTGTTGCGATAGGTCAGAGTCACCTTGAAAAACAGATGTGCGTTATTTCAGTGGATGGCAAGCCTCTCACAGCCCTGCTTGACTCTGGTAGTGTGGTGACCCTAGTCAGGAGTGCTTGTGTAGACCCCGCAAAACTACACCCCAGTAGTGTAGTCTTTAGATCTTTAGCGTGTATAGTCTATAGTATAGTGGTATCGTATTGGGGTAATTTGCATCCATGGGGACACTCGGGACTACCAGACAGCGGTGGTTGAGGTTGATAACTCCCGGGGGAACTGTAACACATTCAGTGGGGGTGGTACCCTCACTGCTCCATGAAGCTTTAGTGGGGAGGGATTTTCCCCATTTTTGGAAGTTATAGGAGAGCAAAGGGAGGCTCGTAGATAGAGCACCCCCTGCTGGGGAAACACGGGAACTCTCACCAGATCCATTTTGCCAAAGGGAAAGGCATGCTGTTGGTGGGATTGAGGAAGATCTTCTTCCTTTCCCTGCCATGGCTGGGGAACCGGAGGACTTGGAAGCTAGCACCCAGCCTGAGGGAAACGAACAGGAAATCCCATCGGACCCTGATATGGAGAGTAGCCAAAATGTGGTACCCGACTTGGAGGTCAGGAGAGAGGATTTCTGTACCGAGCAGCTGCGAGAGCCCACCCTCATGAGAGCCAGGGAAAATGTTAAGATGTTGGACGGGGAACTGGTGGATCCTAATTGGGTGGTATCCTTCCCCTACATGGCAATTAAAAACAATTTGTTATATCGAGTGATAAAACATGGAGAGGAAGAGGTAGAACAGCTGCTGGTTCCCAAACTCTTTCGCAGGGTGGTGCTGGACCTGGCTCATGGTCATGTAATGGGGGGACATCTCGGGGTTGAAAAAACCAAGGAGAGAATCGCCCGGTTTGCATGCAGAGGTCAAGGAGTACTGCGAATCGTGCCCCGAGTGCCAAATGTCAGCACAGTCGCCCCATTTTCACAGCCCCCTTGTCCCTCTACCAATAATCGAGGTCCCCTTTGAGAGGGTTGGCATGGACCTGGTTGGACCGGTGGTGAAATCGGCCCAAGGTCACCAACATATTCTGGTGATCCTGGACTATGCGACTCGCTATCCTGAGGCCATACCCTTGCGTAGCACCTCTGCTAAGGCTATTGCCAAGGAATTGGTCCAGGTGTTTAGTCGATTCGGGATACCAAAAGAGATCTTGACTGATCAGGGCACCCCTTTTATGTCCAGGGTTACCAAGGAATTGTGTAGATTGTACAAAATCTCCCATCTCCGTACTTCTGTCTACCACCCCCAGACAGATGGTCTGGTCGAAAGGTTTAATAAAACATTGAAGAGTATGCTGAAAAAGGTGGTCGACAAGGATGGGAGAAACTGGGATTTTTTGCTACCATATCTCATGTTTGCCATACGAGAGGTTCCACAGGTGTCCACAGGCTATTCCTTCTTTGAGATCTTGTATGGTAGGCATCCCAGGGGCCTGCTAGATGTTGCCAAATAAACATGGGAAGGAGAGGTCAGCCTATATAGGAGCGTCATAGAGCATGTCTCTTTGATGCAGGATCGAATCGCAGCTGTCCTGCACCTGGTACGGGAACATATGGAGCGAGCCCAGGAGGCCCAGAGGAGGGTCTATAACCGGGGTGCCAAGGTCCGTACTTTCAGCCCGGGGGACAGAGTGTTGATACTGGTTCCTACGGTAGAAAGTAAGTTTCCAGCAAAGTGGCAGGGTCCTTTCGAGGTTGTCGGAAGAGTGGGCGAGGTAAACTACAAAGTCTACCAGCCAGGGAAAAGGAAACCACACCAAATTTACCATGTAAATCTCCTAAAGCCCTGGAAGGACCGAGAGACTTTACTGGCCACGTCCCCGCCTCCAGCAGACCAGATACCCATGACACCTGACGTCCCAATCACGGATTCCCTGTCCGTAGCACAACAAAGTGACGTTAGGGCAGGGGAGGGCTGGCAGGGGGGGCAGAGTGGAAATCTCCCCCTGGGCTGGTGACACTATGCACAGCCACCGACCGCCACTACCAAATGCTGTTTTTGCAGAGTAGGAATATGCCTGCTGGAGCTCTGTTAACACAGGTCATGGCCGCTGCTCACCTCCTACTGTGCAGCTGCAGAGCTGAGCTATGTCTCGTCTTACACATAGCTCAGCCTCAGCACACACACTGACATCCCCTTCTCTCTCTGCACAGACACGAGTACTCTGATGTAAGGGGAGGCTCTATGCGGACTCCGATGTAAGGGGGGCCTCTGTGCGGACTCCGATGTAAGGGGGGCCTCTGTGCGGACTCCGATGTAAGGGGGGCCTCTGTGCGGACTCCGATGTAAGGGGGGCCTCTGTGCGGACTCTGATGTAAGGGGGGCCTCTGTGCGGACTCTGATGTAAGGGGGGCCTCTGTGCGGACTCTGATGTAAGGGGGGCCTCTGTGCGGACTCTGATGTAAGGGGGGCCTCTGTGCGGACTCTGATGTAAGGGGGGCCTCTGTGCGGACTCTGATGTAAGGGGGGCCTCTGTGCGGACTCTGATGTAAGGGGGGCCTCTGTGCCTCTGGACTCTGATGTAAGGGGGGCCTCTGTGCGGACTCTGATGTAAGGGGGGCCTCTGTGCGGACTCTGATGTAAGGGGGGCCTCTGTGCGGACTCTGATGTAAGGGGGGCCTCTGTGCGGACTCTGATGTAAGGGGGGCCTCTGTGCGGACTCTGATGTAAGGGGGGCCTCTGTGCGGACTCTGATGTAAGGGGGGCCTCTGTGCGGACTCTGATGTAAGGGGGGCCTCGGTGTGGACTCTGATGTAATGGGGGCCTCGGTGCGGACTCTGATGTAAGGGGAACCTCTGTGCGAGCTCTTGTGATCATGAAAAATCTTCGACTGACTGTTTTCCTCGATCCATCACTTTTCCACGCTCTATGGGCCACTTGACTGGACTTGCCCCCCATTTCTATGGCTGCCAGCCCTCCCCTGCGTTAGGGCATTCGTGCAGAAAAATAGAGACTTTTTCTCCCCCTTACCCGGACTGACCAACACGGTCCAACATGACATAGTGACGGAACCAGGGGTTCGGGTAAATGTAAAACCGTATAGAATTCCAGAGGCCCGGCGAGAGGCAGTTGCGGAGGAAAAAAAAATATGTTAGAGTTGAATGTGATAGAAGAATCCCACAGTGAGTGGTCAAGTCCCATAGTGCTGGTCCCAAAACCTGATGGCAGTATCAGGTTTTTTAGAGACTTTAGAAAACTTAACAGTGTGTCCAAGTTTGACGCCTACCCGATGCCCCGGGTCGACAAACTCGTGGACAATTTGGGACAGGCTCGCTACATAACGACCCTAGACCTAACGAAAGGTTATTGGCAGATACGGCTTACTGAATCGGCCAAGGAGAAGACTGCCTTTTCCACTCCTGAGGGATCGTTTCAGTATAAGCGGATGCCATTTGGTCTGCACGGAGACCCTGCATCATTCCAGCGGATGATGGACAAAATTTTGAGACTACATCGCTCGTATGCAGCAGCGTATATGGACGATGTGGTCATCCACAGCCCAGATTGGGAATCGTACCTGCTCCGTGTACAAGCGGTGGTAGATTCCCTTAGGGAAGCACGGCTCACGGCCAATCCAAAAAAATATGCCATAGGCCTGGAGTGGGCCAAATACCTTGGGTACATTATTGGCCGGGGAGTGGTCAAGCCGCAGACCAATAAGTTTGAGGCAATTCAAAAATGGCCCCAACCAGTCAATAAAAGGGCCTTCCTAGGCATTACGGGGTATTACGGGCGTTTCATACCCAATTTTGCCACCATTGCCGCCCCCTTGACCGACCTGACGAAGGGTAGGGGGTCGGTCATGTTCAAGTGGAACCCCGAAGCCGAAGAGGCATTTCAGAAGTTAAAACAGGCTCTTTGTATGGTACCCTTACTAGTAACCCCGGATTTTAGCCAGGAGTTTGTGGTACAGACGGACGCCTCTGAGGTGGGCCTAGGGGCCGTACTGTCACAGAACAGGAATGGTGAGGAGCACCCAGTGGTATACTTTAGCCGGAAGCTGAATAAGCACAAAAAAATTATGCCATCGTAGAAAAGGAGTGTCTCGCCATTAAGTGGGCCTTAGACTCCCTGAGGTATTACCTACTGGCGAGGTCATTTAAGCTGGTAACAGACCATGCTCCCCTCAAGTGGATGTGTAACAACAGGGAGAAAAATGCTCGTGTGACAAGGTGGTTCCTAGCTTTAAGTTTACAGTGGAGCACAGGCCGGGAAAGCTCCAAAATAATGCAGATGCCCTCTCCGGTGTGCACTGTATGGTTGGGTCAAGTGCTCAGCCACAGGGGCTTGAGCAGAGGGGGAGGATATGTGACGGTATGCGAGGTGCAATACATGACAACAGGTAAATTTCATGTTTGGGTCCACTGGAGTCCAATGTCAGCTGGACTTTAAAACGACCAGGAAGAGAGCTCAACAGTGCGCTGGCTTTGAGACTCAGGAAGGGACCTGAGTGTTGGACTATAGAAGGTTTGCTTTACTGCATGTTTTGTGGGTGACGGGGACCAGCCCTGCACTCTATAGAGAGGAGACTATTTGTTTAGTTAGCGCCGGATGGCAAGGATTTAATTTATTTTTTTCTTTATTTTTAACCTGCAAACCTTTTATAAATAAAACCTGGCATCCGCCAGACTTAAAAAGAAAGTGCCTGCTTACAGACTATCATTCAGAAAAGGTGATCCCCACAAGTTAATCTCCCACACCAACCTGTTATACTTGTAGGCACACCAAGGAAAGTAAAAAGAAAGTAAAAAGTAAAAAGAAAAAATCCTTTCAAAACCATAGTGGGAGGGAATACCAGATAGAGGATTTTATCTCCTGCAAGACAGAAGGGGTTGTATACCCGTTGGAGTGCCCATGTCATATCCAGTATATTGGGAGAACCAAAAGGGAACTCTGGAAGAGACTGTGGGAACACACTCAGAATATTAAAAAAGTATTCCCCCAAACACAGTTTATCTAGACATTTTGACCAATTTCATAATCATGACCCCTTCCCACTGTGTGTGTAGGGAATTGAGAAATATAAACCCCACTGGAGGGGGGATAACAAAATTATTAAGCTTAGTCATTCAGAATGTCGCTGGATCCATGAGATACGTATTTTGGCACCATTAGGACACAATATAGAATTTGACCTAAATTGCTTTATATCCAATTACGGAGTGGTTTGTACCATTTTATTTAGATTTTGTCACTTTTATTTTTTTACGGCTCTACATTCTTAGAAAAAGTGACAAGGTTAGTCACTATATGCGTGAGGATTGGACAAGGTGACATCACTTCCAGGTGCGGCCGAACCCAGAAGTCATCTTGCCGATGTACTGGCATTTTTTATGCTGTAACTGTTCTCCCTAAATGTGAGTGTTTTACCTTATAAATGTTTTTGGGAAATACTAAACTATGAAGTGCCTATATGTTTTATTTGAGCATTTGAACATATGAGCATTTGAACCTGGAGAAGGAGAAGCACTTTGCACTTTTTGTGGTGATCACTGCAATTCTGAGAGGACTATTTGCACTTACACTTTTTTTTGGAAGTCCAGCACAAGGACTTGCAATTTCTTGCACTTTATTAGGGAACTGTCATTATACACTGAGCTTGTGTGTTTTTCTTGCTGCACTCTATTTTATTTTTATTTTTCATGTTCTTTGGATTGAATATTGAACATTATTCAGTTTACACTGACTTTTTACACAAGATTTTTTCACTGCCACTTTTGATGCACGTATTTTGAAGATCCATTCACAGTTATTTATTTTCCATTTAAAGATGCATGCTAGTTTTTAGATTTACTATTTGGTAAGCGCTCCTCATCCCCTCGAATTGTAATTACTGTTATTAGTGTGCGAACACGCTACAGGTGGCTGCTATTGTTTCTTTTTTTTTTTCTTAACTTTTTCTTTATTGTTTCTCATCATACAACATTTGTGTATTCACTTACAGTGGAACATATAAAAAATACAAATTATACATACATAATTAAGTAAATACCAACTTCACATTCCGTGCACATACTGTAGGTTATCCTGTTCCCTCCCACCCCCCTTCTAACCCTTCCCCCCGTACTGACCCCATCCCCACTCCCAGGTGTCAATTCTACTAAGGTTTTACTTTACCGTTTATTTATATAGGTATATTTATCTAGGTTTTTCTTAGTGCCGTATATATAGAAAAAGTGCAGCGCAAATATAAACAAATATAAATACTGTGACCAGTATAAACTAAAAAGTGCATAGACAATAAATAATCGTGATAATAAGGTCCATGTGTGAAAAAAAGTCCATAAATCAATCAATCCACAGCAAGATCCAGCAGACAAAGGATTCCAGAATGGAAGTGAGAAAGATGACACCAAAAGATATCCTCCACCAGTGACAGATGAACTCTCACCTCATTACTTTGACCAGTATGGATCTCAAAGCTTAATCTGTGTAATCAGAGCTCCAGCTGCCAGCTCCCATAGGAAACGAATGGATGGAAATGACACCTTAGATCCAGACCCAATGGCTTAAACCGATCATAACATCATGTGGAAAAAGAAAGGGAAAAATCTAGTGCTCTCTGATAGAAAAAAACTTTTAATCAACCAATAAAAAGTTGCACTCACATGTAAGGACACTCTGTAAGCCGAGTGTCAGCATAACAGCATGTAACAGCATGTGTACAGGACCGTCTCTCTGTACTCTGCAGCGATCGTGGGTGACGTTCTGCGTGGTTCCTTTCCCTGTACGCGTTACATCCCGTGAGCAGGACTTCCTCAGCGTGGGTTAAGGGAACACACGCTAAAACGTCCCACTTGACCTATATTTATATGTAGCCTCAGCATATCCCCCAATCCCAACAGCATGCAGACGCCGCCCACAACAGCAGCTACAGCTAATCTGAGGAGCCAATGCTCCGGAATAGAGGCTGAGATAAGGATTTATTAAAAGCAATGGTTATGTATGGCTAACAGTGACCAGTCAGACTTAGTCCGGTAAACAAAAGGAAAAATATTAAATATAAAATTCACTGGAGGAGTCTAATCACGTTTTAGTAATCATATCCACATTAAGTGAATATGCAGAGAAGGCTATTGAGTATAGCCTTCTCTGCATATTCACTTAATGTGGCGATTGTGGCTGACGTTTTTCTATTTTAATGATATTCTTACATATTGGCATATAATTTAGAGTGCATTCATGCCATATATGCACCAATTTTATCTAATTTTACCAATAAGGATTATGTTCTAAAACGTGATTAGACTCCTCCGGTGAATTTTATATTTAATATTTTTCCTTTTGTTTACCGGACTAAGTCTGACTGGTCACTGTTAGCCATACATAACCATTGCTTTTAATAAACCCTTATCTCAGCCTCTATTCCGGAGCATTGGCTCCTCAGATTAGCTGTAGCTGCTGTTGTGGGCGGCGTCTGCATGCTGTTGGGATTGGGGGATATGCTGAGGCTACATATAAATATAGGTCAAGTGGGACGTTTTAGCGTGTGTTCCCTTAACCCACGCTGAGGAAGTCCTGCTCACGGGATGTAACGCGTACAGGGAAAGGAACCACGCAGAACGTCACCCACGATCGCTGCAGAGTACAGAGAGACGGTCCTGTACACATGCTGTTACATGCTGTTATGCTGACACTCGGCTTACAGAGTGTCCTTACATGTGAGTGCAACTTTTTCTTGCTTGATTAAAAGTTTTTTTCTATCAGAGAGCACTAGATTTTTCCCTTTCTTTTTCCACATGATGTTGTGATCGGTTTAAGCCATTAGGTCTGGATCTAAGGTGTCATTTCCATCCATTCGTTTCCTATGGGAGCTGGCAGCTGGAGCTCTGATTACACAGATTAAGCTTTGAGATCCATACGGGTCAAAGTAATGAGGTGAGAGTTCATCTGTCACTGGTGGAGGATATCTTTTGGTGTCATCTTTCTCACTTCCATTCTGGAATCCTTTGTCTGCTGGATCTTGCTGTGGATTGATTGATTTATGGACTTTTTTTCACACATGGACCTTATTATCACGATTATTTATTGTCTATGCACTTTTTAGTTTATATACTGGTCACAGTATTTATATTTGTTTATATTTGCGCTGCACTTTTTCTATATATATTTGCTATTGGGATTTTTTATGAATTATCTCCAGTGCTGGCTTGCATAGTTTAGGTTCTAGTTTAATAATTTATTTTCCAGCGCTGAATATCTTTTTCACTTTTTCTTAGTGCCGTACCACTGAGATGGGGGGGCAGGCGGTAGGGGGTCCCTCCAAGCTACCAAAACAGGTTTACTCCCTAAGAAGAAGGGTCGGAGTTAGGTCCTTCCTATGTTTAGTGTCTATTTATTGGGGGGTTATTATTTTACAGTGTCGGGGGAAGCTGCCGGTTATATCGGTATTCTGTCTCTAAGCGGGGGCTCCTATATCTCTCAGCCATAGTCCCCAGACTCTCTTGAACCTTTTATAATTTCCTTGTTTTATAAAGGCCACTCTCTCGCTCCAGATCAGGGTATTGATAGTTTCGGTCCAGTTCCTAACAGAGGGGGGGACATGCGCCTGCCATCTCTGTGCAATTAACTTGCATGCCTGGAAGAGGCCTCGCAGTACGCCCTCTAGGGTTCCCGGGGGAATTCTATGGTCCTCTATATCCCCTAGGAGGCAGGTTCTAGCATCAGGCTCTAGGGAGGTCTTAAAGGTATTGTTAAGTTTATTAACGACTTCTGTCCAGTATCTGAAGAGCTTGGGGCATCTCCAGAACATATGGACAAGGTCGCCTGTAGCCTTACATCTAGGGCATTCATCGCTCCGGTTCCAACCTATTTGGAGCATTTTTTTTAGGGGTATAGTAGACGCGATGTATTAAATAGAGGTGGGACAATCTCTGTGCTGGAGCAATGGATATCAGAGCCCCTCTGTTTAGGATCGTATTCCACTGCTTTGTCGTTATCGATCCCAGGTCTCTTGCCCACCTTTCTCTGCTCCTAGTCACACCTGATTGATTTATAGCCCTAGACCCCAGTTTGTCTTATAGCACTGAGATTAGACCTTGGGAGTCTGGATCCTATCTACCGAATAGGTCTTAGCCTGAGTCTGGATGGCATGCCTAATTTGAAGATATTTGAAAAACGTCTTATTTGGTATATTGAATTCAAGTTTTAGATCTGAGAATGATTTCATAAGGTTGCCCTCATATAGGTGGGTTAATCGTGTGATTCCCTGACTCTCCCAGATTTTACACTTTTCTACTCCCGCTACGTCTGGCAAGTTTTTATTGTTCCAGAGGGGGGCAAACTCAGTTATCCCAGAGTAACCCAGTAAAGACTTTGTTGTCTGCCACACTTTGTTTAGAAATTTTATAGTCGGCATTTATGGGCAAATGAGTTTGCCTCCAGGGCTTCTACCAATGTTTTATGTGGGGCCTCGGTTAGTATTAATCTGAAGCAATCATTTCTTCGGTCCGGGATTCCACATCCTGCAATCTGCTGTAGCTGAGATGCCAGGAAGTACATTCTCGGGTGCGGGACCACCATCCCTCCCTCCTTGACCGGGAGCTGCATGGTCTGCAACCCAATTCTGGCCTGCCTTTCTTTCCAGATTAGTTCTCGGAATAATTTTTCCATTTTTTTGAACCATGTTTAGTTAACCCAGATCGGAGAATTATGGAGTACATAGAGTAGCTGGGGAAGCCAGATCATTTTAATTAGATTACATCTCCCAGCTACAGAGAGAGGGAGGCGGTTCCAGGTGTCTTTCTTTTGCTTCAGCATTGTTAATAATGGGGCTATATTTTTACTAGTATACTCCCTGACATCTCGGGTAATCCAGATCCCGAGATATTTTAGTTTTGTTGGAATTTTTAATTGGGGCATTTCAGCTATCGTCTGGACTTGTAGCATATCTATAGGGAGCAGGGCCGACTTGTCCCAGTTGACCATCAGTCCTGAAAATCCACCGAATTCCCTGATCATTTGAACCACTGGGGCCAGCGAGTTGTTGACGTCGCCTATAAAGAAGAGGACATCATCCGCGAATAGCGATATCCTGTCCTCCTCTAGGCCCCTCCTAAATCCCTGAATATCTTCCTTAAGCCTGGTTTTAATGGCTAAGGGTTCCATGGACAGTGCAAATAGGAGTGGGGACAAGGGACACCCTTGTCTCGTCCCCCTCTCCAGCGCGAACAGGCTTGAGACTTCGCCATTTATTTTAACTTTTGCTCATGGTTTATTATATAGGAGTTTAATCTAATAAAGGACGGGCCAAATCCAAAGCTTTCTAGTATCTTCCATAAGTAGGGCCACTCCAGGCTATCGAATGCTTTAGCGGCATCTAAGGCCAGGAGTGCTCTAGGGCCCTAATTATCGGTAGGGATCTGCAAGTTTAAAAAGACCCTTCTTATATTGAAGCATGTTGACCTATTCGGGATAATTCCTGACTGATCAGGGTGAACGAGTCTCTCTATACATTCCTTTAGCCGTCAAAAAAATGAAAAACAATAACTATGGAGAGGTATTGATGGTCGGACTATCGAGGCCAAGGAAGTAGTTTAAAAATATAATTTTAATATCATCATTAAAAAAAACAAAATAAATGCATAATAACATATACATAAAAATAACAATACATATACACAGGTGAACCACTGTATACAAAATCCCTTAAGTCGCCGACGCACGTTTCGCCTTTCTAAATGTCTAATTATACCTTGATAATTTGAAATACTTTCATGTCATGGTATGTTAGTCTGTTTTGCTTTTTTTCTTTTTCTTATGCTCTGCTATCCTAGTAGTGTATCCCAAGGTTGACCTAATCCATCATTTCCACACGAGCGTAGAGGTAACTCTAATACAAAGGTTGGGTAAGTGCATTTTGCACCCAAGATCTGTTATGACACAGATATTCTCAATTAAAGGTGGAATATACTGAAAGAGAATTCCCGATGTTTCTCTCTTTCCATAATAGACATAGGCTTGTGGTGGAAAGATTTGGGATCAGTGGAGATCCTATAAAACCTCTGAAAAATTCTCTTTACTATTATTAGAAATAAATAAGTAAACGCCCTTGACCCGATCAAAAAGGGAAATGAGGTAAGAATTGGGGGGGGGGGGGAACATCAGGGGGGGGGGAATAAATAAATAAATAAGTATATATTAGAGACCCAGGGTAGTAGGTGTGGAGGAGAGAAACGAGAGTGTATAACCGCACAAGAGTCACGCAACATGTGTACGCATAGTTATCTGTAACAATATTGCTTTTTTTCATAATATCTAAGAAAAAAAAAAAAAGAGAAAGATGATATAATATAAATAAAAAAAAAAAAAAAAAAGATATAATAATATGCTAAATACACCGAAATACCCACAAATGATGTATAATAATCCGGGGTGGATAGACGTAGGGCGGAACAACAATGAACCCCTCAAACACCTCAAAATTCTGGGTTAAGTCTGATGTGGAAGAAAAAAAAAAGACATAGGCTTCTCTGGCTTCTACTTCTTCTTTTTGTTTATTTTTCGGCTCTACACTGTTGCACATTTATTTGCAACACCTCTCTGTTTAATCTTTAATGAGCAGGTTTTGTGGACTTGCGTCACAGGATATCCACATTTTTTGTGTTTGTTTCAACACTAATTCTGTTTATTGTTTATTATTTATTAGTTTTGCACCTTACATCTGCCAGGCCCCTCACGCCATATCTGTGGTGTGATAATTTTACTATATCTGATCGGCGGGCCTCCCCTCTATCCAGTGGGTTGCTTCGATGTACAGGTTATCTATGCGCCGTCGATCCTGCACGGCGCATTTGCGATAGGAGAAGTGACGTCTGTGCCTTATTCACCTATCCATGGGTGAGGGATGTGTGTGATTGGTAGGCAGGGCCGTGCCTCCCCCTTCCACCCCTCCCATTCGTTGGAGGCGTGTGGCTGTCGGCTGGATGGGCGTCACGGCTTGGTGACGCAGTGTGCGTCTGACGCTGATGTAGTGGGCGCTGGCTGGGCGTCTGTTTATTTCCGCCCAAAGATCCCTCCCCATGTTTATGCGCCTTCACACACGAACAGTGCACAGTGATGACGCAATCACGTTATACGTGAATAGATCGTCTGCAGGGTATTTAAAGCCCCAACTCACACCATACGCTGTGTGTCATGCAGATGTACACCCTGGGACACGGACCCTCTGATGAATCAACCACCTGGTAAGATATTTACTGCAGGATTCACTACTGCCTTCTTTCTTTATTTGTGACACTTATGCTGTCAGAGCTGCCCCTTATTGGGGACAAAGTTTTGCTCATGGTACTTTTCTATTGTTACTATGCAGATAGTCTGGCTCATATCTGGAAGCTTAAAAATCTACGTGCTGAATGGTTGCTCAGTACACCTGGAGGACCTTAAGCTCAGTATATTTCTGGTGATGTGTCCCAGCTGGCTCTATGGTCTTTCATCACTGGTAAATTTCCTTTATCCTTGCCCCTTTGTATCTTGGACATATATAGGCACCTGGTGCACTCTTTGATATTATTATCCTTTTTCTTATTTATTGATATCTCTCTATTTTTGCCAATAGCATCACGCTTTTTTACGAACTTTAGAAATATCCTTACTCTGACTCTATTGTCAACTAACAGGTGATTTCTTTAATGCCGTTTGCACCCTGTTTCTAATAAACACTAATGAATCCCTTCCTTCTCCTTCTTTTCCCCCCCTTCCTTGCTTTCTTTTCCTCCACTTTTCCCTGTCATAACATTAAGCGATAATATATATATTTCTATTGAATCTATAACAAGATCTGAGGACTTTTTCTGAATCCAGTACTTATCTTACCATTGAATATCCGATTGTGGTGTGCGCCTTGG
Organism: Rana kukunoris; assembly: GCA_029574335.1. Taxonomy (NCBI): domain Eukaryota; kingdom Metazoa; phylum Chordata; class Amphibia; order Anura; family Ranidae; genus Rana; species Rana kukunoris. The sequence goes on from CM056050.1 coordinate 410,601,850, forward strand.
ATTGTATTTGCTGCAGAGTCATCGGCTATGTAATTATATGTTGCAATTTCTCTTTCATTGTTGTTTGTTTTGTATTTCAAAAATCTTTTTTTTTATATTATGGTGGTAATATGAATAACATGTAACCCTGTATCATTACAGACAACTATTTTGTTTTCTGAGTATACATCTTCTTACAAAATCCTTAACATCCGTCCTGAAGAAGCCACACGGCGAAACGTACGTCGGCGACTTTAGGGATTTTGTATACAGGGGTTCACCTGTGTATATGTATTATTGTTATTTTTATGTATATGTTATTATGCATTTATTTTGTTTTATTTAATGATGATATTAAAATTATATTTTTAAACTACTTCCTTGGCCTCGATAGTCCGACCATCTATACCTCTCCATAGTTATTGTTTTTAATTTTTTTGATTCCATATACGGATGTGGCCCATGTGAGTGCAATCCCTCTGTTTTTTATTATCCCCCTTACTTCCCTAGTCCACCCCTCCCCTTCCCTCATCACTCTCTTTTTTACATTTATTCCTTTAGCCGTGTCGCCAGGACTTTTGCAAGGATTTTAAAGTCTGTGCAGAGCAGTGAAATTGGACGATAGGAAGATGGGTCTAATTGGTTTTTCCCTCTTTATGAATTACAATAATCGTTGCTTCCATCATGGAGGCAGGGAGATTTCCCTCAAGGAAGGCTGATTCCAGAGTGTGTAATAGTTCAGGTAGCAATATGTCTCCATATCGCTTATAGATTTCTATTGGGAGCCCATCGGGACCTGGTGATTTATGGTTGGACATCCCTGCCACTGCAAGCTGTAGTTCTTCCAACGTGACAGGGGATTCCAGTTTTTTTTTTCCATGTCAGACAGATTTGGAAACGGAATTCCTTGGAAGAAAGCTTCCATGCCTTCGTTTTCTCCCCTTGATTTATATAGTGCTTTATAGAAGTCGTGAAACCTATGCCTTATCTCCCTTCCTTCAGTTAAGATTTCACCTGTGGGCCCCCTTATAGCTCCAATGTTGGAGGAAGGGGTGTTGGTCCGTATCAGGAGTGACAGCGTACGCCCCACTTTCTCTCGCTCCCCAAATTGAGATTGTTTCTGGAAAATTTGATGGTTCTCTGCCTTCCTCATAGTAGCCATTTTATAGACCTGTTGTTTGTCTAGCCATTCTCTTTGGCTACTTGGGGAGGGATCCTCAATGTTTCACTGTTCAGCCATCAATGCTCCATTTCTGGCCTCTTCTTCCCACTTCCTAGATTCCCTCTGTAACCTTGCCACCCTTTGTATTAACAATCCCCTTAGGTATGCCTTCAAGGAGTCCCAGACCACCCCAGCCACTGCTGTGCCTGTATTTAACAGTTATTGTGGGTCCCCAAGTAGTTCAAGCCAATATGGGCTAATTTTTCACTCCCTTGGGGGTGCTTGCTCATTCTTTCTAAATACTAGTTCTAAAGGCGAGTGATCTGAGACCCCTCTTGGGCCATAGTCTATTTCCTTCACCATATTTAATAATTTTTCATTGCCAATGGCCAGGTCGATTCTTGACAAGGTGGCATAGGAGCTAGAAAAACATGAATACTGCCGGGTCTGTGGATGATGAATACGCCAGATATCTCTTAACCCTGCCTCCTCCATGAACTGGACCAAGCGGCCCCCCTGTTTGGTGTTCAAATCAGGTTTTGAGGGGAATCTATCGTTCGCATTATCAGGGGCTTCATTGTAATCGCCCACTGCTATCAGGGGGGTATCTGGCTTATCCAACATAAACTCGACTAGTTTCTGTAGTACACTAAAGTTAAAAGGGGGGGATATATATATTGGCAAGTACAAAGGGCCTATTCTCAATAGAGCAGGATAGAAAGATATATCGTCCCTGTTCGTCTATCCAGCTCTTTTCACAGGAGAATGGCAGTCCCTTCCCCACCAGTATACTGACCCCTCTTGAGTATGAAGAATGTACCGAATGGTATCGAAATGGGAATTTCCGAGCACCCAATTGGACCATAGTCTCCCGGGTTAGATGTGTCTCCTGTAAACAAGGTATCCCTGTTCCCCTCCCATCCATTGACGCCAGAACCAGTGCCCTCTTGATGGGGTCCCCCAACCCCCGTACGTTCCATGATCTAATTCTCCAAGCCATGGGCAGTGTATAGTAAAAAGTGAACAGAAATAGACCACGGCATGGAGTTACTCTTCTCCCTCACATCTGACTGGTTACTCAGACCAAAGCCTCTCCCCTTACTAGTAGTGTTAAAGATGTTTAGAATACTTGGAGTACCTCCTTCCCCTAGCTTAACCTCCCACCCCATCCCTCCCCCCTTCCCTCCCCCTCCCCTCCTCCCCCCTACTAAGCCCACTCCTGGGCTTAGGTCCTCCCACCCCCTTCTACTCCGACCCTGCCCATTGGGGCTCCCCTTGGGGGCCTCTCCTGTGACCTTACCTCTCTTACCCACTCTCATCACGACCAACATTCAAGCACTAGTGCGCCACCCCTGTCCACCCCCTCCCCATAGAGAAAATCTCTCCTCCCCCTCTCTCTCCCCCCTCCCCATAAACAAAACTAAGCAAAACTAGACAAATTTACTAATGCCCCATTTCCCGGGGGGGCACCCCTAAATACAAAGGGACCTATGTCCCATATCACATATTACCCCAATTGTACAAGTATATAGAAAAAAAGATATATAAGAAATGTATAATAAAAATGGTGTCACAGACTATTTTAAAAGTGTCTCAAAGTTCAGGAAAGTCTCGATACCTTAGCAGTGTATAGTGAAGGGGGCAAAAGGAAAAAAAAAATAGAAAATTTGTAGGAGTTAGGGAAACTAGCAAAGAAGACCCCTAGTTTTGACACACCGTATGTCAAATAAGGTGAAAAATAGTGGCCCAAAGGGAAATTTTTCTTAAAAAAAAAAAAAGAAAAAGGAAAAAGCAAGCTCAGCAAGATTGCTATTTTTTATCTACTATGGGCCAGATTCAGGTAGAGTTAGGCTGGAGTATCAGTGATACTCCAGCCTAACTCTCACTTTGAGCCGGCGTTTCTGTTTTCTGTAAGCAGAAAACAAGAAACGCGGGGTTGGAGTTACTATACGAGTGGCGTAATTGTATTTCGCCGTCGTATCGTAACTTCAAGTTTAAAAATGGCGCGCGGGGCGTTCCCGCTGATTAACGCCGAGAATATGTTAATCAGCGGGAATCGTAAATTCACGATCGTATTCGGGCGCGACGCAGTGACTTTCCGACGTTTCCGTAAGAGATACGCAGCGCAAAGATAAAGCAGCCCCCTAGTGGAGTATCCTATGTTAAGTATGGCCGTCATCGCGTTTTTTTTTGCGTCGTTTGCGTAAAACGTCCGTGAATGGGGATTGACGTCATTGACGTTCCCTGAAAGAATTTGGAGCATGCGCACTGACAGTCGACGCATGCGCAGTACGTTCGCCGCGGGATCGCGCATAGTTAACATAATACACGCCCCCTACCCGCCCAATTTGAATTCCGCCGGCTCTTTTTCGCTACGCCGCCACAACTTTAGGAGCAAGTGCTTTGTGAATTACAGTACTTGCTCCTAAAGTTACGGCGGAGTAACGTAAACGAGAAACGTTACTCCAGATTAAAGATTCGCCCATCTACCTGAATATGGCCCTATGTTGTTATTATTGTGGCTAAATTGTGACTAAATGTGCAATAAAAAGTGATAACTTGAAGGACCCAAAAGGCGTCTTTTCATTGACGCTACCAAAGTGAGCTAACAAAAAATTTAATTTTAAACTTTGGCGCCCGGAAAAAAATGTATTTATTTTTTTGAAATTTATAAAAAAGAAAAAAGGGGAATCCCTACAGGGAATAAGAAAGGAGGGGGGAGGGGAGAGGAAGCATAATTATTCTTGCAGCCTATAGAGCTTATAAGTCCTTTGCGGATGTCATCCAGCCATCTTGATGCTTCATCTGGCGTATTGAAAAAAAAAGTCCTGCCAGTGCTGAAACCCGTAGGCGAGCTGGATACACTGAGGCCTCGTACACACGATCGGACATATCCGATGAAAACGGTCCGCGGACCATTTCCATCGGATATGTCCGATCTGGAGTTTGATCCGATGGCGTGTACACACCATCGGATCAAATTCCCCGCCGGCGGACGGCGCGGTGACGTGTCGGTGACGCGGCGGTGACGTTGACGCCGCCACGTCACCGCTACGTCACGCACCAGGAAGTAAAACACTTCCGCGCATGCCCCGAATCCATTCGGCGGCGGCGCGGCGGCGGTGCGGGACGACATGTCTGCTGGTAAGTGTACTAACCAGCAGACATGTCGGGCGGACAGATTCCCACCGGATAGATTTCAAAGCATGCTTTGAAATCTGTCGGGTGGAGAAATCTGTCCGCTAGCCCATACACACGAGCGGAGATGTCTGCTGAAACGGTCCATCGGACCGTTTTCAGCGGACATATCCCCTCGTGTGTACGAGGCCTAAGGCGTATATCAAATTATGTTGCTGTAGAGTACGTTTAACTGGGCCAAATTCCGCTCTCCGTTTTTGTAGTTCTGGGGAGAAATCCGGGTAGAACGAGACTCTAGCACCATTGTACATAATGTCCCCTTTCTCCCTAGCTTTCTGCAGCAAAGTGACTTTATCAGCATAGTTAAAGAATTTAAATAGCAAGGATCTAGGGCGCCCTCCTGGTTGTGGGGGTTTGGAGGGGACCCTATGGGCTCTTTCAATAGAAAAAAAGGGTGAAAAAATAGCAGTGTCAAATATCTCTCTGAGCCATCCCTCCACAAATTTTATGGTGTCGGAGCCCTCACACCGTTCTGGGAGACCAATCGCACGAACATTGCTCCTGCGAAGTCTGTTCTCCATTTCATCTATTTTTGATGCTTGGAGATTGTTTTTTTCCTGTAGTCCCTTTAGTTCATTCCTCATAGGGTGCAAAATGTCCTCTAGGGTACTTGTTCGCTCTTCCAAGTTAGTGACCCTTTTGACGACTTTACTCATATCCTGGTGTAATAAGGAGAATTTGCCTTTCAAGCTCTTAAGTTGATTATAAAAGCCAACCATGAGTACTTTACAGTCATTAACAGCGCTTAAAACGTCTTTCAATGTGGGCTCCTCAGTTGGCTCCGTAGCAGCTCTAGCCGAGGATCCGGATATAGCCACAGCGGCCAATGTAGTAGCAGCCATACCAGCTTTCTCCTCCCCAAGTTCCTTAGCAATTTGAATCTTGGTCCCAGTTGGATTGGTTAAATTAGATGTTTTGGAGGCTGCTGATTTAGAGGTTACTGATCCTAAGCTTTGCCTATCCACCGATGCCCCTATCGAGCCCTTGGATTGCGCGGCTGTAGATGATAACCCCCCCTGTATAGGGGACTGGTTAGTAGACTTAGGGGAGTGAGCGAAGCGCTCTAATTTGTCTGCAGCGGCCTGGCTGCCTTTCTCTTTCTCTTTAGTTGACCTTGTGATAGGGGCACCCTCTGGATGGGGCGCACTTTTACTCATAGTAAACATATAGGACGTAACTAATTCTTGCCTTTCTTGAAGGGGGGGATCAATAGACGGCCAACCAGCTCTATTATTTGGCTTATTTAGTGGAGCCCTCCCACACACTCGCTGATAATATATAGCACAATAATAAACTGAGAAAGTGTATGGTTGTATGGTTGGTATTTCACTTCCTTTTCCCCCTATGACTCTCCTTCCCACCTCTCTTTAATATTGGGGTTCAGAAAAGCAAACAATAGCTGGTTTTTGGTTTTTGTTTGTGAGAATGGTATACAAGGTGGTATACAACCAATCTCCCATACAACTTAAGAAGCAGTCCAGAGCTACACTATATATAAAAAAGAGATCTCCTAGAAAGTCACTTCAAGCGGCTTGATATGGACAATTAGTAAAAGCAATAGGGGTATATAAACTTTTACCTCTGTCCTGGATCTAGACCCGAATCAACTTCATGCTCTCGCCATCTTGCTGCAGGGCACCCTCTTCAAGGGCTCAATCCCCCGCCGCCAGCTAGTAGATATAGGATTGAAAAGAGTGAAGATATGTGGGGGTATAGACTCTCTCAGGGTCTATGGGTTACACTGTCTGTGTCCCCCCTGGGCAGGTGCTCCGTAGGATCCTCTGTGTTCCTGGTTCTCCTGGTTCTTTGATGCGGCAGAGACTCACAAATGCATGCTCCAGGCTTCGCCGGACTCCACCAAACACCGGGTCAGGCGCCGCACACCGGACAATTCGATCAGGCGCCGCACACCGAGCGATTCGATCAGGCGCCGTACACCGGGCAATTCGATCAGGTGTCGCACACCGGGCGATTCGATCAGGTGTCGCACACCGGGCGATTTGACCAGGCGCCGTACACAATCCTCCGCTCAGAGCTCCAGAGATGCGGCCTTTGCTGGAGATACACATGGGCCAGCTATAGGACGGTACATCAGCAGAGGGGAGGTGGGGTGGACAGCCTCACACACTCACGCCACAACTCTCACACCCTCCTGCATCCGGTCACGCCCCATTTGTTTCTTTTTTAGCTATGGTTCACTTTAGTTCGTACCCCTGCTTGGTTTGCGCATTAGTTCCCCCATTTTTCATTAGCTAAAGCTGGTCAATTATGCTTCTATATGCTGTATATATTATACAAAAAAAAGGTGATTGCATTGGACTGTGGTTATGCAGGATTTCTTCACTACATAGCAAGTACATACTGTTTAGACCAGGGGTGTCCAACCTTTTGACCTTCCTGGACCACATTGGAAAAATAAAAATGGTCTTGGGCCACACATAAAGTATGCTAACAATACAGATAGCAGATGAGCAGAAAAAGTCGGGCAGACCAAGTCTGAGTACCTACCTGAGTAATAAAACGTAATTTTATTTGTAATATCTTTTACTATAAAATTAAAACATGTCTATAGTTACCTGCTCTGAGCAATGACACAGAGCAGGCCCAAACCTCCTCTTCTTGTGTGCCCCGCCGGTGTTCCTGGCCCCTCCTCTGTCCATTGAAGCGGCTTCCCAATGGCTCCTGGTGCCCCAGCAAAGTCAGTGACATGTTAGTTAGTGGGAGAGGAGCTACAGACGTGCACAGTGCTGGATCCAATGCGGGCTCGGATAAAAAAAGGGGGGGGTGAGGTGTAAATACTTTTGCCTAAATATTTTTTACCCTACTGCAAAGAAAGAATTAAAGTGCAGCTCCACCCAAAACCACAATCTCTGCTTGTCTGCCTTTCCCCCTCTGCTGCCACATTTGGCACCTTTCCAGCTGAGTTCACAGCAAAATTTGGCCCCCCTTCTCCTTCCCCTGCATCCAGCCGTGAATCAGATGTGAAGCCACAAGGTTTCCCTTAGTGATGATGGTAGCTTGTGGGTGTCCTCACCCACAAGGGTGAGGACACCGCTGGATTCCTGGACAGGTAAGTGTCCTAATATTTTTGTAATTCCTTTATTTTCAAACAGAAATAATGGTACGGCTATCAACCGGCACAAAATACATACAGCGTCAACATTTAGTAGCGGTCATACAGAAAGATGAAAAGGAGTCGTCAGACTAAATAAACATAGCAAATACCCCAGTAGTATACTGTTAAAAAGGCACAAATGGCAAGACCGGAGCCGCGTACAAGGCCATAGAGGCAACTAAACAGATGGTTATATGACCAAAAACCTCTAGAAGTACATTATACTTTGTGTTTTAATAACAGTTTGGGGAACAGAACAAACCAACAACCAGATGGGCCCGAACAAAAGGTACACAGAGTGATTGGCGCTCATGGAATAATACCGTTTCTAAGCAAGAAAGTACATGACTGGATGATAGCTGGGGAAGGAGCATCAACTAAAAAGGGGGAAGGGGGAAAGGGCCTAGAACTGGTCATAAAAGAAGGGGGAGGGGCCAAAGAAAGAGGGGGGAGGAACGAAAGAATAAGATACTGAAGAGTGGGAGAGAATCCCCCAACCAGGAGGCAAGGCAAGCCCTGTGGGTCAACCAGACCTTGCTACTTCACAGAGATATTCGTCCGTGTAGATGAAAAGCTGCCAGGATCTCCAAGTCTCCAGAAAGGTCTCCTCCCTGTTGTGCAAGGTGGCCGTGAGATCTTCCATGTCTCTTAGTTCATTCACTTTAGAGAACCACGAGGACTTTGCCGGCGGATTCTCCGAGCTCCAATCGGAGAGATGAAGCAGACATGCTGCGGGGTTGCCCTCCATAGAGATGTCAGTCAAGTGCTTGATCATGCAAGTCACCTCGAGCCAGAAAGGAAGGAGTTTGGGACAGGCCAAAAAAAATTGCAACATCGTCCCCTCTGCGGCGCCACAGCGCCAACACACGCTCGGGACCTGTGGGAAAAAACGTGCAGGGGGGTAGGCATCCTATACCATCGAGTCATGATTTTATAGCAGGTCTCTTGAATTTTGGTAGCCATGGAGGACTTCTGTGCAAAATGGAGAATCTTCTACCTCTGTGGGTCAGTGAAACGGATGCCAAGATCCGCCTCCCACCTCGAAAGGAATGAAGGAATGAACCCTTCCACCGGTTGGATCAATATGGAATACATAAGCGAGAGAATGTGCCCCTCTGGGTCCCCACCAATGACAGACTCGTTCCAGGTCGGTGAGCTGACAGGAGATACAGGAGATACCTGGAATCAGTAGGCATCCCCACAACTGCAGGCTGCTCCAAAAGTCCAAAGGGGGGTCAGCAGCCATAACTCCCAGCCCCTGCTGACAGGTGGCCATTAGGCCCCCCCAAATTCACACAAGCAAAGCCGATTGCCAGCTGCCAGGCACTTAAAATGAGGATTCTGAATGCCCGGTGCAAAGTCTGGATTACCCAGTATCAGCACCATAGGAGAGTGCATCGGGGCCACCGAGGAGTGCCGAAAGGCATCCCTAACCAGCCTAGTGAGGTGAGCAGTCCTGTAATAAGCTTTCATGTCCGGGAGGCCAACCCCTCCTCTATCCTTCGCCAAGTGAATGAGTTGGAGCCGGATTCGAGGCCTGCGATGCGACCAGACAAAAGCACGAAATACAGAGTCAATGCGCTTGAAGAATGCTGGGGGGAGGCGGATGGGAAGCGCCTGAAGCAGATACAATACCCTTGGCAGCAGGGTCATCTGCGATTGTGTTGTCCCTAGCAAAAGGTATAAACGGAGTAAATGGAAGGATGATGCACATTGACTGAATTTATTAAGTTAAAATCTTGCACGCTGCACTTTACTCCTTTTTTTTCAGTTAAACGCCTGGAAGGTGGAAAAACGGTTGTGATTAGCTACTTTCGTCAAGATTTTGGCATACATCCGTGCAGTGTGACCGTTCCTTTTATTTCTCAAAGTTGATTTAAGGCTGGCATTTCTTTCTAAGTCTTCATCAAAGATTGCTCCCTATGTCCAAGAGATAAAGACTTTGGGCCGCATTCACAAAACACTTACGCCCACATAACTAAGATACGCCTAAAAACTGACTTCATCCGACCGGCGTAACTTGCCTACGCTGGCGTATAGTGGGCACATAGTTATGCTGGACGCATTTGGCACTCCCATTGATTTTCGATGCAAATATGCAAATGAGGGAGATACAAAAAAAAAATTTGAAAGTTATTCAGCGCTGGGAAAAAAACAATTAAATAAATAAACCAAACATATATGCAAGCCAGCACTTAAGGTAAATTCAAATAAAAGACCTCTGTAGATATAACAATAAGATTAGTGCAGCGCAAATTACAAATAACATAAACAATAAAGTGAAAAAAAAAAGTGAAAAAAATGTGGATCAAAAAAGTCCATAAAGTGCACAAGTGCAGATAAAGTCCAGCAATAACTGAATAACTGTGCAAATCCCAGGAGTGAAGTAGATAAGAGCAGAACCTCCACCAAATGATAAGAATGATTAGACCTCTCAAAGGTCATACAGCATGAACAAATCCAGGGAACCTCCTGTCTCCAGGTAGTAGATAAGGCAGCTCACTGACACACCAGCAGACTTGCAGCAGATAATTGCAGCGGATATTGCAAACCAAGATGTATGCAAGACAAAAGGACAAGGATCTAATGCTCTCTGTAGCCAGGTAGTTTATTAAAAAAAACATTAATAAATTAAACTCACATAGGTGGCACTCACGACTGAGTGCTGGGTACACCGCTTATCAAACACAACCGACTATGTCGGGTTGGGCATACGATCGTGGGTGACGTCATGCGTTGCTTCTCCCCCCTCGTACGTCGTTACCTCCCAGAGGCAGGACTTCATCAGCGTGGGGAAAAGGAGAGAACAACACAGACGTCCCACTCATCATCTAAATAGCCAGTCGCTGCCATGACAACGGTCAGCCCTGACAATGCTAACGCCCAATTAACTTCACCAAGCCCCTCTAGAGGAGACACATAGTAAAAACTATTGTCATTTATCTAGCACAAAAAGCACTGCAGGGTGGGCACAGCATAAAATTACCAATTAAAAACACATAAACTTCTAAAATTGGGTAATGAAATATAAAAATATATAAATATATATAATGACGTCAGCCACAATCGTACACCCGGTACTAAATACATATACATAATGGTAATCACATAAACATCATAATAAAATCCATAATAAATAACAATATATAATAAGCATTATTAATAGTATACTAAAATACTAAAATACTAGGCACTAGATATAGAAAAAACATATAAAAAGACCTATAAAGAAGACCAGGGTTAAATGACAAATAGACACCACATTCATCGTCACATTGCACAGCTATCTATTGGATATAAAACAATATATATATAAAACAATTGAATTCAAACTCAACATTAAGGCCTGCTCCTGAAAGTACCTTTGTTTCATAAATCCAGTATGATTCGCGCCGACTCAGTTGGCGAATGTAGTGTCCTCCCCTCCAATGCTTTGTCACTTTTTCAATACCCCAAAACTTCAAACTCCTGGGGTTTCTCTGGTGACACTCTCTAAAATGTTTAGAAACACTGTGACTCCTGATTCCTCGTTTAATATTACTAATGTGCTCCCCAATCCGTACATGCAATGCACGTGAAGTGTGTCCCACATATTGCAACACGCAGTCACATTCAAGCATATATATAACTCCAACGGTTGTACATGTAATCAATTGCTTAGTTGGGTACTCCACATGAGTCACATTAGCACAAAAACTTTTCCTTTTCTTAATGACCTGCTTCACATGCTTGCAAGTCGCACAGCGACCACAAGCATAAAATCCAGAAAGGAAAAAGTTTGGGTTGGGCCACAATAGGTGGATCGATTACTCCTGGGGCCAAACTATCCCTTAAAGAGGGGGCCTTTCTATACACAAAGTGTGGGCGATCAGGAAGAACTGGGCCCAAAATCGCATCACCTTTCAAAATAGGCCAGTGCTTAACCACAATTTTTTCTAATTTTTTATGCTGTATATTAAAATCAAGCAATAATTTGTAATTGGCCTGTTCCTTATCTGTTTTAATAGGTTTATCTGCTACAATATCACTCCTCTCTATTACCTTGACTTTGTCAATTTCTTGCATAATAAGAGGGCGGGAGTAACCTTTCGCTACAAACCTCTTAGATAACTCCTGAGATTGAATAAGGTAGTCAGATTCTGAGGTACAATTCCTACGTAGCCTCACAAACTGTCCACATGGGATATTACAGAGCCACAAACGGTGATGGCAGCTCATTATAGGGATGTACCCGTTACGGTCAACTGATTTGAAATGATTCCTAGTGTGCAGTTTATTGGCAGATTTAAAAATCTCCAGGTCGAGAAAGTTAATCTGTTCATGGGAAACTGTCCATGTCAGGACTATATTCCTAGTATTGGCATTTAATTTGTCCATAAACTGCTGCAATGAGGGCAGGTCACCTTCCCAAATCAGAATCAAATCATCAATGTACCTACGGTAACATGCTAATTGAGATGGTCTATCTTGGAACACCATGTTCCAAGTGTGCCATATGCCAGTGTGCCATAAAAATATTAGCAACACTGGGAGCGAAACTGGCTCCCATCGCAACACCACACTGCTGCAGGTAGAATTCTCTGTCATACCAAAAGTAATTTCTTCGTAGACAGAAATCAAGGCTATCTAACAAAAAGAGAATATGGTCTTGGCTGAGTCCAGCAGACTTAAGTGCCCACTCCACTGATGTCAATGCTGCTTGGTGCCCAATTATAGTGTAAAGGGAACCAATGTCTGCCGTTACTAAAATAGTATTAGGTGTAGAGGGAATAGAGTCAAGTATCTGGATAATTTGTTTAGTATCCCTAAGCTAAGCTGGCAAAGAGCGCACCAAGGGTTGTATATCGAGATATTGGCCAAGCCGAGAGGTCACTGAGTCTATTCCATTTACAATCGGGCGGCCAGGAGGCCTCTCCGCATCCTTATGCAGTTTTGGCAGAAAATAGATAATAGGAGTATGACAATGATGAGGGTCTAAATAAGAAGCCTCCTTACCTGGGCTTGTGCCTCTTCGGCACAAGCCCAATCCACATCAATGGATACAACTGAGCCTGCCCCTTTGCTGTCATCTCAGGATGGTCAGAGATATTGGCCTATCCCTAAGACTATAGTGAGAGATAGAACCCATGTGAGGGGGACTACTGCAGCAGGGGGAGGAGGGGGACACCCCAGAGGAAGGGTTAAAGGTAAAAATATTAGAGGTAGAGGTGGGTACCAAAATGGGAAATTGCCCCACTTTCCTGCACCTGATTCTCACAACAATTCTCCTTGGAGAACTGTGCCCAGTAGAGGTCAGGGACACACTCGAGGGGGAAAGAGTGTCCCATCGGGAGCTCCACCGTTGCCCACTTATAACTACTATGCCCCTCTGCAAAATAATTGGGAGGGACCCCCCCACCAATCAGCCTCCCCCCCACCAATCAGCATTTTTTAGGACAGGGGAGGACCCCTTGGAGGGGACCTCCACCGTATCCACCTCCCTGGATAGGCGAATGGAGGGAGAATGTCCCCCCTCCACCTATAAAGACCCCAAGGGGACAACCAAGCCTAAAAAGAAAAAATCAAGAGGAGTCAGAGGGGGCAGACGAATCCAAAAGGCAAAGACCGTGATCGGTACAGGGATTTTCAATCTCAGTGGTGTCCCCTTATCAGAGAATGAGATACGAGTATTAGACAAGGGATTAAAATTTGCTCCCATACGCAATTTGAACAAATTTCAGACTTATGTGAATGTTCAGAAATACATTAGGGGTCTAAATATGAAGAAATATTTTCTTTCTAATCCTGTAGAGAGAAATTCCACATATAACCTTTCTGGCCATTCCAATCTGAGGAATAGATCGTTTTTTAACCCTCAATATACCGATACTAGGCATTTAGATGTGTTTCGTAATATGGTCTGCAAAGACCTTAATGCTCTTCATATTAAAAAAGTAAAGAATTCTCAAGATATCCATCAGGGTAAATTGTCCCTTGAGCAACGGAATGATATTGTGATTCGCCCCGCCGACAAAGGGGGGGCCTTGTGGTGCTGAGTAAAGCATATTATCATGAGGAGTTGACTAGACTCCTCAGTGATTGTAATACTTACATGTTGTTGCGAGGTGATCCGATGGTCAATTTTAAAAATTAATTGCATACACTGATAGAGGATGGCAAGGAGGCTTCTTATTTAGACCCTTATCATTGTCGTACTCCTATTATCTATTTTCTGCCAAAACTGCATGTTGGAGAAGAAAACATGACTTAAAATCTGGACTTTACAGTTGAGAACTGTGTAGCATGTTGGAATTTGCATAACAAAGGCTACAAGCTTCAAAGAGAGGAATAGGAAGGACTTGGTGTTATCTGGTCGGACGGGCAAGGGGGGTTGTCTCGAGTGAGGGGGGGGTTGATAAAAAGGCACACACAAAGAGTAAGGTCTCTCTATTTGATCCATCTCCTGAACCCTGCCACATGCCTATGGAAGCTGCATGCTCCTTGTTTAACCAGCTTGTGTGATAAGTATCTTTGAATTTCTCATATATATATATATATATATATATATAAATTGTGATGTTTTAATGTGTGATGTCGTACTATCCCGATCTCCTTGGGAATAAACAGAGATGTTCATTTTTACCAGCAGCAGTGCGTATGTGTGCATTTTTATATTAATAGGCATAGACCAATGCATCCATTTATGCAGTAAATAGAGGGAACCTGTGAATATCTATTGAGCTCATTACTTTAGTGCATAGTTGCTAGCCTTGTAAAGTATATCATGTTCTACACTGCATAAGGATGCGGAGAGGCCTCCTGGCTGCCCGATTGTAAATGGAATAGACTCAGTGACCTCTCGGCTTGGCCAATATCTCGATATTTTTTTTTTTACAACCCTTGGTGCGCTCTTTGCCAGCTTACCTTAGGGATACTAAACAAATTATCCAGATACTTGACTCTATTCCCTCTACACCTAATACTATTTTAGTAACGGCAGACGTTGGTTCCCTTTACACTGTAATTGGGCACTAAGCAGCATTGACATCAGTGGAGTGGGCACTTGAGTCTGCTGGACTCAGCCAAGACTGTAACGGTCAGTACCGCTTACAACCTTCCATCCAACCACGACAAGCTTATCTGACACACTCCGACAATATTGCATACACGATCCATATCCTTTCCCAGAATAAACGAGACAGCGCTCCGTTCTTGCTTCCAAAGATATGCCAATTTATTAGTATTTTCTCAGCTTCTTATATCCAGTACAGCATAATACAGTTAATCACAGGACAATGCAATCTCCACCCCCCTATTCACTCACTGAGGATAATTCTTTAATTGGTAGCTAGACATGACGGCACCGTATTATCAATAGGGTTCAATTAACCCTGAATAGTAACACAGACATCTTTATCCCACAATGGCAGTGAGAGTGGGTGCAATCCACACCTTCAGATATTTCAATAGCCTATTATACAAAGGTATGACTCACTGGCTGGCTGACCTGAATTAACACCTTTCAAAAGCATGTGTGCCCAGATTGCATAGCTAACAGCTTTTGATATTTGAAGACATCCTGCAAACCTGGATTATTATTAATGTCCCTTATTAATGTCTTCTGTAACATATGAATTATGATTCTTTGTCACCCTATGGCCCTAGTGGACATAAGGTGACCCTAGACATAGGAATATCTCAGACTGTCATGATGCATTCCGTTACAAAGACCATATCCACTTTTTGTTAGATAGCCTTGATTTGAAAAAATTGTGGTTAAGCACTGGCCTATTTTGAAAGGTGCTGCGATTTTGGGCCCAGTTCTTCCTGATCGCCCACAATTTGTGTATAGAAAGGCCCCCTCTTTAAGGGATAGTTTGGCCCCAGGAGTAATCGATCCACCTCTTGTGGCCCAACCCAAACTTTTTAATTTCCTTTCTGGATTTTATGCTTGTGGTCGCTGTGCGACTTGCAAGCATGTGAAGCAGGTCATTAAGAAAAGGATTCGATTTTGTGCTAATGTGACTCATGTGGAGTACCCAATTAAGCAATTGATTACATGTACAACCGTTGGAGTTATATATATGCTTGAATGTGACTGCGGGTTGCAATATGTGGGACGCACTTCACGTGCATTGCATGTACGGATTGGGGAGCACATTAGTAATATTAAACGAGGAATCAGGAGTCACAGTGTTTCTAAACATTTTAGAGAGTCACCAGAGAAACCCCAGGAGTTTGAAGTTTTGGGGTATTGAAAAAGTGACAAAGCATTGGAGGGGAGGACACTACATTCGCCAACTGAGTCGACGCGAATCATACTGGATTTATGAAACAAAGGTACTTTCAGGAGCAGGCCTTAATGTTGAGTTTGATCTCAATTGTTTTATATCCAATAGATAGCTGTGCAGAGCGACGATGAATGTGGTGTCTATTTGTCATTTAACCCTGGTTTTCTTTATAGGTCTTTTATATGTTTTTTCTATATCTAGTGCCTAGTATTTTAGTATTTTAGTATACTATAAATAATGCTTATTATATATTGTTATTTATCATGGATTTTTTTATGATGTTTATGTGATTACCATTATGTATATGTATTTAGTACCGGGTGTACGATCGTGGCTGACGTCATTATATATATTTATATATTTTTATATTTCATTACCCAATTTTAGAAGTTTATGTGTTTTTAATTGGTAATTTTATGCTACGCCCACCCTGCAGTGCTTTTTGTGCTAGATGAATGACAATAGTTTTTACTATGTGTCTCCTCTAGAGGGGCTTGGTGAAGTTAATTGGGCGTTAGCATTGTCAGGGCTGGCCGTTGTCATGGCAGCGACTGGCTATTTAGATGATGAGTGGGACGTCTGTGTTGTTCTCTCCTTTTCCCCACACTGATGAAGTCCTGCCTCTGGAACGTAACAGCGTACGAGGGGGGAGAAGCAACGCATGACGTCACCCACGATCATATGCCCAAGCCGACATAGTCGGATGTGTTTGATAAGCTGTGTACCCAGCACTCAGTCGTGAGTGCCACCTATGTGAGTGTATTTTATCGATGTTTTTTAATAAACTACCTGGCTACAGAGAGCATTAGATCCTTGTCCTTTTGTCTTGCATATATCTTGGTTTGCAATATCCTCTGCAATTATCTGCTGCAAGTCTTCTGGTGTGTCAGTGAGCTGCCTTATCTACTACCTGGAGACAGGAGGTTCCCTGGATTTGTTCAGGCTGTATGACCTTTGAGAGGTCTAATCAATAAGGTGAAAGGCCATTCTTATCATTTGGTGTTTCTGCTCTTATCTACTTCACTCTTGGGATTTGCACATTTATTCAATTATTGCTGCACTTTATCTGCACTTGTGCACTTTATGGACTTTTTTGATTCACACTTTTTTCACTTTTTTTTTCACTTTGTTGTTTATGTTATTTGTAATTTGCGCTGCACTAATCTTATTGTTATAATGAGGGAGATACACCCGGGTAAAGTCATTCCCCATATTGGAGGCGCAACTCAACAAAAGGTATGGACCAGGGAACGAACGCTGATGAATTTTACGTAGTTTATATAGTACGTGAATGGGGATGGGCATAGGTTACGTTCACGCCGTAGGCAGTGATACGACGTATCTTAGCCAGTTGTTTCAACGTGATTGTGAGCATGCGCACTGGGATGCGTCCAAGGTACGACGCATTTGCGCAGTTCATTTTAAGTACTTGTCTGAACCTCACCCCATTATTTGCATGGGGTCACACTTCATTTAAATGTATCACACACACTTCCAGCCCACTTCCACTTACGCTGACTTACGCCTATGCTGCGCCAGCGTAGCGTAAAACACATACGCTACGGCGGCATATATATGCGCCCATGTATGTGAATCCGGGCCTTTATCTTTTTACAAGCAACTATGTCGGGGCCACAGTCATTAAGGTCGGCAAAGGAAAACGAAAAGGGGGGCCTGGCTGCCGTAGCGGCAGGTAAGCTATAAAAATATGCTCATACTTCAGAGCAAACCCCTAGTAATGGTTGATCGTTGACCCAGGCCCTGGCCAAAAATACAACAGACAGGAAAAGTCTAGGACAAGCAGTTGCTGTGGTAACTAAAAGTACTATCAACAAAAATACAACTGTGGTGGATAAAAGGGCCGAGATAGACCCTGTATTAACTTTCCCGTCAGAAGATATCCCTACAATAAAATATGTATTCTTGGTGGTGAAGGAATGTAAACAGACACTGGGGGAATTGAGTAACCAGATGAAGAGAAGCTGGTATCGGTGCGACGATATTAAAGAGAAGCTGGTATCGTTGCGACAGGAGATTCAGAAAACAAATGAAAGGATATCTAAGGCAGAAGGGAGGATATCCCAAATAGAGGATGAACTGCACCCAGTTAATAAACAAGAGATTAGGAAAATGAAGGACCAAGTGGGCAAGTTCGATGAAAAAATTGATTAAATAGAAAATAGACTCCGGCGAGATAATGTCAGACTGGTTGGTCTTCCGGAAAAGTGTGAAGGGACTAAGCCCAGAGAGTTTCTGGAAAATTGGTTTATAAAATTATTTTGTAGAGAGTGTTTTTTACAGCCGTTTTTGATAGAAAGAGTGCACAGAGTCCCTTTTAAACCACCTCCTCCCAGAGGATGCCCTTGATCGATGTTAATTTAGTTTTTAAATTATAGAGATAAGGAGACATTACTGAGAAAGAGCAGAGAGATGGGGAATATCTTTTTTGATGGCTCTAAGGTTTAATTAGTGGGAATGCTTTCATAAGCATTCCCAGTATTGTTATTCGTTTTTTATTAGTGGGAATGCTTTAATAAGCATTCCCAGTATTGATATTCGTTTTTTATTATTCTTTATTCCGTACGTTTTTTGGCTCTGCGTAACTTCGCCATACTTTCAGCGATTGAGACCATTCAACTTTTAAAATGTTCATCTCATTCAGCTAACGATGGGACTTCAAGTTTTTTTGTACTATTTATACTTTTTAAAATATTAAGCTTTTAGTCGCTTTTTTTAACATTGAAGTCAATGAGAACATGCTTTTTAGCGCTTAAACTCTTATGCACTATAAAATGTATCTCCTCCTTAATACTTTCACTGACAGACACCAAACAAACTTTAAAATGGTCACAAAATATTCAGCTATCCAGCTATGACTTTTCAGATTGATATCTTGTATAGTTTTTGTGAAAAAGCAATTTACGTTTACTGATTTTTTTGAGAAAATGTTATCGATTAAACAGTCTTCCTATGGAGACCTGCTAGAGTGTGTCATGTGACCTTTAGAGTGTGAGTTTTGAAAAAACTCGGAATATCTATAAAAAAGAGGGAACAAATTGCTCTCACGCCCACAAGATCTACTTGTCATACACAATTTATATATCAAATTGTAGGTATTTTTGTCTGCTTTCAGGCAATGTGATCAGTTTTGTGATCCACATTTTACTTTTCGTTGCTGGAGCTTCTAAAGAACAAGAGTTCCAAAATTTCTCCCATAGGCCTTCATTATAACCGACTTTTAAAATTTGTTAGTAAGACACACAAAGACACTCTTTTCTAAATCACTGACATGGCCACATTTTTAAGTTTATCAACATAAATTTCATATCAATGCGTTCACAAGGGTCTTGTCTTTAAAACGGTGAAGTCGCTGTATCGATCGCATGTACGGTTGAGGATTTATTAAGGTTTGTTTGAAGGGTTATGTAACTCATTTGGTCTGTGAATAAAGGCATTTGTAATGGTATTTGTTTCCCTAAATAGCTTCCTTTACCTCAGTGCAATATTCCCCTCACACACCTGGGGGGGGAAAACCTCTTGAGGGGGGAGGGGCGACCAGGACACTCTCTACTTTGCAGATAAGAGCTTTCTCTTATCAGATACAGAGAGAGAGCTGTGTGTTAGTGGGCGTCCTGCTCACTCCCTCCCCCCTCAAGAGGCTTTCTCCACACCAGGGAAAAAGCCTTGCATTACTGTGTGGAGTTACAGACAGAAGAACAGGAAGTGAGGGTTTCTCAGAAGAAATAAGGACATTTAAAAGCAAAATCAAAGGATGAGGTAAGTAAAGGAGGACTGCATAAAGGTAAAAGAAGCTGTTTAGGGAAAATTATTAAAAAAACAAATGCTATTAAAAAAAAAAGTTGACATAAGTTGCAAAAAAAATGCTATTAAAAAAAAAAGTTGACATAAGTTGCAAAAAAAATGCTATTTAGGGAAAATTATTTTACATTTACAACATCTTTAATGATAAAGAGAGGCTTTATAAGTACTGAAGGAACACTGCTTGTATGTCCTAAAGATAGTATAGTGGTTATGGTGAATGGCATTTGGCTTAGCAATTCAGCTATTCAGCATTCCCACGTATTTTCCTCAGGAAATGCATTTTCAATTTTTTTCCTGATTTTTTCACCTCTTCTACAGAAATGTAGGGCAACTTTCATAGAGGTTAAACAGAAAATGCAGAAATTCAATCTTTCATATGCCCTGTTATACCCAGCACGGCTGGGTAGGACACTCTTTTTTGATACACCAGAAGGTGCGATGTTATGGCTGGAGGAAAAAAAAAGATAAGTTAGTAGCGGAAGGAGGGGATACTTAGTTTAGATTTAAAATGAAGGTTAAGGGGATTGAATTAATTTGAGTTATATCTCAGACAGGAGGCTCATATCTTATGCATTAATCTTTCTTTATTAATGCTCATAGCAGAAATTCAACTTCCTTAGTGAAATTCAAGTAGAAAAACGTTTTTAAAACTGAAAGAAAAGAAAAACTACAACTCCCAGCAGCCCTCTGGCTGGATCTGCCAATCATGAGGCAGGACAGCTGGTATATAAGGGGCTGCCTTCTTAGAACCCTCCTCTTTCTTTCTGCTCACAGAAAGAACTTCAGTTAAGTACACTGTGTTTTTTTGTGTTTTTCTTACTTCTATAATTCTTTATTGCATTTATGAGGGATACTTCCCCCTTTCTTTCCTCTCACGCCTAGTACTTTTGTATCTAGGTCTCGGTCCACATCCGTAGTCTCGCGAGACGGCGCCATTCTTTTGCTGTAACGTCGCCGCCTCTACCCTTCTCGATTCGCGCCACTTCTTCTGTCACGCCGCGCACTCTTTCCTCCGGACGGCGCGTCCCTGAGGGGGCGTGGCGGAATTTTCCTAGGTTTTCCTCCAATCACCTAGCGGCCCGTAGTCTCGCGAGACTACGTCCTCTGGCTCTTGGACCTCGCTCCTCCTGCACCGCTACGGCAGTGAGCGGCAAGCGATGTGCGGTACGGAGCGCGCCCCCTTACATCAGGTTTTAACATTGATGCTAGTTAGGGAATTTATTCCCTAGTCGTTTATTCTTTACCAGTTAGGCTCTGACTATCAGGAGAAGCTGATCTTCTCTCCTGCAGCTGGGTTGCTAGGCAACCTTATTCCCTATAGTATACTAAACTTATAACCTTATACTCTGTATAGGTGCTGTCTACCGACAGCTGAGTCATATTTCTGCTATGGCTGATGACAGGGCCCATACCCCTGCTAGTGCCCCTGAGGAGGTAGAACCACCCCTAGACGCCGTCTTTCTCAGTACAGCCCAAATTCAGGAGCTGATCAGCAGATCAGTCCAGGCTGCCATGGCGTCGGTTGCACCAACCCCGCCTGTACCCCAGCCTGCATCCCCTATGTCCGGACCATCCGGCAATGGTATACCGCCCATAAAGAAGGGCAAGGCGTCCCGGAAACGCTGCCACATTAATATGGCCTCCGACTCCCCGGCAGGGGAAGTAAATAACATGCCTCAGGCACTACCCTCCCAGACTCCGATCGACCCCTGAGCCTCGGGGAGATGCATATGCAGAGGCAGCGGTCCGCTAGGCGGACTAAACCGGACTCATTCGTGGACTCATCTCCAGAGTCGTCCGTGGAGTCCGAGGCGGCTGACGCCTTTGAGTCTGTGGATGAAGATGATGAATATGAGGGCAGTGGGCACATGGTGCTCCAAGTCGACGCCAACCCTGTGTCCCAGGGTGAGACATTATTGGACTCTCGCGGAGAGCCCTTTTTCGATCCGGAGGCGATTAGCCATCCACGCTCCGGTGACTGGGCACCTCTACCCGAGGTGGCCCAGTATATAGAATATTGGGCCCGGAGATCCATTGATAAAACAAACCGAAACAAGTTGAGGGCGGAATGCCCCCATCCTTGCATTGCCAGAAAGGTGGTACATACTCCCGAGGTGGACCCCATACTGTTGAGGTATCTCACCAAACACGGGAAATATTCCAAGTAAGGAATAGAAAGGTCCTTTAGGACCATACAGGACCGGATCTTAGATCTATTTGGACCTATCACTAAAATCCTGAACCTCAGCGAGCAGGCTTCCGCCTCTGAACAGCCAGTAGACCTATCCCAACTTAGGGGCTGGGCCCAACGAGCAGTTTGTCTCCTGGGCTGCGCGAACACTGCGTGTTCAATGGAGTGCCGCCGCTCAATCCTAATAAGGCTTGACCCCCAGCTGTCCCACTTGGCTGAATCAGAACCCGGCCCAGCCGCAGAAGGCATGTTATTCAGGGACACGCTGATTAAGGATATTAACAAAATGGTAGGGCTTTACTCCAGCCTGGATAAAGCTCAAACATCATTAAAGCGGATCTCCACCCTAAAGTGAAGATCCGCTAATCGGAACCCTCCCCCCCTCCGGTGTCACATTTGACACCTTTCAGGGGGGAGGGGGGTGCAGATACCTGTCTAAAGACAGGTATCCGCACCCACTTCCGGCCCGCAGTCTCGGGCAAAAGACGGGCTTTTCCCGTTGTGTGCTGGGAACTCTCAGCTCCCAGCACACAGCGGGAGCCAATCGCGGGCGCAGCGCGACTCGCGCATGCGCCGTAGGGAACCGGGCAGTGAAGCCGGAGCGCTTCACTTCCTGGTTCCCTCGCCGTGGATGGAGGGGAGAACAGCAGGGTGACGAGCGATCGCTCATCCTCTGCTGCGGACGCCGCTGGACTCCAGGACAGGTAAGTGTCCTAATATTAAAAGTCAGCAGCTGCAGTATTTGTTGCTGCTGGCTTTTAATATTTTTTTATGGTGAACCATCCGCTTTAAAGAAGTCCAACACCGCTAAGGTTTTCCCCAAGGCCGGCAGATACAAGGGCCACTCTGCCGGCCGCTACTTCCCTAACAGGCCATACAATAGGGCTCCCACTCAGTACCAAGCTCCGCAGCCCTACCCAGTACCAGTGGCGCAACCGGCGCCCTTCTTTCCTCCCCGCGGTCACCCCTGGAGAGGCTGAGGAGGGAGAGGCTACCCCCGCTCCCGCCCTACCACCGGTGAGTACAATACATCTGAGACATTTTATCCACGCCTGGTCTGCGATTACGGCAAACGCATGGATACTCAGTACAATAGCGGGCTATCATACCTGATATAGTTATATTCACTTCCAGACATGGATATGGTCCCTCATCCTATACGGTTCCTGAACACCGTACTAATAGACAACGAGTTACAGGACCTGCTGACCAAACAAGCGGTGGTAGAGGTGGACCCACGCTCTCCGGGTTTCCTCAGCAACCTCTTCCTAGTCAGAAAAAAGGGTGGCGGCTATCGCCCAGTGATAAACTTGAGAAATCTCAATCAACACGTCGTATACCGACATTTCAAAATGGAGGTAATCCACTGCCTGCGGGATCTCTTACGTCCCGGGGACTGGTTAGGTTAGTGAAGGTGGACTTAAAGGACGCCTACCTCACGGTTCCCATCCATCCTACCTCCCAACGCTTCGCTTCCTGTGGAGAGACAGAATGTGGCAGTTTTCTTGCCTTCCTTTCGGTCTCTCCTCCGCCCCGTGGTGCTTCACCAAATTGCTGAAGTCGGTGGTGGCAGCCCTGCGGAGCAGAGGGGTGAGGTTCGTCATCTACTTGGACGACCTACTCATAATGGCTCGTTCCACTCACCAGGCAAACTAGCATGCCTCCTGGGCAGTCAGATTGCCGCAGGACCTGGGATTCCTCATAAATCACGAGAAATCTATTCTCTCCCCATCTCAAGAGATGGAGTTTTTGGGGTTTTTGGTGGACACCAACCGAGCGGTCCTCCGACTACCCAAAACCAAATTGACTACCATCCGCAAAGAGATCAAGATCGTGCTGGACAAGCAATGGGTGTCCCTACGCGGACTGGCTCGCTTAGTCGGTCTGTTATCGGCTTCGATCCAAGCCATTTTTCCAGCCCCTCTCCATTATCGAGCCCTCCAGAGACTCAAGGCGCTTCATCTCCACCAGGGGCTTCGCTATGCAGACAAAGTCTCATTGGACGCAGAAGCCATAGTGGAACTACGGTGGTGGTTACGTCATGCCGTCGAATGGAACGGCAAGACCATCTTCAGTTCCAATCCAGACTTCGTCATAGAGTCGGACACAAGTCACCATGGCTTGGGCGCTCGGTGCGGCCTCTCATCCACAGGAGGGACGTGGGCTGCAGAGGAGTCCCTACTACACATCAACACGCTAGAGCTCCTGGCGGTGTTCTTTGCCATCAGGAGTCTTCTACCGCACACATCCAACTGCTGTGTGTTGTTGCGTATGGACAACGTAACCGCAGTCCAATACGTCAATCGTCTGGGGGGCTCCAGGTCCAAGATCCTAGCGGATCTAGCGAAAGAATTCTGGCACTTCTGCCTGGAACGCAACATCGTTCCGGTGGCGGAATACATCCCCGGTGCTTCAAATTTGGTGGCAGATTGGAATTCTCGCTACCTGTCTGATTCCAGCGATTGGCGACTGGACCGGTCAGTATTCCTGGCCCTTGCTCATTTATGGGGTCCATTCTCTATGGACCTGTTCTCCTCCCGTCTCAACCATCAACTCCCGCGCTTTTACAGCTGGAGGCCGGATCCGGAGGCGCACGCTGTGGACGATCTCCGCCAAATCTGGCCACGGGGGACACATTATGCGTTCCCCCCGTTCTCGTTGATCCTCAGGGTTCTTCTTCACATAGTGAACCTGGAAGCATCAGTCGTGCTGATCACTCCGTGGTGGCCGACACAGCCACGGTTCCCCCTCCTTCTGGGGATGTCTGTGGATTTCCCGAGGCTACTTCATCCCCTGATCACGAATCACAACCTACCTCTCCTCGCATGGTTAGTCTCGGGGTGCCGGATGCAGACCTTTCAAGAACAGCTAGGGATCTCCTTGCCTTGGCCTGGGCCCCCGGGACTAGATCGGCATATCGATCAGCCTGACGACTCTGGGTTCGTTGGTGTGATCAACGACAGGTTGATCCCGTTTAGGCGCCTGTGTCTGTAGTGGCCAACTACCTGGTGGCTTCTTTTGAATCCGGGAGGTCCTATAGCTCCCTTAACATCTATCGCTCTGCGATCTCAGCCTACCATTCCCCTGTAGACTCATTACCAGTAGGTAGACACCCGTTGGTGTGTGCCGTCTTTTGAAAGGCGTTAAGTTTAAACGTCCCCCACGCCCCAAGTACCAGCACACTTGGGATGTGACCAAGGTCCTGACCATGTTCTCGAACTGGGGGGACAATGACACTCTGTCGTTGAGGTTATTGTCTTTTAAGCTTACTGTCCTCTTGTGTCTGATTTCCATCAAACGAGTATCAGACGTCAAAGCCTTGGACATCTCCAGGCGTCAATTCTCGCCCCAAGGTGTCAAGTTTTCGGTTGTGCGTAGGACAAAGACGGGACTTCAATCGGTTTCTACCCGTTCTTCCCCGCACATCCACGCCTGTGTGTGGTCCGCTGTCTACAGACTTATGAGTCTTAGACAGCCTCTTTGCGATCATCGCAGTTCTCCCAACTCCTCATTTCCTACGTCAAACCTCATCTCCCGATTTCCTCGGCTACATTAGCCAGATGGGTACGTTCAGTCATGGAAATGGCAGGGATCGACATATCCCTGTTTGGTGCCCACTCCTCCAGAGGGGCGATGGCTACTAAGGTCGTCACCTCAGGAGGCTCTCTCTCGGATCTACTGATGGCGGCAGACTGGTCTTCAGTGACCACCTTCTGCCAATTTTACTTTAGACCGGAGTAACACATATCTATGTCAGTTCTATAGATTATTTTGCTTGTTATTATCATATGTATAGGTTGTTTTAGCTTTGAACTTGCATAAGATATGAGCCTCCTGTCTGATATATAAATCTAGATTTTCCTAGCTTGTGACGGAAAATATTAGTTTCACGGTGTTGTCTCTCTTGTTCCAGGCTATCGAAACACGCATCATGCAAGTCGGAGGCTGATACGTTCCAGAGCTTTGTTATCACTATCCCCGTTGGGATTTCCGTTCCTGTTCGATCCATGGCATTTGGTTCATCGCAGACCGGTAGCGGCGGTTCCAGCTGAATCCAGACCCGGAGTCTCGGTTGCCGTCAGCTGAGTCTTGTGCCGGAGTTCTAGTTCCGGGGTTCCGGTGTTTCGAGCGGGTTCCTGTTCCAGAATTCCTGCTGATTCGCTTCAAGAAAGAGGAGGGTTCTAAGGAGGCAGCCCCTTATATACCAGCTGTCCTGCCTCATGATTGGCAGATCCAGCCAGAGGGATGCTGGGAGTTGTAGTTTTTCTTTCAGTTTTAAAAACGTTTTTCTACTTGAATTTTACTAAGGAAGTTGAATTTCTGCTATGAGCATTAATAAAGAAAGATTAATGCATAAGATATTCGCCTCCTGTCTTCATATAACTAATATTTTCCATCACAAGCTAGGAAAATTTTGATTTAATGGGGTAGAGGGGTGGGGGACACATTTTGAGAAGGGGAAGAATGGGTAAAGAGTGTATTGTAGAGAGAGATGGTATGTGTGAGATGTGGAGGGAGGGGGAAGGGACTAGGGGAGTGAATGAAATGTGGAAATAAATGGATCGATCACAAAACAAGCCCTTGGGGATTACCTAGGAAGGTGTAGGGAGGAATTGGGAGGAGGGAGGGAGGGAAAAATACACATATACAGAAAAAGCACAAACCCTGGTAAAAGGTAAAATAACACAGATAAAATACTCAAATGGAATAAGTAAAGTTGTTACAGAATATAATGATAAAACACATAAGCCCACCGTATCGCTACCCCCGTAGGAGCCGCCTTGATTGTTGGGATCGGCACATTACGTTACCCTAGCGTTGTCTAGGGGTGTGATGCAGGAACAAAGTAGTAAGCGGAGGTCCAGACAGTCAATAGAGGGTTTTCCAATGCTTTATTTCCAGGCCAACACAGACAACATCAACTTCAGTTAGGATCGAAAGGTTGATGAGAGGAAAGAGGTGAACTTGCGGTGTCAGGCCTGGATGTGGATGGGCAAGCCAGCCCTTAGTAGTACCGATTTGTAAACTCGTCATCGCTTCTGTTAAATGAATGAATAGGGCGAATCCTTCCAATGGACTCTAGCCAAGGTCACCGGGAGACAGTAATGCGTATCTGTAGCATCCCGGTTACCAGATCCCCGATTGGTTCGGCACTCAGCCTGAGATCCGTTTCAATGGAACCTGGAACCCAGTAGGTCACTGGTGTCCCCTTTCACCTCTGGTTGAGGCTCGGTGAAGCCTGTAAGCTTGGCCAGGAAGGCCACACCGGCGGGGTCCATAGGTGCGCGCACCCTAAAGGTGGATGCCGCACCCAGCACAGGGACCCCACGAAGATTTTAGAACACATGACACCTGTCACAGATATACCCCTCCCCAGCATGCCCTGCGAGGGAGGAACTCCTCCAATTGGCTGCTGGGGAAGACTTGCTCTGCCAGAAACCCCGCTGGCGCCAACTGCTGGCCAGAGATGATACCACATCCCTAGAATGCAGACTGGCCCAGGAGACCTTTCTGGAACGACAGAAGTCACAATTTAGATAAATCACGAATGGGAGCAATGTAACTCTTCCATTCCAACTAACTTTAGCGTAGTGCCCATACTGAAAGTAAGGGGGCGCTACATACTCCCCCCTCCTAAATTGACACTGTCCCCAGTGTCCAAAGCATTCAAACATGAATGCTGGCCTGACACCAACCTGACAGAAAAGAGGAAAAAAGGACAGAATGCACACAGTAAATCACAATATCATAAATGACATACAACATACACAGCCCTATCTATCTAGCTGCCCATTCTCCGCAGTGTCGATGATAGGTGGGTCCCAAAAAAAAAGAAAAAAAGAAAAAAAAAAACCTGTAGGAACATTTTTTTTTTTATTTAAATGTATAACGTTTTCACACATACTCTCAGTTCAGGGTTTGAAGCTGAGCCTCCTTCCCTCTACTAGAGTTTTAAGACTTGTAAGTGCTGTGGAAGAAATACTCTGGTTATGCAAGAAATCAGAACAGCAGAACTCAACATATACTGTATATTTTTTTCTTCTCTATAAGGTCCTGTTGCAGCTCACTGCCCCTAGTGGTCAGTGCGCTGATACTGCAGCAAAAGGTTTGTACAAGGTCCCCATTTTAACTGACTGAACCCTAACCCCGTCCAAGAGTTGTGCACAAAAGTTTGTGTGGTTCTGGAAGAGCAGGGGGAAAGGGAAAACTGGAAAAAAAAAACACAGTTCAAAAAAAAAAAATGGGGAGGGCATACTTGTCCGTAACTTTCCCTAATGTCAGCAAATCAGGCTCCCTGAAAACAAACAGGGGCCCAGGACACAGATAACGGGCGCCCGCTGGGATGGCGCGTCCCTGGTTGGAGGAGCGGGGTGTAAAAGAAACTTTCAACAACAACTCACCTGCTCCTCAAGGTAGACACGGGGCTCCCGGTTCACACGACCTGCTTTGTACAGGGCGCCTCTTCTTTTTCTTCTTTCCGGAGCCCCAAAGTCCCCCAAAGCCCCGTTGCTCCGGAAATCGTGGTTCAAAAAGGCAATCGGGTAAATCAACACCATCCGTTTGTGACCCACCAGATTGAATTTCGGTATCGGTGGAATCCTCCGCTCCGGCAGGGAGGCAGTTCAGAACCCGGGCTGTGGCAGTGACCGTGGCAGGTCGATGAAGTTCCCTTATCGCACCCTAATCAATTGATCAGGGAGGCCTCTCTCCCGTGGCAATGAATCTGAAGGAGGCAGTGCCAATATAAACAGCTTTGCTAGTGGTGTCGGCCTGCGCGCTCGCCGCATGGTACCTCGTGGTCATGGGCATCCTCCATCCCGTCTGATGGGCCTGCCTCCTGAGAGTGAAGGAACGAGGCAGACGGTACTGAGGTTCTAGTAGATGGGGCGATGGTACTTCCATCTCTTAGGTGTCTCAACTCCGTGCTTTCCCGGAGGAGGGGATTTCTGGCCACAAGGCCTCCGCTCCTGCGGTTACGACTCCTGAAGCCCGGTCCATGAAGTACTCCCTCGGGTGTTCGACCACAGGCGTGATAGAGAACAGAAGAGCCCGGCACCGATGGCACAAAGAAAAGGGCAGGAGGCAGATGGCCAACTCCTCACATTTAGGGCAGAAAAGCCCCAGCATCTCCGTCCCTTCAGAGGATAGCAAAACAAATTGTCCCGCCATGGGCAGTCAAATGCCCGTATCCGTCACGAGTGTCCTGAACCCTGTAGGCCTGGAAGGCAACTCAGATGCAGTCAAGGGGAGCCTTACGGCAGGTGGTGTCTTCGAAACTGTGGACATATTTCAATAGCGATCTGTCCTTGTCGAAGAAATGGTGGTTCTGTCTTCTGACGCGCAGATGGCCATTGCTTCGCTAGTTTGGCGCAAAATCCCCAATGCACATCTCACACGGGGAAGGGTAACTCCTCCCACTTGGAAAAACTTGTCCGGACACGTTTCAGGCGTGTGCCGTGATGCACGCACGCCCCAGCTCAGTGATATGAGGTTAACTCCCTCTCCGCCGGACAATTCAATATACAACACTAGTAAATAGTCACTCAGTTCTGGCTGCGAGGCGTAACAGCCGAATCCTGGATTACAAACCCCCACGTGTAGCGCTACCCCCGAAGGAGCCGCTGATTGATTGTTGGGATCAGCACATTACGTTATCCTAGCGTTGTCTAGGGATGTGATGCAGGACCAGTCAGTATTGATGAAGAGGGGCGTTATGTTTTTCTGCACTGTGTAATAGAGAATAGGGAATACGTTCTTGCCAATATATACATCCCCCCGCCATTTAAATTGGAGGTTATGTACAAACTAATGGACTTTATGTTTATGTTATGTTGGATAAAATCGGGATTCCTGTTATAGCAATGGGGGTTTCAACGAAGTCATAAACAACAAAATGGATAGATTTCCATGGGAAAGTGTACAGAATGCCTCAGAGAGCCGGCTGTATCCGTTTTTACAAGAACCAGGATTGTTGGATGTATGGAGAGTGAGAAATCCAGAGGAGATGCAATACTCCTGCTGTTCCAGCATGTATTCCACATTGTCCAGGATAGATTTAGTCCTGGGCAATGTGGAAGCATGTGATGTGGGATACACTGAAAGCATTCCTCAGAGGTCTATGTATCCAACAGGTGGCAAAAATTAAAAAGGTATCAAAGGAACGGGAAAAGAGGATTAGGAAGGAAGTAGAGAATACTGAAAAGGATTACATTGAAAACCCAACGGTGGAGAGACAAAGAACATGGCTGAAAAAACAACAGGAATACAAAGTAGAAATGTTCAGAAAATTAGAAAATAAGAGAATGTTCCAAAAACAAGTGGCATTTGGGGAGGGGGAATGTGTAGGAAGAATTTTGGCCCACTTAGTAAGAACTAATTCCGCTCCCTCCGCGGTACCCGCAATTAAAAGAAGTAACGGAGATATATCTACTAATGTGTCTGTGATCACGGACACATTTAGAGAATATTATGATAAATTATACAAGTCTCAAGGAGTAGCGGGAGCGGAGGAATTAGAACACTTTTTTGGGAACTTAGAATTACCAACTCTCACAGGGATAGAGAAAGAGCATTTGGATGCCCCGATAACCCTAGAAGAGGTTCAAATAGCAGTAAATGAAATAGCTAATCAGAAATCCCCGGGACCGGATGGGCTTCCTGTAGAGACATATAAGTACATATAAGGAAAAGTGTTGCTCCCTGAACTTATTAAAGTACTGAAGGGGGCAATGGAAGAAGGGAAGGTGCCTACCTCAATGACTGAAGCCACAATAATAGCACCCATTAGAGACCGCATCATATAGGCCTTCTCTGTGCAGATGCTAAAATTTTGGCTAAAATAATGGCCGGTAGGTTAAATAAAATAATTTTGAGACTTATACATCAGGATCAAAATGGATTTATTCCTGCCAGATCAACAAGTATGAATATTAGGAGGGTATTTCTTAACCTGCAAGTACCAACAGAGAATAGTGGCACAAGAGCAGTAATGTCGCTAGACGTGGTTAAAGCTTTCAATAGCTTGGAATGGGGATACATCAGGGCCAGATGTATCCCCATCCTGGCATGTTCTGGAAGCCTTCGGGCTTGGTCCAATATTTATTAGGTGGATTAAAATAATGTATTGTGGCCCGAGTGCAAAAATTTGAGTTAACAACGAATACTCAGCAAGCATAAAGTTGGAGAGGGGCACAATTCAGGGGTGCCCCCTGTCACCCCTGCTTTTTGCCCTGACAATGGAACCACTGGCTACCACAATAAGAAGGGACAAGAAGTTGGAGGGGTTCGTGAGGCCGCCTGGGGAGGAGAGAATTGCTCCGTATGCAGACGATGTTCTCCTCTTCCTCGGTGACACAGATTATTCCATTTAGCAGGTAATGACTATTTTTGGAGATTTTGGAAGAATATCAGGGTTGGTTAAAAATTGGGAGAAAACTGCTTTAATGCCATTGGACCCAGTGAGGAACCAGACCCTGGTGGAGATCCCACAGCTGGAGATAGTGGGGAAAATGAAATACTTAGGAATAGTCATAACTAGTGACCTTAATAAATATATAGGGAATAATATGGCTCCCCTACTGGCCAAATTTAAAAATAAAATTGGTATATGGCGGCACCTCCCATTGTCAGTTGCAGGGAGATGCAACCTGATCAAAATGTTATGGATGCCACAATTATTGTACGTACTGTACAATGCACCAATATGGATACATAAAAAATTGTTTAGGAATTATAGATACTCTGTTTAGAGAATTAATATAGAAAGGAGGCCAAGCTAGAATAAGGCTGCAAACCGTGCAGCTGTCAACAAGGGAGGGGGGAATGGCAGTGCCACATCCTCGTTCCTATTTTCTGGCAGCACAACTGCAGCATCTTGGAGTCAGGAGAACATGTAAATGGTGGCTTAATGACCCTAGGGGCCACTCAAAAAACAGCAGTAGAGGTATTGGAGGCTAATTCATTTATTAACAGAACCCCCACGGTTAAGATGCCCATTAAAGTATGGAATGCGGTAAGGTTATTGGGAGGACAGGTAGGAGAGACAGAAAATGTGCCCTTGTGGAATATTAGGAATTTCTGGGAGTTGGAGATGGTGAGAGAAATCAAAGAATAACAACTAGATTGGCTCAGTTATATGAGGGGAGGACTTTAAAAACGTTGGCTCAGTTATATGAGGGGAGGACTTTAAAAACGTTTGCTGCTCTAAGAGAAGAATACGAAGTACCTAATTACACGTTCTATAGATACCTTTAAATCAGACATGCGTTAAATGCCCAGTTTGACAGAGAAGGACCAAGGTGGGTTAGGACCCTAGTCTCTCAAAAACTGGGTGAGGGAAAAAGGGGTTTATCTCTGAAATGTATCCATATATATGTGAGAGGAGTATTGGGGGCCCATAACAGCTTTAAACAGGAAAAAATTGGAGGAAGATTTGGGAACCATAACGGATGGTCAATGGAGGAAGGTATTGGAGAGAGGGCATATGGCCACAGTTTCGCCAGCACAGAAGGTTTCATTTTTAACCACTTGCCGACCGCGCTATAGCAAAAATACTGCTACAGCGCGGTCGAGCTACTGTGACACGACGTCCCTGGGACGTCGTCGTGCACTTCCGCAATTGCGCGTCCCCTGGGACGGGCTCGCGGAAGTGTCCGTGCTCCCAGGTCTAGAAGACCCGGCGCATCACGGATCACGGTAAATTGCCGCTAATAGCGGCCATTTACCACGTGATCGCACCGTCGAATGACGGTGCGATCACTTGTAAACAAACCGGCGTCATTTGATTCGTCATCCCTTTTCCTCTCTGTACCGTTCGGTACAGTGTGCGAGGAGAGGGGGGAGCGGGGTGTCAGCAGCAGCGCTGTAGCTGGATCTGTGACAAATGCAGTCACAGATCCAGCCATCCATCCCAGCTCAGCCATCCCTGCTACCCCAATACTGTGCAATACCCCAGTACTCAGCAATACCCCAGTACTCAGCAATACCCCAGTACTCAGCAATACCCCAGTACTCAGCAATACCCCAGTACTCAGCAATACCCCAGTACTCAGCAATACCCCAGTACTCAGCAATACCTCAGCAATACCCCAGTACTCAGCAATACCCCAGTACTCAGCAATACCCCGATACTCAGCAATACCCCGATACTCAGCAATACCCCGATACTCAGCAATACCCCGATACTCAGCAATACCCCGATACTCAGCAATACCCCGATACTCAGCAATACCCCGGTACTCTGCAATACCCCGGTACTCTGCCCCGATACTCAGCAATACCCCGGTACTCTGCAATACCCCGGTACTCTGCAATACCCCGGTACTCTGCAATACCCCGGTACTCTGCAATACCCCGGTACTCTGCAATACCCCGGTACTCTGCAATACCCCAGTACTCTGCAATACCCCAGTACTCTGCAATACCCCAGTACTCTGCAATACCCCAGTACTCTGCAATACCCCAGTACTCTGCAATACCCCAGTACTCTGCAATACCCCAATACTCTGCAATACCCCAATACTCTGCAATACCCCAATACTCTGCAATACCCCAATACTCTGCAATACCCCAATACTCTGCAATACCCCGCGTGATACTCTGCAATACTCCACGCGATACTCTGCAATACCCCAATACTCTGCAATACCCTGCACGATACTCTGCAATACCGCCTATGGGGATTTTTAAGTAGCGAAGTTTGGCTCCATTCCACGAGTGTGCGCAATTTTGAAGTGTGACATGTTGGGTATCAATACCCGGCGTAACTTCATCATTCACATTATGAAAACAAATTGGGCTAACTTTACTGTTTTGTTTTGTTTTAAGGGCGTTCAATAAATGTCTGCGAAAATACCATGCGAGATAAAAAGTTGTAACGGCCGCCATTGTGTTCTCTAGGGTCTTTGCTACATATATAATGTTTTGGGGTTCTATGTAATTTTCTAGCAAATAAATGATGATTTTTCCATGTAGGAGAGGAATGTCAGAATTGGTCTGGGTGCTCCAGAACGCCTGATGGCGTTCCCTGCAGTTGGGCCTCTGTATGTGGCCACGCTGTGTAAAAGGCAGAGGAATAGCAGAATGTGTCATATGCTGTGTGTGAGAAATAACCTGCTAATATGACAGAAACTGAATTTTCAGTCCCGCAAAAAATAAAAAACCCAGAAGTGATCAAATACCACCAAAAGAAAGCTCTATTTGTGTGGAAAAAAAGGACAACAATTTCAAATGGGTACAATGTTGTATGACTGAGTAATTGTCATTCAAATTGTGAGAGCACCGAAAGCTGAAAATTGGTCTGGTTAGGAAGGGGGTGCCCAGTGGTCAAGTGGTTAAAGATGATACGCAGGACGTACTATACACCAAAAAGATTATTTAAATTTGGGTGTAAAGCAGACGCAGGATGCCCTAAGAGGGGGACTTAATACTGCTATGGAGGTGTCCAAAACTGTTTAGGTACTGTCCAACACCATAAATATGATATATAAAACAAGGTTGGAGATGGACCCTAGCATGTATAGTGGGCCTCCGGGAGAAAGATATGGAGTAGCCAACAAAAGCAGTGTTAAGGTGCCTCTTTCAGGCATGCAAGCAGTGAACCCTCCATCAATCCAGTTACAGAAACAATTTGGAAGGAGAAGGTAGTATATACCAAGCGAAGAAACATCAAGGAATTTGATAAAATATGGAAACCTTTGTTGCCAAAAATAGGATACCCTACATGAAAAGATAACTCATTAACTTGGAAAGGTAAGGGAGGGAGGAGGGGGGAGGTAAACTAGCAATATGGGAAAGTAAAAAGGTTACGATATCCGGGGAACAAGAAAGTTTTGTAAACGGATTATTATGAATGTAACCTGTTTTTTTTTATGATGGAAAAATCGAATAAAGAGAATTAAAACTTAAAAAACAAATGTCGGACAGTGGCCCTGTCCAACGATATGTTGAGTATTGAGGACTTGGACAAATTTATTTGAAAGAGGGATAGCGTGCCGTACTCTTGAAGGGTCCTAAGCAGATTCGAGAGGGAAGTGAGTGGTTCCGTTAGGAAGAAGATGAGGTCATCTGTGAAGGCTGCCACCTTGTGGGACCCTGAAGACTTTTGATAACCGGAGATACCCGCATCTGCCCTTACTCTGCAACGAGAATATGAAGATCAAAGGAGACAAGGGGCACCCCTGTCGCGCGCCTATGCAGATGTTGAAGAAGTCAGACCTCGTTTCGTTAACTTTGACCACCGCAGAGGGGTGAGAGTACAGGGACAGAATCCAGCCCAGCATCGAGGACCAAAGGCAGATGTGTTCCAAGGTGGCCCGTATAAAGGACCAATCCATGCGGTCAAAGGCTTTCTCCGCGTCCGTGGACAGCAGGAGAAGAGCCTGTTTGGATGTCCTGGCCGCATGAATCAGGTTAACCACTCGGATGGTGTTATCCCGCGGCTCCCTCTGTGGCACAAAGCCTGGTCCATATGTATGAGGCTCGGTATGTGAGGGAGCAGCCTGTTTGCCAAGCGCTATCGGGCGATAGTTTCCACAATGTAGCGGGTCCTTCCACTCCTTGGGGATAGGAGAGATATAAGCTCTCAGAGTGTCAACCGGGAAAGAGTCATCCTTCGGGACAGAATTTAAGGCCGAGACCAAAGGTGGCGACAGCTTATCGAAAAAGGTCTTGTAGTACGTCGGGGTTAAGCCATCAGGGCCAGGGGCCTTCTTCGGCTTTGAGCCAGATAGGGCCGATCCCAACTTCTCCGCCGTGATGGATTCCTCTAACTCCTCCTGAATCGCACTCAAAAGTGAGGGCATGCCAGAAGCAGCCAAATATGACTGGGGAGTGGGTCCATCACCCGTGGCGGGGTCACCCGAGGCGGACCTGTCTGCGTTATAAAAGCCTTGATAAAAGGAGCAAAACTCCATCACCATGTCCGATGATGTATTCAACTTTCGCCCTAAGAAGTCAAGGATGTGAGAGGTGTAGGTTTTCGTGCGTGGGCCTCTCAGAGCCCTAGTCAACAGCGAGCCCAGTTTATTGGAGAACTCATACATAGTGCGATGCGCCCAGGTCAATTTCTGCTTCGTTTTGTGAAAGAGAAGTGAGCCGAGTTCCTCACGGGCTTTAAGGAGATCCTGAAAGGTTGACGAAGCCAAACTAGCCTTATGAGAACACTCCAATCTGCGTATTAGGGCGAGAAGTTTTTCTGTGCGACAGGTTCTCTCCCTTTTCAGGCGAGCCCTGATTTTGATCAGTGTGCCCCTGACCACCGTCTTATGGGCCTCTCAGACCACCAAGGGATTTGCAACTGACCCAGCATTAGTGGAAAAATAGTCCTGCAATGTGGTCAGCAACTCGTCACGAATTTCCTCAGATTGAAGCAGGGCTTCATTTAACCTCCAGGATGGGGGAGAGTGGGACACTGGGCCCAGTTGGAGCGTTAAGTGGACCGGTGCATGGTCCCAGAACGACATCACATCGATTGAGGCGGACACCACTCTAGTGAGATCTTTGTGCGACAACAGCAGGTAATCCAGTTGTGAATACGAGTGGTGGACTAGGAAAAAAAGGTGTAGTCCCACTCCTGCAGGTTAAGCATCCGCCAGGGATCCACCAGCAGCAGAGTGTGCAAATCCGCCTTTAAGCACCGCAGCAGAGATAAAGAGAGGTGGAAGGCGCGAGACATCAAGTGACTGGTCCATTGCAAAATGAAGGTCTCCCCCAAAGATAAGCATCCCCTCCGCGAACTCCAGGAGCTCCGGAAGGAGTCTCTGCAAAAATTGCGGATGGTCCACATTAGGCAAATAAACGTTGGCAAAAGTGACCCGCACATCAAACACTGTCCCCTTCAGTAGAAGAAGAAAATGACCCTGCGCACCCGTACGCAGCACCTCAAAAGTCCATTTAGCCAGTAAGATGTTAATCCCCTTAGATTTGGAGATCGGAGAGACGCTATGGTAGGCCACCAGGAAGGCTCCATTTGTCAGTTTGGGAATACTGTCAGCACGAAAGTTGGTTTCTTGCAGGAAGGCTACTTGAGTCTTGCCTTTGCGCAAGCCTGCCAAAAGCTGTGAGCACTTTTCCGGGACATTCAGGCCCCACGCATTAAGGGAGGTGACATTGAAGAGACCCATAGTGCCGCAAAAAAGGCAGGGAGGGCCCTCAACAATTATGCGAAGAGGCCCCTACTTCGAGGGTATCCCCTGGTCGGAGGAACGAGAAAAGAGAGAGAGAGAGAGAGAGAAAGAAGAAGGAAAAAAAGGGGGTAGAGAAGGAAGAGGAAACAAGGAGGAGGCAGAGTGAGAGGAGGAAGGAGAGAGCAGTAGCAGTTTCAGACACGAAAAATCAGTGCTCCCCTCTCAGGCACGCAAGGTGCCCTCACAAAGGTTCGCCCTAACAGGGGGTGGGTGGAACAGTAAGCATAGCTCAAAATTGAGCAATAGTAGGTCAATAAAGATACTAAACTAGGCATGTGTAGATACAAGGGGGAGAGCACAAAGAACCATATGATAAATAACATGAGAGCAAACAAAATTACAGTAAAACAAGACATATCAAGGACCACAACCTGAGCTGAAAGCTTGAGCATCATTTCTCGAAAACGTACGGCGACAGCACTCCGAAGGAGGGTGCAGCAGCCCAATGAGACCCCACATGGGCAGCCGGCCCTACAGGGTTGCAGGCGCATCAAAACCCAGCACCCCACCCCGGAGCACCAGAACCAAGTGCCAGCACACCCAAGAAAACATAAACCACATTGTTGAGACGTAACATAGAATTCAAACCAAAAGCAAAAGAAACACCAGGGACAATTCATGAGTAACTACAGCAAAGAGCCTTTGCTGTCGGGCAGGTCCCAATAACCCCCCAACCACCCCATAGTGGCCAAAATAAAGTATTGGGAGGGGGAAAGGGAAGGGGGAGGGAAAGGGAGGCAGGGGAGAAGGAAGAGGGAAGCGGGGGGGAGATGGGAGAGGGAGAAGGAGGGGAGAGGGAGAGGGGGAGCAGAGGAGAAGTCACAAGACTGCAGTGGTCATCTATACGGCAGAGATCCCCTGCGGAGGTGGCACCCAGAGGGCCAGACTGTGGGCGGCCAGTCGGGACTGCGAATTGCCTCGTGTAATACAACTGGCTACCCCTCCGCAGGGTCCCGTCAAGCACCTCCGACTCCTCTAACATTGACCTCCTAACAGGTAGGTAGAGGAGAGAGGCACACAAAACTTCAGCAGCAATCACGCCGTAACCCATACCATGAATTGTAAGGCAAGTAAGTCCCCCCCCCAGTCAACATAAAAAAGCATCCCCATGGGCGAAGTCCAGTAGCAAAGGAAAGTACCAGGTCTGCCGTGACAGGCAGAAATACTGGCTGAAATGGCCCAGGAAAGCAACATTGATAAAATCCAGGTGCTTCAGGAAATTCCAAAATTAAACACTAAACAAGGCAGACCAGGAGTAGTCCACAGGAACATCAACAGCAGCGTCTTACCAGTGTCTTGAAAAGGGGAAGGAGTCAAGCCTCGGAGGTCCTCGGATGAGATCGGGCAGCCTGGTGGCTGGGAGCGCGGTTTCCTGACTCGCTGTGGCCTCGGCAGAGGTGGGCCCAAAGCCTCCTGGGTAAGCAAGTAATCTATCCAGTTAGGGACACTCACTGCAGGTTGATTGAGGAAGCTGAACAGGCCGGGGAGCTGGTCCGGTGATCGGAGATGAAATTTAGAACCCTGCTTTCTCATGATCAGATGAAAAGGGTGACCCCAGCGATATGTAGCTTCAGCTGCACGGATGACCTCAAGAAGGGTAAGCATAAGCCCCCTTATGGCCCTTATTTGCCTGGAGACATCAGGGTAAACCCGAATCTGAGCCCTGTTAAAGTCAATCGGGCCTTTAACCCAGGCCAAGTGGAGGATCTCCTCTTTAATGGTTGTAAGGGGTTAGCTCGGTAGCGGGGGTGTGTGACCCTCTGGGTGGGTTCACTACACACTGACCTATACAGAGAGGTAGCCGAAGACGATAGAAAACAAAGTTTGGTTTATTCCTCCATATTGCTGGAAACAAGTGCAAGCATCCAAACAGCATAAACAAAACATAAAATAAACCCTGGCCACTTGAGGCATCTACCTTCACCACACAGGAACCTATCTATGTAGTCTGGCACAGCCTACTGCTGGGCAGACACTGCTGGTCTACAGCAGAGAAACAATAGTCTTTTTGTTTTTTATCACACAGAAAAATCAACAACCACCTCACCTCTTCAGAAGTCTTTCTGACTGCTCTCTTTAACTCAAAAAGCCTCAGGATGCAGCAATCAGTAGTCATCCTTTGGATAACTTATAGAGGCCTTAATTGCCTCATTCTGAACAGCTGAAGTTTTCCAATGCCCTAAACCTTTCTGGCTACCTCTGTAGCCGACACCTAATAGTAATTGTTGAATTGTCTAAACAAGGCAGAAATGTATCTCCAGTCTGTGACAACACCCACAGATTTACCTGACTTCCTGTCACAAGGTGAAAAAGTGAACTATGCAAAGGACATCCCACGGTTGGTCCGCAGCCACGGGATCCTGGGATGACGTCTGCGGAGCCCTAGGGCCAGGGATACGATGGACCCTATGCAGCTCCAACTCCGAGGTTGGGGCCTTGCCCAGGATCTGGTTCAGGATAGCCACCACAGTGACACGGAGGTCTGGCCCCATGGTAGCCTCAGGGAGCCCCCTGAGGTGCAGATTGTTAAGTGTGCTCCTGTTCTCGCCGTCGTCCAGCCGCAGCTGAACTTCCACAAGATGGCGACGGAAGGCGTTGAAGGACTCCAGGACCGTGACTTTCTCTTCTACTGTGTCCACCTTCTGGCGAATATCATGCAGCTCCCTCGATAGAGCATTAACAATCGAGGCTGCCATGTCCTGGAGATCCTGCTTAGTAGGCAGGCCTGCAACAATGTCCTGGAGGAAGCCCTCCCTAAGTCCATCCATCCCTCCCATGTGAGCAGAGCCAGGCTGCGGATCTGAGGGCAAGATCACAGGGGATAAAATAGGAGACGCCGGCCTGTCCACCTGCAGGGGCAATTCCTCAGCAGCAGAAGTGTCCTAATATTAAACAGTCAGCAGGTACAGTATTTGAAGCTGCTGACATTTTTTTCTGAAGGAGCCTGGAGCTCCTCATTAACCATTTCAGATCCGTACCATTTGGCTGGCCAAAGACCAGAGCACCTTTTGCGATGCGTTGCTTTAACTGACAATTGCGCGTGCAACGTGGCAACGTGGCTCCCAAACAAAATGTATATCCTTTTTTTCCCACAAATAGAGCTTTCTTTTGCTCACCTCTGTAGTTTTAATTTTTTCCGCTATAAACAAAAAGAGAGCGACAATTTTGAAAAAAAAGCAATATTTTTTACTTTTTGCTATAATAAATATCCCCCAAAAATATATAAAATATTTTTTTTTCTTCAGTTTAGGCCGATACGTATTCTTCTACATATTTTTGGTAAAAAAAATTGCAATAAGCGTTTATTGATTGGTTTGCGCAAAAGTTATAACGTCTAAAAAATAGGGGATAGAATTATGGCATTATTATTAATATATATTTTTTTTTACGAGTAATGACGGCGATCAGCGATTTTTATGGCGGACACATCAGACACTTTTGGTGCTATTTTGGGACCAGTCACATTTATACAGCGATCGGTGCTATAAAAATGCACTGATTACTGTGTAAATGTGACTGGCAGTGAAGGGGTTAACTACTAGTGGACAGGGGAAGGGATTAAGTGTGTCCTAGGGATGTGTTCTAACTGTGGGGGGACGTGGCTACGACACTGATCACCGCTCCCGATCACAGGGAGCTATGATTAGTGTCCTGTCACTAGGCAGAATGTTGAAATGCT
Source organism: Rana kukunoris (assembly GCA_029574335.1). Lineage (NCBI taxonomy): Eukaryota > Metazoa > Chordata > Amphibia > Anura > Ranidae > Rana > Rana kukunoris. Next base: position 410,642,451 of record CM056050.1, read on the forward strand.
TGTTTACATTAGCATTCCCCCATTCTTCCTCTCTGTGAGGCCATCGCAGTACTCCCGGCAGACATCGAGTCCCGTGGTCAGACTCACAGAGCTTGCGGTGGCAACCCTGGGCCTTAAAAGCGACGTATATACTGTATATACACATTGATCTGCCCAGCTGTGCCATTCTGCCGATGTATATAGTTGTGCAGTGGTTGGCAAGGGGTTAAGGTAAAATAAATCTTTAGAACCCCTTCAATGAATTCTCAAGATGCTTCTCAGATAATTTGGTTCTTTGTGTGCTTCATTCTTGAAAAAAGTTGCTCACAAATATAGGTGCTGCTGAAAACGAATGACATGAATAGGGCATGATTGTGATTGTAAAGAGTGGGATATTTTTCTTTGGGAAGATAAAACTTATTAAAGTCTAATAAAGAGACAGTGTCAAATTTTCCTTTATTCGCTAGGTATACATGCATTTCATTTTTTTAAATAAAATCAACATTTTTAGGTAAGTCTACAATTTTGTGCTGGGCCACATGCAGCCCCAAGGGCCACAGGTTGGACACCCACCCCTAATTTAGACCATAGAAAGACTTTCTCGTCATCTTAAACGATGCTTGGCTAAGCAATACATACAGCAGTACTATAGGTATGTGCCTCTACAAAAGTGTGATAGGACCTATTGGGAGATTGCCCAACGTACAAATTATAGACAAAAAAAGATAGAACACCGATATTTTTTACTCACATCTAAATAGTTGGTGAGAACTGTTGGTGCCGTTTTATTGTTCAGATCACATTCCCATAATTGCTTCCGCATCATTTCTGGAAAAATATCTGCTGTTTTCACCTTCATAGCTTGCAGTGTTTCTCGAATTGATGGCATTTTTCGGAGTGGAATCCTTTGTCAAGGAAAATAAAAACTTGTCAATATCCCATCCAGTGCTCCTCCTTTCGTTTGTAAATTAAAACAAATGGTTAAATAAAAAGGCAGCTCAGTCACCTTAAAGTGGAGTTCCAGTCATTTTTGTGTTTATTAAAAGTCAACCGCTACAAAAAATGTAGCGGCTGACTTTTAATAAACACACACTCACCAGCGATGCGGCTGCCCAAACCCTCGGCTCTCTCCCCTGCCTCTCCCCGATGCTGGCATTACAATTACAAGTGTGGACATCCAGCTGTGACAGCATGCTGACGACACCCAGGTATATCAATGAAAAGTGTAAAAATGGTGCTCTTGTTTCAGACCCCTTACATAATATTGCACAAAAAAACATGAAAAAAACAAAAATTATAACTAAAATTTTAAGGTGTGCTTACAGTATTCCCAAACCTAAAAAATATGTAAATTAGCCAACCTGTTATGATACACTTAGAGCACTAGAAAAAAAATTCACCATCCATCATTGTATGCTAGTGCTTAAAATTATATATGGGATATGTGTGAAAGGGGCTCTTGCGCTGTCGGGGAATACAGCTAGGGGGCACTGCGTGCAGATGCCTGGTAGTCTGTCCTAGACCAGAAAATAAGTGATAAGTGAAAAAATATTGGTGTCTGCGCTGTGCTAGGGGTATGTGCCACAATAGTGCACAAACCAGGGGGAGGGTCCTAGGAACTAGGTAAATAATGAATAAACAACATGTGAAAAATGAATACTGAAACACACAAATAAGGATAACACCATAAAACGTTATGACATCCAGACATCAAATGATTTCACGGAGTGAATAATACAATAGTGGAATAATGAATAGTCTGTGGTACAAGTCCAAAAAAAATAAAATAAAAATTCTGTGAGTGAAATGCCCAGAGCAGAAAGAAAACTTCCAACATAGAAATGATGCAGATGGAAGCTTCGGTGCAGACACCCCTAGTGCTCTCTAACTGCTCACCTTCCGGCTATGTGCAGATAGAGAAAAAAATCCACTCCAGCAGAGAAAACGCACAGCAGTAAGGGATCCACTCCAGCAGAGAAAACGCACAGCAGTAAGGGATGATGACAAAGGATCTCAATGGCAGATGAGCATGTAAAAATCAGAGACACAACATCCTGTGATAGCACTAGAAAAATAATGATAAATCACACAGACATGCACTCACTTTGTGATCAGTTCCAAGTGGCCAAAAGGCAGATGGATGGATCTCAAGCAGGTGGTAGATGAATGTGTGAGGAGAGAGAACAGAGGAAGCACATAGCAAAGTACCGCCCTATAAAAGGTTTATTGGATCAATAGAAAAAATAAAACTCACATTTGCAAGGTAAAAACTGGGCACAAATCCATACGATCAGCGAACTCGTCTCTCAGCCGTCAAACGTGCACGCTCTAGGAGCACTAGAGCGTGCACGTTTGACGGCTGAGAGACGAGTTCGCTGATTATATAATCAGTCAGAAAGATGTATCCAGCTGGTCCTGAATCTGCATATCAGTCGCATATCAGTCGCCACCGCAAATTCCAGTAAACACCAGGAAGTGTAAATACATGTAGTCTTGTTGGAGCCACAGATACGGTAACCACATAACATGCATAATGGGAAAAAATTCACATACAGTAGGTGACCGTGATATTGTGTCAATCTCGCTCCCTTTCTCAGCAAGATTGACCACCTACGAGCCCCATCACGGGAGCCAGCGCCGAGCTGGCTTTCCGCGATAGAGACAAAGCCGTCATAGAAGTGACGGGGATTCCCGCCAATTCTACATGTGGGCGGCGTTTACACTTACTGTACGCATAGATACACTAAAGATCTGACAGGTGTAAAGCAATTACACCGTCGGATCTTATATGTAATGACAACGCCGGCCGCTAGGTGGCCTTTATGTTGTTTTCTCATTTGCCTATGCAAATGAGCCTAATACGCCGATTCCTAAATGTTTTTACGCCGCCCCGACGTCGTTTACGTAGGTTGCGTACGCGTAAGGTTACCCCTGCTGTATGAGGGGTATGTTTCCGAAGTGCCGTCGTTGCCATGTTAGGTATGGTGTCGGGTCAGCGTCGTCTTTTTCCGTCGGTTACGTCGTTCACGAATAGGGAATTGCGTAATTGACGATCACGTCGTTTTGACGTCGGTTTCAACAACGCTTTCCGACGTGAGCTGGAGCATGCGCACTGGGCTTTTTTCCCGGCCGGCGCATGCGCACTTCGTTTGACGCGGGGGAGCGCTTAATTTAAATACAGCACACCCCCTCCTTCAGTATTTGAATTACACGGCCTTACGACGCCGCATTTACGCTACTCCGCCGAAAATTACGGAGCAAGTGCTTTGAGAATACGACACTTGCTCCAGTAATTTGCGTAGACGTAGTGTAACTGCAATAAGATACACAACGCCGCCAGATACACCATTTTTTGAGAATCTGGCCCATAGTCTCTATCTATCTCTCTCTCTCTCTGTCTGACTGACTGACTTCTCTAAGCAAGCCGGAACACACTACACGAGGCTGCCTGGGAGGCGGCCTTTTATAGTGTGGGCGTGTGCTAAAGCCCTGAGCCCTAATTGGCCAAAGCACCCAGGCTTTGGCCAATTAGGTCTCTTCGTTTTTTGGGCGCTGTGATTGGCCAAGCATGCGGGGTCATGGTGCATTTTTGGCCAATCATCAGCGCGCAACGCCCCAGTGAATTATGGGTCATTTGAATTTGGCGCGAACGACCCGATTTGTTCGTTTTCGACGAACGATCGAACGTGCAATGTTCGATGCGAACATGTGTTCGCATCGAACGCGAAGCTCATCCCTAGTACAGACGTCATAGCAATCACTTCACAGCGCACTGAAGTCTGCAAAGTAAGTACATGTGGCAGATTCTGCTCTAAAATCTGTCTAGTGAGAGTTTACCCAAAAGAACGCAGAGACAAAGGGCCAGATTCAGGTAGATGGGAGTATCTTTCCTCTGGAGTAACGCTTCTCATTTACGTTACTCTGAAGACCCTTTCGGCGCAAGTACTGTTATTCACATAGGGCCAGATTCAGGTAGATGGGAGTATCTTTCCTCTGGAGTAACGCTTCTCATTTACGTTACTCTGATGACCCTTTCGGCGCAAGTACTGTTATTCACATAGCAGTTGCGCGTAAACTTGCGCCAGAGTAACGATAATGCGCTGGCGTAACCCGACGCAAGGGGAAGTGGGTGTGATCATATGTAAATGATGGGCGGAGCCCAGCGCAGAGGCTTACGTTCAGCGCATCAACCACGGAGCATGCGCAGTGAGTGAGGCTCCACTCGCCCCCTTTGTGCGCATGCTCACAACTTCCGTCGGCACCACTTCACGGGAAACGTCAGCGCAATGCCTTCCGTTGGGCGTTTAAATGCGCCCGTAGAAGCGCCATTCCGGCACTAAAGTATATCCTGCTCCCCCTCCCCGCAGTGATGTTACTTTTGTTCTGAGATGGCTGCTCCCGTTCCCCGCAAACACACAGGAGAAAGCTGAACTTTAATGGCCAGGAGCTGTCAGCCGTCATCTCGGCTATGGAGACCTATGATGTCTTCCTCCATGGCTGTAAAATTTGACAGACAAGCATGGACAGAGGTGTTGTCCTGCAAGTGGGGGTGCTCAGCTAGCTCTTATCGTCGGTAACGCTGCTGTAGCTGCTCTCCTGCTGACCTGTGGCCGTCTGGAGTAAAGATAAAGCAGCCTTTTGTAGAAATAACTTTGCGCCGGACGGACGAGATACGCGCGGCGCATGTCGCCAGCGTATGGTGCTAATCCGTTCGTGAATTGGGAAAAATCCCTCATTTGCATATTTGCAGGGGAAATCAATAGGCGCGACTGATGCGCCAAGCGAAATTAAGCGCTGACGAGACTCTGGCGTCGGAACGTTCCGCCGGTCGGAAATGGCCCGTTATTGGGCGCATCTAGTTTGGTGGGTACGGCCACATAGAAACGACGGCGCATCTTCACAGTTACGCGGCGCATATCGAAATACTCCAGCGCAACTCTACCTGAATCTGGCCCAAAGAATTTAAGCTCTACGTCATCATGGATGATCAGAGTATTAAGTCACTAGCCAGATCTGTGTGTTTTGACGTTCTAAACCTTACTTTTTTTACTAAAAATACTTTTGTATTAATTTGCATATTGAATGTCTAAAAAATGTTCATGTTTGTCCACCATTTTGTGTTGTATATATCTTATTTTATTGTGTGCAACCTATCACCTTTTGGTTTCTAGGCAGTTTTAATGACCATGTTTTTTCTTATTAGCCAATTAACTACATTGGACACGGGGCGTGGCTTAGCTAGGCAAGGAGTAGGATGTGGGAGAACTAAGCTCCGTCCTTCACTCCTTAATACAGCCCATCCTGTGTCCATACATCCTTTAGCCCAGGCCTGTCAGCTCCCACTGAGGACCCTCCACACCGGCAAGCCAAAACCCCTGGGCTCACAACCGAGCAGAGGCCTGAAGGGAGCGGCATTCTCTCGCCGGGCGCCAGCCGCCAGGAAAGTCTGCGGCTTCGGCCTACTCCACGGAGCCGGCGGCCGTCTTGGTCCACCCGGGCCCTCTCGGCGTAACGCAGCAGCCTTCCAGGATCCCTGACAGCCTCCCACACTGCCCCGACTGCGTGCCAGCCTGTCTGCTGCTGCCTGCAGCCCTCCTGGGGACATTTATGTGTGCAGGCCGGCAGGCAAATCCCGGTTTTGATAAGGTAACTGGCAGCCATTATGCTGCACCACACCGACCACCTCCTGCCTCCTAGCTTCTCCACTGCCTGCTTTGGGCCCCACTCCACCACAACACCCTGGCATATCTGGCAGCTCCCCTCATCTGGGGGTGTCCAGAGAGGTAGCTAATGACCGGGATATGAGGGGTGCCTGAGTCTCGTCCACGCCGCACATATCCCCAAGAGATACCACACGGGGGTCTCATCTGCCTTATTAGATCCTCTGGACCCCGCAATCCGTCAGGGGATGGTAAAATACGGCACTGTGATGGAGGAGGCTCCGGGATTCATGCCGCCGTTGCTGCCACCTCCCCAGCAACAAGATGTCACCGGCCAGCCTCACAGTCGGAAGCATGGACAACCCTCCTCTTCTTCCTCCTCAGGTCAGCAACCTCCAGGGAAGGGTGAGTCACGGCAAACCCAGGCCTCCAGCCCTGCTGACCCCCTCCTGCTCTCCCCTCCTGATGACACTGCTCCTGACTTCCCTGCAACTTCACTCCATAATGCAGAGCACGCAGAGCCTACCCTGGCACAGATCATGGAGGCTATGCAGCACAGCCATTCTTCTCTCACCACACAAATGGACTCCATTAAAACAGATCTCTCTTTCCCGAAGCACGACATTCACACCCTCTGTCATAGAGTGACAAATGCAGAACAACGCATTGGGGACTTGGAAGAAGAGACGCGTCCCTTACAGGGCTCTGTTAGGGAACTGAGTCAGGCCCAAACCTATACTGCTGACAAACTCAAAGATATGGAAGACCACTTGAGGCGCAACAATTTGCACTTCTTGGGGTACCCGGAGGGCAAAGACCCAGAGGCCTTTATGGAGCGCTGGCTGATCACCACATTTGGCGCCTCCACCTTCTCACGGCTGTTTGCCATCGAAAGGGCACATAGAGTTCCCCTATGCCCCCTGCCCTCAGGGGCCCCGCCACGAGCCATCCTCATTAAATGACTACACTTCAGAGACAGGGGAGCTGTTCTCAGAGCTGCCCGAGAAAAAGGCAGAGAAGCCTTCAATGGTAATGGAATCACTATCTTCCCTGACTCCTCGGCAGCCACTCAGAAACAAAGGGCTACCTTTCTGGCCATCAAAAAGAGGCTAAGAGAGCTTAAGAGGCTAAGAGAGGATCATTTATCAATGCAAGGCCCACTACTTCACCTATCCTAAGGAGGCGTTGCATTGGGTGGATACCCTGGGACACCTGGATCACAGGGATCAAAACCGAAGACCACCTCATCATTGAAGTTGTTTGGTCCAGCACACATTTGACTACCCCCGATCCTACACTCCCCTTTTGTTTGAGGTAGATTGGGGAAGGAGAGGGAAAGGGACAGGTTCTCATGTTTGTTATATCCCCCTGACTTATTTTGCTACCCACTGAAATGTTGGTGATCATCCTCATTTTCCATCACGCACCACGTGCATGTCAGCCATGTGGGATGACGGGTGATGTTTCTCCTTATCATTTTGCTCCTACCGTGTTTCCCTGAAAATAAGCCAGGTCTTATATTAATTTTGGCAGCCAAAAACACACTAGGGCTTATTTTCGGGGTAGGTCTTATCATACAATGTGCTGTCTTCTCTCCCTCATGCCTGTCAGAAATCCCCTGTGGAACCGTGTAAAGTGCTTGTAAAATCCTAGAATCCACTCATACAGTACCACATATTGCAAAATGTGTATGTCTCTGCAATTCATTAGTGCCACATACCTTCTTATAGTGCTTGGCACATCTGTAACCCACCAAGGCTTTCTTCCCTTCTTCAAGCACTGCAGAGGGAGGGGGCCTGACATCCCCCGCTGACAGCTTGCAGAAGAGCAGAGTGACATCAGCTGAGCACCGCTCGGTGCTTCCATGGCCAGCCGGAGCCCTCATCCCAACTCCGAGCAATAGAGAGGAAGGGGGGCCCAACATCCCCCACTGACAACTTGCAAAAGAGCAAAGCAGAGTGACATCAGCTGTGCGCCGCTCGGTGCTTCTGTCCCCCGTCAGAAGTCTCTTCCAAGCTCCGAAAACTGCAAGAGGGAGGGGGGCTTGAGATCCCCCACTGACAGCTGAGAGGAAAGGAGAAGAGGAGAGCAGCGTGAGATCAGCTGAGAGCAGCGGGAGGTCAGCGATATGCCGAAGGTATTTGGCACAACTAGATCGCATGAATTCACACACACAATCTACACTTAATAACACTGTAATAGAGTGGAGTCTAGTATTTCAACAGTACTGTAAACTAGGGCTTATTTTCGGGGTAGGGCTTATATTGCAGCCCCTCCCGAAAATCACACTAGGTCTTATTTTTGGGGTAGGTCTTATTTTCAGGGAAACACGGTACTAACTCAGGAACTGTTTTTTCTAGAAATTGGGTTACTACATATGTTTGTTTTGTGCGGACGTGGATGGAAGACCACGGCTACGGACTTTTCTTCACATCTCAGGGTTTGTTGGTTGAGGAAAAAAGCCATGACCTCCTTGCTTTGCAGTTTTTGTTTTGGGAATAAAGCTCTCATGTGTTTGGGTTTGGGAACCGAGAGGGTTAGGGTGGGTTTGAATGTTCTGGGTTGCACTTTTGTTTATGGGATCAAAGCCCCCAAGTGTTGGGGACTGGGGGCCGTCCTACCTGTTTCCCTTGTTTTTGGGTATGATTGCTCTTTTATACAAATTGTTTACAGGTTTCACAGGCTAAATAGGCCATCAAGGTATTCAGGTATTGTTTAATAGAAGCACAATGTTCTCTCATATGTATTTATCGAGTTTCGCCCCCACCTCTCGTGCTGCAAGGAGTCCTAAAGTGTGGTTGACTCTGACACATCATGAGGGCTGGACGTCCGTATTTCTGACCAACTCCCACACATGCCTAATTTACGCCTGATCTGTTTTGTGATCCTGGTGCTGGAACTCCTGGGTAAACCATATACAGTGACAAATATCTATGTCCCACCGCCTTTTACCAATACGTTTTTTGAAAAGGTGATGGGCACAATATTGGAGGGCCCCTTACTAATAGCTGGGGACTACAACACAGTTTTGGACAATTCTAAAGATAGACTTAGATGCTCTACGCCAGGGGTAAAAATTTTGGGCCGAGGTCCGAATTTCAAGTCCCCATTTGTCCCCATCACAGTGCTTCTTTACAACAGGTGTCCCCATCACAGTGCTTCTTTACATCAGGTGTCTCCACGGCAGAACCCCTTTACATCAGGTATCTCCATCACAGTGCCCCTTTACATCAGGTGTCCCCATCACAGTGCCCCTTTACATCAGGTGTCCCCATCACAGTGCCCCTTTACATCAGGTGTCCCCATCACAGTGCCCCTTTACATCAGGTGTCCCCATCACAGTGCCCCTTTACATCAGGTGTCCCCATCACAGTGCCCCTTTACTTCAGGTGTCCCCATCACAGTGCCCCTGTATATCAGGTGTCCCTATCACAGTGCTCATTTAAATCAGGCATTTCCTTCAGAGTGCCTCCTTACATCAGATGTCCCCATCGGAATCCCCCTTAACATAAAATGTGCCCATCAGCATGCCCCTTAACATAAAATAAGGGTCACGCTGATGGGCACATTTTATGTTAAGGGGGACACACACTAATGGGCAAGTTTTATGTTAAGGGACACCCTGATGGGCACATTTTATATTAAGGGGCACTCTGGGCACAACAAAACATGTCCCTTAACATAAAATTTGCCCATCAGAATGCCCCTTAACATAAAATTTGCCCATCAGAATGTCCCTTAACATAAAATTTGCCCATCAGAATGCCCCTTAACATAAAATATGTCCAACAATGTGCCCCTTAGCATAAAATGTGTCCATCAGTGTGCCCCTTAAAAAAAAATTCGTCCATCAGAGTGCCCCTTAACATAAAAAAGGGTTCCCATCAGCGTGAATGTTTAATAAAAAAAAATGCCCAGCAGTGTACACAATAAAAAATATGCCCATTAGCGACCACTAATTAACAAGATGACCGCGAGTAGCAGGGGGGCGGGGCGCACACGTGACATCAAGCCCCAATCTTGCACGGAGATCCAGAAGTGGACCAGCGAGCAGCAGGGGGCAGGGCACGCACGTGATGTCATGCCCCTACTCGCGGCTCGTGAGTGCAAGCTGGTCTACTCGGAGACCTGCAGTGCACTCGCAGCGTCACCAATGCTGACATTTAAAATTATACTGGCGGCATGGCGGTCCGGGCAGAAGCGCCACTCGGGCTGGACTCGGACCCTGGGCTGCCATTTAGTGACGGCTGCTCTACACTACCTGCCACACCCCTAGGATCTTTCTTAACCCAATTTGATCTAGTGGAGGCCTGGAGGTGGAAGCATGCAAATGTGCGGGAATACTCATGCTAGTCTGACTCTCACGGTACATTATCACGTATTGATCGCTGCCTTGTTTCATCTGATATGCTTCGCTTGGTGGCCGGAGTTAAATATCTCCCCAGAGCGGTGTCCGACTACTCACCTCTGATGGTGGACCTTGCTCTGGGCTCACCCTCCTCTTACCGGATATGGAGACTGAGCCCCTTATGGTTAGCGGACCAGGCTGTGATAGACCAGGGTTCAGTAGACATGGAATCGTTTTGGTTAATAACAAGCAAAGTGCATCTGTCCCTGCGATCGGGGGGCCCGTAAGGCGTCGCAGTCCAGATTGATGGACGGGGAGTGAGGACTTAGGAATGCGGAAACTGCTTATTCTATAACCCTACCCCTGATACACACGCTACCTGGCGACACAGGGCCAGAGAGTTGGAACTGGTACTTCTGGAACGCACGCAAAAGAGACTACTCTATCAAAATCAACGAATATTTGAGTTCGGGGATAAAAAATAGCCGCTATCTGGCCAGGCCCAATTATCAGCCATGTACTATCCCTAGAATAACAAACTCGGAGGGCTTATTAGTAGAGAAAATTAATGACATAATGAAAGCGTTTGTCGCCTTCTACTCCACGCTCTACACTACTAGAGCTCACTATACAATAGTGGAACTTGATGACTATCTTTCGTATATTTTACTCCCGAGATTGATGGATCATCAGGCCTCCGGACTTGATGCGCCGTTAACAACAGAAGAAATAGGGGAGGCTATACAGTCGTTCTCCAGACATAAAACTCCAGGCCTAGATGAATTTCCAATTGAGTGGTACATGCAATTTCGGGAACTGTTAATTCCTCACTTGCTGCGAATGTACAATTATGCCCTTAGAACGGGACAGTTACCGCCCTCCATGTCTGAAGCGTTTACGCAGACTCTTTACCAATATACAAGCGGTTCATGACACGACTGGCTCCCGAGTTGTATTGGCTTTGGACGATCACAAGGCCTTCGACTCAGTCAAATGGCCCTATTTTTTTTAAGTCCTGGCTAAATTCGGATTTGGCACTATTATTATAAAATGGGTACAACTCCTATACTCCAAACCCATAGCTAGACTATGGGTCAACGCATCCATATTGGATGCCTTTCCTATAAAAAGGGGCACCAGACAGGGGTGTCCGCTATCACCTCTCCTGTTTGCGTTTTGGATAGAGCCCTTAGCATCACTAATAAGGTCCAGTGGGGAGGTTAAGGGACTGACGATTGGGGGTCTGGAGGAAAAAGTGTCCTTATACACGGACGATATGCTGGTATATCTGGAGGACCACCAGTCACCACTTCCAGCCCTGCTAGAGATTATCAGACGGTTTGGCCACCTTTCAGGGTTTCGGGTAAATTGGGACAAGTCCGGGTTCATGCCTGGTAAGGGCACCGACATCAACATCCGTCGGTTATCTTTGAATCTAGATGCTTCCCATGACAATGGGGGAACTCGAGTCGTGGCCTCTCTCGATGCCGAGAAGGCTTTTGATTCTGTGGAATGGGAATATCTATGGGAGGTGTTGCGGAGGTTCGGTTTTGGGCCTAAGTTCCTCCAGTGGCTTCGGATGCTCTATAAATCCCCCAGGGCTAGAATCCGGGTGAACGATTTTCTTTCTGATTATTTTCTCCTTCAGAGGGGGACCCGTCAAGGGTGCCCCTTGTCGCCTAGCCTGTTCGCTCTGGCTCTTGAGCCGTTGGCGGTTATGGTGCGGGAGTCCGACCGTATAGTTGGTCTGCGGGTCGGCCCTCTGGAGGAGAAAATATCCCTGTATGCTGATGATGCCCTCCTATATTTGCACGATCCAGCTGATTCCCTATCGGCGGCGCTGGAGATATTTGACGAATTCGGTAAATATTCTGGGGTATGTATCAATTGGTCTAAGTCTGTCCTCTTCCCACTAGATGTGAAAGCTAGAGAGCTGTCCCCGCAGCCGGTGCTGCACTTGGTTGATGAGTTTGTCTATTTGGGTGTGAGAGTCTCCCGTGACCTCCGGTCCTACTACCTGCTCAACTTGAGACCGGTGGTAGATAGACTTAAGGATCACTGTTCACGCTGGAGTAACCTGCCGTTAAATCTCCTGGGGCGTATTAACGTCTTGAAAATGATTTTTTTGCCTAAGTTTAATTATTTTTTTAGGAACTGCCCTGTGTGGTTAGCCCCTTCCTTTTTCCGGGACTTAGACGGCTGTATTGGCTCTTTTCTGTGGCGGGGTTCGTCTCCTCGGTTGGCTAGATCCACACTTCAGCTACCTGTCAATTTTGGGGGGCTGGCATTACCCAACCTCTTAGTGTACTACTGGGCGGCTGTGTTGGTTACGGTGCGGTGGTGGTTCGAGCAGTCTAGGGCCAATGCAGCGGTCTGTTTGGAGGCGGCTATTGTGGGGTCCCTTACTGAGCTTGGTAACCTGGTATACCGGGGACCCACTGGGTATCCCCTGTTGCCAGGCCCGTCCAGGACTACGTTGCGGGTGTGGGTGGCGGCAAGGCGTCGCTTTCTGTCTCCTGGCAGGTGGTCCCCCTTTACCCCGTTGTGGGGAAACCCTAATCTGAGGCATTTTCGTTCCCTCCCGGGCCCGCAGTTGTGGGCACGCTGGGGAATTAAACTCCTGAAGGACATCGTCCATAATGGGTCATTGCTCCCCTTCTCGGCCCTATCCAGTCGTTTTGGGCTGGCGCCCTGGATGCTTTTCCGCTACTACCAGCTGCGGCATGCTTTCCGGGCCCAGTTCCCTACACCTCCTGTTCTTCAGGCTGATGTGGTTGAGGACTTGTTGGCCCAAAGCTCCCTGAAGAAGGCTCTGTCCTCGCTGTACCTGACGATCCTCAGTAAAGACTCCCCTAAGATGGATGCCCTGTGGAAGAAGTTGGAGGTGGATATCCCATCCCTAGACAGAGAGGCGTGGGAGGAATGTTTTGAGGACAGTTATAAATTGGTGATCTCCTCTAGGGATAAACTGATACAGGCTAAGTTCCTGCACAGGGTGTATTTCACTCCTCAGAGACTGCATGGGATTTACCCGCAGCGTTCTCCTCATTGTCCGTGATGCCGCACCTCAGAGGGTTCCTATTTCCAATGTTTTGGACCTGCCCCAAGCTATCTACCTTCTGGTCGGCAGTGTTTGAGACCATTAATGTCAGACTCCACCTGAATCTCCCGATCTCCCCGGAGCTGGCACTGCTGGGGGTACAGGACGATGAGCAGAGGACTAGATGTACTAAATTACTAATGTCTTTGTTGTTTTTCTATGCTAAAAAGGCGATTTTGTTCAAATGGACCTCTGAGGCTCCCCCTATGTTTGGTGCATGGATGGATGTGGTCAATGCTGTTCTCCCTCTGTATAAAATGACTTACATGAACAGGGGATGTCCCCTGAAGTTTGAACGTGTATAGAGACCGTGGATTAACCCTCTTTGAGCCTATCTGCCCTGTTGAGTGGATCTCCCGTGCTGACCCCCCCCTCCCCCCCCCCCTTTTTTTTTCTTTTTTTCTTCTCTCTCTTCTTCCCCCCCTCCCTTCTCCTAACCCATTCTTCTACCTCCGGGTTACGCTCAGTGGGTTCAGTGTGCCCTGTCGGGGTTTCTCGTCCCTAATTTTATGTTCTGTATGTCCATTCTGCTGTTTCATACATGCTAGTGTTGTGGCCGCTACTTTTTCTGCACTATGTATTGTACCACTTTTGCCTTAATAAAGACCAACCTTGTTGTTAAAAAAAAACAAAACACCCATAACACTACCCTTCGCGTGGCCGCTGCAAATAGTTCACACTTTTCGTTATCTCTGGGTCTTGACAAAACTCCCTGTCTCCTCCTATGCCAAGATCATTTTAGACCCCCTTATCAGTAGATTAAAAATTACCTTGAAAACATGGAACAATCTCCCTCTCACACTATTAGGAAGAATAAATATTTTCAAAATGATCTATCTCCCACGATTCCTATACGTCCTGAGCAATTCGCCAATATATATAACCAAAGCAAAATTTAAAGAGATAGACTCAATAATCACCAATTTCGTGTGGATGGGCGGTGTGTGGTGAGAATTGCTAAGCAAACTTTACAGCTGCCTACTTCAGAGGGGGGCCTGGCACTCCCTTGTCTCCAGACGTACTATATTGCCTCGCAACTGGCGCATGCCCATTGGTGGTTTTAACCTGAGGCCAACAATGCAGCTGCTGCCTTAGAGGCGGCCATCCTCACCTCATATGAATCTCTCCAGAACCTAATACACCATCTGTCACTTAGGGGGAGGGAAGGGGCTACTGTTCTGGCCATGACCCTGCGGATCTTTCGATTTCATTCATTTTTATTGAAAATTTAAAACCATTTTACAAAACAGCCAGCAAATATGCACTCTCTTTACATACAGAGTATAAATCATAAGAGACAAAATTGCACACATCAGGATTAATGTCCTCTAAGGCATACTAAAAAGGAAGAAAACTTTTGCTCTTGTTTATTTGTCTTGTTGGCTGTCTACCGCCCCCCACCCTCCTCACCCTCCCACCCTTACCCCGCACCTATGAGAGCATACAGGCTCGATATCTGGTAACATAGGTTTATCAAGAGTCGTATCGTTTTAGTGTCGCAAGGTCCAGCCAGGAGAATCTGCTTAGTAAGGTTTTGCTGCCTCGGCCTGGAGAGGGGGTGTCCTTTTTTGCTCAGGGGCTCAAAGAGTCCTGGAAAGCCTGCCACAGGCCCCATATTTTAACGAATTTGGGATATTTCCCCAACTTAATAAAGTGGATTTTTTCCTTTGAAATTGTTTGCTTCATTACCTCTAGCCAGTTATCTATGGATGGAGGTGCCTGCGCCTGCCATTTTTGGGCGATTAACTTACGGGCCTGAAATAGGCTTCTCAATATAGCATCAAGGGTACCTTGCGGTACTCTGTTGTCATCCATGCAGCCCAATAGGCATATCCTGGCTATTGGGTCTAATCGAGATCCGAAGGTTTTATTGATATATTCTATGACTCCCACCCAATAGTTGTATAATTTCGAACACTTCCAGACCATGTGTATCAGGTCTCCTTTGTTTTTACATCTTGGGCATTCATTGTCTTGTCTCCACCCTAACTTAAACATTTTATGGGGTGTATGGTATACCCTATATAGAAGGAAAAGGTGGGACATTCTTTGGGCCGGGGCTATAGATACCAGGGTACCCTGTTGAAGGATCCTGTCCCATTGTTGTGGAGTTATTTTTCCCAAGTCATTCTCCCACACCACTCTACTCTTGCACGGTCCTGCTTTACTCAATGCCCTCACACCCAAGCTGCTGTATATCCCCGAGATTAAACCCTTAGCCTCTGTTGCCCTTATTAAGGTGATCAAGGCAGGAATCGGTGCCCATGTGATTATCTGGGATCGGAATTGCGTTTGTAAGGCATGACGGAGCTGTAGATATTTAAAAAACGTTCTATTTGAAATTCCGAACTCTTTTACTAGCTCTTGAAATGGTTTCAGATTGTTCCTTTCGAACAGATGTTTTAGGCGGCATATGCCTTTACTCGTCCATTCAGTTGACACCTCAACGCTTTTTATCTCCTGGAGATTATTGTTGTTCCAGAGGGGGGAGAATTCTGTCGGGCCAGCATATCCCAATATTGCTTTTACTGTGTGCCATGTTTTAGTCACAAGTTTTGTAATCGAGTGGTTATGGCAGAAAAAATTTGCCTCTAGGGCTTCCACTAATAGTTTATGAGGGTTATCTGTCAGCAAGAGTCAGTTGTTTGAGCCATCTCCTTTGGTGGTTCCACATCCTACTAGATGTTGCATTTGTGCTGCTAAAAAATATAGCCGTGGATGTGGAACCGCCATTCCCCCCTCTTTAACAGGAAGTTGTAGGGTTTGTAGGCTTATTCTAGGTTGACCTCCTCTCCATATAAGTTCTCTAAATAATGAGTCAATTTTTTTGTACCACTTGTATTCTACCCATACCGGAGAGTTGTGTAACATATATAGTAGCTGCGGCTGCCAGATCATTTTGATTAAATTACATCGACCTGCGACAGACAGTGGGAATTTTTTCCAAATTTCACTTTTATTTTTCCACTTCGATAATAGTGGGACAAGGTTTAGGTTAATGTATTGGGTGGGGTCCTTTGAGATCCAGATCCCTAGATACTTAAATTTAGTACTTACACTTATTTGAGAGGTAGCTAGCGTCTGTTGGAGGTCTATTTGGTCTAGCAGCAGCAGAGCTGACTTTGTCCAGTTGATGGTGAGGCCTGAAAACCAGCCAAATTCTTCCACCAACTGGATCACTTTGTCCAGTGTGCCTTCAACCTCTCCCAGAAAAAACAGGACATCGTCTGCGAAGAGGGCTATTTTGTCCTCTCCATGGTGTCTTCTAAACCCTATTATGTCCGACCTCGCCCTGGCCATTATTGCCAGTGGCTCCATGGCGAGGGCGAACAGAAGAGGGGATAGAGGACACCCCTGTCTCGTCCCTCTCTCCAGCTGAAAGGTCTCCGAGGTCTCATTATTGATTCTGACCTTGGCTCTTGGTTCTACGTATAGGAGCTTAATCCAACTAATATACAGAGGGCCAAAGCCAAAACTATCTAGTACCCTCCAGAGGTATGCCCATTCTAGGCTGTCAAAGGCCTTAGCGGCATCTAGCGACAGCACTGCTCTGGACCCTTCATTGTCTGTCGGTGTATAGATATTTAGAAAAGTTCTCCTAATGTTGTTACTTGTGGCCCTACCAGGTATAAAGCCTGACTGATCCGGATTGATAAGATGGCTAATAAATTTATTTAGGCGGGTCGCAAGAATTTTAGCTAAGATTTTTACATCTGAGGTTAGGAGGGAAATTGGACGGTAGGATGAGGGTTCCAATTGATCCTTCCCCTCCTTGTGTATTGCTATAATAGTTGCTTCCGCCATAGAGTGGGGTAATGTCCCCACACTTGCAGCCCACTTCAGAGTCTTTAATAACTCTGGGAGCAAAATCTGGTCAAATTTCTTATACACCTCAATAGGGAGTCCGTCCGGCCCCGGGGATTTCTGATTTGGCATATCTAGTACTGCTTGCTGGATTTCTTTTAGAGTAATTGGTGCTTCTAGCTCCTGTCTATCCTTATCTAGCAACGTGGGGACTGTTATCTTCTGAAAGAATGTTTCCATTTCTCCGTTCTTCATCTCCCCCTTGGACTTATAGAGATCTTTATAGTACATATAAAATGTTTTAAGTATAGTCTGGCTATCTGTCGAAATAACACCCTTCTTACTCCGTATTGCTGGAATGTTTGATGGGGGAGAGTTGGTTCGGGTGAGAAGAGCTAGCATGCGCCCTACCCTCTCACCTTCACCATACTGAAGCTGTTTTTGTAATATTGTTTTATTTTCTGCAATTTTTAAAGTGGCCCTTCTATACTCTTCCTGTTTAGCAAGCCATGCAGTCCGCAAGGGCATAGTGGGCTTCTCGATATAGCACAACTCCGCTTGAGCAGTCTCTCCAGCCAGCCTACTCTCTTCCGCTCTCCCTGTTGTTTTTATCCTAGCAGCCTGTTGAATTAAGAGGCCCCTCACAAAGGCTTTCAGGACATCCCAGACCACCCCCCTTGGTGCCGTTCCCTCGTTGATGAGCATAAACTCCGTCAGCTGTAGCGCCACCGTTCTTGGTTGCTCGATCAGCTCCAGCCAACCTGGGTTTAGTCGCCAGTCACCACGTTAGGCCCTAGTACCCGTCCTAATTGTTAGCATCAGCGGGGAGTGGTCTGATACCCCTCTTGGGCCATAATGCGTTTTTTCCACCAAAGGCAGTAATCCCTCGCTGCTCAGGGCCATGTCTATTCTAGATAGTGTATGATAGGAACTAGAGTAGCATGAGTATTGACGGATCTCAGGATAAAAGGTCCTCCAAATATCCCTCATTCCAGTTTCTTTTAGGAATTGGGCTAACCGCCCCCCCATCGTACTACTCCGTGGGGGAAATCTGTCCAAAGTTACATCCAGAACCTCGTTGTAGTCACCGACAGCTATAACCGGTATGTCTGGTTTATCAAGAGTGAACTCGACGAGTTTATATAGAATATCAAGCTTAAAGGGTGGGGGAATATATAAATTAGCCAAAACATAAGATCTATTTTCAATAAGGCATTGCAGGAATATAAATCGACCTTGGTCGTCTACCCAAGATTTAGAGCAAGAGAAAGTGATTCCTCTTCCAATCATTGTACTCACACCTCTTGAGTAAGAGGAGTGTGTCGAATGAAATTGGGCTTGGAATTTGCGACTTCTCAGAAGCGAGACTGAATCTTTAGTCAAGTGTGTCTCTTGGAGGCATATTATTCCCGGCATTCCTTCTTCAAGAAATGACATGACTGCAGTTCTTTTAACTGGGTCTCCCATGCCCCGTACATTCCAGGAAGTGATAGCCAATAATTTATCCTGCATCTATGGGAGTTGACATGATAATTGAATATTCGATATTGGTCAGGTAGCTATAATATAGACCAGTTGCTCGTGTCCTTTGTTCAGATCGACTGGTAGCTATCCAGACTAATCTCATATGCCCTTTCTTACCCCCTGTTGACGATACGACTCTTGATAACCAGACTGTATGCACTCTTGTCCCTCCCCTAAGAACCACCCTCCAACCCTCTCCCTTCCCACCCCTACCCTTCCCTCCCTGCCCTATGGGCTTCCCCTTGGGGGTTGGTCTGCTGACCACTCTATTTCTATCACTCATACCCCATTTGAACACAGCTCGTGTCCCTCTCACTCATGCTCATTCCCTCCTGAGGGATCTCGTTAGAGCCAAAGTACACCAGAAAGACAGGCAAGAGAGGAGAAAAGAAAAAAAAAATTTCCCTTTTAGTGAAAAAATTACAGCTTCCAGTATTGTTATATATCCCTAGGTTGGGCAATGTCCTCAGGGCCGGCCTTTGCGTTGTGCGGGTTGTGCGCCCGCACAAGGCGCCATGGGAACAGGGGCGCCGTGCATAGGGTTGTCACTTGCCACCTATTTTGCCCGGGTACACATTCCACCGTCCTGTGGCTTGTAGCAGCTGGATTTCTGTCTCAGGCGGCGCGCATGATCCCGTACTCTGCGCCGCGTTGCTGCCCTGTGATTGGCCGAACGGGCCACGTGCGATGTGCTAGGCAGGCCGGGAAGCAGATAAGGAGGTCTGTGAATGGCTGTGCTGGTCATGTGTGGAGGCGTGGGCGGGGCTGCACTGTGGATACGAGGATCATCGTGCCTGCTTTCTCCCGGAGTCCTGCCTCACGATGTGAGTCCTGCTCATCTGCTCTGTCAGCTTACCTCCCACCTCTGTGTCACCCCCCCATCTCCTCCTCTGTGTCACCCCCCCATCTTCTCCTCTGTGTCACCCCCCCATCTCCTCCTCTGTGTCACCCCCCATCTCCTCTGTTGTGTCACCCCCCCCCCATCTCCCCTGTTGTGTCACCCCCCCCATCTCCCCTGTTGTGTCACCCCCCCATCTCCTCTGTTGTGTCACCCCCCCATCTCCTCCTCTGTGTCACCCCCCCATCTCCTCTGTTGTGTCACCCCCCCCATCTCCTCTGTTGTGCCCCCCCCATCTCCTCTGTTGTGTCACCCCCCCCATCTCCTCTGTTGTGTCACCCCCCCATCTCCTCTGTTGTGTCACTCCCCCCCCCATCTCCTCTGTTGTGTCACTCCCCCCCCCCATCTCCTCTGTTGTGTCACCCCCCCCAAATCTCCTCTGTTGTGTCACCTCTCCTCTGTTGTGTCACCCCCCCCCAAATCTCCTCTGTTGTGTCACCCCCCCCCCCACATCTCCTCTGTTGTGTCACCCCCCCCACATCTCCTCTGTTGTGTCACCCCCCCATCTCCTCTGTTGTGTCACCCCCCCATCTCCTCTGTTGTGTCACCCCCCCCATCTCCTCTGTTGTGTCACCCCCCCATCTCCTCTGTTGTGTCAACTTCCCATCTCCTCTGTTGTGTCACCTCCCCATCTCTTCTGTTGTGTCACCTCCCCATCTCTTCTGTTGTGTCACCCCCCCATCTCTTCTGTTGTGTCACCCCCCCCATCTCTTCTGTTGTGTCACCCCCCCATCTCTTCTGTTGTGTCATCCCCCCATCTCTTCTGTTGTGTCACCCCCCCCCATCTCTTCTGTTGTGTCACCCCCCCATCTCTTCTGTTGTGTCACCCCCCCCATCTCTTCTGTTGTGTCACCCCCCCCCTTCTGTTGTGTCACCCCCCCATCTCTTCTGTTGTGTCACCCCCCCCATCTCTTCTGTTGTGTCACCCCCCCATCTCTTCTGTTGTGTCACCCCCCCATCTCTTCTGTTGTGTCACCCCCCTCTCTTCTGTTGTGTCACCCCCCCCATCTCTTCTGTTGTGTCACCCCCCCCATCTCTTCTGTTGTGTCACCCCCCCATCTCTTCTGTTGTGTCACCCCCCCATCTCTTTTGTTGTGTCACCCCCCCCATCTCTTCTGTTGTGTCACCCCCCCATCTCTTCTGTTGTGTCACCCCCCATATCTCCTCTGTTGTGTCACCCCCCATATCTCCTCTGTTGTGTCACCCCCCATATCTCCTCTGTTGTGTCACCCCCCATATCTCCTCTGTTGTGTCACCCCCCCTCTCTTCTGTTGTGTCACCCCCCATATCTCCTCTGTTGTGTCACCCCCCATATCTCCTCTGTTGTGTCACCCCCCATCTCCTCTGTTGTGTCACCCCCTCTCCACCTCCTCTCTCCCACCCACCACTCTTTAATCCCCCCTCTCTCTCTCTCATCCTCAACCCCACCAACTCTCTCTCTCTCTCTCTCCCCACACAATTAAAGGAAGGAAAACGACACTACAGTAGAGGAGCTCCACCCACAAACTCTGGCTCAAAGCGTCTCGCGGTATGGGGGTCTTTCTTGGGGAAGGGGACACTGATGGGTGGGTTCCCTGATCTAATCAAGGGGGGACCGATATAAGGTAAAAGGGAGTCGTGGTGGATTACAAGGCCCAGCATTTTACTATAGGAGGCATTGGTGGACTACAAGGCCCAGCATTTTACTATAGGAGGCATTGGTGGGACTAAAATGCTGGGCCTTGTAGTCCACCAATGGATCTATAGTAAAATGCACCAATGCTCTAGTGTCAGTGTGTAGCGGTCAGTGTGTATTGTGTAGTGGTCTGTGGGTAGTGTATTGTGTAACGGTCAGTGTGTATTGTGTAGCGGTCAGTGTGTATTGTGTAGTGGTCAGTGTGTAGCGGTCTGGCGGGGGAGGGGGGGGGCTCCACAGGATTAGCTCGCACAGGGCGCCTGAACACCTAAGGCCGGCCCTGAATGTCCTTATAGTATTATGTGAGTAAATGTTCGTATTGTGAAGAAGAATCCTAAGTACAAAAGATAAGTGATCAAGTGATTAACAAAATAATTATCTCTTACCTTTCATAGGTAATGTGGGAAAAAAAAATATAGATTAAAACGTGTAAGCATATGTGTATATTGTCAATTTTTTCACATTAGTGAGGGGAAAAAGAAGGAAAAGAGACAAGAGAGGGAGGGAAAAAACCCTCTATGTACATATGCAGGCAATGTTATTATCTAGAAGTTAGATAGGATCCATAAACATTTACCTTCATACCTTCCACAATATACAGAAAATAGATATAAGATTTGTAGCTAAACATACAGAAGATAAATATAGGAACTTAAATACATATTGTGAATCTTATCGATAAATTTTATGTGTACCGATTAAACACGGCCATTTAAGTGCTACCGAGTGCCTAAATACAATCGTGTTCTCAGAAGCACTGAGAACTTATAATAACAAAAAAAGGGAGGGGTTAAAAAAGGAAAGCGGACTTACAGCCGAGTCCCGTCTCCCACTACTAAGTGTGGAGAGGCGGACCAACAAGGCGGGCAACAAACAAAAAAAAAAAAAACACAAGAAGGAGGGGGAGAGAACCCTCTCTGTACATATACAGGCATTTACATTCATACCTTCATATCTTCCACAATAAGCAGAAAATAGGTATAAGAGCTGTGGCTAAATGTGCAGAAAATAAATATAAAAACTTAAATGCATATTGTGAAACTTATCAATACATTTTATGTGTACCAGTTAACCAAGGCCGTTTAAGTGCTACCAAGTGCCTAATTACAATCGTGTTCTCAGAAGCATTGAAAGCATATAATAAAAGAAAAAGGGGGGGGGTTGAAAACGGGAACCTAAGCTTGCAGCCGAGCCCCGACTCCCACTAATCAGTGTGGAGAAGAGGACCAGCAAGCAGGGTCAAAAAAAGGAAAAAAGAAAAGAAAAAGTTTATCAAGAAAAGAGGCTTTGGTATCGTCTCTCCAGTCTAAAAGACAGACCCTTGGTGCCTTTTTTTTTTTTCACTCTCTTTCCTTTCCCTTGGCTTATCCCGATCATCCTCGTTGAGGTCTTAGCCCCACTAGATTTTGGAAGACGGGCCGGGTACAAAAGGGCATATATAACCTTATATTTCTGTAAGGATTTCTTAATGGGTATGAACTCAGCTCTCCGCTTTTGCAGGTCGGGTGAAAAGTCAGGATATAATGAGATCCTTGCGCCATTATATATGATGTCTCCCATCTCACGCGCCTTTTGGAGCAAGATCACTTTGTCAGTATAATTAAGAAATTTAACTAGAAGCGGTCTTGGGTGCTTCCTCTGTTGCAAGGCCTTAAAGGGGACCCGATGGGCCCTCTCTATAGAAAAAAAGGCTGAGAGGTCATCAGGGCCAAAAATTTCCCTGCACCAGCCTTCCATAAAGGTAGTGGTGTTTGAGCCCTCAGTTCCCTCTGGTAGGCCTACTACCCGAATATTATTTCTGCGTAGCCTGTTTTCCAGCGCATCTAATTTGGCCGTTTGAAGGTCCGTCAGCTCCTGTAACCCTCTTAAGTCCCCCTGTAATGGGTAAAGTGCGTCTTCAACTGCACTCAATCTTTCCTCCAATGCATTTGTTCTCAATATAGTCCCATGCAATTCCTGCCTCATCAATAGTAGGTCATCTTTTAGGCCTGCTAGCTGTTTGTCAAAATTGACCATATAGTCTCTGCATAAGTTCACAGCGCATAATACATCTCTAAGAGTTGGTTCACCTTCTAGTGCCACTCCAACTGTTGAATCGTTAGATTCCCCTTGCATTCCCGGAGATACAAGAGTTACCACAGTCCCAAGGACCTCGGTTTTGACGCTGTCTAGGCTAGGCGTACCCGAAGCTTTTATGGCTGCTTGACCAAGGCTTCTTCTTTCCTGGGATGAACCTATCTGTGATTTAGCCTGCGATGTTGCTGCAAATGTATGACCTTTTGCCGGCGAGACAGATGGAGTATGTGTGAAACGCTCCAATTTGGCGGCAGCCGCCTGGCTGCCCTTGGTGGATCTGGTAGTGGACATTCCTTGCAGGGTTGATCCAGGGGTGGAGAAAAAAAAAAAAAAAAGCAATGCAATCAAAAGTTACAATGGTGCTATTCCGGTGGCTATAACAAAGTCCAAGCACTGAGTATTACAGCTTTATGGCTGGAGATAACAGGGGTGCAAGATGCTATGTTGGGGATAGGGTTTCCCCTGCTGACCCCCCCTGCTCTCCCCCCCCCTCACAACAGATCTCTTCAATTGCAGGGAGACTTATGGTTAATGCCAAACGCAGGGGGTAATAGATAGGTTACTTCACCGTCGTGTCCCAGCAGTCAAAAACAGTCTATAACAGTCTATACCATGCCACACTGGTGCCTTGTGGAGGGATGTGAGCTGTAAGCGCTGTGGTTTTTGTGGTGTTGTGGCTTGTTATTATTACACCGCTCCTACCGCAAGTGTGTCTCTCAGCTTCTCACAGTTCTCCTCAACTCACAGAGCAGGCAGAGCTTGCAGCCAAGGTAACGCGCAGTATCCGTAGTCCGTAGTCTCGCGAGACTCCTGGATGACCCGCAGGAACGAGGAAAACGAGGAAAAAAAAAACTCCCGATATCGGGGCTAGTTGCGCTCCCCGCTCCCAGCGCCCGGCACCCGGATCTACTCCACGCACCCCGCTCGTCCCCCCGCCCGGACAACCGAGCACAAGCAGGTAAGGAGACAGGGGCGGAGGGCAGGAAAGGCAGGCGTAGGCAATACAATCCTTCACGATAGCCAGTGGCTATACAGAGCGTGCCGATTTTTGTGCCACTTTGCGGTATTTGCAGAGGTTACTGCTCTTCAAACTATTGGAAACAAAAACGTTGGGGAAGGCTCATGCTCCCAGCCATCCGTCCGGCAGCGTATGGCGTTTGGCTCCAGGGGGAAGGAGATCAGAGCAGAGGGACACACATGCTGTTCACTCCTCACTCCTCACACACACTCCTACATCCGGTCATGCCCCCCCTGCGGATCTTTAGAGTTTATAAACTGTTACCACCCAGTACCCCAGCTATATATTCTCCGAATGCCCCACTATGGGAAAACCCAAGCCAATCGGAATTTAATCAGAGAACTGATGGGGGATACTGGTTTAAGAAAGGGGTAAAAACAGTATCACACTTATTTACAGACACTACATTCCGTTCCTTTGCGGAATTCTAGAGAGACTTAGGACTCCCACTCATGGCCTACTTCCAATATCTACAGATACTACATACTGCTGCTGCTCAATTCGGACTTCGAAATATAGAGATGCAAACTTCCCCACTGGAAAACTTACTGACTGACCCCCCCCACACCAAAATAGTTTCGACTTACTATAAGACTCTCCTACACTCCGACCACTAGGCTTACCACCATTGAACAAAGATGGCGTGCAGATATGCCTGAGTTGACGGAGGAGATCTGGGGGGAGATACTTCCCCTGCAGGTGACCTCTGTCATTTCCTCAAGGGACAATGTGATCCAGACCAAACTATTGTATAGATCCTATTTAACACCATATTTGTTATACAGATTAAAGAGATTATCTTTTTTGCACTCGATGTGGAATGGCCGATGGTACATTCTTCCATCTGATGTGGGAATGTGCTCCGATAAGGAAGTTCTGGTCGGATGTTATTGCTTTCATCAGCTCTGTAGCTGAGATTCCTAATATTTGCAATTCTCTTAGGCTGCGTACACACGAGGAGACATGTCCGCTGAAACTGGTCCGCAGACCAGTTTCCGCGGACATGTCCGATCATGTGTACGGCCTAGCAGGCAGGTTTCCAGCGGACAAAAGTTTCTAAGCATGCTTACTTGTCCGCTGGAAACCTGTCCGTCGGACATGTCTGCTGGTTAGTACGCCTAACCAGCGGACCGAAATCCCGCGCATGCGTCGAATTGATTCGACGCATGCGTGGAAGCATTAAACTTCCTGGTTAGAGCACGTCGGTGTCTTCTACGTCACTGCGTTCTCTGTCTGCGGGGATTTTGGTCTGATGGTGTGTACACACATCAGACCAAAATATCCCTGGAGACATATCCGATGAAAACGGTCCGCAGACCGATTTCATGGTACATGTCTCCTCGCGTGTACGGGGCCTCAGATGTTTACTGGGATACATTGATAAGGAAGATTTATCCAAAAACATACAATCCTTCATACGCATAGCGCTATTATTTTACGCTAAAAAAAAACGATTACCATGCACTCAGTCCACACCAAACATAACGCTTTGGCTTACTATTGTCAGCCAAGCGTTACCACTATATAAGTTAACATACAAAGCCAGAGAATGCCCCAAAAAGTTCTCCAAAATATGGAACTCCTGTGCTAACTCCATAGAGTTACCACCTGCCCCCTAGGGTAAAGCTCTTAATAGGGATACTATGGTTCCAGAACTGCCAGTGCCTAGGCCCTGACTAGGGTAGATTGTGCTATGTGATGATATTTTCTGTATGCTGTTTCACAATGTTTACCTGTATGCCCGAGTATTGTATTGCACTTTGACTGAAGCGATGTTTGCTAGGATAATACACCTGTGTAGTGTTTGTTATGTTTTTATAAACAATAAAAAAAAAGTTAACCTTTAAAGAAATAAATAAATACATTGGACACAGATGAACTGATGACTCACCTCACTAAGGCCAACCCACTGGTTATAAGGGGTACAAATACCCAGCGCTTGTCACTTGGCTCCTATCTCTGAGGAAGTCATGTGAACACTGATGCAACATGTCAGGTGGAGCCTTGTGACGTCAGTTCTGGTGGTGTTTTAACAGAAGTATGGTGTGTCACTACTCGCATTGCTTTTTACTGCGATTTTTATCCCTACTTGATGTAAGCATTTTTTTTACTAAATAAATTTACTTTTCATTTTGGCAATATTGTACTATGGCTGTTCTTTGTTTCCTTTGAGCGCCATTTATACAAGAAGTGCCATTTCTTTGAGCGAGCTGTTTCCTTTATATGTGGAATTACCCAAGATGTTTTGACGCAAAGTTTTGGACGCAGTTCTTTGTCTGGAACCTGGATGCCTTTACAAATCCATCAGCAGGATTCCTTATTTAACTATCTGATAAGCCTTGTTTGACCCTTGGGTCATTGTTGGAGGTGAGAGGCCAATTCATAAATTTAACAGTCTATGTTTGGATTGATGTTTTATCTGTCAAGTTATTGCTATGAGATTTTTGCCTTTATATGAACTAACTCCTACCATTGGGCTTTAGTTGGACTTTATTCACATTTATTTATTTATTTGTATGTTTGGATACTCATATTTTTTCTTTGAGTATATTACTTTATGGCACATTATTGAATAAGCGCACCATATTTTTCTTTTACATTTATTACATAGTGTCTTTTGAGTACACTACTAAGTAGTTGCAGCTAATTCACGGTCACTATACATGTACTATATTTTTTTTCTGGGTTTATTTTCACTATATTCACTGGAGGTTTATGTTTTATATTTACTTAAAAATTAGAACATGGTAGCGTGCAAGTTTTTCCCTTATAATACAGAGCAGAACACTGCTCTACACCCAAGGCTTACTCCAAGAACCTTTCAACCTGTCCATGGTGACAAGGAGCAAGGCAAGGAGACCAAAGACTCTAGTACAGACATCATAGCAATCACTTCACAGTGCACTGAAGTCTGAAAAGGAAGTACAGGTGGCAGATCCTGCTCTAAAATCTTTCTAGTGAGAGTTTATCCAAAAGAACACAGAGACAAAGCAGTCAAGCTCTACGTCATCTTGGATGATCAGAGTAATAAGTCAATTAGTCAGTAGTGATGAGCCGAACATACCCGTGTTCGGTTCGCACCAGAACGTTCGAACAGATTTAGAACCCCATTGACTCGAACGTTCGAATTCAAAAACTATAATTTTAAAGACCAATGTTCAATTTAATGTTGGAAAACATCTTTCAGAACCTGGGTCTTGCCCCAGGGAACATGTATTAATGAAAAAAACAGCCGTTTTTTCCATAGTAGTGATTTTAATGATGCTTAAAGTGAAAAAAAAATGAAAAATTCCTTTAACTATCGTACCTGCTGGGTGTCTATAGTAGTGGCACGTGTTTAGAAATGTCCCTGCACAACATGAGATTACTCTCAGAAAAAAGTAATTTAATACTGCTTGCGCCCGTGCTGTGTGGCAACAATATGTCGATTATTTTAGGGGTGGTGGGGTGGCCATTACAATGCCAGATCTTGGCTCAATCAATAATTTTTTTGTGAAAGAAAAATTGTAGAAAAAAGGGCACCCCTCAAAGATACTGTAATTGGAGCGCAACAAAGAGCCACGTGCAAAGTACTGCATCAAAAATTGTTATTAGGCGCCCCTGTTAAACAGGGGCTGAAAAATTGTGCCTTAGGCACAACACAACACTGCAACCCCTCACAATAACTCTAATTGGAGCACAACAAAGAGCCACGTGCAAAGTATTGCATCAAAAATTGTTCTTAGGCGCCCCTGTTAAACGGGCTGAAAAATTGTGCCTTAGGCACAACACAACACTGCAACCCCTCACAATAACTCTAATTGGAGCACAACAAAGAGCCATGTGCAAAGTATTGCATCAAAAATTGTTATTAGGCGCCCCTGTTAAACAGGGGCTGAAAAATTGTGCCTTAGGCACAACACTGCAACCCCTCACAATAACTCCAAATGGAGCACAACAAAGAGCCACGTGCAAAGTATTGCATCAAAAATTGTTATTTGGGGCTGAAAAATTGTGCCTTAGGCACTGGTGCCGGAGCCCAGAAACACAACATTTCTTACTAGCTATCAGAAAGAAAAGTGAGGAGGAGAAGGATATTCCATAAGCAGGATAACAGGACAGTCACTCAGCATCAGCATACGCAGTCTCAAAGGGATCTGACATTTCAACAAAAAAATATTATTCATCAGCATCAGGTGCTTGGTAGCTGGTGTTGATCCAAGCCTGATTCATTTTGATGAAGGTCAATCGATCAACAGTCGGTGGAGAGGCGCACCCTGTGATCGGTCACAAAGCCTCCAGCAGCACTGAATGTGCATTCTGAAAGAACACTGGATGCAGGGCAAGCCAGTAGCTCAATTGCGTACTGTGCAAGCTCTGGCCAGTGATCCATCCTCAAGACCCAGCCGAGCAGTGGCATTATATGACCTCTGGAAATGCACACAGACTTTTCTGGCCTGCTTCAGGACATCCTGTAAGCCCAGGTACCTGCCCAAGAACTGCTGCACCACCAAATTCAGGACATGCGCAAAACAGGGCACATGGGTGAGTTTTCCCTGTCGCAGGGCAGAGAGGAGGTTGGTGCCATTATCTCTGACCACCATTCCAGGCTTCAGCTGGTGTGGCGTCAACCACCTCTGAGCCTGACCCTGCAGAGCTGACAAAACCTCTTCCCCAGTGTGGCTCCAGTCTCCCAAGCACACCAGCTCTAGCACCGCATGGCATCTCTTGGCCTGCATTCCTGCGTAGCCCCTCATATGCCTACGGAGCACGGCTGGTTCTGAGAAAACATCACCACAGCAAGAGGCCACAGAGGAAGAAGAAGAGGAGGAGGTGTGTCACAACCAGTAGTAGTGTTTTGGAGGCGTGGTGGTGGAACAACCTCCAAAACTACTGTACCTTGCCCTGCGTCCTTCCCAGCTGCCAGCAGAGTCACCCAATGTGCCGTAAAAGACAGGTAACATCCCTGTCCATGCCTGCTGGACCATGAGTCAGCGGTAAGATGCACCTTACCACTGACCGCCCTGTCCAGCGAGGCATGGACATTGCCTTCCACATGCCGGTAGAGAGCCGGAATCGCCTTCCATGAGAAAAAGTGGCGTTTGGGTACTTGCCACTGAGGTACTGCACATTCCACAAACTCCCGGAAGGGGGCAGAATCTACCAACTGAAAAGGTAGCAGTTGAAGTGCTAGCAATTTCGCTAAGCTAGCATTCAACCGCTGGGCATGTGGATGGCTGGGAGAGTACTTCTTTCGGCGCTGCAGCAGCTGGGGCAGGGAAATTTGTCTGGTACTATCAGAAGATTGCCCGCATGTACTACTACTACTACTAGGTTGTGACACACCTATTTCTACACCTTCACTGCAGGCTTCAGAGAGGACTGGGGGTCTAGTGGGGTTGGAGGTCCCAGAAGGGCAAGGGGAGGTACGCTTTTGTCTTTGGTGTGGGTCTTTCTGGTGTGCTTGCCAACGAGCTGCATGGCAGGTCGACATATGTCTGGACAAGCATGTGTTACCCAGGCGGTTGATGTTTTGGCCACGCAAGATACGCTTGCGACATATGTTGCAAATAGCAAAGGTACGATCTGATGGACATGTTTAAAAAAAGGCCCACACCAAATAACTTTTGCTGTACCATCCAGACACAGCAGCGCCATGCACAAGCGTAGATGTGCACTGTAATGCAGTTGGTGTGCCCTTAAGCTGACCCCTGGAGGGCATCCTGCCTCTTTGGAGATGTGCCTGTGCCTCGTCCTCCTCCTCCTCTTCCTCCTCCTCCTCTCTCCTATCAGGCACCCAGGTAGAGTCAGTGACCTCATCATCCCCTCCCTCCTCATCACTGTCAACAACCTGGCAGTATGCTCCAGTTGGGGGAACATCACTGCCAGATTGCTGTCCCTCTCGGCCACCTCCTCTCCCTGGGCTCACATCAATGTTCCATCATCGGAGCCTTCAAAACACTGCGCATCTTCATTCAGCATGTACCCAACACTGTGTTGAAACAGTTCGGGGGACTCCTCAGGAGGACATGGTGGGACTAGGGAAGGATTGTGTGATGCCATTGTGCACAAGGAAGAGGACGCCTTGGCAGCTGCTTTGCCAGATAAACTAAGCTCAGCCTGGGTGAGAGAGGATGAGGAGGATGAGGATGGCTTGGTCATCCACTCTACTAATTTCTCTGCATGTTGAGGCTCAAAACGGCCAGCTCCCGAAAACAATGACAAGCGTTTTAAACGGCCACGTCCTGAAGAGAATGCACCGTGTCCACCACCAGCGTTGCCTCTAGATGCAGAGCCTGCTTGCCCTTGTGACTCTCTGCCTTTGTTTGTTGTCCTTCCAGACATTTTAATAGCCTGCACAGGACAAAATCAAAAATAAACAGCACCTGTCCAGTAAGAGCAACTGCGTTTATGGGCAAAAACAAAGCAAATGTGCAGTATGATTGACTGCGTTTATGGGCAAAAACACAGCAAATGTGCAGTAAAATCGACTGAGTTTATGGGCAAAAACACAGCAAAAGTATAGTAAGATCAACTGAGTTTAGGGCCAAAAACTGCAAATGTGCAGTATGATCGACTGCATTTATGGGAAAAAACACAGGAAACGTGCAGTAAGATCGACTGTGTTTATGGGCAAAAACACAGCAAACGTATAGTAAGATCGACTGAGTTTATGAGCAAAAACACAGCAAAAGTGCAGTAAGATTGACTGCGTTTATGGGCAAAAACACAGCAAATGTGCAGTATGATCGACTGCGTTTATGGGCAAAAACACAAACGTATAGTAAGATCGACTGAGTTTATGAGCAAAAACACAGCAAAAGTGCAGTAAGATTGACTGCGTTTATGGGCAAAAACACAGCAAATGTGCAGTATGATCGACTGCGTTTATGGGCAAAAACACAAACGTATAGTAAGATTGACTGAGTTTATGGGCAAAAATACAGGAAATGTGCAGTAAGATCGACTGCGTTTATAGGCAAAAACACAGCAAATGTATAGTAAGATAGACTGCGTTTATGGGCAAAAACAGAGGAAACGTGCAGTAAGATCGACTGCGTTTATGGGCAAAAACACAGCAAACGTATAGTAAGATAGACTGAGATTATGAGCAAAAACACAGCAAATGTGCAGTATGATCGACTGCGTTTATGGGCAAAAACATAGCAAACGTGCAGTAAGATCGACTGCGTTTATGGGCAAAAACACAACAAAAGTATTGTAAGATCGACCTGAGTTTATGGGCAAAAACAGCAAACGTGCAGTATGATCGACTGAGTTTATGGGCAAAAACACAGAAAACTTATAGTAAGATCGACTCAGTTTATGAGCAAAAACACAGCAAATGTGCAGTATGATCGACTGAATTTATGGGCAAAAACACAGCAAACGTATAGTAAGATCGACTGAGTTTATGGGCAAAAACACAGCAAACGTATAGTAAGATCGACTGAGTTTATGGGCAAAAACACAGCAAACGAATAGTAAGATCGACCTGAGTTTATGGCCAAAAACAGCAAACATGCAGTAAGATCGACTGCGTTTATGGGCAAAAACACAGCAAACGTATAGTAAGATCGATTGAGTTTATGGGCAAAAACACAGCAAACGTATAGTAAGATCGACTGAGTTTATGGGCAAAAACACAGCAAACGAATAGTAAGATCGACCTGAGTTTATGGGCAAAAACACAGCAAACGTATAGTAAGATCGACTGAGTTTATGGGCAAAAACACAGCAAACGAATAGTAAGATCGACCTGAGTTTATGGCCAAAAACAGCAAACATGCAGTAAGATCGACTGCGTTTATGGGCAAAAACACAGCAAACGTATAGTAAGATCGACTGAGTTTATGGGCAAAAACACAGCAAACGTATAGTAAGATCGACTGAGTTTATGGGCAAAAACACAGCAAACGAATAGTAAGATCGACCTGAGTTTATGGCCAAAAACAGCAAACATGCAGTAAGATCGACTGCGTTTATGGGCAAAAACACAGCAAACGTATAGTAAGATCGATTGAGTTTATGGGCAAAAACAGCAAATGTGCAGTATGATCGACTGCATTTATGGGCAAAAACACAGGAAACGTGCAGTAAGATCGACTGCGTTTATGGGCAAAAACACAGCAAATGTGCAGTATGATCAACTGCGTTTATGGGCAAAAACACAGCAAACGTATAGTACGATCGACTGAGTTTATGGGCAAAAACAGCAAATGTGCAGTATGATCGACTGCGTTTATGGGCAAAAACACAGCAAATGTGCAGTATGATCAACTGCGTTTATGGGCAAAAACACAGCAAATGTATAGTACGATCGACTGAGTTTATGGCCAAAAACAGCAAATGTGCAGTATGATCGACTGCGTTTATGGGCAAAAACACAGCAAACATATAGGGCAAGATTCAGGTAGAGTTAGGCTGGAGTATCAGTGATACGCCAGCATAACTCTCACTTTGAGCTAGCGTTTCTGTTTTCTGTAAGCAGAAAACAAGAAACGCCGGGTTGGAGTTCCTAAACGAGCGGCGTAATTGTATTTCGCCGTCGTATCGGAACTGCAATTTTAAAAATGGCGCTCGGGGCGTTCCCGCTGATTAACGCCGAGAATATGTTAATCAGCGCGAAACGGAAATTCACGATCGTACGCGGGCCCGACGCAGTGACTTTCCGACGTTTCCGTAAGCGATACGCAGCGTAAAGAAAAACATGCCCCCTAGGTGGAGTATCCTATGTTAAGTATGGCCGTCGTCATCGCGTCGAATTTAAGAATTTTAGCGTCGTTTGCGTAAAACGTCCGTGAATGGGGATTGACGTCATTGACGTTCACTGACAGAATTTGGAGCATGCGCACTGACAGTCTACGCATGCGCAGTATGTTCGCCGCGGGATCGCGCCTAGTTTGAATAATACACGCCCCCTACTCTCAATATGAATTCCGCCGGCTCATTTTCGCTACGCCACGCAAACTTTAGGAGCAAGTGCTATGTGAATAACAGTACTTGCTCCTAAAGTTTCGGCGGAGTAACGTAAATGACTTACGTTACTCCGAAATAAAGAACCGCTGTCCTACCTGAATCTGGCCCATAGTAAGATAGACTGAGTTTATGAGCAAAAACACAGCAAATGTGCAGTATGATCGACTGCGTTTATGGGCAAAAACAGAGCAAACGTGCAGTAAAATCGACTGCATATATGGGCAAAAACACAGCAAACGTATAGTAAGATCGACTGAGTTTAGGGCCAAAAACTGCAAATGTGCAGTATGATCGACTGCATTTATGAGCATAAACACAGCAAACGTGCAGTAAGATCGACTGCTTTTATGGGCAAAAACACAGGAAACGTGCAGTAAGATCGACTGCGTTTATAGGCAAAAACACAGCAAACGTATAGTAAGATCGACTGAGTTTATGAGCAAAAACACAGCAAATGGGCAGTATGATCGACATGCGTTTATGGGCAAAAACACAGCAAATGTGTAGTAAGATCGACTGTGTTCATGGGCAAAAACACAGCAAATGTGCAGTATGATCGACTGTGTTTTATGGGCAAAAACACAAACGTATAGTAAGATTGACTGAGTTTATGGGCAAAACTACAGGAAATGTGCAGTAAGATCGACTGCGTTTATGGGCAAAAACACAGCAAACGTATAGTAAGATCGACTGAGTTTATGAGCAAAAACACAGCAAATGGGCAGTATGATCGCCTGCGTTTATGGGCAAAAACACAGCAAATGTGCAGTAAGATCGACTGTGTTCATGGGCAAAAACACAGCAAATGTGCAGTATGATCGACTGTGTTTTATGGGCAAAAACACAGCAAACGTATAGTAAGATCGACGGAGTTTATGGGCAAAAAAACAGCAAACGTATAGTAAGATCGACCTGAGTTTATGGCCAAAAACATCAAACGTGCAGTAAGATCGACTGCGTTTATGGGCAAAAACACAGAAAACGTACAGTAAGATTGATTGAGTTTATGGGCAAAAACAGCAAATGTGCAGTATGATTGACTGCGTTTATGGGCAAAAACACAGGAAACGTGCAGTAAGATCGACTGCGTTTATGGGCAAAAACACAGCAAATGTGCAGTATGATCAACTGCGTTTATGGGCAAAAACACAGCAAACGTATAGTACGATCGACTGAGTTTATGGCCAAAAACAGCAAATGTGCAGTATGATCGACTGCGTTTATGGGCAAAAACACAGCAAACATATAGGGCCAGATTCAGGTAGAGTTAGGCTGGAGTATTAGTGATACGCCAGCATAACTCTCACTTTGAGCTGGCGTTTCTGTTTTCTGTAATCAGAAAACAAGAAACGCCGGGTTGGAGTTCCTAAACGAGCGGCGTAATTGTATTTCGCCGTCGTATCGGAACTGCAATTTTAAAAATAGCGCTCGGGGCGTTCCCGCTGATTAACGCCGAGAATATGTTAATCAGCGAGAGACGGAAATTCACGATCGTACGCGGGCCCGACGCAGTGACTTTCCAACGTTTCTTAAGCGATACGCGGCGTAAAGACAAACATGCCTCCTAGGTGGAGTATCCAATGTTAAGTATGGCCGGCGTCATCGCGTCGAATTTAATTTTTTTAGCGTTGTTTGCGTAAAACGTCCGTGTATGGGGATTGACGTCATTGACGTTCACTGACAGAATTTGGAGCATGCACAATGACAGTCTACGCATGCGCAGTACGTTCGCCGCGGGATCGCGCCTAGTTTGAATAATACACGCCCCCTACCCGCCCAATTTGAATTCCGCCGGCTCATTTTCGCTACGCCGCCGCAACTTTAGGAGCAAGTGCTATCTGAATAACAGTACTTGCTCCTAAAGTTTCGGCGGAGTAACGTAAATGACTTACGTTACTCCAAAATAAAGAACCGCTGTCCTGCCTGAATCTGGCCCATAGTAAGATAGACTAAGTTTATGAGCAAAAACACAGCAAATGTGCAGTATGATCGACTGCGTTTATGGGCAAAAACACAGCAAATATGCAGTAAAATCGACTGCATTTATGGGCAAAAACACAGCAAACGTATAGTAAGATCGACTGAGTTTAGGGCCAAAAACTGCAGATGTGCAGTATGATCGACTGCATTTATGGGCAAAAACACAGCAAACGTGCAGTAAGATCGACTGCATTTATGGGCAAAAACACAGCAAACGTGCAGTAAGATCGACTGCGTTTATGGGCAAAAACACAGCAAACGTATAGTAAAATCGACTGCGTTTATGGGCAACAACACAGCAAATGTGCAGTAAGATCGACTGCGTTTATGGGCAAAAACACAGCAAACGTATAGTAAGATCGACTAAGTTTATGGGCAAAAATACAGGAAATGTGCAGTAAGATCGACTGCGTTTATGGGCAAAAACACAGCAAACGTGCAGTAAGATCGACTGCGTTTATGGGCAAAAACACAACAAACGTGCAGTAAGATCGACTGCGTTTATGGGCAAAAACACAGCAAACGTACAGTAAGATCAACTAAGTTTATGGGCAAAAATACAGGAAATGTGCAGTAAGATCGACTGCGTTTATGGGCAAAAACACAGCAAACGTGCAGTAAGATCGACTGCGTTTATGGGCAAAAACACAACAAACGTGCAGTAAGATCGACTGCGTTTATGGGCAAAAACACAACAAACGTATAGTAAGATCGACTGAGTTTATGGGCAAAAACAACAAACGTGCAGTATGATCGACTGAGTTTATGGGCAAAAACACAGAAAACTTATAGTAAGATTGACTCAGTTTATGAGCAAAAACACAGCAAATGTGCAGTATGATCGACTGAGTATATGGGCAAAAACACAGCAAACGTATAGTAAGATCGACTGAGTTTATGGGCAAAAACACAGCAAACGTATAGTAAGATCGACCTGAGTTTATGGCCAAAAACATTAAACGTGCAGTAAGATCGACTGCGTTTATGGGCAAAAACACAGAAAACGTACAGTAAGATTGATTGAGTTTATGGGCAAAAACAGCAAGGGCCAGATTCTCATATATTTTCGGCGGCGTAGCGTAAGCCATTTACACTACGCCGCCGCTGCGTACTAGAGCAAGTGCTTTATTCTCAAAGCACTTGCTCCGTAGTTTGCGTTGGCGTCTCGTAAATCGCCAAGCGTAAACCCGCGCAATTCAAATGGGGCGGCTTGTATTTAAATTAAGCGCGCCCCCGCGTCGAACGAACTGCGCATGCGCCGGCCGGGGAAAAAGCCCAGTGCGCATGCTCCAGCTCACGTCGGGAAGCGTCGTTGAAACCGACGTCAAAACAACGTGAGCGTCATTTACGCAAGTCCCTATTCGCGAACAAGTTAGTAAAACGACGTAAGCGACGGAAAAAGCCGACGCTGACCCGACGCCATACTTAACATGGCGTCCGACGGGACACGACGGCATCCGACAGGACCTCGTAAGGTTACTCCACATAGAAGCTGGGGTAACCTTACGAGTTCGTAAACGACGTACGCGACGACGGGGCGGCGTAAAAGCGATCGAGAATCGGCGTACTACTTCATTTGCATATGCAAATGAAAAAACAACGTAAAGGCCACCTAGTGTCCGGAGTTGTCATTACACCTACGATCCGAAAGTGTAATTGTATTACACTTGTCGGATGTAGAAGCGTATCTATGCAAAAGTGATGCTAAGCATCACACGCATAGATACGAGTAAAAAAAAAAGGCGATACGACGGGGTATCTGAGATACTCCGTCGTAACGCCTCTGAGAATCTGGCCCCAAATGTGCAGTATGATTGACTGCGTTTATGGGCAAAAACACAGGAAACGTGCAGTAAGATCGACTGCGTTTATGGGCAAAAACACAGCAAATGTGCAGTATGATCAACTGCGTTTATGGGCAAAAACACAGCAAACGTATAGTACGATCGACTGAGTTTATGGCCAAAAACAGCAAATGTGCAAATAGCAAAGGTACGATCTGATGGACATGTTTAAAAAAAGGCCCACACCAAATAACTTTTGCTGTACCATCCAGACACAGCAGCGCCATGCACAAGCGTAGATGTGCACTGTAATGCAGTTGGTGTGCCCTTAAGCTGACCCCTGGAGGGCATCCTGCCTCTTTGGAGATGTGCCTGTGCCTCGTCCTCCTCCTCCTCTTCCTCCTCCTCCTCTCTCCTATCAGGCACCCAGGTAGAGTCAGTGACCTCATCATCCCCTCCCTCCTCATCACTGTCAACAACCTGGCAGTATGCTCCAGTTGGGGGAACATCACTGCCAGATTGCTGTCCCTCTCGGCCACCTCCTCTCCCTGGGCTCACATCAATGTTCCATCATCGGAGCCTTCAAAACACTGCGCATCTTCATTCAGCATGTACCCAACACTGTGTTGAAACAGTTCGGGGGACTCCTCAGGAGGACATGGTGGGACTGGGGAAGGATTGTGTGATGCCATTGTGCACAAGGAAGAGGACGCCTTGGCAGCTGCTTTGCCAGATAAACTAAGCTCAGCCTGGGTGAGAGAGGATGAGGAGGATGAGGATGGCTTGGTCATCCACTCTACTAATTTCTCTGCATGTTGAGGCTCAAAACGGCCAGCTCCCGAAAACAATGACAAGCGTTTTAAACGGCCACGTCCTGAAGAGAATGCACCGTGTCCACCACCAGCGTTGCCTCTAGATGCAGAGCCTGCTTGCCCTTGTGACTCTCTGCCTTTGTTTGTTGTCCTTCCAGACATTTTAATAGCCTGCACAGGACAAAATCAAAAATAAACAGCACCTGTCCAGTAAGAGCAACTGCGTTTATGGGCAAAAACAAAGCAAATGTGCAGTATGATTGACTGCGTTTATGGCAAAAACACAGCAAATGTGCAGTAAAATCGACTGAGTTTATGGGCAAAAACACAGCAAAAGTATAGTAAGATCAACTGAGTTTAGGGCCAAAAACTGCAAATGTGCAGTATGATCGACTGCATTTATGGGAAAAAACACAGGAAACGTGCAGTAAGATCGACTGTGTTTATGGGCAAAAACACAGCAAACGTATAGTAAGATCGACTGAGTTTATGAGCAAAAACACAGCAAAAGTGCAGTAAGATTGACTGCGTTTATGGGCAAAAACACAGCAAATGTGCAGTATGATCGACTGCGTTTATGGGCAAAAACACAAACGTATAGTAAGATCGACTGAGTTTATGAGCAAAAACACAGCAAAAGTGCAGTAAGATTGACTGCGTTTATGGGCAAAAACACAGCAAATGTGCAGTATGATCGACTGCGTTTATGGGCAAAAACACAAACGTATAGTAAGATTGACTGAGTTTATGGGCAAAAATACAGGAAATGTGCAGTAAGATCGACTGCGTTTATAGGCAAAAACACAGCAAATGTATAGTAAGATAGACTGCGTTTATGGGCAAAAACAGAGGAAACGTGCAGTAAGATCGACTGCGTTTATGGGCAAAAACACAGCAAACGTATAGTAAGATAGACTGAGATTATGAGCAAAAACACAGCAAATGTGCAGTATGATCGACTGCGTTTATGGGCAAAAACATAGCAAACGTGCAGTAAGATCGACTGCGTTTATATGGGCAAAAACACAACAAAAGTATTGTAAGATCGACCTGAGTTTATGGGCAAAAACAGCAAACGTGCAGTATGATCGACTGAGTTTATGGGCAAAAACACAGAAAACTTATAGTAAGATCGACTCAGTTTATGAGCAAAAACACAGCAAATGTGCAGTATGATCGACTGAATTTATGGGCAAAAACACAGCAAACGTATAGTAAGATCGACTGAGTTTATGGGCAAAAACACAGCAAACGTATAGTAAGATCGACTGAGTTTATGGGCAAAAACACAGGAAACGTGCAGTAAGATCGACTGCGTTTATAGGCAAAAACACAGCAAACGTATAGTAAGATCGACTGAGTTTATGAGCAAAAACACAGCAAATGGGCAGTATGATCGACATGCGTTTATGGGCAAAAACACAGCAAATGTGCAGTAAGATCGACTGTGTTCATGGGCAAAAACACAGCAAATGTGCAGTATGATCGACTGTGTTTTATGGGCAAAAACACAAACGTATAGTAAGATTGACTGAGTTTATGGGCAAAACTACAGGAAATGTGCAGTAAGATCGACTGCGTTTATGGGCAAAAACACAGCAAACGTATAGTAAGATCGACTGAGTTTATGAGCAAAAACACAGCAAATGGGCAGTATGATCGCCTGCGTTTATGGGCAAAAACACAGCAAATGTGCAGTAAGATCGACTGTGTTCATGGGCAAAAACACAGCAAATGTGCAGTATGATCGACTGTGTTTTATGGGCAAAAACACAGCAAACGTATAGTAAGATCGACGGAGTTTTATGGCAAAAAAACAGCAAACGTATAGTAAGATCGACCTGAGTTTATGGCCAAAAACATCAAACGTGCAGTAAGATCGACTGCGTTTATGGGCAAAAACACAGAAAACGTACAGTAAGATTGATTGAGTTTATGGGCAAAAACAGCAAATGTGCAGTATGATTGACTGCGTTTATGGGCAAAAACACAGGAAACGTGCAGTAAGATCGACTGCGTTTATGGGCAAAAACACAGCAAATGTGCAGTATGATCAACTGCGTTTATGGGCAAAAACACAGCAAACGTATAGTACGATCGACTGAGTTTATGGCCAAAAAACAGCAAATGTGCAGTATGATCGACTGCGTTTATGGGCAAAAACACAGCAAACATATAGGGCCAGATTCAGGTAGAGTTAGGCTGGAGTATTAGTGATACGCCAGCATAACTCTCACTTTGAGCTGGCGTTTCTGTTTTCTGTAATCAGAAACAAGAAACGCCGGGTTGGAGTTCCTAAACGAGCGGCGTAATTGTATTTCGCCGTCGTATCGGAACTGCAATTTTAAAAATAGCGCTCGGGGCGTTCCCGCTGATTAACGCCGAGAATATGTTAATCAGCGAGAGACGGAAATTCACGATCGTACGCGGGCCCGACGCAGTGACTTTCCAACGTTTCTTAAGCGATACGCGGCGTAAAGACAAACATGCCTCCTAGGTGGAGTATCCAATGTTAAGTATGGCCGGCGTCATCGCGTCGAATTTAAATTTTTTAGCGTTGTTTGCGTAAAACGTCCGTGTATGGGGATTGACGTCATTGACGTTCACTGACAGAATTTGGAGCATGCACACTGACAGTCTACGCATGCGCAGTACGTTCGCCGCGGGATCGCGCCTAGTTTGAATAATACACGCCCCCTACCCGCCCAATTTGAATTCCGCCGGCTCATTTTCGCTACGCCGCCGCAACTTTAGGAGCAAGTGCTATCTGAATAACAGTACTTGCTCCTAAAGTTTCGGCGGAGTAACGTAAATGACTTACGTTACTCCAAAATAAAGAACCGCTGTCCTGCCTGAATCTGGCCCATAGTAAGATAGACTAAGTTTATGAGCAAAAACACAGCAAATGTGCAGTATGATCGACTGCGTTTATGGGCAAAAACACAGCAAACATATAGGGCCAGATTCAGGTAGAGTTAGGCTGGAGTATTAGTGATACGCCAGCATAACTCTCACTTTGAGCTGGCGTTTCTGTTTTCTGTAATCAGAAAACAAGAAACGCCGGGTTGGAGTTCCTAAACGAGCGGCGTAATTGTATTTCGCCGTCGTATCGGAACTGCAATTTTAAAAATAGCGCTCGGGGCGTTCCCGCTGATTAACGCCGAGAATATGTTAATCAGCGAGAGACGGAAATTCACGATCGTACGCGGGCCCGACGCAGTGACTTTCCAACGTTTCTTAAGCGATACGCGGCGTAAAGACAAACATGCCTCCTAGGTGGAGTATCCAATGTTAAGTATGGCCGGCGTCATCGCGTCGAATTTAATTTTTTTAGCGTTGTTTGCGTAAAACGTCCGTGTATGGGGATTGACGTCATTGACGTTCACTGACAGAATTTGGAGCATGCACAATGACAGTCTACGCATGCGCAGTACGTTCGCCGCGGGATCGCGCCTAGTTTGAATAATACACGCCCCCTACCCGCCCAATTTGAATTCCGCCGGCTCATTTTCGCTACGCCGCCGCAAATTTAGGAGCAAGTGCTATCTGAATAACAGTACTTGCTCCTAAAGTTTCGGCGGAGTAACGTAAATGACTTACGTTACTCCAAAATAAAGAACCGCTGTCCTGCCTGAATCTGGCCCATAGTAAGATAGACTAAGTTTATGAGCAAAAACACAGCAAATGTGCAGTATGATCGACTGCGTTTATGGGCAAAAACACAGCAAATATGCAGTAAAATCGACTGCATTTATGGGCAAAAACACAGCAAACGTATAGTAAGATCGACTGAGTTTAGGGCCAAAAACTGCAGATGTGCAGTATGATCGACTGCATTTATGGGCAAAAACACAGCAAACGTGCAGTAAGATCGACTGCATTTATGAGCAAAAACACAGCAAACGTGCAGTAAGATCGACTGCGTTTATGGGCAAAAACACAGCAAACATATAGGGCCAGATTCAGGTAGAGTTAGGCTGGAGTATTAGTGATACGCCAGCATAACTCTCACTTTGAGCTGGCGTTTCTGTTTTCTGTAATCAGAAAACAAGAAACGCCGGGTTGGAGTTCCTAAACGAGCGGCGTAATTGTATTTCGCCGTCGTATCGGAACTGCAATTTTAAAAATAGCGCTCGGGGCGTTCCCGCTGATTAACGCCGAGAATATGTTAATCAGCGAGAGACGGAAATTCACGATCGTACGCGGGCCCGACGCAGTGACTTTCCAACGTTTCTTAAGCGATACGCGGCGTAAAGACAAACATGCCTCCTAGGTGGAGTATCCAATGTTAAGTATGGCCGCGTCATCGCGTCGAATTTAATTTTTTTTAGCGTTGTTTGCGTAAAACGTCCGTGTATGGGGATTGACGTCATTGACGTTCACTGACAGAATTTGGAGCATGCACAATGACAGTCTACGCATGCGCAGTACGTTCGCCGCGGGATCGCGCCTAGTTTGAATAATACACGCCCCTACCCGCCCAATTTGAATTCCGCCGGCTCATTTTCGCTACGCCGCCGCAAATTTAGGAGCAAGTGCTATCTGAATAACAGTACTTGCTCCTAAAGTTTCGGCGGAGTAACGTAAATGACTTACGTTACTCCAAAATAAAGAACCGCTGTCCTGCCTGAATCTGGCCCATAGTAAGATAGACTAAGTTTATGAGCAAAAACACAGCAAATGTGCAGTATGATCGACTGCGTTTATGGGCAAAAACACAGCAAATATGCAGTAAAATCGACTGCATTTATGGGCAAAAACACAGCAAACGTATAGTAAGATCGACTGAGTTTAGGGCCAAAAACTGCAGATGTGCAGTATGATCGACTGCATTTATGGGCAAAAACACAGCAAACGTGCAGTAAGATCGACTGCATTTATGAGCAAAAACACAGCAAACGTGCAGTAAGATCGACTGCGTTTATGGGCAAAAACACAGCAAACGTATAGTAAAATCGACTGCGTTTATGGGCAACAACACAGCAAATGTGCAGTAAGATCGACTGCGTTTATGGGCAAAAACACAGCAAACGTATAGTAAGATCGACTAAGTTTATGGGCAAAAATACAGGAAATGTGCAGTAAGATCGACTGCGTTTATGGGCAAAAACACAGCAAACGTGCAGTAAGATCGACTGCGTTTATGGGCAAAAACACAACAAACGTGCAGTAAGATCGACTGCGTTTATGGGCAAAAACACAGCAAACGTACAGTAAGATCGACTAAGTTTATGGGCAAAAATACAGGAAATGTGCAGTAAGATCGACTGCGTTTATGGGCAAAAACACAGCAAACGTGCAGTAAGATCGACTGCGTTTATGGGCAAAAACACAACAAACGTGCAGTAAGATCGACTGCGTTTATGGGCAAAAACACAACAAACGTATAGTAAGATCGACTGAGTTTATGGGCAAAAACAACAAACGTGCAGTATGATCGACTGAGTTTATGGGCAAAAACACAGAAAACTTATAGTAAGATTGACTCAGTTTATGAGCAAAAACACAGCAAATGTGCAGTATGATCGACTGAGTATATGGGCAAAAACACAGCAAACGTATAGTAAGATCGACTGAGTTTATGGGCAAAAACACAGCAAACGTATAGTAAGATCGACCTGAGTTTATGGCCAAAAACATTAAACGTGCAGTAAGATCGACTGCGTTTATGGGCAAAAACACAGAAAACGTACAGTAAGATTGATTGAGTTTATGGGCAAAAACAGCAAGGGCCAGATTCTCATATATTTTCGGCGGCGTAGCGTAAGCCATTTACACTACGCCGCCGCTGCGTACTAGAGCAAGTGCTTTATTCTCAAAGCACTTGCTCCGTAGTTTGCGTTGGCGTCTCGTAAATCGCCAAGCGTAAACCCGCGCAATTCAAATGGGGCGGCTTGTATTTAAATTAAGCGCGCCCCCCGCGTTCGAACGAACTGCGCATGCGCCGGCCGGGAAAAAAGCCCAGTGCGCATGCTCCAGCTCACGTCGGGAAGCGTCGTTGAAACCGACGTCAAAACAACGTGAGCGTCATTTACGCAAGTCCCTATTCGCGAACAAGTTAGTAAAACGACGTAAGCGACGGAAAAAGCCGACGCTGACCCGACGCCATACTTAACATGGCGTCCGACGGGACACGTCGGCATCCGACAGACCTCGTAAGGTTACTCCACATAGAAGCTGGGGTAACCTTACGAGAGTTCGTAAACGACGTACGCGACGACGGGGGGGCGGCGTTAAAAGCGATCGAGAATCGGCGTACTACTTCATTTGCATATGCAAATGAAAAAACAAC
Organism: Rana kukunoris; assembly: GCA_029574335.1. NCBI lineage: Eukaryota > Metazoa > Chordata > Amphibia > Anura > Ranidae > Rana > Rana kukunoris. Next base: position 410,686,359 of record CM056050.1, read on the forward strand.
GTAAAGGCCACCTAGTGTCCGGAGTTGTCATTACACCTACAGATCCGAAAGTGTAATTGTATTACACTTGTCGGATGTAGAAGCGTATTATGCAAAAAGTGCTGCTAAGCATCACACGCATATGATACGAGTAAAAAAAAAAGGCGATACGACGGGGTATCTGAGATACTCCGTCGTAACGCCTTGAGAATCTGGCCCCAAATGTGCAGTATGATTGACTGCGTTTATGGGCAAAAACACAGGAAACGTGCAGTAAGATCGACTGCGTTTATGGGCAAAAACACAGCAAATGTGGCAGTATGATCAACTGCGTTTATGGGCAAAAACACAGCAAACGTATAGTTACGATCGACTGAGTTTATGGCCAAAAACAGCAAATGTTGCAGTTTGATCGACTGCGTTTATGGGCAAAAACACAGCAAAACATATAGGGCCAGATTCAGGTAGAGTTAGGCTGGAGTATCAGTGATACGCCAGCATAACTCTCACTTTGAGCTGGCGTTTCTGTTTTCTGTAATCAGAAAACAAGAAACGCCGGGTTGGAGTTCCTAAACGAGCGGCGTAATTGTATTTCGCCGTTGTATCGGAACTGCAATTTTAAAAATGGCGCTCGGGGCGTTCCCGCTGATTAACGCCGAGAATATGTTAATTAGCGAGAGACGAAAATTCACGATCGTACACGGGCCCGACGCAGTGACTTTCCGACGTTTCCGTAAGCGATACGCGGCGTAAAGAAAAACATGCCTCCTAGGTGGAGTATCCAATGTTAAGTATGGCCGGCGTCATCGCGTCGAATTTAAATTTTTTAGCGTTGTTTGCGTAAAACGTCCGTGAATGGGGATTGACGTCATTGACGTTCACTGACAGAATTTGGAGCATGCGCACTGACAGTCTGCGCATGCGCTCACGTAGTTCGCCGCGGGATCGCGCCTAGTTTGAATAATACCCCCCTACCGCCCAATTTGAATTCCGCCGGTCATTTTCGCTACGCGCCCGCAACTTTAGGAGCAAGTGCTATCTGAATAACAGTACTTGCTCCTAAAGTTTCGGCGGAGTAACGTAAATGACTTACGTTACTCCCAAATAAAGAACCGCTGTCCTGCCTGAATCTGGCCCATAGTAAGAAAGGACTAAGTTTATGAGCAAAAACACAGAATGTGCAGTATGATCGACTGCGTTTTTGGGCAAAAACACAGCCAAATATGCAGTAAAATCGACTGCATTATGGGCAAAAACACAGCAAACGTATAGTAAGATCGACTGAGTTTTAGGGCCAAAAACTGCACAATGTGCAGTATGATCGACTGCATTTATGAGCAAAAACACAGCAAAACGTGCAGTAAGATCGACCTTGCGTTTATGGGCAAAAACACAGGAAAGTGCAGTAAGATCGACTGCGTTTTGGGCAAAAACACAGGAAACGTGCAGTAAGATCGACTGTGTTTATGGGCAAAAACACAGCAAACGTATAGTAAGATCGACTGCGTTTATGGGCAAAAACACAGCAAATGTGCAGTAAGATCGACTGCGTTTATGGGCAAAAACACAGCAAACGTATAGTAAGATCGACTGAGTTTATGGGCAAAAATAAAGGAAATGTGCAGTAAGATCGACTGCGTTTATGGGCAAAAACACAGCAAACGTATAGTAAGATAGACTGCGTTCATGGGCAAAAACACAGGAAACGTGCAGTAAGATCGACTGCGTTTATGGGCAAAAACACAGCAAACGTATATTAAGATAGACTGAGTTTATGAGCAAAAACACAGCCAATGTGCAGTATGATCGACTGCGTTTATGGGCAACAACACAGCAAACGTGCAGTAAGATCGACTGCGTTTATGGGCAAAAACACAAAAAAAAGTATAGTAAGATCGACTGAGTTTATGGGCAACACAGCAAAACGTGCAGTAATGATCCGACTGAGTTTAATGGGCAAAAAACACAGAAAAAAAATACTTATAGATAAGAATCGACTCAGTTTATGAGCCAAAACACAGCAAATGTGCATATGATCGACTGAGTTTATGGGCAAAAACACAGCAAACGTATAGTAAGATCGACTGAGTTTATGGCACAAACAACAAACGTGCAGTAAGATCGACTGCGTTTTATGGGCAAAAACACAGCAAACGTTATATGTACAGATCGATTGAGTTTAAGGCAAAAACAGCAAATGTGCAGTATGATCGGACTGCGTTTAAGGGCAAAAACACAGCAAACGTGCAGTAAGATCGACTGCGTTTATGGGCAAAAACACAGCAAATGTGCAGTATGATCAACTGCGTTTATGGGCAAAAACACAGCAAACGTATAGTACGATCGACTGAGTTTATGGCCAAAAACAGCAAATGTGCAGTATGATCGAATGCGTTAATGGGCAAAAACACGGCAAACATATAGGGCCAGATTCAGGTAGAGTTAGGTATCAGGTATCAGGTATCAGTGATATGCCAGCATAACTCTCACTTTGAGCTGGCGTTTCTGTTTTCTGTAAACAGAAAACAAGAAACGCCGGGTTGGAGTTCCTAAACGAACGGCCTAATTGTATTTCGCCGTCGTATCGGAACTGCAATTTTAAAAATGGCGCTCGGGGTGTTCCCGCTGATTAACGCAGAGAATATGTTAATCAGCAAGAGATGGAAATTCACGATCGTACGTGGGCCCGACGCAGTGACTTTCCGACGTTTCCGTAAGCGATATGTGGCGTAAAGAAAAACATGCCCCCTAGGTGGAGTATCCTATGTTAAGTATGGCCGTCGTCATCGCGTCGAATTTAAAAATTTGAGCGTCGTTTGCGTAAAACGTCTGTGAATGGGGATTGACGTCATTGACGTTCACTGACAGAATTTGGAGCATGCGCACTGACAGTCTACGCATGCGCAGTACGTTCGCCGCGGGATCGCGCCTAGTTTGAATAATACACGCCCCCTACCCGCCCAATTTGAATTCCGCCGGCTCATTTTCGCTACGCCGCCGCAACTTTAGGAGCAAGTGCTATCTGAATAACAGTACTTGCTCCTAAAGTTTCGGCGGAGTAACGTAAATGACTTACGTTACTCCGAAATAAAGAACCGCTGTCCTACCTGAATCTGGCCCATAGTAAGATAGACTGAGTTTATGAGCAAAAACACAGCAAATGTGCAGTATGATCGACTGAGTTTATGGGCAAAAACACAGCAAACGTATAGTAAGATCGACCTGAGTTTATGGGCAAAAACAGCAAATGTGCAGTATGATCGACTGCGTTTATGGGCAAAAACACAGCAAACATGCAGTAAGATCGACTGCGTTTATGGGCAAAAACACAGCAAATGTGCAGTATGATCGACTGAGTTCATGGGAAAACACACAAGAAACGTGCAGTAAGATCGACTGCATTTATGGGCAAAAACATAGCAAACGTATAGTAAGATCGACTGCGTTTATGGGCAAAAACACAGCAAATGTGCAGTAAGATCGACTGCGTTTATGGGCAAAAACACAAACGTATAGTAAGATTGACTGAGTTTATGGGCAAAAATACAGGAAATGTGCAGTAAGATCGACTGCGTTTATGGGCAAGAACACAGCAAACGTATAGTAAGATAAACTGCGTTTATGGGCAAAAACACAGGAAACGTGCAGTAAGATCGACTGCGTTTATGGGCAAAAACACAGCAAACGTATATTAAGATAGACTGCGTTTATGGGCAAAAACACAACAAACGTATAGTAAGATCGACTGAGTTTATGGGCAAAAACAGCAAACGTGCAGTATGATCGACTGAGTTTATGGGCAAAAACACAGAAAACTTATAGTAAGATCGACTCAGTTTATGAGCAAAAACACAGCAAATGTGCAATATGATCGACTGAGTTTATGGGCAAAAACACAGCAAACATATAGTAAGATCGACCTGAGTTTATGGCCAAAAACAGCAAACGTGCAGTAAGATCGACTGCGTTTATGGGCAAAAACACAGCAAACGTGCAGTAAGATCGATTGAGTTTATGGGCAAAAACAGCAAATGTGCAGTATGATCGACTGCGTTTATGGGCAAAAACACAGCAAATGTGCAGTATGATCAACTGCGTTTATGGGCAAAAACACAGCAAACGTATAGTACGATCGACTGAGTTTATGGCCAAAAACAGCAAATGTGCAGTATGATCGACTGCGTTTATGGGCAAAAACACAGCAAACATATAGGGCCAGATTCAGGTAGAGTTAGGTATCAGGTATCAGGTATCAGTGATATGCAAACATATAGGGCCAGATTCAGGTAGAGTTAGGCTGGAGTATCAGTGATACGCCAGCATAACTCTCACTTTGAGCTGGCGTTTCTGTTTTCTGTAAGCAGAAAACAAGAAACGCCGGGTTGGAGTTCCTAAACGAGCGGCGTAATTGTATTTCGCCGTCATATCGGAACTGCAATTTTAAAATTGGCGCTCGGGGCGTTCCCGCTGATTAACGCCGAGAATATATTAATCAGCGAGAGACGGAAATTCACGATCATACGTGGGCCCGACGCAGTGACTTTCCGACGTTTCCGTAAGCGATACGCGGCGTAAAGAAAAACATGCCTCCTAGGTGGAGTATCCAATGTTAAGTATGGCCGTCGTCATCGCGTCGAATTTAAATTTTTTAGCGTCGTTTGCGTAAAACGTCCGTGAATGGGGATTGACGTCATTGACGTTCACTGACAGAATTTGGAGCATGCGCACTGACAGTCTACGCATGCGCAGTACGTTCGCCGCGGGATCGCGCCTAGTTTGAATAATACACGCCCCCTACTCGCCCAATTTGAATTCCGCCAGCTCATTTTCGCTGCGCCGCCGCAACTTTAGGAGCAAGTGCTATGTGAATAACAGTACTTGCTCCTAAAGTTTCGGCGGAGTAACGTAAATGACTTACGTTACTCCGAAATAAAGAACCGCTGTCCTACCTGAATCTGGCCCAGTAAGATAGACTAAGTTTATGAGCAAAAACACAGCAAATGTGCAGTATGATCGACTGCATTTATGGCCAAAAACACAGCAAACGTGCAGTAAGATCGACTGCGTTTATGGGCAAAAACACAGCAAACGTGCAGTAAGATCGACTGCGTTTATGGGCAAAAACACAGCAAATGTATAGTAAGATCGACTGCGTTTATGGGCAAAAACACAGCAAATGTGCAGTAAGATCGACTGCGTTTATGGGCAAAAACACAAACGTATAGTAAGATTGACTGAGTTTATGGGCAAAAATACAGGAAATGTGCAGTAAGATCGACTGCGTTTATGGGCAAAAACACAGCATACGTATAGTAAGATAGACTGCGTTTATGGGCAAAAACACAGGAAACGTGCAGTAAGATCGACTGCGTTTATGGGCAAAAACACAACAAACGAATAGTAAGATCGACTGAGTTTATGGGCAAAAACAGCAAACGTGCAGTACGATCGACTGAGTTTATGGGCAAAAACACAGCAAATGTGCAGTATGATCGACTGCGTTTATGGGCAAAAACACAGCAAACATATAGTAAGATCGACCTGAGTTCATGGCCAAAAACAGCAAATGTGCAGTATGATCGACTGCGTTTATGGGCAAAAACACAGCAAACGTGCAGTAAGATCGACTGCGTTTATGGGCAAAAACACAGCAAATGTGCAGTATGATCGACTGAGTTCATGGGAAAACACACAGCAAACGTGCAGTATGATCGACTGAGTTTATGGGAAAAAAAAGCAAACTTATAGTAAGATCGACTCAGTTTATGAGCAAAAACACAGCAAATGTGCAGTATGATCGACTGAGTTCATGGGAAAACACACAGCAAACGTATAGTAAGATTGACTGAGTTTATGGGCAAAAACACAGCAAACGTATAGTAAGATCGACTGAGTTTATGGCCAAAAACAGCAAATGTGCAGTAGGATCAACTGCGTTTATGGGCAAAAACACTGCAAACGTGCAGTAAGATCAACTGCTCTCATGGGCAAAAACACAGGAAACGTGCAGTAAGATCGACTGTGTTTATGGGCAAAAACACAGCAAACGTATAGAAGGATCGACTGAGTTTATGGCCAAAAACAGCAAATGTGCAGTAGGATCAACTGCGTTTATGGGCAAAAACACTGCAAACGTGCAGTAAGATCAACTGCTCTCATGGGCAAAAACACAGGAAACGTGCAGTAAGATCGAATGAGTTTATGGGCAAAAACACAGAAAACTTATAGTAAGATCGACTCAGTTTATGGGCAAAAACACAGCAAATGTGCAGTATGATCGACTGATTATATGGGCAAAAACACAGCAAACGTATAGTAAGATCGACTGAGTTTATGGGCAAAAACACAGCAAACGTATAGTAAGATCGACCTGAGTTTATGGCCAAAAACAGCAAACGTGCAGTAAGATCGACTGCGTTTATGGGCAAAAACACGGCAAACGTACAGTAAGATTGATTGAGTTTATGGGCAAAAACAGCAAATGTGCAGTATGATTGACTGCGTTTATGGGCAAAAACACAGGAAACGTGCAGTAAGATCGACTGCGTTTATGGGTAAAAACACAGCAAATGTGCAGTATGATCAACTGCGTTTATGGGCAAAAACACAGCAAACGTATAGTACGATCGACTGAGTTTATGGCCAAAAACAGCAAATGTGCAGTATGATCGACTGCGTTTATGGGCAAAAACACAGCAAACATATAGGGCCAGATTCAGGTAGAGTTAGGCTGGAGTATCAGTGATACACCAGCATAACTCTCACTTTGAGCTGGCGTTTCTGTTTTCTGTAAACAGAAAACAAGAAACGCTGGGTTGGAGTTCCTAAACGAGCGGCGTAATTGTATTTCGCCGTCGTATCGGAACTGCAATTTTAAAAATGGCGCTCGGGGCGTTCCCGCTGATTAACGCCGAGAATATGTTAATCAGCAAGAGACGGAAATTCACGATCGTACGCGGGCCGGACTCAGTGACTTTCCGATGTTTCCGTAAGCGATACGCGGCGTAAAGAAAAACATGCCCCCTAGGTGGAGTATCCTATGTTAAGTATGGCTGTCGTCATCGCGTCAAATTTAAAAATTTGAGCGTCGTTTGCGTAAAACGTCCGTGAATGGGGATTGACGTCATTGACGTTCACTGACAGAATTTGGAGCATGCACACTGACAGTCTACGCATGCGCAGTACGTTCGCCGCGGGATCGCGCCTAGTTTGAATAATACACGCCCCCTACTCGCCCAATTTGAATTCCGCCAGCTCATTTTCGCTACGCCGCCGCAACTTTAGGAGCAAGTGCTATGTGAATAACAGTACTTGCTCCTAAAGTTTCGGCGGAGTAACGTAAATGACTTACGTTACTCCGAAATAAAGAACCGCTGTCCTACCTGAATCTGGCCCATAGTAAGATAGACTAAGTTTATGAGCAAAAACACAGCAAATGTGCAGTATGATCGACTGCATTTATGGGCAAAAACACAGCAAACGTATAGTAAGATCGACTGAGTTTAGGGCCAAAAACTGCAAATGTGCAGTATGATCGACTGCATTTATGGCCAAAAACACAGCAAACGTGCAGTAAGATCGACTGCGTTTATGGGCAAAAACACAGCAAACGTGCAGTAAGATCGACTGCGTTTATGGGCAAAAACACAGCAAATGTATAGTAAGATCGACTGCGTTTATGGGCAAAAACACAGCAAATGTGCAGTAAGATCGACTGCGTTTATGGGCAAAAACACAAACGTATAGTAAGATTGACTGAGTTTATGGGCAAAAATACAGGAAATGTGCAGTAAGATCGACTGCGTTTATGGGCAAAAACACAGCATACGTATAGTAAGATAGACTGCGTTTATGGGCAAAAACACGGGAAACGTGCAGTAAGATCGACTGCGTTTATGGGCAAAAACACAGCAAACGTGCAGTAAGATCGACTGCGTTTATGGGCAAAAACACAACAAACTTATAGTAAGATCGACTGAGTTTATGGGCAAAAACAGCAAACGTGCAGTATGATCGACTGAGTTTATGGGAAAAAACACAGCAAATGTGCAGTATGATCGACTGAGTTTATGGGCAAAAACACAGCAAATGTATAGTAAGATCGACTGAGTTTATGGGCAAAAACACAGCAAACGTATAGTAAGATCGACTGAGTTTATGGGCAAAAACACAGCAAACGTATAGTAAGATCGACCTGAGTTTATGGCCAAAAACAGCAAACGTGCAGTAAGATCGACTGCGTTTATGGACAAAAACACAGCAAACGTATAGTAAGATCGATTGAGTTTATGGGCAAAAACAGCAAATGTGCAGTATGATCGACTGCGTTTATGGGCAAAAACACAGCAAACGTGCAGTAAGATCGACTGCGTTTATGGGCAAAAACACAGCAAATGTGCAGTATGATCAACTGCGTTTATGGGCAAAAACACAGCAAACGTATAGTACGATCGACTGAGTTTATGGCCAAAAACAGCAAATGTGCAGTATGATCGACTGCGTTTATGGGCAAAAACACAGCAAACATATAGGGCCAGATTCAGGTAGAGTTAGGTATCAGGTATCAGGTATCAGTGATATGCCAGCATAACTCTCACTTTGAGCTGGCGTTTCTGTTTTCTGTAAACAGAAAACAAGAAACGCCGGGTTGGAGTTCCTAAACGAACGACGTAATTGTATTTCGCCGTCGTATCGGAACTGCAATTTTAAAAATGGCGCTCGGGGCGTTCCCGCTGATTAACGCCGAGAATATGTTAATCAGCAAGAGACGGAAATTCACGATCGTACGCGGGCCCGACGCAGTGACTTTCCGATGTTTCCGTAAGCGATACGTGGCGTAAAGAAAAACATGCCCCCTAGGTGGAGTATCCTATGTTAAGTATGGCCGTCGGCATCGCGTCGAATTTAAAAATGTGAGCGTCGTTTGCGTAAAACGTCCGTGAATGGGGATTGACGTCATTGACGTTCACTGACAGAATTTGGAGCATGCGCACTGACAGTCTACGCATGCGCAGTACGTTCGCCGCGGGATCGCGCCTAGTTTGAATAATACACGCCCCCTACCCGCCCAATTTGAATTCCGCCGGCTCATTTTCGCTACGCCGCTGCCGCAACTTTAGGAGCAAGTGCTATCTGAATAACAGTACTTGCTCCTAAAGTTTCGGCGGAGTAACGTAAATGACTTACGTTACTCCGAAATAAAGAACCGCTGTCCTACCTGAATCTGGCCCATAGTAAGATAGACTTATTTTATGAGCAAAAACACAGCAAATGTGCAGTATGATCGACTGCGTTTATGGGCAAAAACAGAGCAAACGTGCAGTAAGATCGACTGAGTTTATGGGCAAAAACACAGCAAACGTATAGTAAGATCGACCTGAGTTTATGGGCAAAAACAGCAAATGTGCAGTATGATCGACTGCGTTTATGGGCAAAAACACAGCAAACGTGCAGTATGATCGACTGTGTTTATGGGCAAAAACACAGCAAATGTGCAGTATGATCGACTGAGTTCATGGGAAAACACACAGCAAACGTGCAGTATGATCGACTGAGTTTATGGGCAAAAACACAGCAAACTTATAGTAAGATCGACTCAGTTTATGAGAAAAAACACAGCAAATGTGCAGTATGATCGACTGAGTTCATGGGAAAACACACAGCAAACGTATAGTAAGATTGACTGAGTTTATGGGCAAAAACACAGCAAACGTATAGTAATATCGACTGAGTTTATGGGCAAAAACACAGCAAACGTATAGTAAGATCGACTGAGTTTATGGCCAAAAACAGCAAATGTGCAGTAGGATCAACTGCGTTTATGGGCAAAAACACTGCAAACGTGCAGTAAGATCGACTGCTCTCATGGGCAAAAACACAGAAAACGTATAGTAGGATCGATTGAGTTTATGGGCAAAAACAGCAAACATGCAGTATGATTGACTGCGTTTATGGGCAAAAACACAGCAAACTTATAGTAAGATCGACTGAGTTTATGGGCAAAAACACAGCAAATGGGCAACGTGTTGTATGATCGGCTGCGTTTATGGGCAAAAACACAGCAAACATATAGTAAGATCGACTGAGTTTATGGTCAAAAACACAGCACACATGCTTTAACAGCGACTGCGTTTATGTGCAAATAAATAACACACGTGCAGTAACAGCTAATGCGTGTATGTGTAATTATATAGCACACATGTCATGCAGTAACAGCAACTGCATGTATGTGTGCAATTAAATAGCACACGTCCAGTAACACTGAGTACTATGTTTCAGTTAAAACTAAACTGCTTGCATGCAATTCAACACGTTTAGAGCACTGCAGCTAGCACAAAAAAATTGCCTAACAATAGGAATAGCTGATCTAGCTAAGCTATACAGTGTATAAATATATGTACAACGTTACTAAGGATGTATATATATTCTCTACACACTGCAAATTTAACTATACTGACTAGCCTTCCTGCTCTATCTATCTATCTATCTATCTATCTATCTATCTATCTATCTATCTATCTATCTATCTATCTAGTAGAAAAGTCACTGGGCCAGATTCTCGTAGATGCGCGGCTAATTATGCAGGCGTTGCGCATCTCAGATGCACTACGCCGACGTAACACGGAGTGGCAAGTACCGTATTCCCTAAGTAAATGCGCTCCAAGATGCGCCTGCGTCGCGTAAAATCATGGGCGTAATCCGGCGCAACTCCAAAGTAGGAGGGAAGTGGGCGTGTTGCATTATAATGAAGCGTGACCCCATGCAAATGCAGGCCGGGACGAACGGAGCATGCGCCGTGACATGGATGACCCGCGCCATGACGTGGTTGACCCGCGCCGTGACGTGGATGCCTTCTGCGCATGCGCAAAGCCTCCCTACGATGCGCCGGCGCAGGGTATATAATGCGCCCACACATGCGCCCGTGCAGCGCAAACGTCTCCCATTTTTTAGAGAGTGACGGCGAAAGTTTGTGCTGGACAAGATGGCAACTGCTGTTAAGGAGAGGAGGAAGAAGAATTTCTCCCAGAGGAGAGGGCCATTGTCATACGGGCCATGGAGAAGTATGACTCGCGGCTCCATGGTGCTGACAGTGCCCGGACCAGCAAGTCCCGGAGGGATCAGATATTAATGAGGGTGGCGTGCCAGGTCAATGCCCTCTCTCATGAGGTCCGGACACCGCAGGACATTCAAAAGAAAATGAATGACCTGCGGCGTCATGTGAAGGGCAAGCTGGCTGCCATAGCTCGGCATGCCAGGGGCACTGGAGGGGGCCCACCCTGCCCTGTCCGCCTGACTGAGGAGGAGAAGGTGGTTGCCCGCTGCCTACAGACTGAGCAGGTAGAGGGAGTTGGGGGCTATGAGTCCCAGAAGCCAGCCGTGAGGACAGGTAAGTGTGTTTTCTATTCTATCTGTTGTGTACATGTATGGGGGGTGGAAGGGAACATGTGCCAAGTGTGTGGGTCCACCAACATGGGCATCTTTTGTGTCATCCACAGATGTGCAGGAGGGAGCGGGGCCATCTGTTGATGCCAGGGCCCATCAGGATCCATCCCCTGAAGATACAGTCCCTCTGGCTGCCCCCCTGGAACAGGACTTGGAGGGAAGTGGGCACACCTCAACGGAGTAGGAGGTGGTTGAGGAGGGTGTGGTAGTCCAGGACCAGGCTCTCTATGTTGTTGTGGAGGAGGATGGTGGGTTGGCCGGACCAGCCCAGGCTATTCCTCTACCTGTAGCAAACCCCTCAGTGTCCCCCTCCAACCTCTCCAGTCTCTCTCTTTCCCCCCCCCTCATCTCCGGCCCCTCAACATCCTCCCCTTATGCCCGGTCCCCTGCCACTCCCCGCAAGGCGACGTCCAAGACCAGGGGTGTATCCCAGGTCCTGCCGGAACAGCTGGTCAGACAGCAGGACCAGCAAAATAAACACCTGGCCGAGGTCGTGGAGGAGATGAGGCGCCTGGCCGACAGCCTGGCATCCTCGGACAATATAACAGATGCCATCCAGGATGTTGCTGTTAACAGCGCAGCAACGCTGACCAGCTTGGGGGAGCTGCAGGAAAACACCTCAGAACTTGTGGGGGAGGTTCAGGCCCTGCGCCTTGCTATCGAGGCGCAGACTGCTGTGCAGACCCGCATAGCGGTTGCCCTGGAGGGCATGCAGGCAGCCAGGGAGGGACGTGGGGATGTTCCTCCTCAACCTGCTCCCCCCCCCATCTAGGGCTGCCCCCAGGCAAGTGAGGGGCAGGACCCGTGGCACCAGGCAGAGCCCCCGCCAGGCCCATTAATTTGAGTTTTCTTTAGTATTATGCTCTGGATAAGAGCTTATTTATTTTTTGTTATGCTCTGGATAAGAGCTTATTTATTTTTTGTTATGCTCTGGATAAGAGCTTATTTATTTTTTGTTATGCTCTGGATAAGAGCTTATTTATTTTTTGTTATGCTCTGGATAAGAGCTTATTTATTTTTTGTTATGCTCTGGATAAGAGCTTATTTATTTTTTGTTATGCTCTGGATAAGAGCTTATTTATTTTTTGTTATGCTCTGGATAAGAGCTTTTTTTATTTATTTTTGGATACTGCACACGGTGCAGTGTGAATGGTGTGTGAATGTGAGAGGGTGGCACTCCTGAAAGTAAGGGGTGTCACCCTCGGCCGTGGTGGTGAAGTTAACCCCACGGCTGTATGAATGATGTGTGAAAGGTGTATGAATGGACAGCAACATCATTGGGGCCTTGACGTGGCGTTGCTGCTCCCAAGTCCTACATGCTGGACTTGGGCTAATCCAATGCGATGTGCATGTGGTGTGTGTGATCTAGGGACATCAGTGGTGTACACGCGTACATTGTCTGTGTGCCATGCTGTATGTGTGTGTTTAAAGGTCAAAGATTCGTAACACGAGGACACTCCTGACTGCTCTTCCATCAGCTGACGGGGTCTCCTCTGGCGGGGGGGGCTGTGTGGTTGGGGGGTCAGGTCATCACGTAGGGCAATATGCAGGCCCTTTCGCATGGCAAAGTTGTGCAGAATACAACATGCACCAATGATCTGACCCACAAAGTTGGGGGAATACAATAGGGCCCCCCCAGACTTATCCAGGCAGCGGAAACGGGACTTCAGGAGGCCAAATGTGCGCTCCACCACTGCACGGGTTTTGATGTGTGCTTCATTGTATCTTCTCTCTCCTCTGGTTTGGGGGTTCCGGAAAGGAGTCATGAGATGGGGTCCCAGTGTATATGCAGAGTCACCTGTAAGGGAAAAGACAGGAGGATGGTAGTCATGCATGTGCCACTTCTGTTGTGCATCATGGGAGGGGATAGTCATGGCTGCCACCCATGTCACTCACCAACCAGCCAGCTGTCCCCATACATGTCCTGCTCAAAATCTTCGGGGATGTTGCTTTGACGGTAGATGTAGCTGTCATGGCTGGACCCGGGGTCTTTGGCACGGACGTGCCATATGAGGTATTTGGCATCGGCTATCACCTGTACGTTGATGGAATGCCAATGCTTCCGATTGCGGTATATGTGCTCTGTGGCACTGGGGGGCTGGAGTGCCACATGTGTGCAATCAATGGCCCCGATGGTGCGTGGGAATCCGTCAATTCTGTAGAAATCTGTCATTGCCTTCTGCCGCAGGTGCACAGTGGTGGGTCTGATGAACTGGTTGGACATGCGTCTGAGGATTGCGGGGACAACCTGGTGCACACATCTGCTTATGCTGGTTTGTGACATCCCAGCCACCACTCCACTTGTACGCTGGAATGATCCACTGGCCAGGAAATGGAGTGTTGCCAGGACCTTCACCAGTGGCTGCAGTGCACGTGAGCGGTATGTCTGGCTGGTGATGTCATCCTGCAGGGCTGTGGTTATTTCCAGGCTGGCAGCAGGGCTGAATCTGAAGATGCGATACACCTCCTCATCACCCATGCCAAAGAGGCTCATGCGCGCTCGGTAGATCCTCTCACGTGCCCCCGTCCTCCTCCTCCTCCTTCTATGCTCCTCTTCCTCTGCATACCTTAGTATTGATAAGACCATGGCTGGCCCTGGCATCATTGGCATATGAATGTCTTGTCCAGTAAGTGTGATTGCTCAGCTAGTCCGTTACGGTGCTGCTGTAGTTGCTCTCCAGCTGACTTGCACACGGCCTTGAGCAAAGTTACCCGTGCTTTTATGAGGGGTATGTTTACTCAAGGCTTTCGAGTTACGCGCACCACGAGTAGCCAACGCCGGACGTGCGTACTTTCGGGAATACGCGCATCTCCCTCATTTGCATATTTGCATGCTAATTCAATGGGAACTGAATATTTTTGATGCGTAACTATGCGCCTACGCCGCGCTAGCTTAATGCATTTTCGCCGCCCAGACGGAAAAAAAAATCGCGCGTATGTGGTTCTGTGTTTACCGCGCATCGATACGCAGGCGCACATTTACTATTACGCCGCGCATATACATTTACGCAGGCGTAGCGCCGCTGAGAATCTGGCCCACTGTGTCTCTATCTATCTCTCTCTCTCTAACTGACTGTCTGTCTTACTTGTCTTTAACCACTTCAATACCCAGCCATAGACAATTGACGGCCTGGGATGGGATTTACCATCCTAAGTGGCCGTCAATTGACGGCCTGGGCATTGCAGGTGAATATCTGGATGATGCCTGCAGCCAGAGGCATCATCCAGATATCCATCTCTTCAGCCGGCGATTCTGCACAAAGTAAGAACGATCATAGCGGCGGTTCCGCCGCTTGATCGTTCTTACAGGCCGCGGGAGGGGACATCCCCCCCCTCCCGCCGCCATCCGGTGCTTCTCCGGGCTTACCTGTACCTTCGGGGGCCCGGAGAACGAATCGTCGGCGGCGGCAGGAAGCATAGAGATGATTGGTGACCAGATGGTCACCAGTCATCTCTATGACCGTCGGAGGACCCGGGCGCGATCTGATGACGTCACGCCGGGTCCCCGTATGTAAACAAAGCCGCGATTGCGGCTGTAAGTCACCATTCATGAGATCGGTGAATTTTTTTTTCACCGATCTCATGGTTTCCAGCCTGGAGGTGAGATGTGAGGTCTTATTGACCCCACATCTCTCCATAAAGAGGACCTGTCACACACATTTCCTATTACAAGGGATGTTTACATTCCTTGTAATAGGAATAAAAGTGGGAAAAAAAAAAAAAAATTGAAAAAAAGTGGAAAAAATAAATAAAATATAAGTAAAAAAAAATAATAAAAGATTAAAAAAAAATGAAAACGCCCCTGTCCCCGATAGCTCGCGTGCAGAAGCGAACGCACACGCAAGTCCCGCCGACATATGTAAACGCCGTTTAAACCACACATGTGAGGTATCGCCGCGTGCGTTAGAGTGCCAGCAACTAATCTAGCACTAGATCTCCTCTGTAAATCTAAACTGTAACCTGTAAAAAATAAATAAAGCGTTGCCTATGGAGATTTTTTAAGTACCAAAGTTTGGCGCCATTCCATGAGTGTGCGCATAATTAAAGCGTGACATGTTGGGTCTCTATTTACTCGGTGTAACATAATCTTTCACATAATACAAAAAAATTGGGCTAACTTTAGTGTTTTGTTATTTTTTTAATTCATAAAACATTTTTTTTTACAAAAAAAAGCGTTTGAAAAATAATTGCGTAAATACCGTGCAAGATAAAACTTTGGAATGACCGTCATTTTATTCCCTAGGGTGTCTGCTAAAAAAAACATATATAATGTTTGGGGGTACTGTGTAATTTTCTAGCAAAAGAATGATGATTATTACATGTAGGAGAGAAGTGTCAGAATAGGCCCGGTATGGAGGTGGTATAAAAGCCTAGTATTGAAGCGGTTAACAAAGCCGGAACACACTACACGAGGCCGCCCAGAAGGCAGCCTTTTATAGTGTGGGGCGTGTGCTAAAGCCCTGAGCCATAATTGGCCAAAGCACCCAGGCTTTGGCCAATTATGGCTCTACGTTTTTTGGGCGCTGTAATTGGCCAAGCATGCAGGGTCATGGTGCAGGCAATGTTCGAGTCGAACATACGTTCGTATCGGACGCAAAGACTAGCCAGATCTGTGTTTTTTTACATTCTAAACCTTAAAGGCCCCAGCAGCCCTTACTCCCTTAGGACTTGTGCAGATACAGTGGAAACGGCAGGGAGAAGAGCTGACGGTCTACAAATTGAATCTTTGGATGGTAAGACATGTCTACCCTTACCAACCATAGCTCACTAAATTTACTTAAATCACATAGCAGATTTCATACCAGAACTAGATGATCAGGTTCAGAATAATCTTACACCGAGGGAGAGATATCTTGCAAGTCCACAAAAGCAAGAAAGCAGATCAATGGCCCTCACGATGCCCCATATGCCCAAAAACTGGATCTCGGGTGGATCATTATAGGTGATATTTGCCTGGGAGGTGCACACAAACCAACATCCGTTAATAACCTGCTCACTAGTAACCTTGAGAATGGTCATCCTTCTCTTTTCCAACCCTCTCATGAAGGAGCTACCACACAACAACCCTGTACCTCTTCCCTTCCTAAGTCTCCTCTGTGACAGCAATACTTATGACAACCAAAGCGACTTAGGAAGCAATGTCCATTGAGGATAAGCTCTTCCTAGAAGTTATGGAAAGGAGCATGGAGAAAGACGTGACTAATAGCTGGGTTGCACCTCTTCCCTTTAGGCCACAAAGACGTTTGCCTAACAACAGAGAACTAGCATATAAACGCCTCACTTTCCAGTCCTTCCCCTGTAGTTGCTATATATTATAATTATTATTATACAGTCCCATATATCGTGTTTATGGTATTGATGATCTCTGCCAGTACCTAAACAATTTTGGGCACCTCCATAACATGTGTAATAAGTCCCCGTATCCTGGCACCTGGGGCATCCAGGATCTGCTCTCCACCCAAATTTAAATAGTCTTTTTGGTGTATAATACGTCCTATGTATCATCTTTAAAAATGATACCTTCTGGACGGGCAAAACTGTAGCCATATGCCCTCTCTCCAGCACCTTCCTCCATTGGTCATCCATTATGGTTCCCAGATCTTCCTCCCATTTCTTTCTGCTTTTAAGCTGTTCTGGACCCCCAATACTCCCCTCGCATATGTATGGATACTTTTTGCAGATAAACCCTTTCTTCTCTCTACCCTCACCTAGTTTTTGAAAACTCGAGTTCTAATCCACCTTGGTCCCACTCTATCAAACTGAGCATTTAACGAGTATCTGATTTGGAGATATCTATAGAACGTATGATTAGGATTTTTGTATTCCTCTCTTAAAGTAGCAAACGGTTTTAAGGTACTTCCCTCATATAACTGAGCCAATCTAACTATCCCCTTTACTGTCCATTCTTTAATTTCTCCCACTGTCTCCAACTCCTGGAAATTCCTGTTATTCCACAGTGGTGCGTTTTCTGTCACTCCTACCTGTCCTCCAGCTAACCTTACCGATCGCTCGTCCTCTGCTGCGGACGCCGCTGGACTCCAGGACAGGTAAGTGTCCTAATATTAAAAGTCAGCAGCTGCAGTATTTGTTGCTGCTGGCTTTTAATATTTTTTTTTGGTGAACCATCTGCTTTAAGGTCGCTTGTTATGACTATTCCTAGGTACCTCATTTTCCCCACTATCTCTAGCTGTGGAATCTCAGCCAGGGTCTGGTTCCTCATTGGGTCTACCGGCATTAAAGCCGATTTCTCCCAGTTTATAACCAGTCCGGAGATTCTTCCAAAATCTCCAAAAATAGTCATTGCCTGCTTAATGGAGTGGCTTGTGTCACCGAGAAAGAGGAGAACATCGTCTGCGTACAGAGCAATCCCCCCCTGTCGGTCTTACGAACCCCTTCACTTTCTTGTCCCTTCTTATTGTGGTGGCTAAAGGTTCCATTGCCAGGGCAAAGAGCAGGGGTGACAATAGACACCCCTGCCTTGTACCTCTCTACAACTTTACCCTTGCTAAATATTCGTTGTTAACTCTAATTTTTGCACTAGGGCCACTATACATTATTTTAATCCACCCAATAAATATAGGACCAAACCCAAAAGCTTCCAAAACATGCCAAATATACCCCCATTCCAAGCTGTCAAAAGCTTTAACCACATCCAAGGACATTACTGCTCTAGTGCCACTATTCTATGTTGGTATTTGCAGGTTAAGAATTACCCTCCTAATAATCATACTTGTTGATCTGGCAGGAATAAATCCTATTTGATCCTGTTGTATAAGTCTTGCAATTATTTTATTTAACCTGCCAGCCATTATTTTAGCCAGAATTTTAGCATCTGCACAAAGGAGAGAGATGGGCCTATATGATGTAGTTTCCAGTGGGTTCTTCCCCTCTTTGTACAGTACTATTATTGTGGCCTCAGTCATTGAGATGGGCAACTTCCCCTCTACCATTGCCTCATTCAGTACTTTTATGAGCTCTGGGAGCAACACTTTCCCATAGTACTTATTGGTCTCTATCGGAAGCCCATCCTGTCCCAGGGACTTCTGGTTGGCCATCTCATTGACTGCTAGCTGAGCCTCTTCTAGAGTTATCAGGGCTCTTTCTCTATTTCCGTAAGAGTTGGTATTTTTAAGTTCCCAAAAAACTTTCCAATTCCTCCACTCCCGCTGCACCTTGAGACCTGTACAGTTTATGGTGGTTACCCTCTGAACGAGAGAGATGTGGATCAGATAAACACGCGACAAGACTTACAACATAAATAGACCTGAAGTGTGCCTTGGTGGTCTGGTCAGTATGCCAAGAAAAGGGGGCATACCCAAAGTAAGTAATGGGTCGTTAATTGAAGAAGGATATGCTGAGAAGTGCCCTGAAAAAGGGAAGGGCGGGAGGGTGTCGAATTCGATTGAATGCGCAGACTCACAGACATGAGATGTGCTGGGAAGTGTCGGCCCAGTGACGTGTAGTACCGCACACTGAACCGACAAAGAGCATGTGTGAGTGGGCTGCTTAAAGGCTCCTCCCATAAACTCAGGCCACCATACTGGCCTTCTTATTTATGGTCGTTACCCTCTGACCGAGAGAGATGTGGATCACATAAACACGCGACAAGACTTACAACATAAATAGACCTGAAGTGTGCCTTGGTGGTCTGGTCAGTATGCCAAGAAAAGGGGGCAAAAGACTCAGATAGGGAAATAGCTTATATTGATTTCTTGTAATTATTGAGCCAGCTTGGTAAAGGCTTGTGCCATTCCTTCATGAGGATTTGGGATGTATGTGGTGTGACGGTAGTAGAACATATCCCCGTCATCCATTCCCTTCTTCTGAATTAAAAGAAAATCACCCAATATTCCACGAGTAGGAATATCCCTGGAATCGCCGAATAATCCACACATAAGCCAAAGCTTAATGCTGGATGTAAACAGGACACACTTTATTGAAAGTACACAGCACACTTTTATACAGGATTTGGAACATCCCGCCCCCAACAACTGCTTTCCTATTGGTCCCTTTCAAAGTCCAGGCAGTCTCCCATCAGGTCCTCCCTAACCATGCAAATGAGGACTTAAAAATGACACAGCAGAGATTGGTCAGAAAAGTTTGAACAGAAAGACTGCTATGTGTATTCAGACAAAAGCCCCAGGGGGGCAATCAATGTACACAATAGCCAGCCACAGAACAATGGAACCGTCTGGAGAGTTGAGACAGGGCAGAAGACATTTACACCTGATAATCAAAAGGCTTTAGATAGGGTTATCACACAATGGACAATGAGTATCTCTTCTGAGTCTATTGACCTGGTTGGAGTTCAGAATAAAATCTCCTGTAATCTCAAGACATCCTGGAATATGAACTATCCATAATGTCCCATCTTCTGTAATACATGAATTAGGATTTCACGTAGAAACACTTCAGTATTTCATGGTCCTTGACATGTGACAAAACAAGGAGACTTCCATCAGCCTGGTATCTTGATTACGTGGTCTGGTACTCCCTGTTGGGAGGCAACTGAGGCTGCTCTAATTCGGAAATAATGTCCAGAGAAGTGACTGGGGTTTGAAGCCCAATTTACTTAGGAGGATTCTGACATGCTTGACACACTGGCTGACACTCAGGGAGCTGGTTTAGAAAGGGTAGCAACGAGCTACCATCAGATTGGCTGCGTAGATGGAGCAGTAGTTGGTCGAGCACCGTCACTGGGCGTCAGGCGTTGTTAGTCTGAAACAGGTTGATTAGTGTTCCAAGCAGTGCGATAGGCCTTCAGTGTGTTGCGTGCCAAGGAGTGGTTAATAAGTTGGATTGCGTTCGTGAGATGCGACTTCAGTCCATCGTCAGCAATGTCCATGGTGGGACAGGGATAGTTGTTGGGTTGGCTCCAGGCTCTTGCTGGAAAAACCATCCATTCCAAGGTTGGAATAGGAAAGCGCATCATCTGCTTTTTGCATTTGCCTTGAAAAGATCTACATAAGATATTAACTGGTGACGGAGTGACAGCTGCGTGAGCCTGCGCAGGAAGTGATGGGGAGTGACTTAGATCTACCTTAATTGATGATGTCGGCTGTGGCCTGATTGTCTGTGGTAAAGAACAGTGTCTGTCCTGTTCAAGTGTGGTCCCAGACCTGGGCAGCTGCCACGATGGGGTGCAGCACGAGGCGTGATGAAGACTGGGTGAAGCAAAAATTTAAGAGAATTTCTGGGGGCCAAGTTTTGGAGAACCAGTGACGGCCTAAACATGGCTGCAAAAGCCTTTGGTGGCTCGGCTGACACTGCCGGGATGAAGATTGAAATGCTGTTCTATCAGGTGGGGAAGTTGTCCCGCAAAGTGTTTTATACTACTGCAGACAATATTGTGCGGTTGCAAGGGTGTTAGTGAGTGTCAGGTTGCTGGGACGATATTGTGTGGTTGCAGGGGCCTTGAGTATGAAGGTTTGTTTTGAGACGGCATTGCGTGGTAGCAAGGGTCTTAGTCTGGTTTTCTGAGACGATACTGCATGGTTGCAAAGGTCTCGATGATTATGAGGTTTGTTTTGAGATGATGTTGCGTCTTGCAATGGTCTCAAATGAGTGTCAGGCCGCTGACACAACTTTGTATGGCTTCAAGGGTCTGAACGGGTGTCAGGTTGCTGAGACGATATTGCGTTTGCAATGGTCTCAAATGAGTATCAGGTTTCTAAGATGACTTTGTATGGCTGCAAAGGTCTGAACGAGTGTCAGGTTGCTGAGACGAGATTGTGTGGTTGCAAAGGTCTAGATGAGTGTGAGGTAGCTGAGATGATATTACATTTTGCTAGGGTCTCAAATGAGTGTCCAAGTTACTGAGACAATATTCCCTTTTTTTTTATTAAAACAACTGAATGAAACGCTGGTAAACATGAGTTACCACATCTGGCAGTGTTTACAAGCTGTTACAGGCATTGGCGTTTCAAATGCCTCTGAACATCCGTCTGCACCCATTTTTTTTTTTGCAAGGTTTCTAAACTCAACAGCCTAGAAACGACTATAAATGATCCTGCGTACATGTACTGATAGGATAACATAGAGGATAGATTGGGGATCCTGTGTAGATGTACTGATAAGATAACATAGAGAGATCAGGGGCGGCTGAAAAACACCCAACTGTTCCTAAACGTCCATTTACCAACAGCAGTGTACATGAGGCCTAAGACGATTTGTCTGGCTGCAAGGGTCTCAATGAATGCCAGACTGCTGGGGCGAGACTGCATGGTCACAAAGGTCTTCGACGAGTGGGAGGTTGCTTGAGACGGTATTGCGTGGTTGCAAGGGTCTTGATGAGTGTGGGGCTGATAAGAAGGTATTGCGTTTGCGAGGGTCTCCACAATGCTGTGAGGCTGCTGAGACGGTATTGCGTGGTTGCAAGGGTCTTGATGAGTGTGGGGCTGCTGAGACGGTATTGCGTTTGCGAGGGTCTCAACAATGGTGTGAGGAAGTAAAGGAGAAGAAGGAAAAAAAGGAAAAAGGAAAAGAAAACACAAAGTAAAACAGCCCCTGAAGTAAGCGCATATACAGAGCTCCAGGAAGAGAGAGAGAAGAGGTGGAGATTGAAGGGGAGGTAGAAATGTCAGGTAAAGAGGAACAACTAAGTAAGGATAAACCCCTAACAAAAGGTGAAATGGAAACAATGTTTCTGGCGCTGGACAAATCACTGAAAAACCTGGAGTCGTCATTGAAAAAAGAAATAGCTATAATTCATAATGATGTGGGACACTTATTGACCAGAGTGGAAAAGGTAGAAAATAAAGTGGATATCCACACAAGCACGATAAAAGAACTAAAAGGGGAAATAAAATCTCTTAGAATGGAACAGAGGGAACAAGCCTACAAGATGGAAGAGCAAGAAAATAAGAACAAGAGAATAAATTTGAGAATCAGAGGGCTTCCTGAACAACCCCAGAAAAAAAACTTGAAAGAAATAATTATGGAAAAAATATTTAACCCCCTTATTGGGAAATCAAGAACCAAATACGGTAAAAATTTAAGAAGCCTTCAGGATAAGGAGACCCATGAGAATCTCTACAGAGAGCCCAAGGGACATAATTGTAAGGTTTGAGAAACTAGAAGAAAAAACCCCAATTATGGAGAAATATGAGGGGGAAGCCTTCATTAAAATACGAAGGAAAACTATTATAAAACTATTAGAAATATATCCTAACCTATCCCAAGATACGCTAAGGAGAAGGTGGGCGCTGTTCTTTTTTTAAAACCTCTGATAAAAACACTACAAGAGCATGAGATCCAGTATAACTGGGGTTTCCCTGCATGCCTGGTGGGAAAAACGAATGGTCAATCAGTGAGACTCAGATTTACTGAAGAAGTCCAAGAATTCTGTGGAAAATTGAATATTCCTGTACCCGAAGCTCTAAAGGGGAGCCAAGAAATAGAAATACAGGAAACACAGGAGGAAGAAACATGGCAATTAGTCTCAAGAAGGAAGCCATGAGGAAGGCTAAATAGGGAGCAGTGGGAGCACTGGGTTCATGGGACAAGGAGGAATAGTAACAAAAATAAGTAGGGGGGGCGGGAGATTTAGGGAGTTATGGGGGCTCTTCTGTCGCCCAAAAAAGGGGCAGACAAAGCGCCAGACAGTTCTCCACCTCGGCGCACATAGCAGGTAGGTAGAGGAAAGGAGTAGATACCTGCAAGATCATGGGTCTAGATTACCAGGGGGTGGGGGGGGGAGAGCAGATATGGGAGGAAATTCGGGGGATAAAGGGATATGGTTTGTTCAAAAAGGGAAAAACAAAAAAGATACATTGTGGATGACCCGTTGTCTGTCACCGGGAGGGACGGGAGAAGCCCTAGGTGCAAAACGGGACCTGGGCTCCCTCCGTCCCCATTCTTGTTTCGAAACCAAGAAAGAAAAATTGGAGAAAGTCGAAGCAACCAAGAAGATGAAAAAAAAATGGGAACAATAAAATTTATAACATACAACGTTAGAGGGCTTAACTCCCCACAGAAGCGACAAACTGTAATGAGGGAATTGGAGAGAAAAGGCGCTGAAATAATATTTTTGCAGGAAACACACCTGGCACTAGAGAGCAATATTAAATTATATTCAAAGGGCATCCCAACTTGGAACTACTACGGTGATACCCCTACAAAGAGGGCAAAAGGGGTGGCAATTGGCTTTGGGAAGAACATCGACTTAAGATAGAAGAGAGAAAGTTCGATCCAGATGGCAGATTTCTGTTTCTGATCGGAACTATCTCCGGCATAAAATATACGTTGGCCAATATATATGGCCCTAATAAAAAAAAATCCTAAAGATTTTAAAAGAACTTGATGAATTTAAAAAAGGACACCTAATACTGGCAGGGGACTTAAACTTTATTATGTATAACAAACTCGAACAGTCCAGAACAGTGAATCCAGAAATAAAAGTTTTGAGAAGACTAAAGAGAAAACTCTTTGAACATCAATTAGTAGACATTTGGAGGATCCAACATCCAAGCATAAAAGACTATACCTATCATTCAACAGTACATGGAATGTACTCAAAATTGGATTATGTGCTGATTGAACACAGCCTACTGGAAGAAGTAACTGAATCAAATATAGAAACAGCCACACTATCAGACCATGCGCCAGTGACAATGAAATTAAAGGTTTATTAACGAGAGGAAAAGATGTCTGGAGATTAAACGAAGATATAATAGAAGATCAAGAAACAGAGAGGATAATTGAAGCAGAAATCGAAAGATACTTTCTGGCCAATGACACACCGGATTTAAGCAAAGCAACAATGTGGGAAGCGCACAAGGCTGTCATAAGGGGTAAAACTGATAGCCATTGGAGCCGGAAAAAAGAAGGAAAGAGAAAGTAACATCCGAAAGACTTTAAAAGACATATACGAATTAGAACAAAGACATAAAAAAGATATGAAAACTGAATCCCAGTGTGCCCTAATGATGAAAAGGGAGAAGTTGAAAGATCTAATGGAACAGGAAACAAGGAAGGAGTTCTTCAGGATGAGAAAGGAGCAATATATAGGAGGAAATAAACCCGGAAAATATCTTGCAAAAATGCTAAAGCGCAATAAGTCCCTAAATTTCATAGAGAAGGTCCAGAATGAAAGAGGCGAAATGATGAATAAAACAGCTGACATTGCAAACGCATTTCATACATACTATAGTACATTATATGCAATTGGAAAAGATACTCCGCATAGAGTGAAAGAAAAGAAGGAAGAAAAAATACAAGAATATTTAAAAAAGGGCGAATCTGCCAAAAATACAAAAAGAAAGACTTGACAGCCCTGGAAGCAGAGATCACACAAGAAGAAATTATAAGAGCATTGAAAGAAACACCGACTGGGAAAAGTCCTGGACCAGACGGGTTTACTATTAAATATTAAAAAAAATGTCATAAACTGCTGATCCCAAGACTATGTGAGTATTTTAACCAATTAGGAGAAGGAAAAGAAATGCGCCATGAATCCTTACTTGCCCATATTTCTATATAATATTAAAAAATCATCAGAAAAAGATAAGACTCTATGTTCCAGTTATAGGCCTATAGCCCTGCTAAATACGGATACTAAACTGTATGCAAAAATCCTAGCTACCCGATTAAAGGTCCTAATGCCAGAGTGGGTTGATCCAGATCAGACCGGTTTATACCGGGACGAGAAGGCAGGGATAACGCTCTCAAGACTATACTACTGTTGCAGGAAAACAAGGCCGCAAAATCCCAGTTCTACTCCTGTCGATCGATGCTGAGAAAGCATTAGACAGGGTGGACTGGGGATTTATGATGGAAACTCATCAACATTTGTGGATGGGCCCTATATATATATAATAGACCAACGGCAATGGTCAAGGTAAATGGTAAATTGTCAGCCTCTTTTGAAATGTATAATGGGACCAGACATGGTTGCCCACTTTCTCCACTTCTATACATACTAACATTAGAACCTTTTCTGGCCACCCTTCGAAACAACCCAAGAAAAGAGGGAGCAAAAAAAGCTGAGCAAGAACACAAGGTCACGGCTTATGCCGATGATATCTTAATGTTTATAAGAAACCCAACGTCAACCCCTGCGGAATATAGCTAACGAAATAAAAAAATACGGAGAACTTTCAAACTTCATAATAAACCCAATAAAAACAGAAATCTTAAACATTGGTGTGGAGAAGAACGAAGAACTTGCTCTACAAAAACAACACGCATATTACCTGGGTTTAAAAGGGAACGAAACTATCTGGGGATTAAATTGACACACCTTCATATAGACGGCTGTTTTTTCTGCTAATTATATCCATTTTGCTAAATGAGTTAAAACACAGATTTAAAAAAGAACTCAATCAGAGCCCTATCCTGGATAGGAAGAATAAACGCTTTCAAGATGGTTACCCTTCCCAAAATAACATATACATTTTAGATGCTACCTATAGCTATCCCCCCAAAGTTTCTCTAAGATCATAAAATCAATGTTAACTAGAAAATGCATTTCCTGAGGAAAATTACGTGGGTGCCGACTGAATATAGCTGAATTGCTAAGCCCGCACAAATCCCATTCACCATAACCGCTATACTAACTCTTAGGACATACAAGCAATGTTCCTTCAGTACTTATAAAGCCTCTCTTTAATCATTAAAGGTGTTGTAAAGGTAAAATCATTTTCCCTAAATAACTTCCTTTACCTTAGTGCAGCATCCTCCTTTACTTACCTCATCCTTTGATTTTGCTTTTAAACGTCCCTTATTTCTCTTCTGAGAAATCCTCACTTCCCTGTTCTTCCTGTCTGTAACTCCACACAGTATGCAGCAGGCTTTTTTCCTGGTGTGGAGAAAGCCTCTTGAGGGGGGAGGGGGTGAGCAGGACGCCCACTAACACACAGCTCCTTTCTCTATCTGCAAAGTACAGAGCGTCCTGACTTCCCGGTTCGCCCCTCCCCCTCAAGAGGTTTTCCTCACCTCCCCCCAGTGTGAGTGAGAGGGGGATAATTGCACTGAGGTAAAGGAAGCTATTTAGGGAAAGAATTACCATTACAAACGCTTTTTATCTACACACACAATAAGTGAAATAACCCTTCAAACAAAACCTTAATAAATCCACAACCGTACATGCGATCGATACAGCGACTTCACCGTATAAAAGACAAGACCCTTGTGAACGCATGCGTTATGAAATTTATGTTGATAAACTTAAAAATGTGGCCATGTCCGCGATTTATAGAAAGAGTACTTCTTTGTGTGTCTTACTAACAAAATTTTAAAAGGCGAGTTATAATGAAGGCCTATGGGAAAATTTTGGAACTCTTGTCCTTTAGAAGCTCCAGCAACGAAAAAGTAAAATGCGCATCCACAAAACTGATCACATTGCCTGAAAAGCAGACAAAAAATACCTTCCATTTGATATATAAATTGTGTATGACAAGTAGATCTTGTGGGCGTGAGAGCAATTTGTTCCCCCTTTTTTATAGATAATCCAAGTTTTTTCAAAACTCACACTCTAAAGGTCACATGACTCACTCTGAGCCATGTCCATAGGGATGACTGTTTAATCGATAACATTTTCTGAAAAAATCACTAAAACGTCTAAACATGCTTTTTTTTCAAAAAACTAAAAAGATTTCGATCTGAAAAGTCAATAGCCGGATAGCTGAATATTTTGTGACCGTGGTAAAGTTTGTTTGGTGTCTGTCAGTGTGAAGGAGGGAGATACATTTTGTACGGCATGAGATTTGAAGCACGAAAAAGCATGTTCTCATTGACTTCAATGTTAAAAAAAGCGACTAAAAGCTTAATATTTTAAAAAGTATAAATAGCACAAAAAACTTGAAGAAGTCCCATCGTTAGCTAAATGAGATGAACATTTAAAAGTTGAATGGTCTCAATCGCTGAAAGTATGGCGAAGTTACGCAGAGCCCAAAAACGAACCGTACGGAATAATAAAATTAAGACATAATAAGAAAATGCATTTTATAGATAATCCGAGTTTTTTCAAAACTCACACTCTAAAGGTCACATGACTCACTCTAGCAGCTTTCCATAGAAAGACTGTTAAATCGATAACATTTTCTGAAAAAATCACTAAACGTAAATTGCTTTTTCACAAAAACTATAAAAGATTTCAATCTGAAAAGTCATAGCCAGATAGCTGAATATTTTGTGACCGTGGTAAAGTTTGTTTGGTGTCTGTCAGTGAAAGTATGAAGGAGGAGATACATTTTGAATCACGTAAGTTTTTAAGCAGGAATAAGCATGTTCTCATTGACTTCAATGTTAAAAAAAAAGCGACTAAAAGCTTAATATTTTAAAAAGTATAAATACTACATTAAAACTTGAAGAAGTCCCATCGTTAGCTGAATGAGATGAACATTTTAAAAGTTGAATGGTCTCAATCGCTGAAAGTATGGCGAAGTTACGCAGAGCCAAAAAACGTACGGAATAATAAAGGATAAAATTAAAATTAAAACTAGAAAATGCATTTCCTGAGGAAAATATGTGGGAATGCTGAATAGCTGAATTGCTAAGCCCGCACAAATGCCAGTCACCATAACCACTATACTATCTTTAGGACATACAAGCAGTGTTCCTTCAGTACTTATAAAGCCTCTCTTTGATCATTAAAGGTGTTGTAAATGTAAAATAATTTTCCCTAAATAGCTTCCTTTACCTTAGTGCAGTCCTCCTTTACTTACCTCATCCTTTGATTTTGCTTTTAAATGTCCTTATTTCTTCTGAGAAATACTCACTTCCTGTTCTTCTGTCTGTAACTCCACACAGTAATGCGAGGCTTTTTCCCTGGTGTGGAAAAAGCCTCTTGATGGGGGAGGGAGTGAGCAGGATGCCCACTAACACACAGCTCCTTTCTCTATCTGCAAAGTAGAGAGTGTCCTGGTTGCCCCTCCCCCTCAAGAGGTTTTCTCCACAGCAGGTGTGTGAGGGGGGGATATTGCACTGAGAGAGAATTACCATTACAAATGCCTTTAATTCACAGACCAAATGAGTTACCGAACCCTTCAAACAAACCTTAATAAATCCTCAACCGTACATGCGATCGATACAGCGACTTCACCGCTGTAAAGACAAGACCCTTGTGAACGCATCGATATGAAATTTATGTTGATAAACTTAAAAATGAGCCCATGTCAGCGATTTAGAAAAGAGTGTAATTGTGTGTCTTACTAACTAAATTTTCAAAGCGCGTTATAATGAAGGCCTATGGGAAAAAATTTGGAACTCTTGTCCTTTAGAAGCTCCAGCAACGAAAAGTAAAATGCGCATCACAAAACTGATCATATTGCCTGAAAGCAGACAAAAATACCTACCATTTGATATATAAATTGTGTATGACAAGTAGATCTTGTGGGCGTGAGAGCAATTTGTTCCCCCTTTTTTATAGATGATCCGAGTTTTTTCAAAACTCACACTGTAAAGGTCACATGACACACTGTAAAAGGTCTCCATAGACAAGCAGTGTAATCGTGAACATTTTCTGAAAAAATCACTAAACGTAAATTGCTTTTTCACAAAAACTATAAAAGATTTCAATCTGAAAAGTCATAGCCGGATAGCAGAATATTTTGTGACCGTGGTAAAGTTTGTTTGGTGTCTGTCAGTGAAAGTATGAAGGAGGAGATACATTTTGTACGGCATGAGATTTGAAGCAGGAAAAAGCATGTTCTCATTGACTTCAATGTTAAAAAAAAGCGACTAAAAGCTTAATATTTTAAAAAGTATAAATAGCACAAAAAAACTTGAAGAAGTCCCATCGTTAGCTAAATGAGATGAACATTTTAAAAGTTGAATGGTCTCAATCGCTGAAAGTATGGCAAAGTTACGCAGAGCCAAAAAACCGTACGGAATAAAATTAATAAGAACTAGAAAATGCATTTCCCGAGGAAAATACGTGGGAATGCTGAATAGCTAAATTGCTAAGCCGGCACAAATGCCATTTACCATAACCACTATACTATCTTTAGGACATACAAGCAGTGTTCCTTCAGTACTTATAAAGCCTCTCTTTAATCATTAAAGGTGTTTGTAAAGGTAAAATCATTTTCCCTAAATAACTTCCTTTACCTTAGTACAGTCCTCCTTTACTTACCTCATCCTTTGATTTTGATTTTAAATGTCCTTATTTCTTCTGAGAAATCCTCACTTCCTGTTCTTCTGTCTGTAACTCCACACAGTAGTGCAAGGCTTTTTCCCTGGTGTGGAGAAAGCCTCTTGAGGGGGAGGGGGTGAGCAGGACGCCCACTAACACACAGCTCCTTTCTCTATCTGCAAAGTACAGAGACTTCCTGGTCGCCCCTCCCCCTCAAGAGGTTTTCTCCCCTCCCCCGAGTGAGTGAGGGGATAATTGCACTGAGGTAAAGGAAGCTATTTAGGGAAAGAATTACCATTACAAACGCTTTTTATCTACACACAAAATAAGTGAAATAACCCTTCAAACAAACCTTAATAAATCCACAACCGTACATGTGATCGATACAGCGACTTCACCGTATAAAAGACAAGACTCTTGTGAACGCATCGATATGAAATTTATGTTGATAAACTTAAAAATGTGGCCATGTCCGCGATTTAGAAAAGAGTATCTTTGTGTGTCTTACTAACAAATTTTAAAAGCGCGTTATAATGAAGGCCTATGGGGAAAAATGTGGAACTCTTGTCCTTTAGAAGCTCCAGCAACGAAAAGTAAAATGCGCATCACAAAACTGATCACATTGCCTGAAAGCAGACAAAAATACCTTCCATTTGATATATAAATTGTGTATGACAAGTAGATCTTGTGGGCGTGAGAGCAATTTGTTCCCCCTTTTTTATAGATAATCCGAGTTTTTTCAAAACTCACACTCTAAAGGTCACATGACTCACTCTAGCAGCTTTCCATAGACAAGCAGTGTAATCGATAACATTTTTTGAAAAAATCACTAAAAGTAAATTGCTTTTTCACAAAAACTATAAAAGATTTCAATCTGAAAAGTCATAGCCGGATAGCTGAATATTTTGTGACCGTGGTAAAGTTTGTTTGGTGTCTGTCAGTATGAGGGAGGAGATACATTTTGTACGGCATGAGATTTTAAGCGGTGGAAAGCATGTTCTCATTGACTTCAATGTTAAAAAAAAGCGACTAAAAGCTTAATATTTTAAAAAGTATAAATACTACATAAAAACTTGAAGAAGTCCCATCGTTAGCTGAATGAGATGAACATTTTAAAAGTTGAATGGTCTCAATCGCTGAAAGTATGGCGAAGTTACGCAGAGCCAAAAAACGTACGGAATAAAGGATAAAATTAAAATTAAAATTAAAACTAGAAAATGCATTTCCTGAGGAAAATACGTGGGAATGCTGAATAGCTGAATTGCTAAGCCTGCACAAATCCCATTCACCATAACCACTATACTATCTTTAGGACATACAAGCAGTGTTCCTTCAGTACTTATAAAGCCTCTCTTTAATCATTAAAGGTGTTGTAAAGGTAAAATCATTTTCCCTAAATAACTTTCCTTTACCTTAGTGCAGTCCTCCTTTACTTACCTCATCCTTTGATTTTGCTTTTAAATGTCCTTATTTCTTCTGAGAAATCCTCACTTCCTGTTCTTCTGTCTGTAACTCCACACAGTAGTGCAAGGCTTTTTCCCTGGTGTGGAGAAAGCCTCTTGAGGGGGGGGGGGTGAGCAGGATGCCCACTAACACACAGCTCCTTTCTCTATCTGCAAAGTACAGAGCGTCCTGACTTCCTGGTCGCCCCTCCCCCCCTCAAGAGGTTTTCTCCCCTCCCCCAGGTGTGTGAGGGGGAATATTGCACTGAGGTAAAGGAAGCTATTTAGGGAAAGAATTACCATTACAAATGCTTTTTATCTACACACAAAATAAGTGAAATAACCCTTCAAACAAACCTTAATAAATCCACAACCGTACATGCGATCGATACAGCGACTTCACCGTATAAAAGACAAGACTCTTGTGAACGCATCGATATGAAATTTATGTTGATAAACTTAAAAATGTGGCCATGCCAGCGATTTAGAAAAGAGTGTCGTTGTGTGTCTTACTATGAAATTTTAAAAGCGCGTTATAATGAAGGCCAATGGGAAACATTTTGGAACTCTTGTCCTTTAGAAGCTCCAGCAACGAAAAGTAAAATGCGCATCACAAAACTGATCACATTGCCTGAAAGCAGACAAAAATACCTACAATTTGATATTTAAATTGTGTATGACAAGAAGATCTTGTGGGCGTCAGAGCAATTTGTTCCCCCTTTTTTTATAGATAATCCGATTTTTTTCAATACTCACACTCTAAAGGTCAGGTGACACACTCTGAGCCACGTCCATAGGAAGACTGTAAAATCGATAACATTTTCTGAAAAAATCAGTAAACGTAAATTGCTTTTTTACAAAAACTATAAAAGATATCAATCTGAAAAGTCATAGCCGGATAGCTGAATATTGTTTGGTGTCTGTCAGTGAAAGTATGAAGGAGGAGATACATTTTGAATCACATAAGATTTTAAGCGGTAAAAAGCATGTTCTCATTGACTTCAATGTTAAAAAAAAGCGACTAAAAGCTTAATATTTTAAAAAGTATAAATAGTACCCAAAAAGTCCCATCGTTTGCTAAATGAGATGAACATTTTAAAAGTTGAATGGTCTCAATCGCTGAAAGTATGGCGAAGTTACGCAGAGCCAAAAAACGTACGGAATAAAGGATAATAAAATTAAAATTAAGAATAATAAAAAACGAATTACAATACTGGGAATGCTTATTAAAGCATTCCCACTAATTAAAATTAAGAATAATAAAAAACGAATAACAATACTGGGAATGCTTATTAAAGCATTCCCACTAATAAGAACTAGAAAATGCATTTCCTGAGGAAAATACGTGGGAATGCTGAATAGCTGAATTGCTAAGCCCGCACAAATGCCATTCACCATAACCACTATACTATCTTTAGGACATACAAGCAGTGTTCCTTCAGTACTTATAAAGCCTCTCTTTAATCATTAAAGGTGTTGTAAAGGTAAAATCATTTTCCCTAAATAACTTCCTTTACCTTAGTGCAGTCCTCCTTTACTTACCTCATCCTTTGATTTTGCTTTTAAATGTCCTTATTTCTTCTGAGAAATCCTCACTTCCTGTTCTTCTGTCTGTAACTCCACACAGTAGTGCAAGGCTTTTTCCCTGGTGTGGAGAAAGCCTCTTGAGGGGGAAGGGGGTGAGCAGGACGCCCACTAACACACAGCTCCTTTCTCTATCTGCAAAGTACAGAGCGTCCTGACTTCCTGGTCGCCCCTCCCCCCTCAAGAGGTTTTCTCCCCTCCCCAGGTGTGTGAGGGGGATAATTGCACTGAGGTAAAGGAAGCTATTTAGGGAAAGAATTACCATTACACACGCTTTTTATCTACACACAAAATAAGTGAAATAACCTTTCAAACAAACCTTAATAAATCCACAACTGTACATGCGATCGATACAGCGACTTCAGCGATTTAGAAAGGAGTGTAATTGTGTGTCTTACTAACAAATTTTAAAAGCGCGTTATAATGAAGGCCTATGGGAGAAATATTGGAACTCTTGTCCTTTAGAAGCTCCAGCAACGAAAAGTAAAATGCGCATCACAAAACTGATCACATTGCCTCAAAGCAGACAAAAATACCTTCCATTTGATATATAAATTGTGTATGACAAGTAGATCTTGTGGGCGTGAGAGCAATTTGTTTCCCCTTTTTTATAGATAATCCGAGTTTTTTCAAAACTCACACTCTAAAGGTCACATGACTCACTCTCGCAGCTTTCCATAGACACGCAGTGTAATCGATAAAATTTTCTGAAAAAATCACTAAACGTAAATTGCTTTTTCACAAAAACTATAAAAGATTTCAATCTGAAAAGTCATAGCCGGATAGCTGAATATTTTGTGACTGTGGTAAAGTTTGTTTGGTGTCTGTCAGTGAAAGTATGAAGGAGGAGATACATTTTGTACGGCATGAGATTTGAAGCAGGAAAAAGCATGTTCTCATTGACTTCAATGTTAAAAAAAAGCGACTAAAACCTTAATATTTTAAAAAGTATAAATAGCACAAAAAAACTTGAAGAAGTCCCATCGTTAGCTAAATGAGATGAACATTTTAAAAGTTGAATGGTCTCAATCGCTGAAAGTATGGCGAAGTTACGCAGAGCCAAAAAACGTACGGAATAAAATTAAGACATAAGAAGAATAATAAAAAACGAATAACAATATTGGGAATGCTTATTAAAGCATTCCCACTAATAATAAAAAACGAATAACAATACTGGGAATGCTTATTAAAGCATTTCCACTAATAAAATACATATGGAATAATAAAACCCCAAGGATAAACTTTAGAATACTCACAAAAGGAAAAAAACACGGTGGGTTAGTAGCTCCTGATATACAGAGATATTATAGAGCCACGGTCATAGCACGAATGGTAGAATAGGAAAATAAACACAAAGAAAAAGAAAAAAAAATGGATTTGAATAGAAAATAGTATAAGTAAAGCAGCACTGTATAAAAATGTGTGCATACCACGAAAATATAGAGAATTGGATAGAGAAGTTCACAGATTAACAAAGAATGTCTTTCAAGTATGGGATGCCGTACACAAACAGAACAAATGAACTTACAATTCACCTTTAATTTCACTAACAAGCACTAACTTTTTTAGACCGGGAAAAGAAACACGACTGGGAAATAAAATGGGATCAGCGCAACTAAAAGATATTATAGAACACGGGGAGATAAAAACATTACAGAAGATAAACGAGGAACTCAGGTGGGATATTAATCACTGGGAATATTTACAACTAAAGCATCTGATCAGATCGATACCCACACCAATTAGAGACAAAAGAAATCTAACACCATTTGAAAAATTGTGTGCCATACAAACTCCGGTAAAGCATGTGATATTAAAAGTCTATCAAATATTGACTGAGATGGAACCACAAGAGAAACTGGGATATATAACAAAATGGGAAATAGAAATAAAAAATAATTTTGATGAACAACAACTGGAAAGAATAATAGCATCCGTACATAATACGGCAACAGACATAAACACAATTGAAATTAATTATAAGTGTATCGCAAGATGGCATAGGATGCCTGAAGTGATAAATAAGTTCAACAAAGAATATTCTCCATTGTGCTGGAGGGAGTGTGGACAAATCGGAACAACCATGCATATATGGTGGGATTGTCCCATAATAAAAGAATACTGGTGAGAAATCCAGGAAGTCACAAAGGAAATAACTGGAGAGGAACTAAAAATATTTATGCGCAGAGCTTTTTTTCTCAGAAAATAGGTGCAGGAACTCAACCACGACCCCGTTCAGATGTCACAAACAGTAGAAGGGCCTTAAAGGGGCATTAAATACCAGGATTGCATTACATACAGAGTACAGAGTTCAGGGGGTTACACCAAGAGTGCAGAGCTCTTGCTTGTAAACACAGAAACCAGACTTCTGTTTTTACAAGTGATTGTGGTGAGCAGGCACCAAAGGGTCGGAGCCAAAGGTGGTGGAACTGAGTTCCCCCAAGTTCCCCCTGAAAAAAAGCCCTGTTTATGCGTGTCTGTTTCATGAAGTAAAAGGTCACAAAAATAGAAGTAGGGAAACATTGCTCCCCCAGTTAATAAATGCGGCTAAGGGGCTGATCCCAAAAACTGGTTAAATAAAAACAAACCAGATATAAACGAATGGTTCCTATGGATTGAAAATTATAATAGATTGGAGTATCTCAGCAGTTGTGACCATGGCCAACTTGAGAAATATAACAAAAGATGGAGATGATGGGAAGACTACAAGACAACGGAAGAATACATAAAGAAACTATTTACAGAACGAGAGACTTAGGAACAAACCATGGGTAGGGAAACAGGGTGGGTGAGCCGGGGGCGGGAGGGAGGGGTGAGAGGGGTGGATAGGGGAAGATAGGAAGGAAAAATTACAGTGTAGAGGGCAAACTGAGGAAGAGTAGACTCACGAAGGGTGATCAATATTTATTATTGAAAGTAACACATATATACAACTTTTTTAAATGATTGAAATAAAATTAACAGAAGGAAAAATTAATATACATATTCACAAATGATGCGAAACCAAAGTGGAGAGAATGGCTCTTCTCTTCATGTGAAAACATGAGTGAGTCTCTGAACGCGGTGGAGTCTGATGTGAAAAAAAAAAGGTTTCTAAGATGACTTTGTATGGCTGCAAAG
Organism: Rana kukunoris; assembly: GCA_029574335.1. NCBI lineage: Eukaryota > Metazoa > Chordata > Amphibia > Anura > Ranidae > Rana > Rana kukunoris. The sequence continues at coordinate 410,721,999 of CM056050.1, forward strand.
GTCTGAACGGATGTCAGGTTGCTGAGACGAGATTGTGTGGTTGCAAAGGTCTAGACGAGTGTGAGGTAGCTGAGATGATATTACATTTCGCAAGGGTCTCAAATGAGTGTCAAGTTGCTGAGACAATGGGGCTGATTTACTAATAAAGCCTTAATTAGGCGCATGAACTGGCCGCAGCAGCAGCGCGATGTAATTGATAAGTAAAGCCGCCGCCGAACTCCCTGTATAAGTCTATGGGGGAAATCTTAATTGTGAATTTTAAAGGCTAATCTGCAAGTTTTGTCCTAAAAAGTGTTTGGGGACCTCATTCCTGCCCCAGGGGACATGTACCAATTCTTTTTTTTTTTTTTTAAACGGCTGTTTTTTCGGGAGCAGTGATTTTAATAATGCTAAAAGCGCAATAATAAAAGTGTAATTTTTCTTTAAATTTCGTACCATGGGGGGCTCTAATGTCAGCATGTGAAAAAGCGCATGTTTCCCGTGGTTAGAAATGTCTCTGCACAAAATGACATTTTTCAAAGCAAAAAAGCCATTTAAAACTGACTCGCGGCTATAATGAATTGTCGGCTCCCGCAATTGCAGGAGAATTCATTCATTAAAAAAAAAGAAAAAAAAAAGCGTGGGGGTCCCCCCAAATTCAATAACCAGACCCTTTAGGTCTGGTATGGATATTAAGGGGAACCCCGCCGTCAATTTAAAAAAAAAATGACTTGGGGTTCCCCCCAAATATCCATAACCAGACCCTTCAGGTCTGGTGTGGAATTTTAGGGGAACTCCACCCCAAATTTCCTAAAATCCACACCAGACCCCTTATCCGAGCACGTTGACCTGGCCGGCCGCAGAAAAGAGGGGGGGACAGAGCGCGCGCCCCCCCTCTCCTGAACCGCACCAGGCCACATGCCCCCAAAACACCTTGTCCCCATGTTGATGAGGACAAGGGTCTCTTCCCCACAACCCTTGCCCGTGGTTGTGGGGGTCTGCGGGCAGGGGGCTTATCGAAATCTGGAAGACCCCTTTAACAAAGGGGCCCCCCAGATCCCGACCCCCCCCCCTGTGTGAAATGGTAATGGGGTACCTTCTTCTTGAAATCCCCGCTTTCTGCCGAACCACGCCCCCCTCTGACGCCACGGACAAGCTCTTAGGAAAGTCCCCGTGTGGTGCCTGCGCGTCAGAGGGGGGCGTGGTCACATGTTCCAGAAAGCGGGCAATTCAATTGGAAGCGGCGACTCTGGCAAAGAAAAAGCTGCGCACAAGCTTCAAATTGAATTGTCCGCCCTCTGACATGTGACCACGCCCCCCTCTGACGCACTTGCAGCACACTCCTAAGATGCGGACGAGAAGGACAGCGGTAGGAGCAGAAGATGGAAGAACACGCCGGGCAAGATGCCGGAATAGAAGACCCAAGACAGAAGCAGAGGAAGAAGAAGAAGGAAGAAACCCGAAGGAAAGAAGAAAGAAGATAATAAAGGACTTGTCAAAAACCGGCTCTTGTCGTTTTTTACACTTGACACTTTTTTTTTTCTCGTGAAATGGTAGAGGTACAGTGTACCCCATTACCATTTCACACAGGGGGGGCCGAGATCTGGGGGGCCCCTTTGTTAACCACTTAAGACCCGGACCAATACGCTGGTAAATGACCCAAGGTGTTTTTGCGATTCGGCACTGCGTCGCTTTAACAGACAATTGCGCGGTCGTGCGACGTGGCTCCCAAACAAAATTTGCGTCCTTTTCTTCCCACAAATAGAGCTTTCTTTTGGTGGTATTTGATCACCTCTGCGATTTTTATTTTTTTGCGCTATATACAAAAATAGAGCGACATTTTTGAAAAAAAAACACTATTTTTTACTTTTTGTTAAAAAAAAAATCAAATAAACTAAATTTTAGTCAAACATTTAGGCCAAAATTTATTTAGCCACATGTCTTTAGTAAAAAAAAAATCGCAATAAAAAAAAATAGCTACCTAGCGGGAACAGCGGCACTAATACAGCGATCAGAAAAATGATCGCTTAGTGACGCTGGCAATAGGGAGTGAAAGGGTTAACTAGGGCGGTGATCAGGGGGTTAAAACTTTATTAGGGGGGGTGGGGGGGCTATCCTGAACCTAACACTAACTGTTTTTTACACTGCCTGTCACACTGACACTAAATGCAGTGATTAAATCACTGCATTCAGTGACACTGTGACAGGGGGGTGGGGGGGGGCGATCACAAGGGGTTAATATGCCTATGTGAGTGTGTGTCAGTGTTGTGTTGGTGCACACTTACTTGTGATGTCTTCTCTCATCAGCAGCGCTGGGAAACAGCGCTGCGATGAGAGAATACATAATTTCCTCCTTCCTGTGTAAACACAGGAGGAGGAAGTGACAGGCTGGGAGCGCGCTCCCATTGGCTGGGAGCGATCGTGGGGGGGGGGCGGATATCACGGACATCCGCCCGCAGATCCCGGATCGCACCCAGAGGTAGGGGGACCGATGGGACCCCCGAACCGCACTCAGGCGGGGACGTAAATTTACGCTCTTGTGCCTGTACGTGCCATTCTGTGGCCGTATATGTGCGTGCGGGGGTCCTTAAGTGGTTAAAGGGGTCTTCCAGATTTCGATAAGCCTCCTGCCCGCAGACCCCCACAACCACAGGGCAAGGGTTGTGGGGAAGAGACCCTTGTCCTCATCAACATGGGGACAAGGTGTTTGGGGGGCACCCCAAAACACCCTCCCAATGTTGAGGGCATGTGGCCTGGTGCGGTTCAGGAGAGGGGGGGGGCGCGCTCTGTCCCCCCCTCTTTTCTGCGGCCGGCCAGGTCAATGTGCTCGGATAAGGGGTCTGGTGTGGATTTTAGGGGGACTCCACGCCATTTTTTTTTTATTTGGGGTGGAGTTCCCCTTAAATTCCACACCAGACCTAAAGGGTCTGGTTATGGATATTTGGGGGAACCCCACGTCATTTTTTTTTTAAACAATTGACGGCGGGTTCCCCTTAATATTCATATCAGACCTGAAGGGCCTGTAATGGAATTTGGATAGAACCCCGCGTCATTTGAATAATTATTTTAAAATTCGTACCATGGGGGGGGAGGAATGTCAGCATGTGAAAAAGCACACTTTTCCTGTGGTTAGAAATATGTCTTTGCACAAAATGACATTCTGAAAAAAAAAAAAAAAAAAAGCTGTTTAAAACTGACTCGCGGCAATAATGAATTGTCGGCTCCCGGCAATTGCAGGAGAATTCATTCTTAAAAAACCCGAACAAAAATAGCGTGGGGGTCCCCCCAAATTCAATAACCAGACCCTTTAGGTCTGGTATGGATATTAAGGGGAACCCCGCCGTCAATTTAAAAAAAAAATGACGTGGGGTTCCCCCCAAATATCCATAACCAGACCCTTCAGGTCTGGTGTGGAATTTAAGGGGAACTCCACCCCAAATTTCCAAAAAAAATGGCGTGGAGTCCCCCCTAAAATCCACACCAGACCCCTTATCCGAGCACATTGACCTGGCCGGCCGCAGAAAAGAGGGGGGACAGAGCGCGGCCCCCCCCTCTCCTGAACCGCACCAGGCCACATGCCCTCAACATTGGGAGGGTGTTTTGGGGTGCCCCCCAAAACACCTTGTCCCCATGTTGATGAGGACAAGGGTCTCTTCCCCACAACCCTTGCCCGGTGGTTGTGGGGGTCTGCGGGCAGGAGGCTTATCGAAATCTGGAAGACCCCTTTAACAAAAGGGGCCCCCCAGATCCCGCCCCCCCCCCCCTGTGAAATGGTAATGGGGTACACTGTACCTCTACCATTTCACGAGAAAAAAAAAGTGTCAAGTGTAAAAAACGACAAGAGCCGGTTTTTGACATGTCCTTTATTATCTTCTTTCTTCTTTCCTTCGGGTTTCTTCCTTCTTCTTCTTCCTCTGCTTCTGTCTTGGGTCTTCTATTCCCACATCTTGTCCGGCGTGTTCTTCCATCTTCTTCTCCTTCCGCTGTCCTTCTCGTCCGCATCTTCTCTTCTTCTTTATTCTTCTTCGCCCGAGGCGCCGCTTCCAATTGAAATCCCCGCTGTCTGCCGGACCACGCCCCCCTCTGATGCCACGGACAAGCTCTTAGGAAAGTCCCCGTGTGGTGCCTGTGCGTCAGAGGGGGGCGTGGTCACATGTTCCAGAAAGCGGGCAATTCAATTGGAAGCGGCGACTCTGGCAAAGAAAAAGCCGCGCACAAGCTTCAAATTGAATTGCCCGCCCTCTGACATGTGACCACGCCCCCCTCTGACGCACTTGCAGCACACTCCTAAGAGCTTGCCCGTGGCGTCAGAGGGGGGCGTGGTCCGTCAGACAGCGGGGATTTCAATTGGAAGCGGCGCCACACGGCGAAGAACAAGAAGGAGAAGATGCGGACGAGAAGGACAGCGGGAGGAGCAGAAGATGGAAGAACACGCCGGGCAAGATGCGGGAATAGAAGACCCAAGACAGAAGCAGAGGAAGAAGAAGGAGGAGGAGGAAGAAGAAACCCGAAGGAAAGAAGAAAGAAGATAATAAAGGACTTGTCAAAAACCGGCTCTTGTCGTTTTTAACCCTTTACATTTTTTTTTTCTCGTGAAATGGTAGAGGTACAGTGTACTCCATTACCATTTCACACAGGGGGGGCCGGGATCTGGGGGGCCCCTTTGTTAAAGGGGTCTTCCAGATTTCGATAAGCCTCCTGCCCGCAGACCCCCACAACCACCGGCAAGGGTTGTGGGGAAGAGACCCTTGTCCTCATCAACATGGGGACAAGGTGGGGGGCACCCCAAAACACCCTCCCAATGTTGAGGGCATGTGGCCTGGTGCGGTTCAGGAGAGGGGGGGGCCGCGCTCTGTCCCCCCCTCTTTTCTGCGGCCGGCCAGGTCAACGTGCTCGGATAAGGGGTCTGGTGTGGATTTTAGGGGGGACTCCACGCCATTTTTTTTTAAATTGACGGGGGGTTCCCCTTAATATCCATACCAGACCTAAAGGGTCTGGTTATTGAATTTGGGGGACCCTCACACTTTTTTTTGGTGTTTTTTATGAATGAATTCTCCTGCAATTCCCGGGAGCTGACAATTCATTATAGCCGCGAGTCAGTTTTAAATGGCTTTTTTCCTTCAGAATGTCATTTTTCACATGCTGACATTACACCCAGGGCCGCCATCAGGGGGATACAGGCAGTACACCTGCAGGGCCGCCATTAGGGGGTAAGGCATTACACCTGTAAGGGGCCCGGGGGTCCCCAGGGGCCCGGATGGGAACCACCCTAAAAAAAATAAAAAAATAAAAAAAATTTTTTTTTTTATTTTTTTTAGGGGTCCGAAGGTCCCCAGGGGCCCGGAGGCCACTAAGGGCCCCAGATGGCAAGCCCTTTTTTTAAAAAAAAAATATATATATATTTAAAAAAATATATATATTTTTTTTATATATTTTTTCTTTTATTTTTTATTAAAGGGCCAATTTTTTTTCTTTTCTTTTTTAGAGGTCAACCCCCCTTTTTTTATAAAATAAATCTATATATATATATATATATAGATATTTTAATTTATTTTTCATTAAAGGGCCCAGAGGTTTATTTTTATTAAAGGGCCCAGAGGTCCCCAGGGCCCCCGGATGGCTCCCACCCTTTTTTAGAGCCAGTTTAGATTTACAGATAAGTCTAGTGCTAAAAGTATTCCTCTCGCTCTTACGCACGCTATGATACCTCACATGTGTGGTTTGAAGGATGTTTCCATATGTGGGCGGGCCTTAAATGTGTAAGTCCCGCCCACATATTGAACCCCCGTTCAAAACCCCACATGTGAGGTATCATAGCGTACGTTAGAGCGAGAGCAATACTTTTAGCACTAGACCTCCTCTAAAAATCTAAACTGGTAACCTGAAACACATAAAAAAGCGTTGCCTATGGGTATTTTCAAGTACTGAAGTTGGCGCCATTCCATGAGTGTGTGGCAATATTAAAGTGTAACATGTTGGGTATCTATTTACTCGGTGTAACATCATCTTTCACATTATGGCCATAAATTGGGCTAACTTTAGTGTATTCTTAATTTGTAACCACTTGAGCCCCAGAGCATATTACTGGTCACTGACGGGGCCAGTTTTTTGCATTTCAACACTGCGTCATTTTGACTGACAATTGCGTGGTTGTGCGACGTGGCCCCCAAACAAATTTGGGTCCTCATTTTTCCCCCCCCAAAAAAATTGTTAATTTTTTTTTTTGGTGGTATTTGATAACCTCTGCGTTTTTTCTTATTTTTGCTTGAACCAAAAATATAGCGACAATTTGGTAAATAAAAAGACATCTTTTTTACTGTTTGCTATAATAAATCTCCCCCAAAATATATTCAAAAAATGTTTGCCCTCAGTTAGGCCGATAAGTATTCTTCGACATTTTTTGGTTCCAAATAATCACAATAAGCGTTTGATTGGTTTGGGCAAAAGTTATAAGTAGGGGTTGGTCTTATGGGTTTTTTAGGAATAATTTTTTGTTTACTAGTAATGGTGGCTATTATTGTTTTTTCTGGCTACTGCGACATTGTGGCGGACACATTTTTGTGAGATTTGGCATTTTTCTAGCGAGCAATGGTATAGAAATGCATTGCTTACTATAAAAATTACACTGGCAGGGAAGGGGTTAACACTAGGGGCGCGGAAGCGGTTGATTATGTTACCTGGGTGTGTTCTAACTGTAAAGGGGGTGGGACTGTCTAGGGGAAATGACAGATCGCTGTTCATACATTGTAGGGAACGACGAGCAGGCATTCCCCCCCTGACAGGACCCGGGATAAAAAGGAACTCCACCCCAAATTAAAAAAAAAAAACGGCGTGGGGGTCCCCCTTCAGGTGCACAACAGGCTCTTAGATTTGATCTGGAACATAAGGGGTTAAACCCACGCCAAAAACGGCATGGTGTTCCCCCTCAGATCCAGACCAAACCCTTCTCCCAGGCAAGCAGTCTGGCCGGACAGGAATGGGGGTGGGGACGAGCGAGCGCCCCCCCACCCCAAAGCACTCTTGTCCCCATGTCGATAGGGACAAGAGCCTCTTCCCGACAACCCTGGCCATTGGTTGTCGGGGTATGCGGGCGGGGGGGCTTATCAGAATCTGAGAGCCCCCTATAATAAGTGGGCCCCCAGATTCTGGCCCCCCACCCTATGTGAATGAGTATGGGGTACATCGTACACCTACCCATTCACCGGGTGGAAAAATGTAAACACAAATAAACCACACAGGAAAAAAATAATTTATTAGTCAGCTCTGGGGTCTTCTACCGACCCCCCCCACCACCAGCCCATTGGGCCCCGGGCTTCGCCGTTTTCTGCCGGGGGACACCCACCGATGCTCTCCGCCATGTCCAGCCAGGCCCCCACCCCAAAATAAGCTCTTTTATACATCCGGGGCCGGCCGAAAACAGCAGAGAACGGGGGGCGGAGCCCCTCGGTCTTCCAGACGTTTTCTGCCGGGGGGGCTCCAGCCCCGCACCAGTCTTCGCCGCCGCCCGCCTCCGCCGGGGGGGGACAACCACCGATGCTCTCGGCCATATTCGGCCAGGCCCCCACCCCAAATTAAGCTCTTTCACATCCGGGGGGGGCGGCGGAAATGGCGGAGAACAACGGGGGCTCCTCCCACTGGCAGTAGTTCCGGCTCCTCCCACAGAGCTCATTCTGCTTCCTGCTGGAGAGGAGAGAAGACCTGTCTTCCAGAGCTCCTGTGTTCCAGGATCCAGCCTACCAGGACCAGCCTCCAGCCCCCTGCCCCCGGAAGAGGGGTGGGATGGCCTCCCTCAGCCCGGAGGTGGACCGGCTTCCGGCCCCAGGAGGAGTCAACAGCACCTGCCCTCCAGCCAGACCACCGCCACCACCATCAGCAGGGAGGACCGTCTCTTCCTGGAGACCCAGGAGGGTCTCTCAGACTGGACAGCCCCTCAGCCAGGTGAGAATGAGGCAAGAACCAGGAAGAGGCGGGATAAAATCAAATCCCTGCTGGTGAGGATATCTCAGGCCTGCGTGGAAAAGATGACTACTCTCGCAGGCCTGAGGGAAAAGAGGGACAGGTGCTCCAGTAATAAGAGATCTGAATACAAGGGGGGCCATCACCACCTAGGAATAGAGGTAAAAGAAATATGGAATACCTAGGGGGCTTTTGCCAACGTGGGCTGGAGAGGTGAACTTCCTAGAGGAGCTCCGGAGGACCCTCCAGCAGGCCAACCGGGAAGGGAGCCAGGCAGCGAGGAGGAGCGGGCGGTCTAAGAAGGGGTCCCAACCCCCCAAACAGCCAGGAGAGTCAGGGGAGCCTGGGTGCAGTGGGAGGGGGGCGAGTGCCGGTGGGTGCAGGGCCCAGTATGGCCATAAAACCTGGGGAGGGTTCCCGGGAGCCGATCCCTCGGTCCGTAGAAGGGACTGGGGGGTTGGCGAAGTCCGGGGAGCCCAGTGATCCAGGAGGTCGCCGGGCCCAGGTGCCGCCGGCGGTACCCCCCCCCGCCATCTTCAAGTCAGCGTGCCCAGGCTCCCCCGGGTTAGTCACACTGCCCCAGCTGAAGCCCGCCGTGTGTCGACCTCCATGACCCCTCAGCTGGCAGTGGAGCAGGATGATCTGGCAGGGAGTAAGCCAGGGACTGCTCCTGCAGCTGCCATGTCACTGGGAGAGAGACAGACACACGGTGGAGGCATAATGCTGCAGACATCTAATGGTAAACAGCTGGGGTGTAGTGTGGTCAAGATGGCGCCGGCTGTTGGGGTGGAGAAACTGTGAGACCTGGGGACCCGGAAGTGACCGCCCAGGAACCGGAAGTGCCCCGACCGGAACCGGAAGTGCCCCGGCCGGGAAACCGGAAGTGCCCCCCGCGTGTCTGCCGAGGTTGGCGGCAGCTTGGGGACCTGGGGGATGAGAGGCCGGGGGCGCGGGGGAGCCCAGTCCCAGGTACTGCAGCAGGCACCTCCAGGCGCCCCCGGCAGGAGATGGATGGAGCAGTGGACGGTAGTAGGGACGGTACTATGGACGTTACTATGGACGGTAAGCTGCCACCACCCCCCAGGTCCCCATGGACACTATTGTAAGCCCCGAGGGGCTCCAGGCAGCGCAGGCGGGGTGGGGGGAGTGTCAGGTGGGACCCCCTCCCGTGGACTGTGCCGCTTATGATTTCATCAGGCAGTTGGAGGGGTCCCAGGGGGGCATCCCCCCAGTGCAGGTGGAGTCCCAAGGGGCTGTTGAGGTGGCAGAGGGGTCTGGGTGGGGGAGTTTGGTGGGGGGAGGTGTCCCCCTCTGCTTTGGCCCCAGGGGGGGAAGGGCCTGTAGTCAGGCCAAGGGTGGTGGGCCAGGGTGTCTCAGCGGAGGGTGGGTGCAGCACCACCGGCAGGGATGGGGGCCCCCCCGTCCCCCTCCCATTTCTGGGGGCGCTGAGGGGGGTGCCCCACTTCCGGAGAATATTTTTCGGGGGTCTCCAGAGACCAACCTGTTGACGGCCTTGAAGGGGGGTCGCTCCTTCGCCCAGGTGGCGGGCTCTCGTGCCCCTCTGGACCACCTGTACAGCCGTTTTGGAGCCCAGAATTTCCGCGCCCCCCCTGCTGACCAGGAGAGGGCGCAGGGGTCGGCGTGGACGAGGGGTACGGGTGGTCCAGAGAGGAGGCGAAGGAATGTGGTTCAGCTTAGGTACGAGGGTCCGGACCCCTGCCCCGCCCGTGGTGAGAGGTAGTGGGCCTGGTACTCTCCTTGGGTTTTGGGGTGGGTGACCTTTTTGCTGTCATTCACCCCACCAACACACGGGAGTTCGATATAAGTTTTGTCACTCCCGTGTGTATGGAACGCTTCATCACCAACTTTGGGTTGGTGAGGGGCGTTGACCCTTGGAAGAAGTACAGGCTCGTTCCCATCTCCAGGCAGGAGGAGGTTAAGAACGTCACCATCCTGGTGCGGAACGAGTCGCTCCCTCCGGAGGACATTGCCACCTGGCTCGGGAGGTACGGGCAGTTGCAGACCCCCCTGAGGAAGAACCTCGATGAGCGCGGGTCTGGACCGGGGCTTGGTTGACCAGGGTCCGGCTCAGGAGGGAGGGCAACAGTGTTGCCCACCTCCCTGGGAGCACTTTCCTGGGAAGAGACCGGATCCTGGCCTTCTACCCGGGACAGCCCCGCCGATGCTTTAAGTGTGGGTAGCCCGACCCACATGAGTTCGGACTGCACGGTGGTCAGATGTGGCAGATGTCACGCTTTTGGCCACCTGTCCGACTCATGTGGGGATATCTGCTGCAATTTATGCGGTGAGATGGGGCACCCATTTAGTAGGTGCCCCAAAGCATATCGGGGTCCTTCCTCAGGGGGGGACCTCCCGGGTCGGGAGCGGCTGAAGCTCCCCCGGCGGATAATCGCCGGGGGGACGGGGATCCTGGAGCCCCTAATGTTACTCCGGAGGGACCAACAGGCCCATTGCCTCAGAGAAGGCGGAGCAGGGCGTGGGGCTCACCTCCGGGAGGACACGGGCACGGTTGGTCAGGAGGCTCCCGATCCTCCGGAAGGTGAAGCCGGTGGGGAGGAGTCGGGAGGGCCTGGGGGTCCCGGGCCTGTGGATCTGGGGCCTGGCCTTCCCCTCCTTTTGTTGCAGGGCCAATCCCCATCCCCCCTCACCCCATTGCCACCCCCACCACCCGGTCCTACATCTGTCACCCCGTGCCCTCCCCCCCTCACCCCCCCCTCCCTCGTGTCCTACCCCCTAGTCCCCCTCGTAGGTCCCGTCCCCCCCTGCCCCTTCTTCCTCTTCCACCCGGCCAGGTCTGGTCCCCCCCCCTGTCCCCCCCCTGTCTCTGGCCCCCCTCCTGTCTCTCCCATCCCCCCCCATTCTGGGCCCAGAGTCTCCTCTGGACCTGTGGCCGTGGAGATGGGGGCTGCTCGGGCCTCCTCTAAAAGGGAGTTTTCGAGCAGCGGGTCCGAGGGGGGGGAGGCGTTGTCACCTCGGAGAAATGGCAGGAGTGGGAGCAGGTGAGACGGAGAAAAAAGAAGGGGAGGGCTGCAAAATCCAGGGGCGGGAAGTCCCCAGTGAGGGGTGGGGTTCCTCCAGGGGCACAAAGTGGGGTGTCCCTGGGGAACCCATATGGCATTTTTGACGTCCTCCTCGACTCTGAGGAGGACGGGGTATAAGCATGTATATATGTAAATATGTTTTTGTGTTTGTAGTATGAAGGAGAACGTGACCACTTTCAATCATTCTGATGGTGGTACCCTCTCCAATACGGCTTGCGACCATTAATGTCCGCAAGTATTCGTTCTGCAGAGCTCGTTTTTATGGCCTTCGATTTTCTCAGTCCCGTGTTGAAGCTGACATTTTGTTTTGCAGGAGACCTGGCTGCATCTGTGGCAGAGATGCATCTAGCAAAGAGGGAGTGGAGATGTGGGCCCTCCCTCTGGTCTCTTGCGGCCGAGCCCTGCAGTGGGGTTGCGGTCCTTTTTAAGACTGGGTCCGGTGCTTGCCGGCGAGTGATTGAAGTGGAGATCGGTAGATGTCTGGTGGTGGACGCTATCCAGGGAGGGG